>OX632361.1:62500-662500 GCA_951751655.1 Ophion costatus | reverse complement strand
TACAGTTATATAATTTCTGCATCGAAGCCGACGCCAAACGCATCACGCACGCGGAGACATCTCTGAGCGACGCGGCCAAAAGTGCGCGCGCGCTCCAAAAATCAACCAGGAAAGACGAAGAAGACGAAAATTTGGCTATCGAAGGACAAATGTATGGTGCTGGGATTGCAGACTAACGGTAAAAATTTTTTTTAACTTCTTTTTTTAATTTTTTCCAATAAAAAACTATTCGCAAAACTTTAAACGCGTTTTTCTCGAAACATGGTTTTTCAAAATGGCACGCAGCATAACTCGAACAATTTTCATTTTTTTTTACTTGAAATTTTAACCAGATGTGAACATTTACATTATCTTGAGAATGTCGATCGGAATTTTCAAGAACTTTGTTTATTGATTTTTTATTAACAAAAAACTTGCCGTTTTTTTCGTCAAAAATCAATTTTTTTTTCAAACGCACGCCAAATCCACAAAAATTGATACTTTTTAAAATCCGATCGACATTCTCTACACGGAGAGAATTAAATGTTAAAAATTACCGTGCAGTAACGGTAACCAGATGACAACCCTGAAACTTCGCTTATTATTGTTGGGTAGAACACAGATTTTCACGAAAATAAAATAAAATTTCTTCTTCAGATAGAAAATTTTACCAGATTTTCGAGTAAATTTCGATGTGTAACAAAATACGCAAAACTTAAATTTGAAAAATATATAATATCAGCGAAATTTTACTGTGCATTTTAGTATTTTATGCCTTTCAGAAATGTCTATAAAAAAGTATCGTCTTTATAAAAGTTATTTTAAGATTTATTATAAAATTTAATGAATGATACAGGAAAATGTATCGTGCTCTCGGTAAAAATTATCGTGCGCGCTTGGTTAAAATTATCGTGCGGTACGGTACGGGAATTTTGAGGCACTGCATTGTAAAAATTCCCCTTCATTCCTTTCACTTCAGAATGGTATGGTGGTGGGGGTAAGTAGGGGAGCGCGATTTCTTTATGGCACGATGGGACTTCCCAAAAAAATTTCGTCTAAGCTGCGTACATCGCCGGTTCAGTTTAGCCTGAAGCCTCAGTCGCATGCAGTGTCTCGTTGCGAGAAAGTGACACGTAGCGATCATGTTAAATAATGACGAAGTAATATGTGCGCAAATTAGTCACATCACTCGAGCCTACGATGGTACAAAATGTATTATAAATAAATGTTAGTATTAAACGAAAAATAAATTCTAATGATTAAATTTGTCTCCTTATCCGTTTGTTGACTATACCAATGTATATGGAAGAAAATAATGTTCCCAACAAAAAACAAACAGCATTAATTTGTACCAATTTTTCAATAGTAAATAATATTCATTATTATTATTATGGTTATTGTTATTTCGGTTATTATTATGATTATTATAGCACCAGTTTTTGAAGAAAAAATACATTTTACTAAGGATTTCTTCAATCGAAGAATTTAAATTTTACCAGCCTTATAGGGAATTGTTTTTGAGGATTCGGCTTCGATCCGGCCAGTGAAGGTTATTCCAAAGTCAACAGTGGAATTAGAAGATGTTTACGTTTCGGCCCTCTGGTTCGGGTCCTCTTCAGAAATTTTATTTTTCTGTATATAATATGATACACATTTTGTCATAATAATGTTTGTTTTGTCATAATAATGTAAAAACATTATTATGACAAAATGTGTATCATATTATATACAGACAAATAAAATTTCTGAAGAGGATCCAAACGAGAGGGCCGAAACGTAAACATCTTCTAATTCCACTGTTGACTTTGGAATAACCTTCACTGGCCGGATCGAAGCCGAATCCTCAAAGCTATCTTGTCATCTACACGGGCGCACACATCTCTGACTCACTTATAGGGAATTTTTCTTCCGAGGTTGACGCAAGTAAATTTTACTGTGCAGCACCGTAAAAATAACGTACGGCGCGGTTGGTAATTTGTAACCGACAGTAGGTAAATTTTCGAACATACATGCTAAATTTTACTGTCTCCAATTTTTACCCTTCTTGTATAGTAAAATCTGAACTACGTATTTGAAATTTTCTGTAACGTGAGTTAAAAAAAACTTGACGCATACGAATTATTATGTTTTTCTCACTTGTCACCACATTGAAATATATCACGGTAATTTTTACCGTGAAACTCACCACAAAAATTACTTTTTAATTCTCTCCGTGTAGCTATAGCCCTCTAGATTAATAGTTTTTTTTTTTTTTTGTTCTAGATTCAAAAGTGCACCAGTGGTGCTGCGTGCCGCGGAGCCCTGGAAGCAAAACATGTCCCGGGAAGATAGCTGTGGAACCGCCATTTTGTTTTTTTTTTACTGTAAAAAAATTTTATAATAAAGTTTAATGTATGCCCGATAACACCATTAAAAGTTTTTTTTCCAAATACCTTCAATTTCGGGAGCAAAAAATTAGTGAAAAAACCTTTTTTTTTGGGCCGTTACAGTGGCCTTACTCCTTAAATAGGCTTGAATTACCTCAGCGGAATTAACACGATAGGCAGTCATATTATCGATACTTGATAAATGATAAAACTCCATAAATAGTTGGTTGCATATTTTGTGGGAACTTCTATTCAAATTAATTTCAAAACAAAGCTGGGTTATATTCGCCAAACGCATCAGCTGTCACTCGCGACGTTGCTTAGTCTGTGGGTGCTACTTCGCCGTTCGTACCATTTTCAACCGGAAATTGAAACTTTCTTGTAATGTCGTGCTTTAACTACACGGTGAAGATTGATTTTCTTATTTTTTACAATATCCATTATATCTAATCTATCGAAATTCAGTTTCCCAACGGGTTTAGTCGGCTACGTGAGCAGAAAAACCACGATCACTGCACTTCCGGCTGACCGTCTCCATTAGACAACGTGCTGCGGTAACTCAAAGTGCTCAACTTTGCAGTTTTATTGCGAAAAAACTAAACGGTCAAAATAGCTCAAATTTTGGGAATAGGCGCAAAAAGTATTTGTCAAAATCATATGAAAATGTCAAATTCGAACGTTGGATTCGTAGTAATGATCGTAGCTCCTTAAAAATATATGTTATTGTCTAGACTATACCGAGGCTTTACGAATTTTTTTGCAGGTCTTTTCTCCTCCAAAAGACATTCAGCACCAAGATAAACCATTTCTAACAACGATCCAACGCAAACTAAACCTTTGAAAACATTTAGGGAGAAAAATCCCATTTTGTCCATCATAAATGATATATATTCGATATTGAACCATCAAGATTTAATGAAAGATTACGAATCTTGGCTGGCGAATGAAGAGCATTGCTCCCACCTTAATGTCCGCCATGTTGCCGTATTTTGACAACGCTTCGTATTAACTAATGGAAATAGTGAATAATCTCGTGGCAAATATAAATAGGCATAATTATAAATTACTCAAAATTTCATTCCGAGTTGTATAAAACATTTGCTGACGCTTTTTTTTTCTTTTTTTCTTTTTTTTTCCACAATAATCATCGATAACGTAATACTCTTTCAAGTTGGTAGTAACACAGAAGTTTTTCTCATACATGTAATAAAAATGTAAAACTACGTAATTTTGCCTATCAATTGTGTACCGTATGTAAACTCAACATCGACAGAATAAGTCTATACCTTGTTTGCATTTTTTTAAGGGTCATTGAAAATAAAAATTCATAAGCCATCGTTTGACTCAAGCGGATCGCTTCAACCGCGTTGAATGAAACTGAAATTAGTATCTAATCAATTAATGCGGTCCAACGACCTACAGCATAAGTACATATTAGTTTAACATTGACTCATCAAGTGCTGACACCAACAAATGACGATGGAAAAATACTCTGTGCGTGATCTTTATGTTGTTCTTTGGTCAGCCACCAGGCTCAGTTTTGAATGTGCAATTAAATCGATCAGACACTAGCTGAGTAATAACCCTAGCATAACATTGCAATGGTATTATCGCCAGAACACGACGATGAAACTTTGGTAAAAATGCATGGCACGTTAAGATGTCGTTTGTCGAAAGGCGTCGTACGTGTATTAACCGAATTTACCTGATTACGACAATGCTTGCTGGTGCATTTGCAGTGCTCGTGACAGGGTAAACTTTTCTTGACGCATCCACAAGCCCTTGTGGAACAGATCCCTCGGCACCTGCAGCCTTTGTTCTTAGGTGCAACAGACGCTTCTGTTCCGTCGTTGGCCGTGTCAAGAGAAGTCGTGCCCGTAGTGAAGTTTGCATTACCGGCTTCATCTACAATTCTTTCATTGACTTGAGCCAAATTGACGTCAATCCCGTGAACCGCAATTATCTCCTTCAATCTTTTGTTCTCAGCGGTCAAGACCCTGATCTGTTCCTGCTGATCAATTTGGCTGAAAAAATGATTTATCAATTGGAAAGAGGACTCAAAAATCGCACACGTGAAATTATTGTTTTTTTTTGTTTTTTGACTTACGCCACTAACTTTGCGCCGAGCCTGGTCTGACGCGACATTTCACAGAGCCGGTATGCGAGTGGACGAAAAAAAAAAACAATACAACACCAATAATAGGACTGATGAGTTACAGATGACAAAAAAGTTTACGGCACTGTTTTATTCTACACAATAGGACCACAAAAACACAATTCTACACAATAGGAGCACAAAAAACTACACAATAGGACCACCCTCGGCGAGGAAAAACGCCTTGTTTCCAAATATTTTGGTTCGCTTCTGGTGTGTAATGATATCACGAACGTACTCCGCTTAGTCGCCGATGGTCAAACCGTCAAACGATGCGAATGAAAATCGATCGCAGCGCCACACCAATCATAGATCGCGTTAGCTCCGTGACCTTGGCGATGCGACTTTGACTTTGCGATGTTTTTAAAATTTGAATCATTTGTGGTGGACGTTTGTGGTTGATTGTTAGGCCAATTAAAACGTTTGTGAGAGCGTTATTCACTCGAAAAATGAGAATTAAAAATTAATGGCAATTAAGCCGATTGACTTTGACTTTTCGATGTTGTTTTTTTAATCGATTGTCGGTCGTTTGTGGTTGATTGTGAGATCAGTCAAAAGGTTCGTTAAAACGTTCAAAAAACTTCGAAAATGAGAATAAAAAATTGTTGGGACGTTACCGACCGCGGTCTTGCCGTACCGGTCGTAGCAGCGAAGCGCAGTGGTGTTTCGGGCCAATAAAAAGTTCGGTCAATAAGGGTACGCCTCGACGCCGAAATTCGCCGTCGTTTTGAAACCTGTATGTAAAGGTGAGCCCTCATGCAATCGCTCGTCGCTCGTTTGTAGCGATAAATCTGGTCACGTGACCCTATTTTGAATTTCCCGCGACTCAAAAAAGTAGCTCATTGTCGCTACATATCACGTGACCACATTTGTCGCTGCAAACGAGCGTCGAGCGCTTGCATGAGGCCGCACCTTAAAATATATAACTTTACGGCAGCATTATATAGGGCTGTGTCACTGCACCCTGCCCTAGACGCGCTGGGTGTTAGGATCTAGGGGAAAGACGGTTGTATATATTGTAACGCATGCCCCTGCAACCGCTTGTGAGAAACGCTGGAACGATGTGTAGCCGCGTAGCGGTGAGATGGTGGAACTAGCAGGACCGCCACAGTCTTTTTCCGCCACCTATCGTCCTATCTCATGGATCGAAATTTTCTTTTTGATTTTCCGAAAGAACGGGAAACTACCAAACGATTTGAATGGACTACCAAACGCTACCAAACGACTACCAAACGATTCGTAAAAAAAAAAGTTCGATTAGTCAAAGTGGGGGGGGCTAACTTACTGCCCAATTTTTTATTATCGATTTTTCGAAAAACGGAGAACTACCAAACGATTTAAACGGACTACCAAACGCTACCAAACGACCACCAAACGATTCGTAAAAAAAAAAGTTCGATTAGTCAAAGTGGGGGGGGCTAACTTTGGCGAGGTGCTCGGGTGGGATGTTCTACGGCGACGTGCGTTCGACGCGACGTTACGGCACGTCTTTCACGCTGCCCCGCCAGGCACTGTTGTTGGCGGCGGTTTTGCTAAGCTGGGTACGAAAATTTTCTCGCAAACTCGCAACTGTCGTTCATAAAGCTGCGACATCGATTTTTTCTTCACTTTTTATCGAACGACATCGACGCCGTTGATCCGTTTATAGGCTAAATTTCAAAGCGGAACAGTTTCCCAAACCTTTTTCAAAGAAAATTCGTGAATATTTATATATCTCGACGTGGTTGTGCATCGTATTGAGCGCGTATAAAAATATTGAAGAAAGTTAGCTCGCGATACAAAAGTACAGCGATGATCGACAAATAAGCCGGATTTAGAACTAAGCTACGTATGAACTTTTCTCAGTCCGCGTGAGTATCGATATATCCTTTGCTTCTCACTATTCTGATTGTCATCGTTTGTCGAAAAGGTCGCGTTATTTTGCGTACTGTGCAGAGCGTTGAATGATGAAAAGCCTGCCGTCCAAAAACGAAAGTTCTTTGGGAAACGTTTATATCGCGATTTCAGTTTGGGAGTTCTCGGAAGCTTGTAAATTGTGCCTTCGTGAGATTGAAGAAAAACAAGCTACGTTGTGAAGTTTATATGGACCTTTAGATACATAGTGATACTATTAGTGTCTGAATAAATTACTCGGAAGATTCTAGCGGGTGCTAGCATTATCGTTCTATTACAAGCATGAAATTAACGCTCTAAAAAAGAACTGCTATGGAACATTGCACGTTTATGCGTTGTCGTGAAAAATATTTTCGTAAATAAAACATCAGCACGTTAAAAAAATTAAATAATAAATTAACCCGTAAATACATTTTTGCACGAACGCCAAAAAAATCGTTTGTAAGCGACATCGCTGAATCTTTTGATATTTTCTTACTTTCATTTTGGCATCGAGCGCTCGATATTTTCATCGCAGTAATAGAAAAATTATTGAAAATTCGGAAATTCGGTAATTAAGCGTTGGAATATATTAAGTTATGTTTCGGGATTTTGCTGCACGTAAAATGCACAAGCGTCTATTTTTACGAAGACCACAGCATGAAAAAACAACGACCAAATGTGCTTCGTGGTGTATTCAAAATGTCTTCAAGTTCGTTTATTGAATTGGAATAATTATGGACTACACGCATTGCACACCGATGACGTACAATAAAATATTAGCAAGTATAATTAGGATAAACAAATGTTATTCACAATTCTCCGGAATGGTATCGTTATAATGAAACTACACGCTACACGCGGATAGAATGATAAGCTCGTGTTCTTAACACGACTTTATTTTTACAATGCATAATTTTATTCAGATACTTCTATGACTAAGTGTAACATAGACCGTATCGACTCTCGTCAAGAATTCGGGTGCAAGGTTCTCGCCGGCCCGAGCGGAGCCCGGCGGATCCGGCGGCACCGCAAGTGCCAGTGGTAACATCTTTTTTTTCGACAGTGGATACAATAATACACTATCATGCACGTGTAGAACATGAATCTAGCTTCGCGCATAGAGCGAATCACGCTAGGGAAAATGCAGCATTGTCCCAATAGTTACGAGACTTCAATTCGTGCCCGCAGAATTATGAGTTTCTCAATCGATAGAGACGAAAGGAAAACCACGATGGCTCGGAGAAAAAAAAAGTGACGTCTGCCTACGTCTAAATTTTTTCCGAACAGGGTTCCATCCGTGGCGATAATACGACTGGCAGTTGAAAGGAATGCTATTGGGACAAGATCGTGCGGAGACAGTTCGTAAAATATGTATACAAGTACGTATCTTCGGTAATTCTTTAGTGAAGTTGGATTAGAGCTTTTTTTATTTCAAGCAATATTTGACGAAGCCGCGGTAGTTGAATTTCTATAAATTTTTAATTAGAGCAACTGTAGCCGCGAATCGAAAGGCCAGATGTTCCATTGCACTTGGACATAATTGCACATGAATATATGCAAGTTCAACAGAGCCCTGGACATAATTCTCGTTTTAATTTGTTCTTCCCAGTAATGCCTAAGAACTGCATGCATATACACACGATGCCCCACAGTCTTCGTGCCATTTGCAGATTTTGACATCAGGATCTCGGACCCGTAAGACTCAATTTAACGTGCTTCATTTTCTTTCTTCCCTCTCACACGACGTCAATGTTTTTGTTTCAATGTTAACTGCGCTATTCCCGAAGATCAACGGATACGGGGCGGAAGTTGGCCCAATTTACGATTGATTCGGTTGGCAAGCTGCGTACATAGGTCCAGCTTTCTTCTTCGCCAAGTCCGTCGCCTTTTTTGCGGCGTCTTTCATCTTCTCGGCCTTGTCGTGCAACGAGTGTTGCAAGTCCTCAGCGGCGTGAGTCAATTTAATCATCGACGGTTCGTCCTGACGATAAATATATACTGAAGTTTTTATTCTTCGCTACGTTGAAGTTTGCATCGTTGGAATGCGTGAGAACAAAAAGTACCGCCCACACTTTTTGGGCAATTTCGGATCTCCAAACGTTTCCTTCATAGGGATCTACGAGCTAAATCTACAAAAGACATTTTTTCCAACGATGAAAACAAAGGAACAAAGGAGGCTCTTTTGTATTCGAACGACGCGAACTTCAATACCATTATTCTTCGTAATTCCGGCGGAACAATGACATTTCATCGAATCGTTCTCAAGAAAGTTCGATTGTGGCGCGTAGTGACGTATTCTATCAATGTCAACGTATTGAAATCATTAGATGAACTTTCGTTGAGATTGCCGAGGTCCCGTTGGCGATAGCGCGTCCGAGCGCGTGGAATTTCAACTCACTTGATCGAAAAAGCCCATTTGCGACAGCGTGGGATTCATGTAAGCCGCTGTCGATGGAAACATATGAGCCAATACGTAATTGAAGCCACCAGTCATTTTCGAACAATTCTTCTTAAACCTATCAAGACCGAAGGCCTGTATAGCTCGACTGAAGCCGAACACCGAACTGTCGATCCATGCCGATCTCTGGGCTACCGTCCATTCCGGATTTTCCTCCGATACTCTGTACACCACTTTCTCAATGACGCTCTGTGAACAACACGAAGATGTCAGCATCACGTTCATGTATTGATCGAAAATCGCGCGCATTGTTCGAATATTATTTAATTCGGTCAATTGTCTTGGTACTATATTTCTTTTAGCATTATCTGAAAGCAGATAAAGACTTCAGAAACTGTAAAAAACGGTTGTCCATCGATGACTACATCTATAGTGAGTACTACGTTTTAATTTCAGATCTCTTGAAAGCCTGGAAAACTATGAAAATCCGACTGGTCCCTAGAAGACCCAGTTTGAACACCGTGCATCGAGAATTATAGTGTACACACGGAGGGTTCATTACATTAATCGTATCTAATTTGGCGTGATTACCATAACTTTGGTGTAGCCGAGATTCCTTGTGTAAGACGTTAACGTCTTAGTTTTGGGATCAACCACAGTTTCCTCGACGATCTTGACGACATTTTTGCTGATGAATCTCTCCCCCCATTTCGGGACCCGGTTAGTCTTTGTAAGGAGCCTTTTCGAGTACAGCTTGCCGTCCTTTATCTCTCGCGTTATCGTGTCCTCGGAAAGAACGTGGGAACTGTGGTAAATTTCGGTGGTATGAATTGTAAAGCTCCCTCTACGAGGCAGCAAAAAGCATTGGACTTTTCATTTCCAATTTTCCATATCTTTATTGTCATTTTCCAGCCAGATATATTGGCGTACCTGTGAGGATTCGGATATCTTTGCCAAAATCCCCGAGCGACCTGGCTCCAGTTGAATTGGAAAAGCGTCGTGTTCTCATAGTACTTTACCATGTTGCGGAGTCCAAGCTTCGTCGCGCGGACACGAAACAGAAGAAAGAAAGAAAGATCGAAGGTTTTCCCAGAGTGCTCAGTCACGTCTGAAGTATTTCCGCGTGGAAGTCGAACCAATTTTTAGAAACATCGAATTTTTTGCTATCGGGCTGAGGAAACACTGATTTCGTGACCCTATTTTTCATTCGCTTTTTAAAATCTGAAACGAGAATGAATAAAAGTCGATCTCCAATGCGCAGAGACGATAATATTATATCGTAGGTGGAGAAGAAAATAAAGGACACCGATAGAATTTTCTCTGTTGACATCAAGATTTAAATGTTTAAAAAATATTACGTAATTCGACATACCGTTGCAGGCAACCCACAAACGGCACTGCAATTCTTGCAAAATCATTTTTTCAATATGCAGCCACTGCATGCAATATTTTATACGTTAACATTTTTCCATGAATTCTATAAATACCATTTTCTACTTTACGGACTTATTTTTCGGATATAAAATTATACGGAAGCAAATATTATCGAGTATGCTGAAATATTCAGATTCGAATTAAAAATTGGACGAAATATTCATTCTCGAAAACAAAACAAATATTTATGATTACAAGGTTTCATACATGGATCCAAGTTTTTCTTTGCGTGGCATAAAATACGTCTCGAGAAACATCTTATCTTTCTATACAACTTTTAGAGAACATTCTGTGGATAAATTACTTGTTTTCCACCTTTTGTTTGGCAACGAGGCTTCGTTAAGGGGTTAACTAAATTTTCGCAACTAAATTTCCTTAAGCTGGAGTATTATCCAGAAAATACATTATATTTTGCGAATGATTAATTTTTAAACGTTGATCAGACAGTGCTCTACAATATTGCACATATCCTAGTTCATGAGTAGTGGACTTTTAAATTAATATCAACAAGCAAGTTCATTTGGTCGACAAGTCGCGACTGCTGTTTTTCTGCTATTAAGGGGTTAGGCAACTGAGAAAATGCACTCGTTCGTCGCTTGAGGCAACTCAAACTGAAGAGGAAAGTCCAACCGATGGTGCAGTAATCGCAGATTGGAGGTAAACTCATATTTACACCGACAGAACTGCTAGTACAACTTTAAGGGGTTAACACCTAGTTGGAATTTTTTTTTAAATTGATTTTTCGTTTTCGACGGATTCTTATAATATAACCTGGGTGTTATAACCATGGGTGTGTTTGGGTTTGTTTGTTTGGACAAAACTGAACGCACGATCACATATATAGGTATGAACGAAGACGTAGGAGATATAGATACAGTCGACGCGCGTTAAAAAAGAACTTTAAAATTCAATATCTCGAAAACTATTGCGAGTCGCTGAAAATTCCCTCTGGGGATTGTCTTAAAATATTAAAAGGAAGGTTTATGCAAAATTTCAGCTCGATCGGCGGAGGAGGGGAGGGAGGAGATTCGGAAGCTTACTCTTAAAAAAAAACTTAAAAATTCAATATCTCGAAAACTATTGCGAGTCGCCAAAAACCCCTTAAGTCGTTTTCTTAAAACATTGAAAGGAAGGTTTGTGCAAAATTTCAACTCGATCGGAGGGAGGGGCTTTTCGGAACCTCATCCCCCAAAAGTTTTTCTTATTCGCGTTATAAAAATCTAAAAACACGTAATTTCGCACTTTAACTATATATTTTACAAAAAATAACATCTACAGAATACATCGGTAGCGCGTAGGCATTTTTTTCGGTACATAAAAAAAAATCATAAAGTACCATTTAACTCAACTGGACCGCTTCAACCTCCTTAAAAAGAAAACGTTTTTTTTTTGTTCCAGATCAACCGGGCGGCCGAAATCAAGTACACCGTTGAGCCGCTCACGTTCGAAGGTCCTTCGCGGGATTGTTTTCAACTTCATTAATTTTTTATATTTTTAATGAAATTATGCACATACAAATAAATATCCGAACGTTTTTTCGATCATCTTACTTACTCCTACTTACTTACTTAATTGTTAATATTTTTAATGAAATTCGGCACACAACTTTGTTAATGTACATACAAATAAATGTCCAAACGATTTTTCAATCATCTTGCTTATTCCTTCGAAATGAATGTTTTTTGGTAACCCTGATTTTCGTGTCGTCACAGTAGCCTAACCCCTTTGGGGTGGGAGTACGAATGCAACGAAATTCGGTTTGTGGGCCTAAGCGACCGAATACTTGGGTCATGCACGTGTGCGCGGCGGATAAAATCCGGTTCATGGTCCGACACGAGACGTGCCACTGATCACGTACACACAGACGTATGCACAAAGAAAAGCGCAAACGTGATATATATTTCGGCAAAAAAATGCATACTGTCTGTATTATTTTTTCATGCGATACAATGAACTTTAATTTTGCTAATGTTCCCGAGTCAAACGAGATCGAGCCCCAAAGGTCAGACATTGAATTGAGGTGCCCGAAGCATTGTGCAATAGACCATTCGTTTAGTCCTCAAGGTCGACGACTGTAGTTTTTTTTCTATCTCAACGGGAACCCGGTGTGGGAAAATTTCAAAATTCAAGCCTTCGATATTTTTCATCATGACCATAATTATAATTCGAACACGCAATATACAATGGACAAAAATGTGACTTTGAGAAATAATCGTTAAGTGAACTATATTACGCGAAAAAGTACCGTAGCGATAGTCGCAATGACAAGAATCGGCAGTGACGCGATATCGGCAAAAAAAACGATAACGATATTATCCGATGTGTTGTGTTGACATTGAGAAAAAAATTTGCACCGCAAATATTCAGAAAAAACGATTACATCAATGATTACTTTAGAAGAAAAAAAACAATAACACTATCTTGTTCCAATTTTCGGAACGGTGGAATTTGAAAAGAAATTACATAATAAACAATATTGACGATAGGTATATGCATATGATCGAGAATGAACAGGGATAGTTGGGACAGCCCTTTCGAAGGGCACTGCGTCGCGTGTTCGTGATACAAGCGTATTTTTTGCACGATGCGAGAAGTCGAATTTTAAAAGGGTCGAAATCTACGTACGCGAGGATCGTGCGAGTGCTTCGAGGCGAGTGAAAGTCGCCTAGCACACTGGCGATGTGTCCGAACCGAACACGAGCTCCGCCGGTGTCGCTGAGAGTTCGAAACTCCGGCGATGTGTCGCGTTACGAGTAATAATTTGGACTGGAATTATCTTCGTAGTATGCTGGTCAAAACGGCCCTCGCTAATCGTAACCTCGAAACCATATTTTGTAGTGTATATGTAAATACGAGACCGACGGCGTGCGCAAACCAGCAAGAGCACCGAGAGGCGCGACCACTATTCTTTTTTCCGGAATCGTTTACAGTGCCATCTCTCGGGCGTAAACGTTATATCGATTCTTTCAATCTCGAACATTCGGGCCAGCAAAAATCTTAAGGACGAGAACTTTTTTCGACCGCCGCATGCGGTCGAAAGAATGGTTTTGCTCAGTTGGTAAAGAAGAAAGTATGATTCTGTCCGACTTTCGATAAAATACAAGATTATTCTTTTTTTTCTGAAACGTTAGTCGTTGAAGAGGAAACGAATTTTCAACTTTCGCGCTTACTGAGGCTCGGTTGGTACTTCATATCCACGCGTTCACTTCTACTTTTTTATCCAGAATTTACGTACAATACGATAATATTTATGAAATGGAATAATGCACTCTTTCCGTCTGGACATGGATACAAAAAACAAGTATAATTCTTAACATGGGGGGGAGTGAACTTTTGCAAATGCTGATATGATCGGCCATGTTTGAAAAATGATTTATTAGTTACTTTCGGTAGTTGTACAATCAATACAATTCTTAAGGAGTTTCGAGACTAAAAACAAAATACTTGTAGACGATAGAAATTTTATCGCCGAGAGATTACTTTGGGATGCATTGACTGTCTGAAAATGTATTCGTTTCGCAGCATAGTTTGGGAGATGTTTAATGTTCAAGTTGAACCTTCATCCATTTGGTAATACACATTTCGCAAACACTAGTTATAAGGATTTAGGGGCTAAAATAATACTTGGACTGAAAATGTAAAAACTGATCAATCCGTAATTATAGTACTGGGAATATTGTGTCAAATAATTGAGCGATTTCTCTACTTCGTTCACCAATAATACTCGAAAGAGGATGTGAATTTTGACCTCGAACAGTTTGTTTTCAGGCATCAACGAAATTTGTAGGTTGATCGTACCTACACCGCTCTAACTGGCTCTGTCGAGTGAGCCACTCATAGTCAAGCATTAATTAGCGCTAATTTCAAAATCGGCGGGTGTTTAAAACGTGCATAGCATTACAGCATTTGCACTTCAAATTAAAAAAATGTATTCGTCCGTTCGACGTTTTTAACGTCTTCTCGACGTTGTCGAATCAAAAACTCTTTATAAAACGTTGAACGTCGGATGTGTTGCACCATGTAATTAACCTGTAGGTCTATTCTGTAACTCGGTAGTGACAGTTTTTCCTATCATTAGCTAGCGACAGCCAATCGCATGTACGGCCACAGGAGCAAGGGAACCTCTCATTGGCTGTCGATAGCTAACGATAACGAAAGTTGTTCCGAGTTGCAGAATAGGCCTGCTGTAGCGCGATTCTACAACTCGATCGCTATAATTCGGTAGCGACAATTTTCGTTATGGTTAGCTCGCGACAGCCAATAAGACGCTCCCTTTTTTTTCTGGGATCGTGCATGTGATTGACTGTTACTATTTATCGACAACGAAAACTATTGCTACCGAGTTATAACGAGTTACAGATTACAGAATGGCGTTAATGGAGCCGACGACGCTTTATCGATGGTCAGTAGTGCCGCTGACAGAAACGCCCGCTATTTTCAAGTCTACCGGTTGTTTTTTCTTGAACAAAATTGCAACATATTTATCTTTAACTGCAAAAATGATAACTATTGATATCATTTCCCGGCTTAGAAATATTTTTCAACAATATTATGAGTTGAATATTGCCCAATAACAATTAATTTTACATGAAATTTTACACGCAAGAAGTTGGCAAACTGCCGAAAACTCATTGTATTTTCATCCCCACTCTTGCAGCCGCGAAACGGTATCGAAACTCTTTCAATGCTGTCTTCAATGCGTGTACAATGGGTCTGTTCGTTTCAGCTACAGTTTTCTACACTTCTTAACACCTGTGAACTCTCTATTACCGTGGGTTTGTTCGTTTTAGCTGCACTTCCAACGGATGCAGTAATAGAAAATCCGCAGACTGTGTAAGTGTAGAAAAGTGTAGCTGAGACGAGTCAACGAATTGGGCGGACTTTCGTGCGCCAAACAGCTGATCCGAAGTATTCGAGCCGAAGCACGTTGGCATGCGTGACTCGTTGTCGCTTCTCATTCGTCGGAAATTATCTCAATACGTTTTTCAACCCTATTATCTCGTAACGCCGCGTTTTGTTTACAAACCGACATTTCGAAAAAGTTGACTCTTCCGGAGAAGTGATTTTTACAAGGGAACAAAAAAAAATAAATAAAAAGGAAAGGAGATGGGATTGAAGACGAAGAGTATGAGGAGAATTTTGGAGCCAATAGACGCTCAAGTAATTATAACGAATTTTTCTTTATTACTTTAACGTATATTGAAAGAATGGTCGTCAAGGCTAGCTCGTGAGGTCAATTCTCATAGCTATACGTATGATCAGATGCACAGGCTGAAGTCGTTATCGGAGGACGAGGTTATCAAAGCGGCGGACGTTGCTCAGGTCCAGTCTATCGTGTCGCAGCAACTCAACGGCTTGGCGGACAAATTTTCCAATCTATCGAAAGAAGACGCCGGAGATTATCGCGAGCTGAAAGCCAAAATTGCCAGTCTCATAGAGGAGTTTTGTATAACAAAGGACCTTAAGGAACTGGTAGGGACGGTGTCTGTTTGGGTTTGTTTAGGTTTGCGACAAAGCACTGATGCAATTGGGTTCCAGGTGCAGAGCCCGAGAGAACGAGATGACAGACACGTCATTGACATAGTACTGGACAAACTGACGGGCTCTCTCGAGACTCTGGAAAAATTGGAGTGCGACCCGCTCAAACGGCAGCTTCGAGACTCTTGCAACTACATCAAAGAAATGGGCGCAGTCGAAGAGATCGAGGATTTCCAAAATATCAAAGTAATTCTCTCGGATAATTGAAAATGAAAAAGTAACACGGCGGAGAGTTCTCAACAATTACGACTCGCAGGAGCTGGGCATCTTCGTGGTCGAGATTTTCGAGCCGCTTCAGCGCTACAGGAAGAACCTGATATCTTCGTTGCTGGCTGAAAAAATGGCGCTGTACACGTGCCAATTGTGCACGACGTTCGGTATGCTCGTGGAAGTTATTCAGGAACAGCATCAACTGCGCGCGCCCATCTACGTAAGAATTTCATGACGATTTTCTAATGCAAAACAGAGTTTTCTCACATTTGAGTAGTGTAGTTTAAAATGGTAACACATCTATAAAGAAGTACTATAAGCAAGCTTGAAATTCAGCGTACGTCATTGTGCCAAAATGTAAACAACTTTTTTTTTCGTAGTGCGGAACATGTCAAATTTCGTGTCAAAAAAGAGTGCAGGGAATTTTACTGCGCTATTTCATTTTTTTTTAATCTGCAGCTCCAGCGCACAGAATTCTCGTTGAGACTTACGGCGGCCATGCCTTGTCGGAAACAACGTGCAGAGATTGGTTTAGACGCTTAGAAAATAATGATTTTTATGTGTCGAATCGGAGCCATTACTTCGCAAAGGCTCATGTTCGACGCTAGCTGAACTTACAGAATCATTAGGAGTTGATCACACAACAGTTTCGAAATGTTTAGAGCATCAGAAATATTTCTCTTTTAATCCATCATTAATTTTCACGAGAAAACGGCGAGAACTTATTCAACATCCCAATAGAAAACTGCTATTTGGATTTTGAGGTTTACTTATGTTTCATTTCATGAAGTTTGATGAAAATTTTCAAGTGGTTCCACCGGCAGATAACATTTTTTCAGCGACGTGTGACGGTTGAGACTCTCTAGCTTAAACGGCCTATCTATAATCTAAAAACCAATCGGGTTATTCAAGTTAACAATAAATACGCGTCGTTGGTGATCGTCGATTTTTAAAAACATTTTTTTTAACAACGTGGCAACGCATTGAAACTCGAGCATACAAAATATATGAAAAAAAGAGGAAAATGCAGTTTTTTACCAAACAAACTACGAGGATTACCGACATTGCGGACATCTTTTTTTGACTGACGAATTTTCTAATGTTCGCATTCCACCAGAGCGCCAAGAAATACATTTGCGACAGACTCTGCTGGTGCTTCCGAATGATAATAGAGCTATTGGATGCCCCGAGCCCCACGGACGAGGAAGAGAATTGCGAGAAAGAGAATCACTTCGTTTACAAGTAACTCGTTATCCAGAAAAGAAAACAATAGTCGTATTTGTGGCATCTTCTACATATAAATCGTGCGAATTTATACGTTTCAAGGATGGATCTGGTGCTCGACGTCATATCGAGCATGCCGGGCAAAACGACAGAGCAGCAGTTGGATATCTGCGGAGACTTGTGGGCAGGAATGGAGGACGTTTTCGCGCACGCAATAGCGATAGCTCAAGTTTGTCAGCCTTACAATTTCAAGGCGATAACCGGCGCTTGCCAGTCGATCATGTCCGAGTACGAGAATCTAAAGCTTCAACTTATCTCGGATAAATCCGATCCAACGTTGAACAATCTCTTCATGAATACCCTCAACGACGCCCTCTATCGTCTCGAGCGCAAAGTCAACGTTTCCGTTCTCACCCTGGTCATGGAGGTTTTCAGCGATCCCTTCAGCGCCCTGAGAAAACTCGTCAAAAGCTGCGGAAACCCACTGAACGCCAGAAGACGGACGAGAAGCGATCTCAGCAACAATATCGAGAACTTTGATCAGGTCACCGACAAAGCCATGCAAATCGGAATGTTCGCTATAGCTTGCTGCAACGACATAGACCGTGAGTCGCATGAAAACGTATATCTCTTATCTCCGAGTGTTTTGCGTTTCACTGAGACGTTGCATATTCGAAAAATCAAATTTATCGAACGAGTATCCATGCAAATGCAGTAAAATAGATCGTATCGCAATTGCCTCGACGAAAGGCTAAAAATAATACTTTTTTTTGTTGAGTTGTGCTGACGGATTGCATCATTGAGTTATAAAATGTGGGCAAAATTATTGTTCGACTCGAACCTGCTACCGGTCCTCAGAAAGAGGCTACCGAAGGTATGTGCAAAATTTGAGCTCGATCGGTCAATTAGTTATCGAGATATCGTGGGCGCTGATTTGCAAAACATCGTTCTGAGATAAACGCGTTCAAAGTTTTGATACCGTTATATATCAGATGTAAGCGGCCTGCTTATCATTTCTATTACTCTGCTAATTTTTGAAATATCGACAAACTGGGTCTAAGGAATAATAAAATGAAAAGAAAAAAAAATCGATTTTGTTAAATTTCTAGACCAGACTACCGGCTTGAAGGATGCAAATTGTGTAGAAAAAAACAATCGCATTTTTCATCATCATAACGGTAGCTTATCTTTAATTTTCATTGCATTCCTCGACGTGTACCTCAACATCCGCTTATTATGGCAGGCGTCACGAAAATTCGTCACTGCATGGCGAGCTTGGAGTCTTTAGAATCGGAACTGATTCCTGCCACGGTAGCCTTCTACCTCCATCCGGACAACAAGGAGATGCGAGCGTGCCTCAAAATCTTGACCAACAAGTGGCAATTCGAAATGAACAAATTGCACAACGTCGTAGATCTCATAATAGATTCGGCAGCTTATTGCCAGGTATTCCCCTCGATTCGTAAATACCTTCACTTTCGATCGATCTCAACGAACGAACGAATTCTATCGTATTCGAAGCTCCGTCGCACTTTTTGTACAATTCCATTATAAGTTCAGATACTATGTGACGTGACGAAGTGAAATTTTTAAATTGCAAAGTGATAGATGTCTTTGTCGAATTATGATTCAGGTAATTCTCGACGATCTTCAAGAGCGCGTATCGACGATCGCGAATTGTCTCGACAATCGTGAAAGAGTCACGCGAGGACAAGTACAAGGTATAATACAACGTGCAATAGCTCTCGCAACTCAAGTTACGGTCGCCGTCAACGACATTGGTCGCGATAAAATCGACCGACAGACCATCATGATGATTTGTGAACTGAAGACCGGTGAGGCATATATTTTTTTCGTTTAGATTATCTCCTGACATAACGTAAATTAGCAAAGTTGCTCTCACGAAAAGAATTAGCAGATGTGAAAAAAAGAATAAAGAATAATCTCGAATTATCATACTGCTTCACAACTCGCCATTGCTATTTTTAACTGAGTCAGCGATGGAAGTTTACAAAAATTGGCAGCTGCCGATGATCTCGTTGGTGGAGTTTCAGCAATTTCGCTGCCCCGAGTAAGCACCGAGGGAACTTTTTTCAGTTCCTTCTTAAATATAATTCATAAGCCTCCTCAAGGGACGTTCACAGAGAAACGGATCCAAAATGGTTGATTTTCGCGATTTTTTTTTCGATGCTTAAAATAGGCTAATCAGTCTGACTTCTTTATGTCAAGTCAGAGCACTCGTGAAGAACCGAAGACCAATTTTTCAACTTTTATCTTCACTTACGATCCAATGGTCAATATGAGACGCGAGAGGTATCGTAATCTCCCTTGTCAGCCTGCCCCGACGGAATATCACTTACTGCAATGAAATAAACATCATGGCGAAAAAAAAATTCCCGTCGTTTTTCGAAAAAGTCCTCTGCATAATTACCAAAAAACGCTTCGATAGCAAGATAAAGAATGGCGCGACAAATGTGTCAAAATTTGAGACGGGTAGCTTGGAAATTATTCCTTTGAGAGTGTACACCGTTTTGAAAAACGACGTTTCGAGAAAAACGCGTCCACGAGCGCCTCACGCAGCTGTTCTAATCTCTTTTTCTGTGCAAGGCTGTAGCAACCGGAAGAGTTCGAATTTCGCCCCAACAATTGAACGGAATGTTCGTAACCGTCTATACTATCGAATAATGCAAAAAAGGTTTTTCGGAAACTATTACACTGTGATGTTGCCTTAAGGTAATTGGATTTCTCTTTAAATACAGCAATCTTCGAAGCCAATGCAGCCGCGAAGACTCTGCTCGTAGAAAATTCCACGGACTCGCAACAGTTGAGAGTGATTAAACGGTGCGAGCTGATACTGAACGTCGTGAAGAGAATGCAACCTGCTCTGGTTACCGTGATGAACAGTACTATACCTACCAGTAGCGGTTACGGAAAAGCTGGAATGGGCCAGGGCGATTCCCTTCACGGTATTCACGGTCCTTCTCCAATTTGGAATTATGACGATTTTCTTGACCTTCCTCGTTCTTACAGTTTCGGGTCTCCATTTTTCATCGTCAATTTCTGGACTCCCACGCGACGAAAAGTTTCTCACGTACATCAGAACTCCCTACACGGGTATGCCGTTAAATTCTCCGATATTTTGCGTGACGAATATATACGAAGAAAAGCAACGGTTCTCAATTGGTTTTTTTTTTTCAGTGAAAAATTACAAACCACAATTGTCGATACAACCGGCCGACAGTGCGCCCCGAACGCCCACGGACTTGTCATCTCTGATACCGTATATAAAACGTGGCCGTACGATGCGTACGGATCGCTCGATAATGTACAAAACGCCGAGAAACAGCGAAATCGGTAACGCCAAGATTAACCGAAACACACTGAACATGCGCGATCTCTCGTGCGTGAGACAACACTTGTTCAGCCGCGACAGTTTCGTCTCGCAGAATGAGATTGACCTGGCCGACGAGAGTCTCGAGCTTACAGGTAGATTTCAGCAAAGAAACTACGTGGTTAATTTCTCTTGAGAGGTTAGGCTATTGTGAAGAAGCCAAAATGGGGGTTATGTAAAAAAAATTGAAAGGGATCAGATTAAAAAGTCGTTTGGCCATTTATTCGTATGCACATTGACAAAATCGTGTACCGAATTTCATCCGAAAAAGCCAATAATTTTAAAAAATTACGAACAATCTCGTGAACGATTTTTTGACGTGAGGGGCTTAACGGTGTAGTTGCCTTTGGCCACCCAGTTGATCAGAAACAAAAAAAAGTTATTTTTCCCAAAGTCGATAATATTAGCTAAGACTTGACCGAGATTTTTTGGTTGTGTTCCAATCATAAAAAAAGAATAGTATTTCGTCTCGACGTTTCGAGGAAAAATGCCATTATTGTTAATAACTGGTCGAAAAACGAATTGAGGAGGCAAATTGTAAATTATTCTATAAGGCAAAATATTCTATAAATATCTTTCGCCGCATATCTGACGGAAACATTCGAATTTTTCAGCTATACTGGACAAATTAACATGTTTGTCGGATACTCTGAGCTCGATGACCAAAAGTCTCGTAGCGCCCGATACGAAGTCGATCGAAGCGAAACGCCCGCGCGGGTCGGCGGGCGATTCGAACGAGAATATTTCCGTCGCCTCGAGCGTTTGTTTGGCTCACTTGAGCGACAGGAAGAACGAGGAGTGTTCCGCGATCGGTGGCGGCGATGCACCCTCCAGCATCGCGACACCCGAGAGAGTCGAGGATATCCAGAGAATCGACAAGAAAATCGAGATTCTCCAGCATAAATTCAAAACATTGGTCATCGAATGAGCAAATTCGTTGTCACACCCAGTGATATCGCGGTATCGTGATAAATCGTTAAATCAATCGTGCGCAGCCACGATCCGTCCAGTTGTCGATATCGCCACGCATTCGCGAAAGAGAATACAAACGATATCGCAATCTCGTTCTGCCGTTAAGTATGAGGATTAATGTTAAATGATGTAGTTTTGCCCATCCAGGATTCTACTTTTGCGATCCTCGAGTGAATTCATTTTCCGTTACGTTATTCAAACTTTTCACATTTCAAACGAAAGACGGCTATGAAAAGTATAAAAAAACCGTTCAATTTTTGAGAGCGCCCGATGATTCACTGAATTGTAATAATTTGCAATATAATTCGAAGAAATTATTTCTTCGAAAATTGATAAGGCGCTGAAGTTTGCATTGTGGGAATGCAACGAAGATTTATTCTTTTTGATTACTCAAATTTTTCGCTCGAACCTTTCTACGTATTCTGATTACGAATTAACGACCTCAATTTCCAAAATATTTCCATGATAATCAAAATAATGAACGAAAATATCGTTGCATTCCAACTATGCAAACATCAACGTCACGAGGCGTTCGCGATCCTCGAAAAGGAAAAATTTCGCCATTGCAATTCGTTTTTTGCAATAATGACAAGAATCAGCAGTGACTTGAATTAATTTCACCCATTAATTTCGCTATACTAATCGTTCGCGTCAATCGTCCATAATATAAGTTATTCACTTCTCTCCGTCCAAGCGGAGTCCGAAGCGAGGAGGTAAAAATTTGCGTATGCATGACAAATCATCGATTGTAAATTATTAGTACAAGTAATTACTTGTTAGTTACAAGTAAGTACGATTATTTGTAAAATTGACGATGTCTTGGCCGCGTCCCAGTTAATAACTTTAAATTCAATCCGCAGGAATTTCACGGAAAGTATTACACCTGTACCTACTACAAGATATAACCTTACAAAAATATTTATATTTTCCCTCGCCCGATAATTATCGCGTGATCAATTGCGTTGTTCATCGTTGAAAAAAAAGTAAATCATACGTTGTATTACGAATTGAATAAAGCGAAGTTAAAGTTGCACATGAGAGGAACTTGGTCGTTTTGAATTTTCCCGCGCTGAGGGCGTCACGGTCGCGCGATCGATCTCGTGACTAGAGTCGCGAGACCTCAGTCCGCCTTGTGCTGCCGCGTTGCGCGCTCATGTGACTCTCACGATTCGACTCTGTTCGTCGTCAAGAGTCGTCACGGTTTTGTGTCTCGTTAAAAGAAAAATAGCGGATAGGTCGATTATCGTAAATTTCAGGTAAACGAAAATTGAAACAAGAAATACGTGACAATGGGAGCCGCCGCGATTCCGGTCATTGTTTTTACCCTTATTTGGGGTGTCGTGGGTGTTGTTTTGCCATTCTTGCTTCCAAAAGGACCCAATCGAGGGTAAGTTTCGGAAGATTTCGTTTACACAGCCCATCCCATTATTTGACGTTTAATCATCGATAACGGTTATCACGTGTTTATTCTTTTTTTACTTTTCGAAAGCGACGCCTCCAATTCGTCGAGAGCACGAAAGACTTAGAAATTCGTGAAATACTCGATTACGAATTGGGATGAGAAAGTTTATAATTGTTGATCCTCGTCGCAAATCCGATTCGTGAAACTTTCGTCTTCGTTGCGGCGATTTTTTCATATTCATTTTGAGAACCTGGTGCTCGTTGCTCAACTAATTAGACGATTTTACGTTGAATTTTCTTTGCAGGATCCTTCAGGTTGTTCTGATACTAACGGCCTTCACCTGTTGGCTTTTGTGAGTATTTTTCAAGCCGGACGAATGAGAATGCGTTTGTGATAAGCGCGAAATGAATTTCGATAAAATTTCCAGCTGGTTATGTTGCTACATGGCTCAGATGAATCCGCTCATAGGACCTCAGCTAAACAATGCGACGCTTCTGTTGATGTCCCGTGAATGGGTAAGACGAACTGCAATCGAGGCTGTACATAATCCTGCGCCATGATCGCGAGGTTTGCATAGTTGGAATGCAACGGAAATGAATTGTTCTTCATCGATAAAGTTGCTATTCGACAGAATTAGACTATGACAATTATTCGAACGTTTCCATCTACTTTTATTACATATTTACGATCTCGAGTTTCGAAAAGCAAGTTTGGATCGATAATAAAAATGAAGAAATAACAAAGGAATTGTTGCACTCCAACTAAGCATTTTTAACGTCATCCTGTATCTGGGTTTTTGCCTGGGTGCGCTTGATCTCGAGAAACTCGCAAGATACGGTCAATAAAAGCAAGAAATGAAGGAGACATCTCGTTGCGTCGCAACGATGCAAACTCCAACCCCATTGTTAGAATATTTAATTCAACAATTATCTTTTGGTTTCTTTCTATACTTATCGTGTGTTTTCAGGACGGAGTCACCATCAAGGAGAAGCCGTGATGTGGTGCGGGACGCTATAAGCCTGCTTACTCCTTGTGAACAATTGTGTAAATAAATTTTTCGCAAAATCGTTGTTAAGCGAAAAACATAATTCCAATTCAGTATGAGTGGAGCATCGACTCTTACGATATTGAAGAAAAAGATATTGAAAAAAAAACAACAAAAAAGTGTACTATAAATAAGTTATTAGACAAATAAACGAGAACGGCTGCATTGGTAGTTTCGGTCAAACATGTGAATTGTAAGCAAGAAGCTTTCGCCAATGCTGTAACGAAATAAAAAGAAACTGGGTAAAATGAGAACTTTGCGCAGAATGATTATTAATAATAAAGTATGCGGTACGCCGAAGAATGCTGAAGATTTATGCTGTTCACGGGTTTGCATAGGCTTCGGACAATTAATATTTCTCTTTTGACAAAAGTATTGGGATGACGAGGTCGGGATTTTACATACAATTAATAGATAGCCTGGTCAAGTTTTAGTTTTTTTTATTGAAATATTCTGATTAATAATAAAGTGATTACACAAGTCAACCAAAAGATATCGTTCTTGGTGCTGGCACTGATCGTACGATTTTTTGTCAATTGATTATTGGTGAAGCCTATACCTACCTATATTTCAACTTGCTACAGCGGGTTTCCGAATAAATTTTAACAATTTATTCCCCGAAACCTTGGTTCTCTAAGTACAGTCGCCTGGACCGTAAGACAATAGTAACGCTCTGCAGAATGAGATCAATAAACCACTACACCTTCAAGCCAGTCTCTTTAGGAAAAATATGTCAAACTCCTCGAACTGTTCGTGCGGACATGGCGCGGAGGACCTCAACCACATTTTCTGGGCCTGCCCACGTTTTGTCCAACAACGTCAAATTCTCTCTCGCTCTCTAATTACTCTCAAAATCTTTCCTCCGCACAACATAGAATCCCTAATCCCCAATCCCAAGACTAAAATACTCACTTCTATAATAACTTTCATAAAAAATGCAAACCTCTCCATTTAGCAATACAAACTACCGTACCCTTCACTCCACAAATGTCAGTTAATCAAATCATTCCTCACGATCCAAAATTTCATCAACCCTCACGGGTCCTTTCGGCGGCGTGCGCGGGTTTGCGGCTGCTGGGCTCCGATCGGGCCAACCACGCGTTGACCGGGCGGACTCGGGAGTCATGATTGGCTGAGGCTCGGAGGTATTAAGTCTCATTCTCAGAGGCACACGTAGCTACATGGCCGTATGGAACGTTGCACAGCAATGCGCGACAACCGGAGCCAGCCCTAACCAGAAAAAGAAGAAGATCCATAAACCACCTAAATATGAAGTATGTTGAAAATAGTAGATGTTGGCTCTGAAAATGACTCTCTTTGATTTATCAAGGAACGTTTGCAGTCATTCTACAAGTGTTTTCCTTTCCAAGTTTGTATCTTTATAAATTATAAATCGAGAAGTATTAAAAGTTGTTTCTGTAATATACGCTGTATAAATATAATTTCGGACGTCTCTTGTAAGAAGTATGCTCTGAAAAATAGAATCATTCCTCGAAAACTGCCAGTGACGCTCATAACCTTAAAAAAATCTAAATCTAGAGCTAAAAGAGCTAAAAAGAGCGGAAAATAAATTATTCACGGCAGTAGCATTTTTGCAATCTACCATGGAGGTAAATCCAGTAGCCATCGCGCAGGATATCAAGAACGGACTAATTATTTACGTTTGAGGCTATACTTAGGCCGGTCATATTGAAATATCGCTGCGCCACCTCCAGGACGTGAAAACCGCGAATATATCGGCGCAAAAACGTTCCTCTGACCGCTTGTCAGTGCCATTTTATTTAGCGTGAGAAATCCGCCAGATAGCGCTGCGAGTCGGGGAAAGTGTTGTGCAGTCGTGACGTCGTTGGATCGCGATAGTGCGACGCGAATACGAGAGAAAATATACGAGGTGAAGCAGTGAGAAAAACAATAATGGAGGCGTGCAATATCGTCGAGCGCGAGCTCGACAAAGTCTTGTCAAAATTATCCGACATAAATAATCAGGCGAGTGTCGTACTCACTGATTTGATAAATCACATCGAGATCTTGAAGAAAGAGTTAGAGGAAGGTGAGAATGACAGTTGAATCCACCACGCTCGTCCAAGGCGAAATGCCACGAACAAAGGGCCTCCGCGTATATTTACAAAACATTGCGCGAATATTAAGACCACGAATTTTCCGAACAAAATTTCAACCTTGTCAATCGTAAAAACCGGAATCACTTTTTGCTTCTTGTTTATTCCGCATGATTGCTCTCGTCGCTCATCAAACTTCGCTAAAGCATTCGCGGTCGATTTTTTTGTCGTTCGAGGGATTTCGATCAGGCTGACACGGTTCACAATTCGCTATTGTCTTTCCGAGTACTTTGCGTCGATAATTACGAAGTGAAACAATTGACTATTCCTTTTTTTACTATGCTTGCCTACAGAATTTGTAAATTTCCGTATATATGTATATATATGCCAATGAAGACGCATCTCCGTAACGTCAAATTTTATTTGTTTCCGAGGACGGCCGCGACTCTCAAAGAAGTGCTATTGTGGCGATAAAAATTGCATGCGTTATTACTTCGTGTCTTCTAAGTCCGATTGCAAGATTTGAAAATGATCCCGTTAAATATAATCAACCCGTTAGAATGTAATTCTTTCAATACGCAGTCGTTTTGCGTGCGCCTTAGGGATGGTCTCGAAGTTTGCATCGTTGGAACACAACGAAAATTCTTTTTTCTACTTTTATCTTTTCATTTGTATTATTGTACAAAACATTATTGTTTTTACATTTAAATTTGAGAATAATAAACTCTATGAAATAAGACTGTAGAAATAATGAAAATAGAAAGACATTTCTTTGCATTCCAACAATGAAAACTTCAAGACCATTCTTATGGAGCGCTACTCTTAGATATGACGAGAAAAAACGTGATGGAAAATGGTAGGGAATGTGTTACAATTTTTGTATGGGTTTTTTTACTTATGAAAAAAACTTTTTGGATTATTTCTTGGTCATTCGCTATGTAATTGCAGGGTACTTAGGGTAGTACATACAAAAGATGGCGGCAGCCAGAGAGTATTGTAATGCGATATCATTGTTGATCAGGATATCTTGCATACATTTGTGAAATTTCAAATCGATTGATCATCCCGTTATCGAGATAATCGCTCTTGAAATTGGCCTTTCTAAAATGCGGTGCATAGGACAAGTCCCAGAGATCATCATTTTTCTGTTGGTAATGAAAAAATGATGAGACAGATGCTCATAAAAAACGATGGAATGATGAATGGATGTTTTACAGTGATTATGAAATAAAATGATAACGTTTAACCACAAACTTTTCAGTTTACGAAATCTAAAGTTTGAAATAAGTGATTAAACGTCATCGGCCTATCGAATCACTGTGCACGACTCGGCAAAGCTGCAATCTATGCATGTTCCACGCACGGCTTTTAAAAAACTTTAGTCTTAAAAATCATCATCGTTATAAAAATCATCATCGTAGTCTTAATTATCTTGGTCCATTTTCCGTTTTATTAAATCTTTTATTTGTACAGTGCACAAGTTGCAAAAACTGCACTGTCAACAAAATGGCAGTGCAGTATGGTTAGGGTAAGGAATTGATTATGGTATTGAAGTTTGCATCGTTGGGATGTAATGTTTTTTTTTTTGTTTTCATGTTAACCATTCTTTTAGGCCCATTGAGGTTATAAAAATCAGTGGAACATTTTTGAACATCCTTGTTAGGGTTCCATAACCTGAACTTGAAGAAAACGTATTTTCGATTTTGTCTTATCGATACCGCCTTCTTCCGCATGGCGGCAGTATAGTCGTTTGTATAGAAACAAAGTTGAAACATTGCTTCGATCGCATGAGTGACAATGCGTTTCCTAGCAAAGAGTATTTAGATCGGTACGAGGGTCATGAATGCAAAATATTTTGGAAAATAAAAAGAAAACATGGTATTCTGGCATAGCTCCTGCGGACCACGAGTTAACGGCGGCTCAGATACAGGTATTGGAGCACGCGATGACCAAAATTCGCGACACGGTTCAAAGACTGGCAACCGACCACAGAGAGTCGCACAGTACCGTGTCCAAAGTTGGCAAAGCCATAGACAGAAATTTCATCTCGGACTTTGCCAGTACGAGTCGAGAGGATGTTTTCTCCGGTCCAGAAAAAACGCAGCTGCTCAATCAAGTTATATTTCAACACTTTTATCGACAAGGAATGCTGGACATCGCTGACGAATTGGCAGCGGTACGGCGATCGATTTGACACTCAACCAAATTGGGTATTAGTTCGCCTCGTCCGGTGGTCGCTGATGCTTGTTTGTTTTCAGGAAGTGGGCATGAAGACTGACGAGACGAGAAAGGAGCCCTTCACAGAATTGAATTACATACTGGACTGTCTCAAGCAAAGAAATTTGGAGCCGGCTCTGGAGTGGGCGAAGAAGCACAGACCTGCTCTGGAAGAGAGAGTATGAAATAACATATTTGTACAGTTCTACTTTTTTTTTTTCTAAGATCCTTTGGATGCCTTTCATGCTTTGACCATGCCATCTTTTCTTGATGATGAAGTATGAAAATGTATTCTTTTTAATGACTCATTCTTTTTCGCCTGATTTAGCCTGTCAAAAATCGCTTACAGTTTTCTACGTGCTCTTATTGGGAGTTTAGAATCACAATTTGCAATATACGTGAAAAGAAATATTTTAAAAAACAAGCTTTTACTCAATGTACTAAAAAACAAAATAATTCTTGTTACCAAGTCACCTATATGCGACTATAAATTAAAGCTTGGCGCGCTCATCTTTCTAAATGTTTAATAAATTTGATCAATTCAGTTTCATTAGCTGTATTTAATTTGAAAAATTATTATCACACGTTGTACTCGGTATCAGGATTTTTTAAAAAGAAATCAGGTTGTTTTAGAGTAAATTAAATACAGTTAATATGTTAACGGACTTGTGCAAATAATAGATTATACGTATATATTTTGAGCCCCCCAAGCTTCTATTTATAGTCACATATGGGTGACTTGGTGAAAAAAATTAGACTAAGGCTAGCCGTCCGGTTAT
This sequence comes from Ophion costatus, assembly GCA_951751655.1. Classification (NCBI taxonomy): domain Eukaryota; kingdom Metazoa; phylum Arthropoda; class Insecta; order Hymenoptera; family Ichneumonidae; genus Ophion; species Ophion costatus. Next base: position 633,458 of record OX632361.1, on the reverse strand, counting down.
CGGACGAATAGGCGTATGTTATTCGTCCGGAATTCGTCCAAGCAAAAAATCCCAAACACACAAACACAAACCCAACATACAAACCCAAAATGACAAGCGCAAACGAACCACCCCAAAAAACAAACCCAAACCCAAACAAAACTAACCAGCCCAAACCAAGAAAAACCCAAACACAACCAACCAACCCAAAGCCAAACAAAATTATAGAGATTTTCTTCGGATCGGGCCAATTATGTATGTGTTATTCGTCCGGATACTAGCTTACACGAATCACAATAAAATGTACGCCTACTGGAAATACGGCGCGAACGCTTACTCATCGGATAACCGGACGATGAGACACACCGAAAAAATTATTTTCTTAGTACATTATATAAAAGCTTGTTTTTTTAAATATTTTTTTTACATATAAAGTATATTCTACTTTTGAGTCTTTGATTCATTTTATTTGTTAGTTGTTACTAGTAGTTTACTAGTTTACGAGTTTGTACGTTACGTACATGGAATGCTTGTGAAAAATAACAAAGAGTGTAATTGGGATTGAACTTATAACTAATTGCTGCATATAAACTTTTCACCGACAAGCACAGTCGGCTACGAATTTGTGTGTACTAGCGAGATTTTATATGGACGATTAGATATCGCCAATTTTACATGAAAAGCTGAACATTCGATGTATGTTTAAAGTGGTTTTTTTTTAGTTGAATGATGCATTGCCATCTTTAGATACGCGTTTACAAAATTTCAGAGCTCTAAGTAGTCGGGAAGTGGGTGAAATATCGATTTTTCGTTTTGCATCTCACAGAAAGTCAAGTTGAATAAAAGCTTGCCGCGAGAAGGCTTTGGATTATGACAAAAGTAAAGAAGTATCGGGATGTGAATAACTTCTCGCTGTTTTTATCGTGAAAATTAATGCTTTATTTTGAAAAAAATCATTCCTAATGCGCTCAAACATTTCCATACCGAAGTTTGCATTCCGAAGATGCAAACGTAAATGTCATATCTTGTTTACTCGTGCCCCGTACGCTGGCAACGTTCTGTATCGACGATTTTTTTTAATAGAACTCGTCACTGGAATTCAAGTTGCACAGGCTCCATTTCATAAGACTGGTACAGCAAGGTCCCAGTCGCCAAGCCGAGGCTGTCATGTACGCGCGAAAGTATCTGAGGCAGTACGTAAGACGCAACGAGAAAGAGGTTCGCTCGTTGATGGGAACGCTCCTTTATTTGCCAAACGGTATACAATCGTCTCCCTACAGTCATCTCTTGGATCCAACCCTCTGGCTCGACATACACGACGTCTTCACCAAAGAAGCCTGTACACTTTTAGGCTTGAGCGTCGACAGTCCACTCTCCGTTTGGTGAGACTAAACATTACCTTTCTCAAAATTATCGTCGTCCACTCTCCCGTACGATGGAAAGCGGTGCTATAATGATTGTGTTTTTTTAACGCAAAAGTGTAAACGCCGGGTGCACAGCTTTGCCGGCTCTTCTCAATATAAAGCACATTATGCAGCAGAGACAAGTGACCGGCATTTGGAATGGAAAGGATGAACTTCCGGTGAGTATACGAATCTACGTTCAACGGGATATTCTTGCCTGGAGGCCCGCCCTTCGGGGGTCCTTACGAGCATGATGAAAAAGAATAATAATTTTTTTAATACACATTTTTTCGTATTTTCATTGATGTTCTAAGTTACAAAAAAAAATGAAAATCTTGCGGGCCTCCAAATATGGCCGGGAAAAAGGGTCGAGGCGGTTGACACGATTCCAAAGCCCTTATTCATCTGAAACAGAAATGAAACCAATTTTCTTCATCAATAAGAATATCATGCCAAAAAGTAAGACTTTTCTAATGGCAATTGAAAAAGAAAGTTAATTTTTCGAGGTAGGAACGATGGAGGGATATAAACTGAAGGTCCATGCCAAATTCGAAGTCAATCGGTTGAATGGAACTCGGGATTTTATGTCGACCAGGTTGAACGATGTAGTTTCGAGGAAAAGGCGTTGAACATTTTGAATGAAAATTTTAGACAACTGCTACCATCTAAGTGGTACCATGGCATGTTATACTTGCGTTGTATTAATCGGCCATTCCTACTTCGTAAAGTTTGCCTTCGTCGACATCGAAATGATGATTTTCTGGAGCTCGTTCTCCTTTGGGACAGATTCTAGTTTCCTCAGAAGTTTCTGAACTCTGTAGCTCCGACCGGTCGATCCAATTCTGGCCTCGTTTGTTGATGTAAATGTTGGGAATTTCGAAACTTCCGAGGCACATTCTTGATCGGCACCACAAAAGTGTGCGTCGTATGGCGTCAATGCCGCTCAGTTAAGTATCGGTATTGCAATTAGCTTGGAAACTGCATTTGTACCAACTGAACCCGCTCCACAATGTTTCCATTGTGTTCGAAACTTCGATTGTGATAAATTTGTCGAGTTTCTAGTAATTCGCGGTTCGATCGAGGTTGCGTAAAATTCATGGTGATCGTATTTATCGTGAATTTCGTCTCCCCACAGATTGAGATAGATCTTGGTAAGCAGAGCAGATATCATTCGGTGTTCGCGTGTCCGATACTTCGCCAACAGAGCACCGAGAACAATCCGCCAATGAAATTGGTGTGCGGTCACGTTATATCGCGGGACGCTTTGAACAAACTGACCACTGCGAACAAGTACGTTTTCCGAATGAAGCTCGATTGTCGTGGATCGATATCGAAATCACTTTTTCATTAGAAATCAATTTTTTTACAGACTCAAATGCCCGTACTGTCCGGTCGAGCAGAATCCGGAGGACGCGAGGCTCATATACTTCTAGAGAGCGAGAGCGAAAGAGAGGGAGAGAGAGAGAGAGAGAGAGAGAGAGAGAGAGAGAGAGAGAGAGTCTCTGTGATATCGTATCCCGGTACACAACGGGTGAAAGGTCTTTTCTTATATTTTGTTTTTTTTCCTTACGCTCCTTTGTACCGAGGTTGGCAGTCGTGTCGCGTCTTTTAATACGCTCATTCGATTATTTACGCCGACGTAAAAACACATTTTTTTCACGATATATCAATAGAATTGATTCAACGGTTTTGTCTTTCGACATTTGTAAATTTTAAGCGTCGTCCGTTGGCGAAATACGTGAATGTACGTCGCAGCGACATTTTTCGGACAAACGAAATCTCATTGTACATCACGTGAACCGAACGGTACGGTTAAATTGTTAAATAAAATTTTGGCATTTTCACGAGTAAAGTTTGTTTCGCGAGAGTGAAATATACGTCGAAGTCGTTTACTTTTTTCGATTCGATTCATTCACGAGTCTTTCTCGGCTTTAAATTCCCGCGCCCGTGTTGTGTGCGCAAGGGTACATTTTTCCAGAGCTTCTAGGCCTTGGTTGCAGCAATGAGCAACATTTTTCGTTCTCTGTTCAATGCGCCTGATTTTCGTATGGAGAATTTCGATCCGATTTGACTATTGTGACTTGGGACAGCGACCTTGAAAAAAAGCCGAAAATTGCACATCGTCTTAATGGTATTTGTCACAACGGAAAGTATCGTTGCCACTTACGCGAACGATCATGTTCCCTTTGCTTGTCCCGGTACAATGAGCCAACGGGGTTTCTCAAACTTAGCCAACGTCGCATCAAATCGCCCGGGGAAGTAATCTAGTAAGAGCAATAGTTATAGTCGTTTTATCATATTACGCGTACATAGTCGAGAAGCATCATTGCCCCTGCCCCTCTCTCCCCCTCGGAAACAGTAAGTCGGCGGAAACATAAAGTTGAGCTAGCGGGAATTTTATATAGCACACATCGATTACGCAGTGACGAAAAAAAATGATTACTATTTATTAACACCGAAGATCTTTACTTTCGGAGGCGCAAGTATGCCCTTCATTTCTTCGTTGTTGTTAATAATACGAACAGTCATCGTAGGTAGAACGTGTTTTATTATACCAATTAGATACAATAGGAAAATATTTTATATGACGTGAAAAATGTGTGTGCAAAAAATAAATGTTACCGGTGAAAAATGAGTTGTGGGATTGCCCCGTGGTGAACAATTTATACAGTTTTCTCTCCGTCTCTCGCCCTCTCTTTCTCCCCAAACGCAAATAAATGTACTTCCCAAATAATCTCAAAGGTATCGTCCCAAAACGGCCATTTTTTTAATGCACTACGGTTTCGCATATGCAGGAATGCACCAGGAAACTGGAAAACCCTAACTATAGGGTAAACGATAAAAACTCCAATCGCTATAATTCAGCAAAAAAATCACAGCCATTGTTGAAACCGATTTTTCAGTTTAATGTCGAATTTTGACGCTACACGGAACTTTTCTGTGGTACTTGCACACCGCGCAACTTAGCTACGATACGGCTGTGCGCAGTAGGTGTTCGAAACGCAAAAACAATAGTTTTTATAAGTTTTGAGGGTAGATATTACTTTCATTACTTGTGGAAGAATCAATCTTTGATTTTTTGCAAAATTTTTCAATAATTTCGTAATAATAAGACGCAATTAGCCATGTTTATTCACTGGTCTGTATTCTAACCTCTTTCCAGTGAATGGACATACGAGCTCTGTTCGTATAGTTCCCAAAGCAGAGTAAAAAATTCAGCTTATCTGCTGAAAAAAGCTGAATTCATTATTGTTAATATATGGCAATGTACATTTCGTTAAATGTCGTAAAATCAATTCGTTAGTTTTGTTTTTTTAATTTTTGGCGATACTTAATTTTCTATTTCTCTGTCAAAACGAACTTTGGTAGTTTTTTTTGGGAGAATTAAGCTAGTATGTGCACGAACCTCCTCATTAGAAAGAAAATTGACTTTTTTGTATGCTGTAGTATAGACATACAGAATGACGTCCGCGAAAACTCTGCATGCCTTACCGGCTACACACAATGGTAATTACTTAATGAAATCAATGCATTCAACCCGCACCTTGTAGACAATCCGTGCGGATCAAACATGGGAACGGAAATAATATTAGCTCGTGATTAGATCGGAGCTACGCGAAAAACGACAAACAAAAAGAAACTGTCGCGGTTACGTATGTTCCATGGAAAATATAGGTTACGGGACATTGCGAGCAGATATTAGCGATTGAATCGACTAATTTTTGCGCCCGCTTTCGCCGTATCTGCCATCTCTCCCTTTACATTATGCACATTTCACACACACTACAAACACGCTTACACGTACGGTAAACAAAGAGTACATCGTTGCCACGGATATTGCCAGATTTATGAAATGGCGGCCTGTGACAACTCAAGTCAAATCTGATTGCTATTTTGATACTTTATTTTCATAATATGATACACAGTTGTCACGTACATTTCTCAATTAATTATTATCCTTATCATGTTTATTATTATACCCAAATGTATTATATTTTACCCTTTTCAGCTTCGGTCATTTATAGATTTTCTGTTGATTAGTCAATCCGCTAGTACTACCTTACGACGCAAAAAAACTTTGTGTATTTTCTACGAAATCGTAAAAGGAATATAATACACGTGTCTATAAGAATATTGTCATTGTGCAACACAGTGATTTCGGAATCTAGCATTTAAAGGCGGGGTAAAGTATTAAAATTTTTTTTTTTCATTTATTAAAAAAAATTTTAAATGAATGCATAATATATCAAGAATATTGTGTTAAAATTTCAAGTCGATCGGAGTAAAATTGACGAAGTTATGAGTATTTGAGCGTCCATTGCTCCATGCTGGGTTTTATACCTGGGCGGCAACTGCGCGGCGCGCTATTGTATTTTTCGACCCCGAATAAATTTCTTGATGAACGGGCCTGTTCCGGTCCCGTTATGTATATTCGAGGCATGGTGTATATTAGTATACACATTAGTCTGTACATCAGTTGACCGCTGTATGCCGTGCTGAGCAGTAGCAAGTCACACTAACAGTTTGAGTCCTCTCTCGATCATCTTGATGGAAGCCTTTTGCTATACGGACCTGGCATCGACGACTTTGAGTGAGTATAAGAAAATTATCGAGTTTTATTTTGAATTTCTAAAAATTCAAAGGTAATTAAAAAATCTGAAAAAATTCATACCTATTCAGAAAAATGAACGAATCACGAAAAAAAATTGGGTTGCGGGGAAATTTGTTGACTAATTTTTTTTTTTCATCATTTTGTTAATAACATTTTGGAATTATTATTATGCAAAATTAATCTTTTGAGTACCTTTAATATGCATGAATTTTCTCAGATTTTTATGCAATCGAGAAGTGTTCCCAAACTTATGTGCAATGAGCGCTAAGCGACCAAACTCTTCTGCGTTTTTCAAACCGTTTTTCTGAGACTTGTCATATTTGAAGTCCGTGTGCACGATAACTCAAAATCTACTGGACCAATCGCTTTGAAATTTTGCACAGTACTTCTTCACATAATTCACCAGATATTGTCGAGAGCTTTTTTGTTTTTTTAAATAATTACTAATTTTTCAACAACAAATTAGCCGATTTTTTTAGCGAAAATCGGGTTTTTGGCTCCCAAGTGCTACGAAAAATCGAAAAAAAAAAAATCCTCCCGTCATTACCTCGAGAAACATCTCCTTTAACAAATGCATTTTGATTTTTTTGTTTCAGATGATTCTGTTGCGAGTTATGGTGCACACCGCAAACCAACTTTTTTTCGAGGCGCCTCCGGGATTTAATTTTCACTCGCTCAATTTTGAATATTTTGCAATGCAAATTTAGGAGAATGTTGTTCAAATGTTACTTTATTATATGTAAATTTTTCAATAAACGAACACTTCGTTACGCCAAAAAAAAATCTTAAAAACATGCCTTTTTTTCACCGAATTAACTTTACCCCGACCTTAATCAGCAACGGTGACCCGATTTGACGTCTCGTGGTAACTGCATATCGTTTTTGCTAACAATAAGACACATCTCAAAAAGTAAAGGCGTTTCAGCTTCCTCAGAAAATTTCTTCCAAATAACAATTAAAAAAATGTTTTTAATTAATTATTTGTTAAAAAATACGGTGCTCGATCATTGGGACATAGAAAATGCAGTGTGTCCCAATTATTGAACACTCGAATTCTCCAAGATGGCGTCATTAAACCCATCAAAACATCGAGACAGTTAACGTGTGACACATCGTGTGCATCGGATTTATTCAAACAAAAACTGTAAGTTCCTGAATAAACTTACCTTTATTCTTTTAATAATAACTCTAAGATCGTCAAATATATTTTTTATTTGTATTTTCGTGCAATAGACATAAAAAGAAAAGTAAAAAGAGAATATAACCTAAATGTAACCTAAAAATACGAATGTAATGTTCAATATTTTTTGCTCTCCGATATTTCAGGGACAAAATTTCAAGAGGGGAAGAGAATTCTCGAGAGTGTTCAATAACTGGGACATGCCTGTTCAATATTAGACATTTGCATGCTTCGCATTATTCTTTTTTTCGGGCCAATGCCCCTTCATGTCTGAGACTCTGAGACTGCGGACGCACTGCGATCGCGCATTCGCCACCGTCGATTATCTTGCAATTATTTTTGTGGACGTTTCGTTTGTACCATCATCATCCTACCCTGTATAAAATATCGATATAACAATCCGCCGCTCGCTTCAGAGTTCACTCAGACCAAACCCCTCGAGTATTTCATTTTATCGTATTCTCGAACTTTGTTTACGCATCATATATTTGGCAGTTCCGTTCCTATTTTCTCACCGAAGAGGATGAAGAAAGGGTGAATTGAATTTTATTCCTACTCTGTTGACCCTCGATTTTTCAACACGTAATCTAACCTGTCTTCGTCCGCTCCGAAAACTCTCGTGACAGTGGAAACGTGTCAAAACCGGCGACGACCTCGAGCAGCGAGTGCTCGATGAAGACTCGTCGAACGGTCAATTCGCCATGCATCCAAAAATCTCGAAGAGTCACGTCGACGAGTCTAACGTGCAAGAGAGCTAAAAGTTTGTACGATTTGGACACGTGGAGGGGGGATACTCTGCCAACTTCCGACGTTCAGGACTTGTCCCCGAGACGGATGCACGAATCGTTGATACGTATGAGAAAAAATGCAGTTCAACCCTTCACATTCTTGAACAATATTTTGGACGATGAAACTTCGAACGATTGTGTCCCCGTACCGAAAAGCGGACCTACCGAAATTGACGTGAGACGTTATTCATATGTATCATACAGGAAATATGCATTACAATATTTATCTCATTTTACTCTTCCAAGCTCTCCTAGGCTGGGCGTTCTTATTCAGAAACCCGCACGCCAAATGGCTCGAGCTCGGGGTTCGAGTCGGAGTGGGGGAAACGCTCGAGCGAGAAAAAGGGGGGGGGGAAGCATTCTTATTGCGGGCGTTCTTATTGGGTGGTCCGACTGTAGAATTTACTTCAGAATTTGATTTAGTTGCAGCTAGCAGCCCTGACCCGACGAGTTCGACTCAACAAATCCCTACTCGAACGCACGAATGAGAGGGTTAAGGAAATTAATTTTTTGGTCGAACGCAACGCCATGACCGCCTCCAGAGAACTGAATTACGGTAAAGGGACAAATTCGAGATTTTTATTACGATGACGTGGGCACTATATAGGGAAAATTGTTATTGGTTTGCAGGTAAAGGTGGTTCGACGCTCGCTGAAGTGTCTGGTGACGATGTGGCTGACAACGAAACTGCACTGAACGTTGCTTGCCCTGGGATAAGTGCGTTTCTTCGCATTCTCTAAATAATGAAGTAATATTAATAATTACAATTATCTCCAAAAATCCAATCCGGACGATTTCTGGCTGTAGTAGTATCTTACGCCTTCAAGGATCCTCCGCCTGCCCTAAATTTGTTCGTTTGCTGTAATTAAGTATAGACGTTTGTTCCGTGACGTTTAAAGTATGTTCATACATTTTTAGATATTTTTCCAACCACTTTGAGAAAGTGTAAACGTTCAGATTGAATGCCCATTTTCTAGGGATCAGATTCCTTTTTTCGCTCGGTATGGTAAGGGATAATAATAATAACTACCTTTCCACTCGCGGCTTCGCTCGCGTAGACTTCTGTTGAATGCCCCTTAATGAAATATGCTCCTCAAATGTTTCGTTAAGGAATACGTAGAATTGTGTTGAAGAGCATCGATACCAAGTTTCAAGTGAATCTGAACAGATATTTCTTTTACCATACAAACATTGCTACTCCCTTTTCCCCTTAAGGATTGAATTTCCAAAAACGCGGAAATTTCATTGATTGTGTCTAGGAGAGTAATACAAAGTTTTAAGTAAAATATGAGCCGATTTTTTAATTTTCCGTACAAACTTTGCCGCCCCTGATTAGGGGTGGAATTTCGAAAAACGCTGAAATACGTGTTTTATCAATTGTGTTGGAGAACTTTGATACTAAGTTTCAAGTAAATCTTCGGACCAGATTTTTTAAATTTTACATCCAAACTTTGCCACCCTCTTTCTCCCCTCAGGGTTTGAATTTCTAAAAACGCTGAAATACGAGTTTCGTTAATTGTGTCAAGAAACTCGAATACCGAATATCCAGTAAATCTGATTAGATTTTTGCCAATTTCCATACAAACTTTGTCACCCCTTTTCTTCTAAGGTCATCTTCAAATAAAACAATACACATATGAGTCAGTCAAATTTGATTATTTTTTAAACTAATCAATATTTATTAATTTTTCCAATTTTGGTAGCGAAAAAATCAGTCTCTGATTGGCACCATACAATATGTATTTTTAATTAAACATTTCCCATCTTACCCCGTATAGAGGGCAAGATGAAACAGCGCTGGGATAATGATGGGACACGAATTATTGACATCTTTCGCGTATAAAAGTGGTTTCGTTCTCAATACCATCAATTTGATAAGCGAATCGTCTAAGTTCTGCAGGATTAGGCCGAATAATCTTGCTTCCATATCATTTTGATCAATTGCAAGTTCTTTTTCTTCCCCTGGTAGAAACACCGGTTGAAAAGGAACCAAATGCTTTACTAGTTTCGTTTCACCCTTTCTTACGTAAATAGTGGCACGTTGTACAATATTCCGGGTTTGCGATAGCTTGTATTCATCTTGCCCCATTAAACGGTTAACGAATTAACAAAAAATCACCCAATAACCTTGAAAAATTCTGACAAACCGTTCTTATTATATCAATAACAAGTACTTTCATTGCATTTACCTACCTGTCTCTAATCAATATCAGCAACTCAAATCAGGGTTGTTACGCATATGGAAAACCGGGAAAGCTCAGGGAACTTCTTTCCTCCCGGAATAATCAGGGAAAAGTCAGGGAATTTTGGACATTTTCTGGAATATTCTCACAATTTACTCGTTGAAAGAGATACAAAAAATGAAACCGACTTTAAAAAAACTGGACCGTACAAAAATAAATATCTTTGTATATCTTTAATATTTATATTATTTCTCATTATACACAATAGAAAGTGATGACAGTGCCAAACATTGAGAATTAAAAAAAACTGAAAACTACTTTACTGTAAAGCTACATTTGTAAATTAATGTAAATTAAAAGTAAAGCTACAAAAATACATTTGCATTTGATCTGTCGATACACAACCACATCATTATCGTTATAGATTTAAGCATTCATTATAGACATTATATCATTATATAATCATTATATAATTTCAATCATTCAATTTTAATCATTACATAATCATTATATAATTATACAGACAGTACATCATTATAGACATTAAGTATTTACATTTATTTTTTTGTTTATTTTCACCGGCGTAGAAACTTTTGTTTATAATAAAGGGCAGGTTCTGTATTTGCTTTAAATGCATTTTTTTTACTTTATAATGTTTAAATTATGTTTCGAATTTCAGTTGAAAAAAATAAATATCAATTTTATCAAATTTCCCTATATTTGGTCTTAAAAAAATTATGTTATCCAGTTCAACATAATTCTTTAATAGAAGGATCGAGTTGAGAGTTTCCTTTGTTCCTTCAAGTCGGTTAAAAGTGTTGTTTTTTTTTCACAAAAATCAGTTATCGCTATTTTTACGTATATAATTTTCCCGTATCGTTTGTATCGTTTACAAAGACTAATATCTTTCCAACTCAAAAAATATATGTTTGATGAAAAGAAAGTGTTCTTTATTTGACCCTGATCTGACTAATTTGCAAAACCTGAAATTTCTGCAAAACCTGTATGGAAAACGTGGAAGAGTCAGGGAATTTCTGAGTCAATAATGCGTAACAACCCTGCAAATAAACTGAAACGATGTTAAACTTGACCAAAAATTACATCGTTTTGTCAAAGAATCGATGTTGTTTTCTTACTCGAGGCGCGTGCTTCCGCCACAGTTGATACTTTCACCCTCATTCGCCTCACGGACCCCCCTTTCAAACTTCAGCGGAAGCACTGTGCTTGCACACACTGTTTAGTGGCTAGGCTTATGATTCATTTTGCCTCGAGTTTCCCTATAGATAGATCTGAGGAAGAGGAATGAAAAAATCGTGCAATTCAAGGCTGTCGTTTGCACTTCACTTATAATGATGAAGTTTGCATCATTGTATAATTGCAAGAAATGTAATTCTTCGTGTATACTATTGCCTGAAATCTTTCATTTTTCTTACTTAGGTTCTAGATGTCTAAAAAGCATCCTAGAAAACGTTCAAATGGTAGGGAGCTACATTCGGAGCCTAAATTCGCAAAAAATGAAATTTTTAAGCAAAAAGCTTGCCCCCAAACGGTGCAAACTTCAACGTCATCTTCATTTCAAAATGCAAACACCCAACGATCGACGAGTGGTTGAAATAGCTTCGAGTACCCTTCAAAATAAAATCAGCGATAGAAATACAGTTCCGTCAGAATTGCCTTATGCGTCTATCAAAAAAATCTGTGGAAATAACAAGCGAGGTATTTGCTACAAAGTCTCCGTTAAGATATCATACGTCACCTCGCGGCCTATCAAAAAAAGGGATACGATAAAATTTTCCGAAAATAGTATCTCGTAATCAAACGCTATCATTGTCGCAAAGGTTTTTTCTCTTTTCAGTGGAGCTCAAACGAACGATAAACGTGACAAAAGATATGTTGACGTACGTGAAAAAAATTTGCAACAGCGAGATTGAAATGAAAGATCTGCCCGAGGAATTGTCGCAGCACATGAGTGCAGAGTAGAAACCCTATTGGCGAATTCCATCATCCACCCCTATTATATTGCGAGTAGCAATTGATGATTATTTTTTTACCGAATAGCGGAGGTTTTTCGCGTTCGGAATTGCAGGCTGAAATATTGTTTTCACTATCTTGACCGACGTTTGTTTATTTTATTGAAAGAAAATAATTTTAATAATCTACGTTTTATGACTTATCAATGCGCAAGATTGTTTTTGTACACAACCCGGTGCGATATACATAATCATTTGCCGCCTGAGATTCAACAGACGATTATAGCCAACAAACAATGTAATTAGCCCGTTTTCGTTCTTTAGCAACATATTTTTCGTCATATTGCACAACCGATAGTTTTCCAAACCAACTGTTTGGCCAAAGCAAGGACTGACTTTAGTTGGATTCATTTTTTATGGATGCGAATGAGAATGAACAAATGTGACGCGAAATAAGCAAGCACACGCGATGTTAAGGGGGTCATCCCATGTGACAGCTATTTTTGTGGCTTTGTCGGGTTTTTTTTTTTTTTTTTGATGACCCATTGAGGGACCACTCTAGCGCCCGAAAATAAGGTCTAACTTTGACAGTTTATTTTCGGAGTATGGAAAAAGGAATAGGATTTCTTTTGAGAGTTTATTTAATACATATGAAAGTATAAAAAAAATGTTTATTATCATTTTCGTACAAAATGGCGGCGACAGAGCCTATTTTGTCTTGTGAACGTGAACAATCAAAAAAAATTATAATCTATATAGTCCCATTAGCTATGGAACTATGTAGGGATTTTTAAAAGTGAATTTTGAAAAAATGTCGCACTTTGAAAGAAATAAAACGATTTTTTGCCCAAAAAAAGCAGTACATCAGTTATAAAAAAAGTTTACATTTAATAAAAAAGACGGCTACGTACTCCCATAGAGAATGTAATTGCGAAGCTACTATCAAAATTTCAAATCAATCCATGCAAAGTCCTCCCAGTTTCAAAAAAGTGATTTCGAGAAAAACGCGTTTAAAGTTGTACGAGCATTCAACGCGCGCTCCGAGGCGCTGCGGTAAAATCGACCGTTACACCTTAAAAAAATCGCTACAGGACCAATTGCATATTATTTTTATGACCCCAAAGTATTTTTTGAGCCAAAAAAAGGATTTTTCCAAAATCCCAGAGTCGTGTTATCCCTTAAAACCCACGGTCTGTGAATTTTTCCCACGCATTCATTAACATTTTTACAGAGTCTGAGAATTTTGTCAAACAAAAATAATAAGTTCACTCGACTTTACACCGTTCGGAACACTCGTGTAAAAAAAAAGTTGGTTGTCGAAAATTGAATTTTTGCCACAGTTTTAAAAGTTAAGTTCCAAGTTCGCCATTTTTTTTCGACTTTTTCAGCTTGAAAAAACTATGGCAGATATCAGAAATATTCTAGTTCGGGTGATAACTATAGATGTGCTGACTAAAGCATAAAAAATTGAGCGAAATTCGTATAATAATTATTCAAATAGCTTGGAAGCAAATTTGTGAAATACAGTTTCGGGGGATAATACGATATTCGGGACCCCTATTTTTGACAGTTTAACTTTATTATTTGGACCAAAATAAGACTTTTATCAAGAGTGGTAAAAATCGATATTCGATTCAGGTAAAAAGTTATGAAGTATTGAAGTTTGCAAAAATGTGGTAGAGAACAGCGGACCGAAGACGGTGGAGGGGTCCAGGGTGTGTGTGTCGGTCTGTCAATGAAACATGATAGACCATGTAATATAATATGCCCATGTAATATAATCAAGTTACATGGTCAAAAATAGGGGACCCGTATATCGTAATACTGCCCGGTTTCGAGAAAAACGCGTTTTAAAGTTCAAGCACGATTTACACGAAGAAAATGTTGACTCACCATTAGTAGTCTGCTATGCCGGGTCCATATAATACGCACACATTTTCTTCGACCTGTGCGAATTTTTTTTTCTTCGATTTTTTGGCCCTGTCACATGGCATGACGTCTTCAATTTACAACGACCAGATTGAGATTTGAGGACTTATCAATGAGTTACAAAGAAATTAGAATTAGAAAGAGTTACTTGAAATATCAGTTATCATTTTATTTCGACTGACGATTCGCAATAGTTTTTTTTTGACAAAAAAAAAACTGAAAGGAAAAAAATATATATTTTCTACAATTAGTTATAACGATCACTGGATTCTTAAAATTATCTTTAAAAAAAAATGAGTCGATGCATGACATAGCCGGAGGAAAAAATTGAGTATGAACGCTGATTACAATTTATTCGATCGTTTACAACACATTTTTCAATATAGTACACAGAGAGATGAGATTTTACACACATCGAGACGCTATTTGTTTTTAAATCTTTTTATAGGACTCTATAGTCACGCACCGTTATTCTCGTCAAGCCCAAATCGTTCCGATCGCCAACGTGCGCCAAAAGCAAATAATAAGAAAACCCAAGTTTCGAATAAATTGTACATGTACACATATTTAGGCTCTCGGGTACGATTACGTTTTGTTTCTTTCGACAATAGCGAATAATTTTCTTGGTAATTTATAACTCTTGCAGGCGACGATACTTCCGTCTCTCTCTCTTTTCTCTTTCTCACCGATCATACTTCTTCGCACGTACAACTTGTTTTCAATACATATTTTCAACAATTTCATCGGTATCTACAGACTAAAAAAGTAACGACGAGTACGATGGTTCGCCTCTTTCTCACTACGCAGACATAAGTCGGACCCATACACCAGCTGATTAATTTATTACGATACAAATGATTATTTTTTCTCTTTTGATCCTCTGTCCCTCGATTTTTCATTTCCGTCTGAAAATTCCTTTTCTTGTTAATGGCAGAGGGTTATCACGGCGTCAGATGCCACAATCACGTTGGAGTAAAAAAAGCTGCCGTGCTCCGATTCCGCAATTCAAAAATAATCATCGAGAATCGACTATATTTCTCCAATATTTAAACAAATCAATATTATTTTATAAATCCACGCGTTCGAAGATGCAACGACGAAAACAACGTTTTTGGTCGCGATAAAATATCATGCATTTTTTTTCACGAATAAGAACAGGAAAAGAAAAGATGAAAAACCGTTCACTCGATACTCCTTACGAATTACTTTCGGTTTCGGGGAGTTGAGCTTTTCATTGCTTATTGTCTGTTCACAATAGCAGCCCCACGACGTGTCATCATTATATATAAATCTCGTTCGTTTACGCCAAAAAATCAGTACAATAAATTTTCTTTTTCTTTCCTCTCTCCACGATGCAAATTTGATAACTTCACTTTTGAATCCTCGTTTTTTTTTCGCGCGTCTCGGCAGCTCTTTTCGATCTTTTTTTCGCTCATCTCAATTCTTACGAATATACTCACGCGGGGTTCGGGACACCCGCGTGAATAACAATTTTTCTTTCCCTAATTCGAGACACAGTCGAGTTCTCGTTTCGAATACATTATTATAGCGTGAAAACTTTCTTTGTTCTTCTTTTGCTTTCAGCTGTTAGAGTGGGCGATAAGTTATGTGTTATATATATATATATATATAAATATATATAGCTCGGTGGAATGTCCCAATAGCGGTATTTTTTTTAAGTACGCAATATCAGCAGAGATATTCGATTATTTGTGAAATGTTTTTACTCGTTAAAGTAGTTTGTCGTCATTACGTAATTTGGCGGTATACAGGAGGTTTTGGTCCGTTGATGAAGACTGGAAAGGATAAAATGCATTTTCTGAATGTGGAATAAGAAAGGAAAGCTTTTTACGCGAATGACTCTACGAAAAACGAGAAAAAGATCAAGTGTTCGTTGTATATCGTAACAATAAAGATACGAGCCCGCTGGTGGCTCGTAATCTCACAAATTCGTAATGAACATACTCTTGATTGCATCAGCAATTCGGACAAGCCTCGGCTTATCACGCCGATTCGTACACCTCTTTCTTAATGATTTCTTTTTTTTTTTCGTATATATTTATATCACTACGGTAGCTTGCCAGGTTCTTTTTCGCAAACATTCGAGACGCTGGGTGCGGGGATGAATGTACTCACAAACGGATTCATTTTTACGGAGTGTCAAGGGGGAGATCAAGTGGATGGTTATTTTTTTTTAATCGACGTTAAATTGAGACAAACCCAAGTATCGGGAGATTCTTTAGAATTCAATGTCAGGAGGTTGATATACTTCTCATATGCTCATTCGGTATTCCCAGCAGCGTCTTCGATCGTTCAGAATTTCAAGCATTCGCTATAATATTTACAGAACAATATCGATGAGGTATATAATTATGCATATATTTATTCGGTTTTGGAGTGATCGGAAGTAATACAATTCGAGCAATTCTCCAAGTTTTAATTTGCCGTCAGTTTCTTTCGTCGTTTGAATCGCGTCGTTATTCCATTTTTCATAGGCCCCCATACAATTTCCGTTTCTGCACGGACTCGTTTCCCGTTTCTTCGTAATATTTTTTTTTTCCACGCGAGAGGCTTTCGGCGAGAGGGCGCTCAAAATTGACTCGCGTTTCGTATCAGGAGTAGGCGCACGTAAACGCGACCTTTGAAACATCGAATTCGTGGCGGAAAACTGTTTTATCCTTGCGATCGGACGAAAAGTTTTTTCACCACCGTTCGCGACCAGTTCGCGTTTCCTTGTCCTCCGAGAAGGAGACGAACGTTCGTCGTAAACGGTCGCGAATGACGTTTCGGTTCACGTGATTTCACGTATTTCCTTTATCGTCAAATAGAGTTTTCATCATTTTCACTTTCCTATAGTTTTTACAATTTTATTTCCCCGTGTAAACGGAAAATCTCTTGGTGGGAAGTTCTCTTTTTTCTCAATTTATTTACTCTTACACGAGATATTTGTTTATTCAACGACGGAGAATCTTAAATCTCTCGAGATACGCCAGGTTAAAACACAGGATCGTTACGGGTAAAGGAATTTGTTTTTTTTTTCTTCTACTCGTTCTTATCAATAATTAGCGTACGAACATTCAAGTGTACAGAGATGCGATATCAACTCTCACAGCAATTGCGATTAACGTATTATTTCGTTCGAAACTAGCGAGATGACGTTTTCAAAATCGAGTAGCTTAGGATCTCAACTTTTGTGACTCTTTCCGTCGCGTTTTATTTTCTTTTCCCCCCTCTCATAATTTTCCATCATTTTTCAAACACGTAGACAGTTACTTGAGTTATGTGTAATTTTGCTACGACAAATACGCGACAGTTTGTTCAACTGCAACATCAATGACATCCACACGCTTTGGCGCCTCAGTTATTATTATTATTATTCGTTTCTAAACGACTTATTTTGAGACATAAATCCGTGCAACTATGACGCAATTTTTTATATTTCTTTAATCCTACGAGTATGTGGATATATGTATATATACGTATGGATATTGAGATATATACGTTGGTAAGTTATGTCATACATGTATTCGCTACTTAGTATTGCTTCTACGAATTTTTTCCTACCCGAGATTTCTCGTTGATTAATTAGTCAATTTTTTTTGTTATCATTCCACTTCCACCCCAAGAGTTTTCCGCCCCGATTTCATCTTTAAATTCTTCTTTACCTCTAGTCGCCCTCTCGTCGAACGCCTCCGGACTGTGAGACCATTTTTTACCTCGCATCCAGACTGCGTATTTCTTTCGTCTAGAAAAAAAAATGGAAGCAGCGCGATCGAAAGGCCTTCGGTATTATTCGCCGAAGAAAATTTTTGGTTACGAGCATTAAGGGGAATAGCGCGTCTCGGAGACGCTGCTTCGTTTCGTGAGACGAAGAAATCTTACGTATCGATGTTTATCATCGTCAGGGAGCCACAGCACTTTTGAGATTTCACGCTTTCATCTCCGTTCTAATTATTCTTTTTTTTTTCGTCTAATTTTCCGTGTACACTTCATAGTACCCGATCGCATTGTTTTTACGCACGGTTTCCCTGCAGCCATTCAGGGAATCCAAATCGGGCGGTATCACGCGTTTGTCTGAATTTTGAAAAATATCACTTTGGTAAAGTGACTGTTTGGCTCGTCACGACGTGTACGTTGAATTGTCAGCTGGATGTATCAACATCAATCACTCGTTCTCGTGCCACCTCGATCAACCATTCTAATCAAATTATCCAACGACGATGACTTTTCTCTTTTCACCTGTCAATATACGGTTTATGGTATTTTCTCGTTTGTTTATTCTCTCTTTTGGGAACGTCTCGCGCTCTATCTTCGTTAATTTTTAAGGTACATCATGTTCACGGTACACGTAGCTTACAACATATGCATCATGTCTACACCAGCTCTGAGACAGAGCCACCATCCAACTCATATGTTTCTCTCTCTTTTTTTTTCGTTCTCTATCGTTAACGCATATTTTTACACGCCGCCGGAGAAACTCCGATGGCAACAGAGTCGCGTGTCTTCGGTTTCATCAGGACTGCTGACTTTTCGGCAATCCCGTTGCCGGTAGTGTCAATGGTCTTGGGGAACATCGGACGAGCGACTTGTTGCCGACGGTGCTCACTCCACCTTGCTCTAATCGTCCCGAGTAGCAAATATGTTACAGACTGGATCAAGTGTCTCGAGAAAATTTAATTTACGTGCATCTTTCAAAACCGAATTTACCTGCACGTCCCTATGCAGGTGTTTCAATACAAAGACACGAGAAGTTAGATGTGCAATTTGCAGGATTTCATTGCTGGAATAAAATGTGACATTTGATATCCGTTTACGCGTCACATTGATGCTTCATTGATGTAATAAGCCATTGGACAATCCTACAGAAAAAATTAACGCTGAATGGAAATAAATTAGCCATAACGTCATCCAGCCGGAGAACGGTGCGTTTTGGTATTTCTTATTTGTTCCTTTGCTACATCCACACTAGAATAACTTTAAGTACAAGTTCTAATATTGTCCTTGAATACGCATCGTATATGTCATCCTCCCCCCCGTCTTCACCCTCGCATATTTGTCTTCATATTCGTATGATTTCTCGCACGTTCTTTCATTTGTAACTCTTTCTCGTATTTGTTTTTCCTGCTTAATCGTATACAGGAATATCGTGGACGCGACAAAACAAAAACTATACAGGCGACGGTGCGCTAGCAATGCTTAATTCTTTTAGTAATAATGGCTTTTCGATTCTCAATGCGGTTGACTGAACTATTCGGTGAGGAGACTTTTGCACCGTGCACGTCAACATCCGTCGTTCGGCAATGTACAGAATCGCCGAGAAACCACGGCTATTTTATTGAGACGACGTTTGTTGTCCAGACGCGATAGGTGTCTTTGATTTTCAGAAAGCACGAAAAATCCAGCGAGCCCGTAGGCCACGTAAATGGAGCGATCAAGAGTATTTTTGCATCTCACAGCTTGCATCCTTTTAAGACTACATCGATAGTTATCGACGGAAAGACAAAAAAATTAAAGATTGCGTTGAGGATAAAGAAAAAAATTGCCTAAGGGACAGCTCATTGGTGATCTATTGGTCTTCCTCCTCGTCCTGATAAGTCACGTATCGCACCGATGACTTATCACCGATGATAAGCGACTGAAAGAATTCAAGGTTAATCGTATCGTTGATTTCGATGTTTTTCGTCGTTCTTTGTTTTCTTTCGATATCGTTGAATCACCTTTTTCTCTTCTTTCGTGGGCGGGGCTCTGAGGAAGTACATCAGAGGGGCGTACATGAAACACAGTATTGCGATACCGAAGAGCATCCATTCGAAGCCAATCGTGTTTACCAGTGTTCCGCTCAGCGCAGGACCTGAAACGTTATTTTTTTCTTCGTTTGTCACTCTCTATGAGCGGCAGTAGGAGACATTAGGGGGAATCTGTGGATTATGGCGATGGTGTTGAATTCCGAAAATTGTTTTTGGTAGGGAAAACATTTTAGACGTAATCGACTAATTACAGAATATAGGCAATTATTCTAGTAATTATAGTTATAGGAATTAATAACCTATAACTACAGTGACAGGAACTAATAACCTATAACAACATAGGAACTAATAACCTATAACTACGGTTGTAGGAACGAATAACCTATAACTACAGTTATAGGAACGAATAACCTATAACTACAGTTATAGGAACTATAATAGCCTATAACTACAGTTATAGGAACTCACAACCTATAACTATAGTTATAGGAACAAATAACCTATAACTACAGTTATAGGAACGATTAAACTAAAACTACAGTTATGGGACTTATTACAGTTATAGGAAAACATGTATTTACTGCAATTTGTGTATGCTATAAAAATCGATAGATGCGGTCATGATCCACTTTTTTCCCAGTCATCATTTCACATTCACCAACGCTTGATTGATACGCTTTTGGTTGAACTTTTTCTGTGATACAGCAGATGGCAAAGCGTTGCAATTGCTTAAACTTTTATTGTTTTTATTTTTGGAAAACCCAGCGAAGCGATATCGTGGGTTGTTATAGTTTATCGTATAAACAACACGTTCAAGGGGCTTTTAAGGTATTCCTTTCACGGAGGACCGTATTTTTGTGCGCACGAGCAGGGCCCTTCTGAATCGTTGGCAAATTACAGTGTGGATTTTAGGCGAGGAAGACATTTGCTGATATTAATCATTTTGTATTTAGATGAAAGATTTCGTTACTACATTTGAGACTTAGGGAATGTTTTATTGCTATCTACTTTTGGCTGTCACGTGTTATTTTTCATTCATCTTTAAAAATGGCGGTGGTATTGCACGGTCTTCTAAATTGCATTTTCAGAAACGGCGTGATGTGTAGCTGAAAAACTAGTCGACCAATTCTGATGACATTTGCCACAAACCTTTCTAGCCTTATTGTCTAGAATATGACCTTAAATGGTTATGAAAAAAAAAGAAACAAGTATTTTTTATTGCAAAATGTAGTCATTTCTTTCGGAAAATTTGATCTCTTTGTTTCAATGTGTACCATTTAATCGATTTTCAACATTTCTCCTTTTATCTTGGATCATATTCTGCGTATGAGTGTTATTGAGAGGAAAATCGTCGTTGATTTTTTTTAGATGAATTCCGCCGACGCCACTTGTCACGCCATCTGACAACTTAATAATGTAATGTCCCGCGATTTTTGGGATTCAGATCGACTTTCGAATTCGCAATATTTTACAAATTTCCCGACAAATAGGAGGAAAAGAGACCAATTGAGGACAGGCCATCACATTTCGTTGGTCGTTAATGGATTCCCCCGGGGGAGGCGAGATGTCGAAGCAGATGGAATCATCGCTAGACAATACGATCTTTGTCGCTTATTTTGAAAAAGAAACCTTTGCTCAAAACTCTTTGTTTGGCTAACGTATGGGGACGCCCGAGTTGATACAACCGGCGTCTGTCATCAAGAGTATGGCTCACCAACAAAATTTAGAGCGGGATCGAATGACATTCGCCAGCCGAAAGAAAGGACAGAGTGTGCAAGGGGGAAACGCACTCCAAGTGACGGCGTTAAAAATTTGCTCGTGGTCAGTAGTTCTCTTTTCTATTGGAAGGAAATGGAAAGATGTTGTAGATCTCGGAAGTCTGATTAATCAAACCTATCACCAAGTGCGTTGAAAGTAAAGGAATTTGAGACGAATATCCGCAGGGGTCAGGTCACTCATGATTATTTAATCGTAACGAACAATTTTTTTTTCATGTATGCATTCAATTATATTTATATAAAGTTTTCCGAACAGAATTATTTTTTTTATGCGTACTATTGTAGTACGAATACTTTTAAATAATATGACGAAAATTTGTGAACGGTACTCCGGCGATGAATCAAGGTTTTTGAGAACCACGGTGGTGAGTCGGACTATCGTCTTATTATGTAGAAAGACCACGCGTAGGTTCTCACCGAAAAACGTTTATGTATTTTCCTTACTGTAAGATTTATTGAATCATAAAAATGAGCCTACATGGCGACTCGAAACGATAGCACGAAAACTCCGGCAGTTGACGAACAAAATATCCAAATCGATCCGATCGTAAAATTGACAAGGCCCGAATCATGAGGACTTCACCGGGCACAAGACCTGCTTATTCTCCCTTCCCAGATATTCAAAATGAAGAACGTAGACCCAGTTTTTAGAAATGCAGCATCGATCGTAGCCCTTACCCAATCAAAATTTCCCAAATTACTTCCCGTCTGTAATTTAACCACTCATGTGAGACGACCTATGTTTTATGCACTATTCTCCAATCCACAAGATAATCATCATCAACAATGTGTGCCCCTATTCTCTCAGAATTTGAATCGCCTAATCCTTACGTCGAAAAGGAGGAAAATTTTTAAGGAAGTCCGCCGACCAAATCCTGAGTAGTCAGTTCCTTTTTGAGTCTACTATAATCATAATGGGAGGAAAGTCTCCCAACATTTTTTTATCAAGCTAAGTTCGCTACCTAAGGAGTTTCCGTCGATTTTTCTTTCCAACAAGAAATTAGTCGTCGTTAATCTTTCTTTAATTAGTGTAATCGCAATCGTAGTAGAAGTCGGTTTTACAATAAGAGTTCGGAAATGTGAAAACTGAAAAAAAAGGGCAGAATAAAAGAAAACGGACCAAGAGTCTAAACCTGCATTTTGACATCTTAACTACCTGGCCATCACGAATTCCTACACTCATTCACGCGACAGAAGCTATTGGGTTTCACCCATTCCATTTCATTTGAACCAAACGATGTAAGTAATTGTGAATATTTTTCACACACGTAAGGGAAAAGATGGGGATGTTCTCCCATTTCAGTGATCTCGGACGTCTCTCCAATTAGACGTCCAATAGCTTGGAATTTATACAACATCGCTCTTTTCACCCTGACAACATTCTGATCGTATAATTGGCAATTATGTTTGGAAACCCGAGAATGTTTGCCCTTCAAATAGTTTGCAATGGAATTCACCCTCCTTTTCAACTTGGAATTATTTCTCTTCGTTCTAACTAAATATTTCACGTTTGTATCATTTTTTCCTTAATAACGAGTCATGGTCTATAAACGCGAATCGCACTCTCCAGCCCATCCTCAGCAATTTTCCGCACGGTTAGGCTCGAAACAGGGCAACTTGACATAAAATAACGTGGATTGTCCGAATAACGAGTAAAGTGGGAGATCGCTTTTCTTGGCCGGGATATCCGACGGTTTGGACTTAAAAATAAGAATGACTTCGGACTTCTGAACAAGAATGAGTTTCAATCAATTATTATACCCAAAAATAATTTTAAATAAAAATTTTGCATAAATTGTGTAGTTTTATAAATTCTGACACTTTTCCTGAAAAGTCGCGGTTACAAAAATTCGTCTGCCATTCACATTTTTCTAAGTTTTATCGGTAATTTTTTCTTCAAACATTCGGTGACCTCCTGTTATTATCGTCGTTATGGAACCGTACGAATTTTTTACATGCATAGAGCAGTTGATATCTGATATCCAGACTTATTTAGTATAGAAATTATTAGATAGAAATCTGGCAGGTATGGCATCTCCATAAAGTGGCGTACAAACTAGACGATTTTGAAAACCGTAATATTTTGTCACGAGTTCGGTAACTCGGCCAGAAATTTTACCAGTATACCGGCATGTGTCTTTAACTTATTGCAAACGAAAATCGGTCAAATGTTAAATATTCGGGTTCGCGAAAGGAATAATAAATAACGAAGGCCCAAGGGTCCTAGGCGAGGCGCCTAGGAATAGACAACGAAGGGGCATTCTGTCTCCGGACCTCGAAGTGACTAGTCGCGATCACCATCCTAACGATTTTGCTATATCGGTTGAATCGATCAATTGACTAATGTTTAGTAGAGTACTGAACATCTGGATGGGTTGTATTAATCAAAACTATCTCTGTAAAATCCTACGATTCGGTCATCAATTATTTTTTTTACAATGGTATTCGTATTTACAGTGACCCAAATCTTTTTTAACCTGTTCGATATTAATCCCAAGGTTTTCAACAGCATCGGTGGTTCAGTGGTAGAATGCTCGCCTGCCACGCGGGCGGCCCGGGTTCGATTCCCGGCCGATGCAATTCTTTTTTTCGCGGTTCATTAAATGATCAAAAAAAAAATTCATGAAGATTTATATGTAAACAATCAGTTGATCCAACAACAAAATTTGTTCATTCAAAAGTAAAAATTTGCAAACGTTTTCAAAAGTCAACATTTTTAAGTTTAATAAAAGTTAACAATATGTTTTTAACGTTTAATGTTTTTCAAGTTCTCATTTTCATAAGATTCAAAATAGAAGTAGATGTTTGAATGTACATTAAGTGTTAAACATTTTTATTGTGAGTTCTGAATAAAGATTTGACGATTCATCAAACTATCAAAGTATCTCAAACACAATATGAAGAAATATGTACATGTCGGCATTATTAATAGAAAATGATACTTTTGTTTACCAAATTACAAAATAATTGAGTATTTCGTTACAGTTTGACGCCCGATCAGAATGCGCGTGATTTCAAAAAAGGATTTGGCACTACATATCGCGTTCAAAATTTGTATTGCGTTATAAAAATGCATGGCACATTTGTAAGTTGATCCTCAGCCTGTGAGGCGTAATAAAACAACTTTCCCGCGTCCCTCCGGTAGCCGTGATCGTCTAGTGGTTAGGACCCTACGTTGTGGCCGTAGTAACCCAGGTTCGAATCCTGGTCACGGCAATGTGCGAACATTGTCACGGTGGAGGTTTTTTTTTATCCGTAAAATCGCAGAAAACAGTGGAATTTTAATAAATAAACCTTATTTTTTTCCTCGGAGTGCGAAACATACGAACCTATGGCAAATCCAAGACAGAAAGCAATGTCACCGATGGCATAGACGGTTCCGTAAACCGCGGTGTGACGTATGTCAACGAGGTAGCCGAGCTCGGGCATCATGGAACTGTCCACCATGCCAATCGCGAAGCCCAAGCCAGCATTTGGAATGATCAAATGATTGATATTCTTGGCGAGTGGGATCTGAAAAAAGTATGAGAGGGAAAAGTATATAGTATCGTGAATATATAATACTGAAAGCGATGGAGACACGTGCTGATCAATATCTCAGATCGGGTGGCGGTCACCCGATGTGTTTATACAAAGACAATGACTGTTTAGCGAACAGTACAAATGGGCTGGCGAGCTCTATGGCTCGCCAAGGGATCGATGTTTCTACAATCGAGGTGACGATCATTTCTCGAGAGACTTCCAAACCCGGAACATCGTCTATCTCTACCCATACGTAATCTACGTAGAGACACACTAACGTTTGCGACTCTACGCGATTTTTTACTATAGTACTTCAGTAAATATTATAATGGGCTATCCTCACATATAGCGTTCCTTAGAATGCTATATATTAGGTTGATAAAAAAGTGTTGCTGCAAACATTTTTTTAAATGTTTTTTTACGTATTGACGCAATAGGACATCGAGCTATGTCGAGAATATTCTAGAATGTTTTCTACTCTTCCGCGTGACAGGGTATAAAATGACGAGCGCGCGTTCTAGTGGACAGAAATGGCTTCGATCTGGCAGGAGCAACTTCGAGCAATCATATTTTACGAGCGGCGGCGCGGCACGAATGCAAGCACAAGTGCTAAAAATATTCAGGATGCGTTCAGCGAGAACGTAGTTTCTCATCGAACAGTCCAGCGTTGGTTCAATCGTTTTAAATCTGAAGACACAAGCCTTGAAGCTAAGGAACGTTCCGGACGACCGCTGCATCAAAGAAAAACCGGAAGCAAGTACGCACGAGTTAGCAAGAGAACTTGGCTGTACCCAACCGTCAATAGTAAATCATTTACACAACTTGGGATACAGGAAGATTCTAGCTCAATGGATACGACACCGTCTCACCGACGCCAATAAGAACTGCCGCGTGACCATCTGCTAGTCTCCTGCTTCGCCATAATCGCAAGGAGTTTTTAGAAGATCTTATGACGGGAGATGAAAGCTGGGTCTTGTATGATAACAGAACGCGTCTAACCTACTGGCTTTCTATCGGAGAAAAACCGCCATACCAACCGAAACCTGATCGTCACTCACAAAAAATTTTGTTGTGCTGTTTCTGGGACGCAAAGGGAATGCTGTTTCACAATTTTCTCCCTGTAGGCAAGACGATCTCCTCTACACGATACATCGAGAATCTCCAGGAATTGGCAAAAGCTATAAGAGAAAAACGGCCAAGACGCGTGACTGTGCACCTTCTCCACGACAACGCGAGACCCCATGTCTCCCCATGTGATGAAAGCTGCTTTATATAACAAATAAAGAAAGAATAGGAATTGCCGATGAAAATTAGAGTCGCTAGAATTAAAAATCAAACCACAGGTATCGTTAAAACGCATTTCTCAGTTTAATATCGAATTTTGACGTGACCCGAAATTTGTCTAGTTTGTGGTACTTGCACACGGTGCAGGTTACAAGTTACGATACGGCTGTGCACCGTAGGTGTTCTAAAGGCAAAAACAAACGTTTTTATGAGTTCTGAGGGTAAGTATTACTTTCATTACGTAAGGCGGGATATACATTTACGACGATGGAAAAATCGATTTTTTTAAATGATAAAAATACTTATGTAGAATATTTTCCCAAAGTTTCGAGGCGACATTCAAAAAATTTCAAGCGGTGCCTCACCGCTTCGATTCGGAACGTGCGGCGCTATGTAGAAGCGAGAGCGCAGAGGGACAGGCAAAGATGAGCAAAAGGTAATAAAATTGACAATCATCACATACAATTACTACTGTAAGTGAAAATTTGATTACTTTGTAATATATTACTCAAGTAATTGGTTACCACAAGTACCCTAGGTATAATATCAATATTCTCTTCGTTAACGGGGTCACCCCGTGTGCTATGTTGAAAAAATCGAATTTAGTTTTACGGGGAGGGTAGGGGTTCGCACTTTTGAAAAATGGATTTTGTTGTATTTTCTTATAGTTAAACATTTCAAGAATATAATCCCAAAATTTCAAGTTAATCAGAGCAAAACTCTCGAAGTTATTGACTATTTAGTCCCACTCCTCTAACACTGTAGCTCGCGTTTCAAACTGTAGCTAACACTTCAAACGCGTTTTTCTCGAAACCACTTTTTATGACCGATTTATTCCAAACTTGGTACACACTTTCTACATATAAAATACCTCCCCCCAACGGTTAGTTTGAGATTTTTTTTTACATTGCGGAGGTTTTCCACCCTCACAATGGCGTAATTTTTTCGTGAAAAATAACACTTTTCACTTTACATGAGCACCAAAAATTTGGAAATGAAAAAAAAAATTATCAAAGACCGTTAGAGGGAGGATTTGATGATACTTTGACTAAATTTTAGTGGTACTTCATTTCAGATAATTTCTAGCTGAGATGCAGTGAACATCGCAAATCGTGTTTTTCCAAAGGCGTTCTTGGAAAAGCTTTGTCACCGGCTTGTTTGTAGATATTTTCGCGTACAAATTTCACGGAATGTTCTTGAAATGACACTTAACAATGTACAAAATCTTTCAATAAATTTAGTCTATCCATATAGATGAAAAAATTCGCATAAAAGTGTTTTTTTTCACGCTGAAACCCCTACCCTTCCCTTAAGGGACCACCAAGGAATTCTCTATGGACCAAGCATAGCAGATTAATGGTGAGTGAAGATTTCATCGTTTAAATCGTATTTGAATTTTTAAACGCGTTTTTCTTAAAACTGCGTTTTTATCACTGCTCTCCACGATATCTCAAAAACGGTTTGACCGATTACTCTGAAATTTTTATGGTAAATTCGGCACATGTATAGTCATCGATCATACTAAAATATCGCCAAAAATCTGAGCCGTTTCTTTCCTTCGTAACAAAATAATCGAATAAATAATGAAATTTGAAAATGAAATTACAAAAACATGTCAGTTATTCAATTTTCAATATTTTCGAATTATTCTAGTTTATTCGATAGCTACAGCTTCACAGATTTAAATTCAGTTTAGTTTTTTTCAAATTTCAGATGAGCCAATCAGCCGGAATCATGGAGACCGTTGACAAACTTTTTTCGCCAGGGTGCCTTTGGAGTGGTGCAACGCACATTGTGATGAAGATTTTGGTCTGAAAATATTTTGACTTACTGTTGAAATGTCAATAAATATATAGTAAAAAGTTCAAACTTCTATACTTCTATTGTTCGTAAAAAAAATCCCAAAAAAGCTAAAAAGAACCCGGCTATCACACGGGCTGACTGCCTTGATATAATATTTATATTTATATCACAAATATACTATAGTGAAACGAATAATAAGCATACTGAATGTCTAGTGTAAATATACAACTGCATAGGGGCTATAGTAAGGCAAAGACTATTTCAAAAGTGCTAGAGACTATTATAGGAAATAAACTTACGCAACTAAAAATTGTTAACACGATCTGAAAATATCCCGTACGAAATTGAAACAAAAGTCCTAAAAGATCGTGGAACGGAAAAAAATATATATTCGAAGGCTGGCGAATGCACGCACGTTTTTTTAAAAATATTTGGTGACAATTCAAGAGTGAAGAGTAAGTTCGTGATAATACTTACGCACATGAGGCAGAAGCCAATTACAACAAGGCCGATCAGCGCGGCCAACCATCTGTCAACAAACGGAAATACCGAAGGTTGCAATGTAGATTCAAAAATCGTGCATAAAAATGGGCAAAAGAACGCCCGAACAGGGACTCGAACCCTGGACCCTCAGATTAAAAGTCTGATGCTCTACCGACTGAGCTATCCGGGCTACTGAATTCGGTGTGTCATAAAGTCGATTATGAGAACTCTGCCAGTGGTGCTCACTCTCGTGCTCGTACGTGCATTAAAAATGTCTCAAGCATCACTCACCTGCCCATTCTGTGTCCCAGTGGCCCAAATAAATTCGTTCCTATCAGGTAGCTTATACTGGCCGGCAAAAAAGTCGCGCCCTGTTTCCATCTACTGGCCCCCATTGTGTCCATCATCCAGATCGGTAAACTCGGCTCCAGCATTGCGATTCCCATATTCGCGAATGTTATCGCACCTGCGAAAACGAAAAAAGCTTGCAACCGTTCGCTTTGTACTCGTGGGGGCTGAGCTTATGAGAGACCATCTACTGGTTCGGCTATTCAATAGATCGTCTTCGTTGATGCACAATCGACGGAAATCTATGATGACGGATAAAGTTTGCACCATCCAGTTTTCAAAAAATGTGAAATCGATCCGTTTTAACATTGCTTAAGGCCGTAGTCTAGTGTGATGGGTCGCTGCTGCGCAACCCTAACAACTATCTAGCAATAAGATCCTCCAAATGTTCGAATAAAGAAAGTAGAGTATTTCGGTAAGCAGTTTATCAGATATTTTACCGGCGGCTATAACGATGTAGGGATCCATAATGAGTGACTTCAAGGACGGAGGATCCGTCTCTGTGTAGACTACGGCAGGTTGGAGCATCAGTAACTGCAGCACTGAAATTGCCAATTGTTTTAGGGTAAAGTTCCGGATACATTTTATCCATGGAAAGTGAACCTGGTGGCTTATTACTCACATCCGTCACCAAGTGCAAGGGCCGAGAGTACAAGGAAAGGAGCCGATTTTCCGACAAATTCATACATAACACCACCGAAGGGTGGACCGATCAGAACACCCAGGGCCAATCCTCCTAGGGCTATTCCCATCACGTTACCACGTTCCTTGTCGTTCTGATATCTCTCTGCTAACATTCCCATGCCTGAAAAGTAACAATGTGAATCTCCAGCCAACTTTACCGAACGAATTCATCGACTTAGCAAGTCCGTACACAAGCATCGGTGGTTCAGTGGTAGAATGCTCGCCTGCCACGCGGGCGGCCCGGGTTCGATTCCCGGCCGATGCAAGGTACTTTTTTCGTTTTTTTCTTCATATTATTATAGATCATTCCATCTCTGCTCTTCGTAGCTTGATGACCTGATTGCCGATTAATCGATTGGACCACCTCTCTTTTGCACTTAGTCCTAACGTCATTTCAGAATAATTGTTTCCCGGTGTGAGTTAACGGACAACACCACTGTGACCCCCTGTTTTTTTGCCATTTTTCAATTTTTTTTTGCGGGAAAAAAAAGAGATATTAGAAAAAAATGTTTTCGTTTTGTTCGTTGTTTATTGAAGATACATAAAAAACAAATTTCAAATTTTTCACGCCCCATGGTGACGCTGGGGAAGCTCCCGCGTCAGGTACTGTCGCCTCTGCAGTGGTTCGCGGCATGCAGCAGAACTCTCTTCAAAGTCGATCTGAAAAAAAATACCGAGTGTTTTCGTTAATAATATGATACTTTGAAGAGAAGTACACAGGGATTTGAAAAAATATTGATTTTTAAAAAATAGGCACGCTTTTGAAATTAAAGGACGATTTTCGAGCAAAATTTCTCGTCGAAAATAGGCTATAACTTTTTTATTATTGAGATATCGAAAAAATCCTATGTACTTCTTTAGATAATCTAGTTTTATTGATGCAGTCCAAATTTGAAGTCGATCGGATAAAAATTGCTCGAGTTTGCTGCGTGCCGCACTCAAAAAAGTGGTTTTGAGAAAAACGCGTTCAAAGTTTTAGGTTTGTTAATTTATGCGATAAATTGGAAAAAAATTTTTTTACCTCAAATCAGCGATGCCGGCACCATATAGCTGACCTTCAAGAAGCAAATCATTGTCCCTAGCATCTTTTCTCGAACTTGTAGAGGCTCTTCTTGCCTCTTTTGCAGCGTCTGTGAGCGAGCGCTCCGCCAGCTCGATCCGCGCTGCGTCGGTTTCAACGCAAAAATTGAAACATTTTGGGCCGATAGTTATCCCCAACGTCTCCAAAACTTTCATGAGGCTTCTCAGGCCATCATTGAATAATAATACCGCGATTTCGGCTGCAATATCGACGATTTTTTTGCTCCGGGACTGACACTTGGGGGCTATTGCCCAAACTGATTTGTTGTAGCTTTCGTTGTTGTTTTACGTCAAGCCGCCCAAACAACGCTGCAGCAAATCGTCTCTGCTCAAATTTTCGAAAACTGGCGCAATTGCCTCCAATACTTCCTCAGGAAGAGGCGGCTTATGGCGATATTCAGAAATATTACCGCTTGCGACCGCCGCTGCCACGAACACCACGACTCGGCTCCCTCTGGGCAATCGTCATGTTGTGGCTCACTATCTGTGGATATTTTATGTTTGATAGTTGCCCAAATTGCCTTCCTCATTTTTTCAACATCATTGCTGTTCCTCCGAATAGCCAGGCCGTAATATGTGCTCAACCCGTCAATCAATTTTCCGGTGAGCTTTCCTCTGCCAGACAATCCTTTTTGTTTTTTCACGATTTCGCGGAGGCGCGTCCCCATACGTTTTTGGACATGATCGATGCACTCTTTTTTTTTTTATCTCAAAACCGTCGTATGGATCGCTATTCGATATACCTGCCGACCCTGAGGCGCGCAGCTGCGCGGGACCCCGAGCGTCACGGAGCGCTGCTCCGCTCCACAAAATATTCAATGTCGTCGAAAATAATTATTTTTTCGACCTGGGTCCAACGGCATCTTAATTTTAAATGTATTTTAGATTTTTCTAGATGGTTTTCAAAAAATCGAATTTTTGAAGCCGTCACAGTGGTGTTGTCCGTCAACGTAACTGAGGCTTTCGCCACAGTCAGTTTCAAAAGTTTACTCTCCGGTCAATCGATGAAAGCTTCGAAATATTGAGAAATATCCGCATAATGTGCTTTGCATATCTTATCGGGATGTGTAGTTTATTTCCACTTGTATACCCTTTCGGGCTTTTACATTCTCCGTTCCGTCCCACTTTGCTTGGCTTACACTATCCTTAAACATAGATTTAGAATGATCAACTTTTCGGGATTTTAAAAACTTCTAAAATAATGAAGAAAATGCCTAATATAATTTTTAGAGTTCCACAAATAACGTTCCCTACTTCACCGAACACTCACTTTTGTGTGAGACTATTATTTTAGGTTACTATCACGTAGACGCTCTGCGTATACGGATATGCACACACTACTGTCGTTTAGCGAGTGCGGAGATCGTGGCAACGTCATTAGCCAGCCGAATTTTTGTCGTGATATTTAGTGTAAACAGAAATGCAAAATTTGAACTGTGGCCGAAATAATGGAACAAGTGTGACATAAAGGCAAATTTTCCGAACAAAAAGAGAAAACGAAAAATATAAGAATGTAGAGGTTATGAACAATGAATGTTTTATTAAATTACTCATTTTGATCTAGCAATATATATATATGCACACACACATAATAGTAATATTAAAAAATCGGCCGCGTCTCTAGATACATTTTAAAATTTGCTGACATGGTAACTCAAAGAGCAATTATGCGATTGACTT
The DNA here is from genome assembly GCA_951751655.1 of Ophion costatus. Lineage (NCBI taxonomy): Eukaryota > Metazoa > Arthropoda > Insecta > Hymenoptera > Ichneumonidae > Ophion > Ophion costatus. The sequence goes on along the minus strand of OX632361.1, from coordinate 601,005 downwards.
GAAATTGGAACTAAGTACTCTTGAATATATTTACTCTGCAATGACGTAGGATATTTTTGATTGGATGGAAATGGACGGTTTGGGATTGAAAAAAACGACCATTTTATAGGTAAGAAAACATACTTTTTTTCATACCTACGCCATTTTTTTAGATTTTGATATTTTTCGACAATCCTACGTCATTATACAGGAAATACCTTCCAGTTTAACATTTTTTCCTTTTTCGGTTTCGACTACTCAATCGGCCGGAATCATGTCAGCAGTGGAGGACCTTTTTTTCTTGGCGCCTCCCAAGGCTGCGCATAAGTCGCTTGGATCTCAATATTTTCCTATGAAAAAATTATGTAATATAGGTCAAATATATCCAAATATATTCTTAATTTTCCGAAATATTTAATTGAGTATTTTTCTCCCAAAAAATTTCCGAAAATCACCCAAATTTTCAGCGTTCACACTGGTATAGCCCCTTAATAGTGTCCTGAATGTGTCGTCAAAATAAAAAACAATGCTATACAAAAACGCGTTGACGAGACTACCTTGAAACTCGTTGCTATTTTTATTTAGCGAAATACCTTTTCTCTCGTGGACTCAAGAGCAAAAAGGAATTTGCATCGGCCGGGAATCGAACCCGGGCCGCCCGCGTGGCAGGCGAGCATTCTACCACTGAACCACCGATGCTTATATCTGGTTGCTAACAAGGACACGAACACGCGCCACGATTTATCACCTGAAACAGTGGAGCATGAGGATCCGATGCCCTGAAGCGCTCGGGCGAGAAATAATATGCTGTAACTTCTTCCGAATGCAAAAATCAACGTGGAGATAAACATTATTATGAATCCTGCGAACATTGGTATGCTGTAGCCGATCCTGAAACACATGATATTGTCATAGTGAAGAGTAGTTTTGATACTTACGATTCGAAAGGTTCAAGACTCGGGGGTACTAGATATTAAGACCACAGGCATTTCAATGGGAGGCAAATGGAATAGTGAACACCTCCAATTATTCGTATTCGAACTGCCGCCATATCAAGAGGCGCGGAAAAGGGCATCTTAGACGGGACCTAATTTGACTTCAATGACTAAAATTTGACTAAAATGACTTCATCTTAAGCTTTTCTGTTGTTCGAACCCAAACAAACCCAAACGCATCGTGCACAGTGAGCAAACAGTTGTATTAGTTTGTATAGGTTCGTTTACTTATGGGTCAGAGGTCCAACGATGGGATTAGCCAATAACTGTACGAATGCCTTCGACGCGAACATCATTCCAACGGCAACTGTTTCTTCCAGTAGTTCTTTGTGCCTCTGCAACCGTTCAGCTTCTTCGGCAGCCGTCACATTGTAAGGTGTTGTGGATACTGTGGCACGAACAATGGAACGAGAAATGAACGTGACACTACGAAACTGCATGGAGTATTTATCGTGGAAACTAGATTTCTACTGAAATGAGTTCTAAACTTGACTAAAATTTGTAATTTGTAAGTATTTGTAATCACTTGTAGGTAAGTAATTCGTATCGTGAATAAAATCTGTATTAACATTTTTGTAATTTGTAAGTATTAGTAATCACTTGTAGGTAAGTAATTCGTATCGTGAATAAAATCTGTACTAAATTTTTTGTAATTTGTAAGTATTTTGTTATATGTATTTGTAATCATTAGTATGTAAGTAATTTGTAAGTCAGCATTTGTATGCAAGTACGTATTTGTATGTAAGTATTTGTATGCAAGTAAGTATTTGTATGTATCTGCATAAGTAAGTATTAGTAATCATTTGTACGTTAGTAAGTATTTGTATGCAAGTAATTCGTACTGTAAATAAAATTTGTACTAAAATGAGTACTAAATTTGTACTAAAATGGGCACTAAATTTGACAAACTTGTTAGATCAGCCGGTGTCGTAATTGTCGAGGATTGAAGAAATTCCAATTGTCCGTTGTTCGATGTATTGTGAGGACAAATGCATTTTTGCGGCGGTGCTAAAGTCGTCGTCGTAGGTGGCGGTACTGTGGTCCTCCGATGTGTAGCGCCTTCCAAATGTTCGCTCAGAGTCGCGTTGGGGTGTTTTATGTCGTAAAGAAATTCCGGAATTATAGGAACTGAAAATGAGAACCAAAAGATTCTCATGGAAAAGCCATAGGTTCTTGCTTTATGATGGGTACCGCTTTCTCCGTTAAACACACACACCGGGGGTGTAACTCAGTGGTAGAGTGTCTGCTTCGCATGCTGAAAGTCCTGGGTTCAAATCCCAGCTCCTCCAAGTTACTTTTTTTTTCGTTTCGTAATGACATGCTGATACGCAAGACTCGCTGTTATTTTCTGGATTGGAGGTACCGCTCGAGTGCTTATCGATGCATAATTAATAATTTTATTACGATGGGAAAGAGGGTCATCGGAGATGCTCGAACGGGAGATCAACAAGTGGTCCTGCGGGCTATACGTAGGTGCTAGGCATGCGTTTTCGTGAATCGTACCGTTTCTTTGGTAATCGATCTCAGGTGTGGTGAATAAGGGGAAAAATAATTCGATAGCGAATTAGGGTGGTTCGATTCCATGGCTGGAAGAGTGGGGATGTAAATTCAATGAATTCTGGGCAGGCTGCCAACTTCTTGCGAATAAAATTTCATGTAAAAATAAATTATTATAGGGTAGTGTCCAACTTATAATATTGTTGAGAAATATTTCTAAGCCGGGAAATGATTCTAATAGTTATCATTTTTGCAATAAAGCATGTTTCATTTAAGCAATTATTAATTTTTGCAATTAAGCAGTTTTATATTTAAGAAAAAATAACCGATAGACTTGCCACCAGCGGCCGTATCTACCATTGTGACGATTTAACCTATAAGTTTCGTTGAGGCCTTAGGCCACAGTAACGGGTATAAAATCATGTGCGAATTTAACAATTTTTTTTTTTCGTATGAAAAAGTGATTCACTCATAAAATTAATTACACATCTATTTAGTATGAATATCGGTCTGTTACAAAATATATTTTTTTTCTATGTATAAAATGACCGACTACTCGAAACTTCTCGAAACAGTTTTTTTCCAATTGGCGTGACATATAACTTCAACAATTCTCACTCGCTTTACTTCAAATATAAAAGTTATGTTCCTAATTGCATTTCGCAGAGAATTCCGTACGGAATTTCTGATTAATTGAAAATTTTTCATTTTATAAGCAGTTTATGAGCAGTTATAACGAAATTTTTCACTGAAAATTAATTTCTTAAGTTCAAATACCTACAACTTTTGAATAAAACTATATTTTCAAAATTCAATTTTTAGAGATATCTATCTCGACTTTTTTGTATTTGAATTTTTTTAATGAACGTATTGCATGTAAGCATAGTCATGCCTTCGGATTACGGATAAAAATCACATCCAGCAGCTGTTTCGTAACAAAAATAAACTCTAACAATTTGAAAAGATTGCAATATTTACAATTCAAATCCAGGTAGATCAATAATGGCGTCTATACTACTCTTGTTATTCATGTAGATTTATTTATACGCATTAACATTCCCCACTTTGTACGAAAAATTAAATTATAAACTTTTATTCATAAATCATGTATTTACATTTTCAAAATGCTACACTTATAAATATTTTTATTATTTAGTTCATTATTATCAGCTTTTGTTGAATTATCGATGATAAGACAAGTCGTCATATTAATAAGTTATTATGTTTTATTAAACAGCGTTTGAAATATTGTTTGGGCTCTATTTATTTACTGATTCATAATAATATTTTCGATTTTGTTTTCTAGGGATTCAATGCGTGTGCGATATACTTTTCTTCGTCGCAAAACAGCTGTGAAACATACTATTTCCGTTATTTATTCTATTTCCGATATAATCTAATACCATGATCATATTTATTAAGTAAAGTCATGAAAAATAACAAAAGGTCGAGATAGCCACCTCTAAAAATTGAGTGACCGCGCCCATTTTTTTAGGGAAATTTTCTTTTATTAGTGCCCAACAGTAGCACAAGAATCCAGAAGGATTTTTTTTTTTTTTCGTATCAGTATAATATATATATATATATATATATATACTGCTAATGGAATTATTTGCTGCTTCACGATAGTTCAGTTGTGAAATTCGGTCTCTGCTCATCAAGGTTTCTTCAAATGTGAAATTTGACAATTCGCAGAGGTTGTCGAACTTGATCGCGTCTTCTAATTTTATCGCCCGTATAGTGTAGAATGATTCAGAGTCGTTTATCGTGAGGTGCCCACGAATGATACTTCCCACTGTACGATAACTCCGATAAGAGGGCTCTCGTCATTCCATCTCGTGTGCATGTGTTGTGTCCCCCCATCACATCTGGCAAAGAAACGTACAATTGTATAAACTCTCGAGGCTCCTCCATAAATGCATGACCACTTATCTGGATTGGTATGGCGTGACACATAACCTACCGCGGTCAGAGTCCCATACGTTTCCCGTCGAGATCTCAGCTCGATCTGGAGAACGCGAGTATCCACTGAATTAAACATGGCGTGCACGAGAGCTTGAGCTTTCCGCGCTCGTTGGGGTGGAAAAATCCCCTTGGCGTTCGAGATTTAAAAGCTGACAAAAACGAGTGAGCCCAATGGACTGACCATTGAGCTCGTATATGTGTGATCTGTAACTGTCGACTTAGCGATATAATATGATGGGTGTAGAAATCCTAATGTCATACACCGAGTGGATTGAATATCAACTTTTACAGCTTTAACTTTGGCCATTCATCCAAGCTTTTCATAAAGTGCATAATTTTTCTGACTTCTGCTGACAATTTATTCATAATAGCTATATAATAATATAATAATAGCATTCATAATATTCATCCAAGCTTTTCATAAAGTGCATAATTTTTCTGACTTCTGCTGACAATTTATTCAATTAATAGCTTTTTGAGTGCGGTTTTTTCTTGCCTTTATTCATGATATACAGAACGTTAAAAAAATTTTTTTTTGAAAAAAAAAACCAAAATGGCGGCCGTTGCAGCTCCGCGAAAACAGGTCCTCAAATCGCGGGGGGTAAACAGCTGACATCACTGCCCCCTCTTTGTTGATCTGAAACACAAGTTCAAAGCATATTATCAATCTGTGACCCTTTGGTCATAGAATGACGGATGGGTTTTTTGTTTAGTACAAATTTTGGAAAATGGCGGCAATTAAAAAAAAATCGAATTTTCGCGTTTTTTTCGCATGAAAAGATAAATAATCAATGCAAAAATGTATCTATCGAAAAAACGATCCGTCATTCCGTGAAGACATACTTTCGGAGTATGCTCTCCAAATTTCAGGTCGATATGTTAATTACAGCGGTCAGGACAATGTCAGCTATTTTTAAAAACGTGTTTTCGAGAAAATTGCGTTTAAAGTTTTGTAATGTGTTTACACAAATGTGTTTATAATTACCGCTAATCGGGAATGCCTGGTCCATAGAGGCATCCCTCCTCTTCTTCTAGCTGCTCATGTCGAGCCGCTAACATCTCTCGCTGCTCAATCAAGGACAGTCTCCGTTAAGAAGTGAAGACGTTCTTTTTACGGATGTCAAAAATGTCCTTTAGAATTTCAGTATCTCGAATTATTGATGGCTTCCATTTTATTTTGCGTTGCCGGTCCGTAGGTGTTAAGTTAAGTCATAATAAATATAATAAGGATTGAATCAATCGGGGCAGCTTAATATCCTTTGTCGTAATTGAACTCTGAGCCCCCCCTCTCTCTGTCTGCCTTTCTTTGTTTCGGTGTCTCTCGCTCAACGAATTCTTCATTTCTCTCGAAGACCTAATACGTCGACGCTCTCTGGGGACATTGTGTGCCTCGATATCCCAATAGAATCGGAGAATCATGGCGATCTCGTAATCCGGAGAAATTCTCCGTCCGTATGACTTTTTTTCGCTCGAGTTTCCGAAGCACTTCTTAGATCGTCCAGGACGATATTATAATATATATGTCTATATGTATACGTTAGAGATTTTCACTTTTCAACCTGATTCAATCTTCCTTCGTCAATCCCTCGAGGAATTATAAGGCGAAGGATTCATTTTTTGAAATAAGAAGAAAATACAAACGAGCGTTGAAGTCATTGAGGTGATATAAAATATTCACAATATTCGGCAAACGACGGCAGAATCTTAGTTTTTTTTTTATATATAGGAACGGAGGTAAAAAACGTTACACGTGTATGGTCGTTAGAGGCTTGAAGCAATTGTTCACTGGTGGAACAAACTCTTGACCTACTGTCAAACGTTCTGTAACACCCCCACTAGCATTCCGTATGCATAATGCCCAAGAGCTCACTCACAGTATAGGCGGTGGCTTGAAGACTGTACCGTACTCTCGCCGAGAGTATAAAACAGATCTTGAAAATTACCCTTTGCCGTCGTCCATTCAACCGTGACTCGAATGTAACTCATTCATATACGATCGACAATTTTTCGCACCCCAACCTTTTTTTATACGCGAGGCAGTTTTTTAAAAACATTAGGGCTTTTCCAAACTCAATTTGGCTGGATATTGCGTTACTCCGATTAATCTTTTAAGGCGTTACATTTGAGTGTGAGTAGAACAAATATTGGCCGGTTTTTTAAATTGGCTTAAACGATGTCCGAACACGACAAGAATGATATACAACAAGAATGATTTCAACCGACTTGAAATTTTAACTGTAGCTTCTTAGCTACACCGACAGAAAAATGTCATTTTTATTGACCAGATGCGTCTATTTGCTTTTTTAAAACTGAATTAACTAAATTTTTCGTGAAATCAATTTTTTCCTATTGCATTTCCTTATGGGAATCGTTTATGTTCAATAAATTTATTTATAAAAATCAAGATCTATTCAATATATGTCTTATAAACAAATATTTTATTTATATCCAGTAAATCCGTGATTCGGTTTCATCTGTTCGAAAAACAATTTAGTTATATCCACTAAATGTATCTATTTAATTTTCAAAAATGTAATCTTAACAGAATTTCCGTAGATTCAAACACTCTTCTATTTGATTGAGTTAATAGTATGTATATATTGCAACAAACATCAAAGGGAGGGAGGTGGTAGAGGGGAGAGAGAGGAATTATATATATGTATATATAATTATTATATTACCAATTATATATAGGCTGTGCTCGAAAAATCTATAACATGATATTCAATAAAACTCTCTATCACAATGATATCAACTAATTCATATGGCTTATGTGACACGACAAATCATTATGGATTCTCTAAAGAAGTACACACGATTTTTACGATTCATTAACAATTTTCGTTTTTAGGAAAAAAAAAACTATAATATAAGATCCTTGAAGGTGAATAATTGTGAAAGTTCTTTTTGTGAAAGAAAAAAGAAACAAAAATTGTGAAAGAAAAACTAGTTTTTTAGTTAAAACCGATGATAATTTTTTTTGTTCTAGCCACTGATCTATAAAAGTTCTGCATCCTCCCACACACCGCCCAAAAAACGCTTTCAGTGTAGCTACGACGAAGCCGTCATTTTGTGTTATTAGTCACAAAATGTTTTTTTTTTATACATCAACACATGTAAAACGAACCCCCCAAACTTTATGTTAAGTTCTGTTTTAGTGCTCTCAAAAAAATCCCAAAAAGTCGCATTTTTCAGTGAGCCACGTAGATGTAGCGCTTTGATCGACAAATATTTACGAATTTACATGTTTATCTTATTGCACAATTTTCCTCATTTTATCCAGCATTCCATATTCTTAGCCCGATCCCTATCACAGTCGGAATTGAACGCACCAATTGGGAACGATTTTTTTTCCCCATTCGTTCTGCAGTGCACAACGTCACTGGTAAAATTGCAGTGTCCAGGGAGGTAGAGTCTAACCGGAGTCTAGCAGATTTTTTAATTAAGAAAAGAAGCGGCGAGCTTGCGTACACCTTCGGAGTAATGACTCGTCTGATCTTTCTTTTCTCAAGCTCGCCCCTCGTCTTATATAGCCTCAAGGAACAAGTGTTCTGCTTTCTCGACGATATATATCGAGTATAATCTTCTCAATGTCGCCGTTTTCTTTTCTTTTCACTAATTGTGTCCCTCGCAGGAGGTACACTCTTCCGTTACTCGCGATTCGAACTTTTACGCTTTTGTCGCATCGGTAGATACCATCAGGGAAGTCCAATTTACTAGCCGCACGATCAGGCAGCGAAACAAGTAAAATTCGATGGTTAAGGGGGGAGATGCCTTTAGGGGAGGAAAAAATATGCCGTTTATCACATTTTTCTTTAAGAAAAGATTTCTTCACTCTTTTACATGGTGTTTTTTTTATCTTTAAAAGTGGCTACATTTAGAAATTGGCGTGATATATCGCTAAAAAATTAGTTGACATATTCTGATGAAATTTGGTACAAATCTTTCGAACCTTATTATTTAAAACATGACCCTAAATGTTTTTGAAAATTTTGAAAAAAAACGTATTTTTGATTGTAAAATGTAGGCATTTTTTTCGGACAATTAAATTTTTTTTGTTTCAAAGCGTACCATTATATCGATTTTCACCACTTCTCACTTTTCCTTGATTCATATTCTGAGTATGAGTGTTAATGAAAGAAAAATCTCCGTTGGTTTTTCATCCCACCGATGCTACGTGCTCACGCCGTCTAATAACATCCATCGCAAACCGTTTGGAAAACCATGCCATACTTCCGGCATTTTTAAAGATTAATAATTTTTAAAAATCATATAACAGCCAAAAAGAGCGATAAAACATACTCTAAGTAAAAAAAAATAGTGACGAATTTTTTCCTTTGTAAACAAAATAATGAATATCAGCAATTTTTTCCTCGCCTGACGGTATCTTCCCCCTTAAGTGACTTCGCGTTGGAGCTTGTCCACTGTCGAAAAGTACGAAGTTCCAAAGTCATTTCTGGACGAGTAGAAAAAAAAATAAAAATAAAGAGACACGAACTACCAAATTTTGCGTACTGAAAACATGGGAGATTGAATTTTTAGACCCAATTGACAGCTCGGTAGAGACGACTATTCGGAACGAGAAGTATTCGTGATTCGTTCAATTATTGCTGCCGAACCGAATGCACGATTTAAACTGCATTGAAATTATCGAGCTGTAACTATAGAAATCGCATTGAATATTTACTCACCGACGGTGGTCAGGAGCATGTTGTCGAGCAGAAGAGCAATGGCGACAATCACGATGACTAATCGTGGTGATTCCCGACATCGCTGTAGCCATCCGGTCCACGATCCTCCGGCCATGCTACTCCTTTATATCAGCGGATCTGACCGTTGACCTGTTCACCCGAAATTCCATTTTTCAGTAATAAAATTAACAGCTGCCAGGTCTAATCAAAGATCACACAGCCACAAAAACAAAGTTGGCCGTGCGACGAATCGGACTATACTTTTCCGACGTATTTTGAGCTGCTGAATCGATATTCGGAGTCAAAATTAAGATCCTGTGTACCATTTTTTTGATAACTTCAAAAAATGATGTAATACGCCATTATTCTCGTTTAGCGGCAACTAGATCGCTTTGGGAGGGTCCGCTGGCTACATTATACTTAGATATTCACATAAGGTTAGAAGTATTAAGGCGGGATTCTACTTTGAAACCATGAAAAAAACGCTATGTTCGTGAATTTTTTCTGAGAATACTATTAAAGATATCGATATGGGGTTTAAACTGTTCAATAAATACACTCTTTAAGTACATAAAAAAAAAATTTTTAATGTATTTTATTCATTTTTTGTACACGTAAAAGATGTTTAAAGCCAACGCCTCGAAAAGCAGGTACCGTTGCCGTGGTCATGAAATCTTCCCGACGGATGGTCTGAAACAAAAAAATCAAATAGTTTCATATTCAGTATGTCTTCAGGAACCGACCTAACTAGAATATTTTATATACGTGCAAAATTAACAAAATGGCGGCTAAAATACGAAAAAAAAAAAATGCTTTTTTTTGGGTCTTTTTTTGCAATAAAAAAATAGTTCTAATGAAAATTTTAAGTTGATTGTAGTTAGGTCGGTTGGTACACACATATAGAATATGTGTTCCAAATTTCATAAGGATCGGTTCAGTACTTTTTGAGTTATCACGACCACGGTACTTGAAAATGTCGTTTCGAGAAAAACGTGTTTAAAGTTTTGGTGAGTGATAAATCGTAGAAAAAATTATCTTACCCTCAATCAGCGATGCCTGGGCCATATAATATGCCTTCGACGTGTTCCAGGTGGGTGTTTTCATCCAATTTAGCCTTTTCAAAGTTTCAAAGTAGAATCCCGCCTTAATACCATAGGAACAAAAATAACGGATTCAGGACCGGCGGAACCCGTATATTTGGCGAAAACTACGCAAAAAACGTATTTTGCCCTCATTTTTACAACGCTAACACGTTTCAAACACTTCTGAGACTTATACATCCGAAATTCTTTCACCGACCTATTTTATACTTTCAAAAGCCGATATGACTCCACCGACGCACTCCAAAATATTTGGGAGCGCTTGAAACGTCTATCGCTTTTTTCTAAAATGTACTTGTTTTTCTTCAAACGACCTATGTAAGGGATTTCTTTTTCGCTTTATTCCTTTCCTGGATGTTTCCCTCTTCAACATCTAACGGAAATCGGTCATCATATTAATATCCCAACGTCCCTGGTATCGACGTTCCATTTCTTTGAGATCTTGATGGAAACGCTCTCCCTGTTCTTTACTGTAGGTGCCAAGGTTTTCAGGAAATCAATCCAGGTGAGAATGTAGAAAGTGCAATTTAAGGATGTTGAGTCCCTATGAAACATGTTAATGTTAATTGTTCAATAAATAGCTTCTTAATGGTCATGAAATTTTTACACGACCTCCTGAATACTTCATGTAAAAACATACCAAGTTTTCAGAATTCTATCATCAACGCTTCAACCACCTTAAGGGTTGAAATAAAAAATGATAAGAAAATTGTGAAAATTTGGTATGTTTGTGTATGAAGTATTTAAGAGGTCGTGTTAAAATTTCACGACGATTAGGAAGCTCGTTATTAAAAAATTAACATTTTGTTAAGAACAATTTTTAAAAGAAATAAAAAAAAATGTATAAATAAACTGCGTTTTGTTTCCGTTGCTTTCAGTATATTGTAGATATTACAAAATTGAGAGGTCAAAAAAAAACTTATTGCAAAGTTACATCAGTTTCCATGAGACAGCATTTAATTTGTGAATGTTAATTGTTCAATAACGAGCTTCCTAATTGTCGTGAAATGTTCACACGACCTCTGAAATACTTCATACAAAAACATACCGAATTTTCATAATTTTATCATCATTTGCGATTTGGGACTCAACATCCTTAACCGAACGAAAAAGTGAAGATTCTTTGCAATACGTGACGAAATTTCACGCGAACATTTGTCAGAACGACCAACGCAGACTCAAGACTGTAAGAAATGATTCGAGTATCAAGTTCATGGAGATAATCATCAGTTCCCGAAAACATTTCTCTGCATAAGGATTAAGGGTACTTGAATCAGACCGTAGAGACAAAAGTGAAGGAATCTCCCTCATCCCGGACTATCCCGAGTGGTTTCGATTTTCGATCGTAGGTTGGAAGAAAAAAGGACGATCACACCTTATGGTGTGATGGGGAAAAATGAAGGGGAAGAAATTGCGAAGCCACTCAGTCACAATTTTGCGCAGTGATTCGTCCCATCCTCTTGAGTTTCCGGCACTTTTCTTCTATCGCTCACACCCAGTACCGTCTCCCTTTTCCTCTCGACCTCTTCCCACTTGTTCGACTCTCGCGGCGAACATTTCCGTGACCTCGGAAACCGACGTTTCTCTATCCCAGATAGAGTGCACGAGAATTTTCTCGCTTTTCTCCCTTCTCTAAACTCGGATCTTTGTGGCGAGAGCGTTAAATGAGAGAGAGAGAGAGAGAGAGAGAGAGAGAGAGAGAGAGAGAGAGAGAGGGAGAGAGGGAGGGAGAGAGACAGACAGACAGACAGACAGGCAGACGACGATGAGGAATCTGTCGTCAAAAGAAAAGCGAACCTGTTCTCGTTAACTCTATCGTAGTGTAGCGATATATAATTATCTCGTATTAATCAACACCTTTTAGCTGCAGCTCCGCTCCTCTTTTGCTCTCTCTCTCTCTCTGTCTCTCTCTCTGTCTCTCTCTCTCTCTCTCTCTCTCTCTCTCTCTCTCTCTCTCTCTCTCTCTCTCTCTCTCTCTCTCTCTCTCTCTCTCTCTCCCTCTCTCTCTCTCTCTCCTCTCCCACGCTTTGCTTCGACATGTTTCGCTTCTATCTCCGGGGTGAACATCGGACACGCCTTTTACGCCTTTATACTCGCTATAACTCGGTTATGAAATTCGCACACGCTTTTCATACCCCCTTTCAATGTACCCCTATTTTTTCACCCTCTCTCGCATTCTCGATATACTTTGTACGAAAGAGAGGCCAGAATTATCCAGTAAATGCGAAAAAAAAAAATGTTTTACGCGTTCGAATTAGTCATTTGATCTTGAATTGGATTTGGATTGGATTTCATTGGAGAATGCCGGTCGAACTGACGCAATAAAACAAAAAGGGTGCAATATCGTCGGGATGGATATTCGCAGAAATGCGGCTCGTCTTAAGGATCACTTCCACAAAGTCAAAAATAAGTCTAAATTAATTTTACTAAATTTTTACTAAATTTACTAAAATAAATGACGAGGAAATTGAAACTTTCTTGCAATGTAGTGCTTTAACTACACGGTGAAGATTGATTTTCATATTTTTTACCATATCTGTTATATCCAATCTATCGAATTTCAGTTTTCCAACGGGTTTAGTTTGATACGCGAGCAGAAAAACCACGATCACCGCACTCCTCGTTGACCGTCTCCATAATATGACGTGCTTCGGTAACTCAAAGTGCTCGACTTTGCAGTTTTATTGCGAAAAAACTAAACGGTCAAAATAGCTCAAACTTTAGCAGTAGGCGCATTCGTCAAAATCATGTACAAATTTTAAATCCGAAAGTTGGATTCGTAGTAATGATCGTACCTCCTGAAAATTTTGAATCTTTGGGTGCAAATAATGTTCTGTCTTAGTGCGTAATGCTGGGATTTCCATATACCCAAAAGATATATCGATTCAGAGCAAATATCACTTTTACGAGGAAACAAAACTGTTTCGACCAAACTGTAAACGCTTTTTTCTCAAAGTCACCGTTTTTTCAAGTCTTCGGAACTGCTCCGTAGCGTAAAAATTGAACAAACTTTGACTAAATTTGGTCGACAATATTCACAAATTCATTTCCGAAACGTAACCTACGACTATAATTTTTGGTTAAAAAACTTTTTTTTTCTATAAACTAGAACCAATCCAATTTACGTTGAAATTTTTTTGCTTAGCTTCATCAACATTAACAAACAATTACACAACTCAACAAACAATTGAATGCTTGCAAAATTTGTATTATTTTTTGTCAAGTGACTACTGGTGTGACTAAAACCAACCTACATTTCAAGTTCACCGAGTTTTCAAATAAATGTTAATTTCACGATGAGTATGCGACCCAAACAGTTAGTAAAACGATTAAAGATTTCATAAAAAGCGCTTTCTCTTCTTCTTATTTTGAAATAGAAATAAAGGATCAAGATAAATTCGCAGAAAATCTTGGCTCCTCCAGTGAAGAACAGCAAAAACGCTTAAATTCCACCAAGACATAAAAATCATGGAAGATAGGTGTCAGGAATAATAAGACACAAACTCGACAAGGCTCACTAAAAAAAATCACGAGAAAGAAGCTGTTACTCAATGTATAAATATTTAATAAAACTTAAATTTTTCAATGAAATGCGATTTGTTAAAAAAATTGTACATCTCCGTCTTCTAGCGTAGAATATCAATATCAACAGTTAGAATAGGACCAGTACAAAGATAAGATGTAGAAAAAATATACAGCTTTGCGGCACCAATTCGGCTGCTGAGCTGTGTTATCGATATGATTTTTTTTCTTCCAAATCTCTATCACCTTGGTCATGTCTACATATCTACGTAATCTTGGTCATGCAGAGAAACTTTTCTCGGAAAAAGTACATTTTCATTTGCGCGTAATTTCAATAATTTATCATCTATAGTTTTTCTTGAAGGAAATCAGAAAAATTGACGATTTTTCAATCCAACAAAGTGGCCTAATTGATTCTCTAAGGCTTGGGTGGTCCACTTAAATATATGGACCGTACACAGTAATATCCACGCTGTACGTGAGCGTTGTTTATCTGTGAGGGTCGTAATATGACGAATCGTCGTCGATTGGCGTTGAATATAAGAATGGAAATGACGCGGGTGAAGAATAGAAGGGAACAAGAGAAAGATGAAGAGAAGGGCGGCGATCGGTCGAATAGGATCTCGTAGGGGTAGAAGGAAAGAGAGGAGGCAATCAGCATTTTCTCCTGAGAGGGTGGCATTGCAATTCCCAAGGGAGTGTATGCATTATTCTCAGGAAGCTCCGTGAACGAGTACCACCCCCCCCCCCGCCCCTATCAATTCTCGAATCTCTCGTAGCGTTCCCTTCTTTTGATTCCAAGTCCCCTTGGATCTCAAGCACTTACGAGCAAGCTTGGGTACAAGGAGTGGGGGGAGAACGGAACCTTCGTTGTCTCATGGCTCCTTTACATCCCCACGAATCCTGATTCTCTTTTATTCGCGTTAAACGTTCCATCTTCCTCGCGATAATTATTTATCGTGATAAGAATGACCGTCGCCACAATGTTTGTCGTAGTACTTACGCCGACGAAGTAGCCGCACGAACTGGGCGACGGAGATTACTTAAATGCTTCGAGAAACTTCGAGGGTTGAGGCGAGACGAGGGAAAAGAATCTTTTCACGTATCTTCTTTGATACAGAAATAAACGTTTATCAAAGGGCAAGGCTGCCGGCTATATTTAGACTTTCTATATTGGACCAATTTCACAGCATTTCACCCTGTTAGTTTAAGTGCTTCGCATTTTTGAAGCGCTTTATTGTTCTTGGATACTTTTTTATGGAAGGGAGAAGGGACAACGTTATCCGAATGTCAGAAGCAAAGCAACTTCGTTGCGGCGATGTCAAACATGTCTCACGTGACGTATGAGCGCGAGGATGGTAGCTGAAATGATTAATCAGAGATGTTTCATAGATTAATCATATTTGGGGCAGAAGAAAATCGTCAAGGTCTGCGTCAGTAAATTCTACAGAGCCCCGTGCAGAAAATTTAGGAATCCATTTGGAACATCATACTACTCTCAGTTAGTTCCAATGGGCCATTGCATTGGATCAGCAGACTAAAACTTCACGCTCTTACATTGGAAGCTCATTGAGACTCCCGATTAAAATCCAATCTACGAATGCTATTTAAATCCCAACGGATTCCTACATTATCTATAACTAAGAAAAAGAGCGAAATGGTAGATAGTGACAAAGGAAAGATTATGCAGAGTGGAAAATACGTTAAATGAGCAAGAGAAGAAATAGCATGTAAAAAAATTGTGCAAAGCTTTGTAAAAAAAGGTGTGCAAATAAAACTTGATTCGATTGATACGTCGAGGTTTTGCAAATAATAAAAATACAAGATTTTTTATTTTTTATACTTTTCTCTTTCGTAAAATCATTGTAACTGCAGGTATTTTCAAACTGCAGGTATTCTCTCGTCTCTTATAGGTTGCATTTATTTTCAAATGAATATAACCAAAATATAACTATCCCTGAACGTATTCTAATTGACTAAAAGTTGCCACATTCTCCCCTGAAAGCTTCACGGAGTAATTAATACCCAAAAATATAAGGTCGCAAAAATAGTTTTGTGGTTAGAGCAGGATCATCATTTTCTAAAAAAATTGTTAATAAAATCGTGCCAATAAAACTCGATTTGATTGACACATCGAGGTTTTGCAAATAAAAAAATACAAGATTTTTTACTTTGGATACTTTTCTATTTCTTAATTAAAGTCATTGTAACTCTCAAGCTGCGGGTATTCTTTCATCCCTTATAGGTTGCATTTATTTTCAAATGAATATAATCCAACCATTACTTTTTTAAAACATATTCCAATTCACTATAAGTTGCCACATTCCCCCCAAAAGCTTCAAGGAGTAATTAACACCCAACAATGTAGAACAGCACAAAAAAAATAGTTTTGCGGAAACTCATCTGCATTAGCTACAATCGACGATGCAAAAACGACAGGTGATCGCCCCGGGATGATATCCAGCATTGAAGCGAGTGTCGTTAGAAATTAAACAGCGTATCCACAATTTTCATATTCGATTCACGGGTCGGGCTGAATTCGTACATGACGTTTTCGTTTATCACTGATAGAGTGGGCAACAACAAGGGTAGGAGTGCACTCGCATCATGCACGAGTAGAATCGTACGAAGGGTACTTGAAAAACAGAGGGTTCGTGCATGACGCGTCGTCGCCTTGCGATCGACAGCTATCCGTTGTCGTTTGTGATCAAGTGCGTCGACTTGTTCACAGCTCATTAACAAACAAACCCAAACACAACATGTACATTCATCCACTGACATGCGATCAATTCTCTCTGGTGTAAGAACGTATGCCGTGTCGATGAAACAATCGTATTTTTTATTCATACTAGAGTGGAACGTGCATACCCGGAAGTCACGTCTGATCGTTTCGTCAAGCGGGCGCATTGCCCGGCAAAGAATGAGTTGAGAGATTTTCCGGAGAGTGGATTTTTTTACTTTTCACCTCTTTTTCATTTTTCGTTGTATGATGACGGGTCGCGAGCATGGTATAAGTCCGGCTAATAGAAAAATCGTGTAACCCGTCGACGCTCTGGAAAGTTATTGCGACGCGTGACTCTGGCACTTTATACAAAGACCGTAGCGCGAGGTCCCCAAATATTGCATTAGCATACGTTTTATTTTCAATTTTCATTGCTGTATATATATATATATATATATATATATATATATATATATATATTGAAGTCAACATCAGAGAGTATGGGTTTCAGCGGTGAGGCGGCGAGACCCGGCGACCGTTGCGAACCAAAACATAAACATTGAGATATGGAACAAAGAACGAAAGCACAAGGCCAGAGACCAAGCGTCAACAGGCAGAGAGCATTGGCACTTACTGGAGAACGCGTCGTAAAATTTTGATCCATTCGATCGAACGTTAGATGTCAGCGTAACCGCCAACACAATCTTAAGTAGCTGTGGATTGATGCGTATTACCAGGTGTAGAAGTACGAAAGCGGAATTTCATGGGAAATCATGGGTGAATCCAGGCGAACCATCGATATCCACTGCAAGACCAAATCGCTTTGAAAAGCAGAAAGTGCTCTGTGTTTGGTGGGATCAGAAGGGTGTAATCTATTGGGGGTTAAACATTTGCTGCCAAAGGGTGGATAATTTCTGTGTGATAAAAAAATGATATTTGTTACATTCCAATGATTGTTCAATGTTTTCAACATCATTGTTTTCTGCTCGCGATCATTGGAGTCACTGCGGATTGTGTACGCATGCGGCTGAAGAGTAGTAGACGTTACCAATATTGAGAGAGACAAACTTAACTAACTTGAAATCTTTCCTGTATCAAGAAACGCGAGCACTTGGAGAGGTAAACCGGATCCTATTAGTTGTGTCACTGCATATAACGCAATCGCAGTATACGTGTATCAGGAAACTTGCGATATCCGTTGAATGGCTTATAATCCAAGACCTTGTACCTACGTTGGATTGGCGCAGTTGCAAGTGCAGAGAAGTCGGCACCAATTTCAACGTTTCTGCCCCGGTATATTCTCGCGTCGAGAAACGTAACCGCAACCAAATGAATCAATGATTCGCCTCATGCTTCCTGACGTTATGAAGTCCCAAGTTTCTTTAATTTCGTAAAAAACGTGGGGGTATTGACCCCCACCTTCGAAACCAGTGTAAACGTTTTATTTACATCGACCAAAACTCCATTCTTTAACGTTCTAGTTTTACCTAGTTGGGTAAAAAGTTATATTTTCCAAAAATATTTTTATTATATCGTATCACCTTTGAGCAATATTCCCTGAAAATTTTATTGGAATATTCCTAAAATTGAATAAGCTTCAGGTTCTGGCAGTCGGCCGCCGAGCGGTAAGAGTACCATATTTCAAAATTTGAACGCGTTTTTTTCGAAACACTACTTTCAAAGGCGGTGGACATGATATCTCGAGAACCACTTGATAGATTGTTACCAAATTTGCAGGAGATCCGATAAGGAATATTTAAAGGTCGTTGACGATCTCACTTTTTCAAAATCGGTTTTCGTTTTTTCACAGTTACGTCGAAATGACGACTCTTTTCATAGATTTCGTATGCTCGAGTTTTAATGCGTCGCCTCGGGGTTAAAAAAAATATTTAAAAAATCGACGATCGTCAGCGACTCGTATTTATTGTTAACTCGAATGACTCGTTTGGTTTTTAGATTGTAGATAGACTGTTCAAGCTGGAGCCTGTCCACGTCCAAAGATCGCGAAAAAATCGGGATCTGGCCATTTTTTCAGGCCTCTACGTTGACCCCTTAAAGCGGATTTTTGTTCATTCGGTTCCTCAGCCAAGTAAGGCATCCATTAATTGGTTGACTGGCCGTTCACGCGAATAACTGTGGGTTCGAGATGTCCCAGAAGAGTAAAGAACCATGAGAAAATGTTGGGGAAGTGGAAAAAAGGCTGTCTTTTGGGTGCGATTCACATGGAAAAAAGAGAGAGGGAACATGTTGGAACAGGAGGTAAGAAGTTTGCCGGAGGTGTTGGTGAACGGAAGAAGGGGGAAAAAGAGATAGATAGAACGACCCCATTTCTGTAGCGAGAAACTTACCAGGGGCGCGCCGTGTGGGACCGTGAGAGCTTAAAGAGCAAACTGTTGCTCCTTCGTGAGCTTCCTGCAAGTAGACTCTACGAAGCAACATCGTAGCATTATTGGAAATAAAGGAAAATGTATCTTCGCATTCCGTTATCTTGAATTGGACGGAACCAAAATTGAACAGAGGTTCCCCCCCCCCGCAAAAATTGGCATTTTGATTCATTTTGCAGAGAATGGAAAACGATCGAGCATCCTCGCCCAATATCGACTCGCTTTTATCCATCATTGCAATTGATCTAAGTGACTACCGAGATTTACAACTGCTCTTCGAAACACTTCCGTACGTCCGAATACGACGACTACCATGACATTCCATTGGAGGGAATTCAGAAGATTACTTGTCAAATTCAATGTACGTAGCTTGTATAAACTATTTCTTCATTTGCCAATATTTACTACCGCTCGTCCGCCATCGGCAAATCCTCAAATTCCCATCACGTCGAGTTTTCCTTCTTGAGAAAAACGAATCGGAGCCATATACTTTGAAAGGTAGAGCCCCACAATTTTCTCTTGCAGCTTGCCTCGAAGACGCGCCCTCGATATATATAAGTGATCTGTCTAAGGAGATAACTCCACTGCTCCTTAATCGTTTTCCACGTATTGTTAAGGTGTAATTAACTGTTGGACGTGTGCTAGCGTTTGATTTGGGGGAGCGTGAGCTCATAGCCAGAGGAGATCATATAGTAGCTTAGTCTTCAGCTTCTTGATACCCTTACCAACGCAAAAGTTATACCCCAAGGACCAACCAATGTGTGTGTGTGTGTGTCATTCAGTGTACACCCCAGTCGAATATATATCTACATACAAATACACGTGACATTCCCATGTACAGTGTCTAGGGGTCTCGCCATCCCCTTCCGATCAGCTTCCAATACTTACTATTTTTTTACTCCAACGAAATTGGCTCTATATTCTCAGCCGTAAGTCCGAAGGAAATCTCCGGATTACATCAATTTTTTTCCGGGCTGCCGAATTTCATTCGGGCTTGAATCATTATTGACGAATATAATAGCATCGAATAAAAGATACTTTTAATTAGGCTATTAAATCTTGGACTACTTGAAAAATCACATCATCGGACCAGCGAATTGGTTTTTTCCGAAACAGTACTATACTCTTTCATAGCGTGACTGCCTTGAAGACTACGGTTACGTATAAATGTCTTCTGACAGGGCGGCAATTTTTTAAAACGCAGACAGTTTTGACAAAAGATCAACTACGAGAATGGCACAAACTACGAGAATGGACAATCATTCTCTACGCTGAAGTTTCAACGTCAGTGACCGAAGTGGACTGGATGATAAATGAATCGTGGCTGAATTTAGGGTTTTACATGAGAAATGACAGGTGCCAAGTTATTTATATTTAAAGATATTTCAATGGAAAAAGATTCGGTGTAATTCGGAAAGTTTTAGTTGACATATTGACGTTGAAAACAAAAAACAGTATCCCTTCCCGTATGAGGCTTCTCAATACTTTTTGACAAGAGTATGCATTTGCATACACGTGTATTGCTGGCAGGAAAGTGTACGGTCTCAACTTGGGACCCTTCGATAGCCGATGCAAGGACGTTTACGCCCTTTTGGTTCGTAAAAATCGATTGTATATGTACGTATGGCGTTCTCTGGTGCCTACATTTTCTCGCGACTCCCCCAGCCCATCCATTTAAGCCAGGCTGCCACTTTGTCGCGTGATATTGCACGCTAAGCGAGTTACTTCGTCAATTACGTTATCCGTTGCAGAAAACCCCTCCCGGACGCCTACGCTCGGCAGTCTGCCCCATGGATTCGCTACTGGAATGCACGGGTTTCGCGAAAATTCTCTCTCTCTCTCTCTCTCTCCCCCTCACTTTGTCTCGTTCTCTTTTTCTCCGTGCATCGCCTATAAATAGATCGAAGTGATCCTTAACGGTCCACCTGAGCTTTTCCGCTGTCTATTCTCGAGCACCGAAATTCCCGTCGCCGAATTGAAAGAAGAACGGTATTTATCAGCAGTACAATGATCTCATTGAAGGACTGCAAAATACGGACACTAGCCATGCGATTGTTTTCACGAAACTGGTCAGCCACGCATTGGCGTCTGTGGAGTACATTCCTCATCCAGCCAGCTGCCTCGTCGTTTCCTTTCGGTCGTTGATTGAATCACGAGTGGGGACAAGCCGACGGGATTTTCATACGATTAAATAAATAAGCCTTTGGATGAGTTCGGTACGACGTTGCTACTCAATGAAGTACGTCGTACACGCACGCGTCTGTGCGCCGTTTCGTGCAAAAGAAAACGCTTTTCGGCAATACCATTTTTGCAGTGACTTGACTCGTTTAAGGATGTTGAGTCCCAAATCGCAAATGATGATAAAATTCTGAAAATTTGGTATGTTTTTGTATGAAGTATTTCAGAGGTCGCGTCAAAATTTCACGACAATTAAGAAGCTCGTTATTGAACAATTAACATTCACAAATTAAATGTTGTTTTATGGAAACTGATGTAACTTTGCTGTAAGTTTTTTTTTGACCTCTCAATTTTATAATATCTACAATATACTGAAAGCAACGGAAACAAAACGAAGTTTATTGAGAAATTTTTTTTTATTTCTTTTAAAAATTGTTCTTAACAAAATGTTAATTTTTTAATAACGAGCTACCTAATCGTCCTGAAATTTTAACACGACCTCTTAAATACTTCATACAAAAACATACCGAATTTTCAGAATTTTCTTATCATTTTTTATTTCAACCCTTAAAGAGGTTGAAGTAATGATGGAATGAGGATAAACGAGGATGAATTCATGCTGGATCATGCACACAGAATCGAAGTAGCGAATTGCAATCAAATTGTGATACCTTGCATCTCGCAACCACGAACGGAGAATGCAAATGAGAAAATGTTCGTTGTCTCGCCTCTAATCTCCTTACAGCTCTGGCGGATTATATCCTGGAACGGACCATTCAGATCGATGACCGGGTTGGGAAAATTAACATTTCTCAATTTTTTTCGATATCGGATGTCGCTATTTTCTTGTCTCGAGCATTTTACTGACGTAATGACAAGTTTAGTAAGTCACCATAAAAATGAGGTAACGACAGATATTAAATGAAGGTCCGGTGGTAAATATTGTCACTTCAGAGCTTTGGCAATCAAACGGTGCAGAAATATATTGGGGGTTCCCAGATCCTACCGCATTCCTGTGGGGATCTGATGGGGACGCCGCACGTTAGAAGTCCACGTTGGAAACCCAGTGGATTCCGCGCTATTTATCAAATTATGTCGTTTGAGAATTTTTTATTTGATCTGAATCTGTTGGATTAAAAAAATAATCCTTCCTTGATTCCGTGCACAAATTTGTTGGGGAGTCCCAAGATGCTTCCACATATCTATGGGAATTTATTAGTGACATCAGACATAGCGAGTTCTCATTGGGATCCAATTGGATTCTGCACTGTACCTCTCGAGAAAAAACTCGCCGTGCTGAAACATGACCTGCCCGCTTCGCGAGCGTGTACGTGCGTGGTGATATTATATCAAAGTGCAGTAAATCTGAAGAGCTGGCGAACAAAACCGGACTTGCCCACACTACGATAAGGGGTCTTCTCACTTTAGACGCTAAAAAGGCTATTTTCATGAATTTTTTGATAAGTTTATATTATAGATATTGATATAAAATTGTTACACTCCATAAATACACTTTCGAAATACATCAAATTTTTTTCTATGTATTTGTGTAACCCAAACAAACTTTAAACGCGTTTTTCTCGAAACAACGTACGCGTTAGTCGACGGCTTGTTGATAAAATCTTCGAAACTACTGAACCAATCCTTATGAAATGTTAACCACATATTCTTTACAACTATAGCTATAGCGCATATCAAAAAATTTTTTAGATGTGATATTTGCTATTTTTTTCGCCAAAAACCGTGCAAAAGAAGTTTTTTTTAAATGTCCGCCATTTTGTTATTTTTACATATATAAAAAATCGTATGATGTGCGCTATAGCCATTAACATACTGAATACCGTTTGATTTTTTGTTTCGGATGATCCATCTACGAGATTTCATCAACAGCGCAGACCTACAATTTTTTCAGGACGTTTTTTTCACTACTATTTTCGTCTATAAATAGTGACTTAAATAAATAATTAAAAAAAAATGTATTTCGAAAGTGCATTTATTAAGTGTAACAACTTTTATATCAGTATCTATAATATAAACCTATCAAGAAATCACGAAAAAAGCCTTTTTTAGCGTCTAAAGTGAGAAGACCCCTTAAGGAATTTAAAATTTCTTCTTTTTCGGGCCCGAAAACTGCTTCTTCGCTCGAAAGGGGAGTTTTTTAATGCATTTTGAGGTATTTCGGGCCGGATGTGATTCGAAATATTTGGGAAGCTAATGAAGGCGTGCTTAAAAAACACGAGACATTAAAATTAAAATTAAATTGACATAGTGTGTACAAGTCAGCGTTCGTTCGACGATCCTCAATTAATAACAAACGATCACAACACTGGATTTTCAGTTATGCAATTCAAATAGACTTTTAAGGTATACTTTTTGAAGCGGTTTATACTTTTGAGGATAAGATTTATACTCTTTTTAAAACCACTCATTTCATATATCGATATATTTCGTTTCGAAAGTTAAACGAACAGATGCTACGAAGAAGCTTAGATCCGTGATGAATGGTATCGGTAATGTGGAAATAGAAATCCACTGCCATGACCAATTGGATCTCCATCAGGAAGGGATCCAATTGGACCCCTACGAGCATTTCTGTCCGAAAACACAAAATTTCATAGTGTCAAAGGTTGGATAATTGGACCGGAATGAACCTTCTTCTTCAGGGCTTATTTCTTCATCTATCGAAGCCACCAACAATTCGTTTGGGCAATGCAAAAAAATTGTTTTTCACTGCACTTCCAATTCATTGTAAATTCCAATATCACGAAGATTCTCAGCCCGTAGACGGAGACAAAAAGTTCCAGAAATTGTCCCCTTTTGGTTTTCCTCTGCGCTTCACTTCAATAACGACAATTAATAAAAGTTGATCGATCGAGACGGCACGAAAATGGAGGAAAATTGGTTTAACCCTGGTTTTCCGTTGAAGAGACTACTTTGTTTCTTACTCGGGGGTGATGGGGCGTGCAAGTTTGTATATAGGTGGCCCAGCATTCTGGCAAAAGTAGCATCTACAGGCGTAAAGTGAAGCACTGAGAGAGAGAGAGAGAGAGAGAGAGAGAGAGAGAGAGAGAGAGAGAGAGAGAGAGAGAAGGGTGAATAGAACGAGGCAGATAGTCTTCTCAGTTACCACCCTTGACGAACCGGTAATAGCATTATCGCCGGTAATTACAGCAGCCGGTCCGGGGCAGAGTCTTCTCTCTCGCTTTCTATCTCACCGGCGCAAAGTACCGGACCGGGGGTTATGCAGATTGCTTTGTAACCTTGTTAACGATCACTCTATTAACCTCGACGTGCTATAGCTGCTCTGTGCGTACACTTCATACTACACTTTTGATATATATACGGCTGTCTACATGTGGCTGTGCGTATTACGACGGTTTTCGTGTTAGTGATAGGCGTAGGCACGTTTTCCAAGTTCGCGCGCCATCGAAAACCGTTCAATGAAAATAATGATTTCTCATCGCATTCCAATGAACCAAAGTTCAACGTCATGATTCGAAAGTCTGCTGTTTGCCTTGTCCTAAGTTATTACACAGCCTCATACTCACAAAACACTATGACCTTAACTGTTGGAGAGAAAAAGAAGTTTAACCCGGAGGCGATTCTACCCTAAAAAAAAGAAATTCTACTCTAAAAAATTCTACTCTAAAAAAATGCTACTTAAAAAAAACTAATTCCACTCTAAAAAAAAAGAAAAAATTATTCAAGGCGGGATATACATTGAGACGTAAAAAAATCAAGCAATTCTGGGTGATTTTTAAACCAAGAAATAGTTATTCTAAATTTATCAAAACTTAGGTATTCTTGAATAGTATAAGCAAGTATACAGAACATTTTGTTTTAAATTCATTTATTATCAAGTTGGCGGAGCTGTGGCAGAGTGTTACAGCAAGCTTCCTGTAGATTATGAATTGCATAAAAATGCAAAATTCTGTTCCGTTAGAACATGCATAGTTTCTATTTGACGGCAATTAAAATGAAGAAATTAACAATTTAAGAGAATCGCACACCTTTACGAAAAAAATCAACATTTCACGCAAAATTTCTGTAAAATTGATTCAAAAAGTAGTTTTTTTTCTTCTAATTTTTCAAAAGCAATTCTCATCAAGTAGAAGATATTCTTAATATTTCTACCAAGTTTCAACTCAACCAGCTTAATAGTTCTCGACCAATCCTGCACGCTAATTTCGATAATGCGCGTTTGAAGTTTACGCCTGCTCGGAATCCGAGCGGTGAGGGCCAGCGTTGGTGGTCTGTAAAGTTTGAAGTTTTTCGAATTTCGCTTTGAAACTTTGGGAAAATATACTACATCGGTATATAGTTCTATCGTTTGGAAAAAAAAGAAATCCACTTATTCATCGTTGTAAATGTATACCCCGCGTTAATTTGTAGCAGTTTCTAAGTCGAGAAGATCGAAGTATATAAATCCTGTAAAGTATCTGATCAAGTAACGCCCGTGTACTTCATATTACAACATATAGAAAAGAACGACAAACGTAGTCAAAGCTGTCACAGAGTTCACTTGGTCTATGGAGAACTACTCAAGTAAGGGATATCTGTAAGCTTGCTCGTGACACCTGGAAATGAGAATAGTGCTCATTTCCCTTGCTCTCTTCGCCTGGCTCTCTCTCTCTCTCTCTCTCTCTCTTTCTCGTTCTCTCTATGACTCTCTTTTCCGGGGGTCGTATCAAACCGGGTGCTTTTCCGGCTATCATGGGGGTTCGCCAAGGTTCGTACGTCGAACGCACATACCCTTATAGATAATGTACAATCAGTCGGTATACCGGAAGCCGAGGGATCACCGTAAAAGAGCGTCCGAACGAAGCGTGAACATCTCATATGTTTGCATTCATTCGAAATAGTACCGTGAAACGGGGCTACTTTGAACAGGTTTTGGAAGTTTTTTGTGGGTAACTTTTTTTAAGGAGGTACGATCATTATTAAGAATCAAACTTTTGGACGAGGGGCTGTCCACTATTAAGTGAGGTGCGGAAGAGATTTCCGTGTGAAGTCGATTTCATGTGATTTTTGTGATTTCATAAGTGATTCAAGCTATTTTTAAAGTCATGTGATGTCACGTAATTTCAGTTGATTTCAATTGATTTCATTCGAATTCATCAACTCGGTTTCAAGCGATTGCTGAAATCATTGGAGGGAGAAAAAAATTGTAAAATGGTTAAATTTCTTTTTTATTGACTAATCTTGTGACTCGAATTTGAATTAAAATTTGTTTAAATGAAAAATGTGATTAAAAAAGACACAGATATAGATATTAAAAGAAATGTTTAATTTTTTCATACAGAGTCACGTCAATTGACACGACTCTGTATGAACTGGCGCGTGCACTGGCGTTAAGCCGCAGACTAACCGCTCGAACGCACGGACAATGGACTATGCTATGAAAAATCATAATAACATTTCTTTGTTTCGAGAATCCGATGATTTCTAGCGATTTCGTGAATCAAGTGATTTCATGCTGATTTCAGACGACTTCAAAAAACTTAAACCTGATTTCAGGGGATTTCAACCACATTCGGATAATGTTGATTTAGTAAGACGGTTCGCGATTTCAGGCGATTTCTTGTGATTTTGCATTCGATTTCGAACAGAAGCGCTTGAAGGATTTCACAAGTGAATGGCCCCTCGCTTTTGGATATGAAATTTTTATATGATTTTAACGAATACTTTTTGCGCCTATTTCCAAAATTTGAGCTATTTCGACCGTTTGGTTTTTTCGCAATAAAACTGCAAAGTCGAGCACTTTGAGTCACCGAAGCACGTCGTCTTACGGAGACGGTCAACCGGAAGTGCGGTGATCGCACTTCCTTTTGACCGTTTTCATTCAAATTAATTTCAAAACAAAGTTTTGAAATTAATTTGAATAGAAGCCGCCACGAAATATGCAAACAACAATTTATGGAGTTTTATCATTTATCACGTATCGATAATATGTATAACGTATATTCTGCCTATCGTGTTAATTCCGCTAAGGTAATTCAAGCCTACTTCAAGAGGGTTGCATTCTATTACGTTAATATTATTACGAAGATTACTACCGAATCGTTGACAATCCAATTTGTCAGTTTTTATTTGTTCACGTGCAATAAATTCATCATTTACCACAACATTTGGCACACCATAATCGATAATACGAATAATCAACATAAGTAAACATCAATCAGAGCAGTTGTGGGTAAAATAAATTTAGACACTTTTGTGACCCCGTGGAAGTGATCGTACCTTCTTAACATCCTAAATTCCACCTTTTCTTGCGTCAATAGAACAGTGTGCCCTTTGACTATAAAATGTATAAGTAAGTCAAGCCCCCCCCCCCCCCCCACAATTTGATATGTATATATTAAAAAGTGTCAAAGTAGCCCCGAGTGTGGGGTTACTTTGACAAGGCATTGAAATACAACTTATGTCAAAAATTAAGGGTTACTTTGACATCATTTTGATAAAATATGTAATATTTTATGCATTATACATGGAATTAAATGAAAAAAAACAACGATTTTTTACAACCAAATTGTCATCGTTATTAAGGAAGGACACGACTGTGACAGGCCGAAAAAAGGTCGTTTTTACCGATTTTTTTTCTCTACTGGATTATTTATTTGTGATTTGGAAAAAAGGTATGTTATTACGCATACATTTAACTTATTTCGTGTAAATTTTTATTTTCTCAAATCCGCACGAAAATTAAGAAAATGGTTTTCTCTGAACCATGTTTTTGAAATCGGCACGCAGCAGAACTCGAACGATTTTTGCCCAAGCGACTTGAAATTTTAACTGCAGCTTCTTCGATTGCTTTAACAGTCAAGTACTAGCGCTTTTTTCGATTAATTGAAAATTGTGAAAAATATATCACTTTTGATATGAAAATTATGGTCGAAAAAACGAACGTTTTTTTTTCAAACTCGTCTCTTTTTTTTAAGTTATTTTTTTATTTCCCCCCGCACTTGACTGCTGAAACTAATATAATTTACGAAAGTATAATTGACGTCAGTTGTACTGCGTGCACATTTTGAAATGGGTCAAAATAATTTCGGCAATCAAAAGTATGATTTTCATTGCATTCCAATGCCGCAAACTTTAACATTGAGTTATTCTGAATTATTATTTGCAAATAAATCCCGAATAATTTTACAGTTGTGATATCGTTTGCGGAACACATGAAATTATTGCCAGAAACCTTTATATTAGTATCTAGTCCTTTATATTCATAATCTTTCTCCATTCGTATAAGCAATTTCCACTTTAATTCGATTCATGAAAGAAGAATTGTTCGCTGAATCGATTTATTACAATCGACGAGCGCGCGTCAACGGTAGCCGAAAAAAAATCCTTGTGCGAAATGTTTCGCCGTTGATGCTTCCTGATTTTTTTTTCTGTACTTTTTCTTTTCGTTGCGAGGAGAAAATCTTTTCTCGCCGTCGTTGAAGCGCGTTTTATCGCGCGTACCAGTCGGCCCCTAACCCAAGTAAGAAAGCCAATGTCTCGGGCATAATCTACCCAGCTGGCTGAATTCGTTCGGACGTAAAGCTGTGATCGAAGAGGACAGAACAAATAGTTTCGGGTTCTATCGTCCCTTTACTCTATGGTATATCGATATATACGTAATTCGTGTGTGCGAAAATATATCGTGCGACGATAATGTCTATTGTCAAATAATTGGCTCAATTATCTCGTCCTGAACATGTCTAATTCTCTATCAAAAAAAATCCGCGTTCGTAATTACTTTTCTGCAAAAATTAATTCCGTAGGAAATACAAAACTGTTTGTCTATTTGAAAATTTGTCGAAAATAAAAAAAAAATCGCACATTATTTGCGTTTATCGGCATTGTTTTCATCTGGAAAGGAAAGCTCTGTAGAAATATGTTTGCTAAATTTCAAGTACATTAATCCGTTCGCCCCGCTTTGTCCTTCAATTTTCATAATTTATCTCATATCAAACGGTGCACAACGATGTTGCGATTTGTATCGTTGGTATGCGATGAAAATCGGTCTTTTAAATATTGTCCAAACGTTTTCCCCCTTTGGGGTACGAAAAACACTCGAACGACTATTACGATCTTCATGGAGATCAATCTAAATCCCTCAAAAAAAACTTCGGACAGTATTGAGAAGAAATAAATGAAAAATAAGAATTTTTGGTGTATTCCCATACTACAAACTTCAGCACCGTTAAACACAATCCGGTTTCCTAACCCTTAGCGATGATTGTGAACGAAATGTTGCGTTATCCGATGAAAGAATGGGGGTTCCGATACCTCGGATAATTTTCAAAGAAAAGCTATATGCGAATGGAGACTCACCAAGGAACTTTTGTACCGGACGCGAACTGCGGAAGGACCTCCGCGGAAGATCTCGGGTCCTGCTAGTCCTCCTTGTTCTTATCGTGAAGGCGAGTGCTCGCCCGTGGACAAGCGGCGATCGTGTGAAGATGAGGTCGCATTCTTCACCGTTGTTGACGGCTCGACGGCCGCGCGTCGCTGCCCACCGTCGTCTGCGTCTCACGAACGTCGTCAGGCATATCCAACGCCACAATTTTCGTGATTCCGTTGTTTCGCTCAGAGCGCATGCCACGATTCAAGTGACTCTCTTCATCCTTTTCCCCGCTAGAGCTCGTGTGGGGGAAGCGATGGGAGAGCTTTTCCTCACGCAGCATCTCTCTCTTTCTCTCTCTCTCTCTCTCTCTCTCTCTCTCTCTCTCTCTCTCTCTCTCTCTCTCTCTCTCTCTCTCTCTCTCTCTCTCTCTCTCTCTCTCTCTCTCTCTCTCTCTCTCTCTCTCTCTCTCTCTCTCTCTCTCTCTCTCTCTCTCTCTCTCTCTCTCTCTCTCTCTCTCTCTCTCTCTCTCTCTCTCTCTCTCTCTCTCTCTCTCTCTCTCTCTCTCCTCTCTCTCTCTCTCTCTCTCTCTCTCTCTCTCTCTCTCTCTCTCTCTCTCTCTCTCTCTCTCTCTCTCTCTCTCTCTCTCTCTCTCTCTCTCTCTCTCTCTCTCTCTCTCCTCTCTCTCTCTCTCTCTCTCTCTCTCTTTCTCTCCTTTCCTCCCTCCGTACTCTCATCCTTCGGCAATTGCCCCTCGTGTGCGGAACTACACGGCAAACCGACAGATCTTTCGCCCCCTCTCTCTCTCTTTGTGTACCCCTCTCGACTTATTTTCTCCTATCGTCGCGCTATTATTACGCCCTCTTTTTTACCTCACCGTTTTTTTTTCATTTCTCATCTACTCTCGCATCTATGTTCATCGTTTTGCCATATTTCATTCCTAATTATTTATTTCCGTTGGTCACAAATCTACGGTTTGTAAAGACGATCTACCAAATTATTTCGCCTTTCAATCCATCCACCGTTGCACTTGCACATAAAGCTCCCCGTTAAGGGTATGCCTAGTTGTTAGAGTTAAAGACTCACTTTTTTAAAACCACTATATGTTTTGACCATATCGGTTTATCAATGTTTTCTGGAAATTTTGATGTGCTCGGATCGAAATTGACAGATCACAGGCTGTTATGTTTACGTCGGAACGCTGGGAGCCTCGTTCGAAAATTAAAACGCTTCTTTTTCACGAAAGTACGTTTTCAAAGTTGGCGAGCAAAATATGTCGGGAACTACTGAATCGATTTTTCTGATTTTTTTGGAATTTTACTAGACGTAGAAATATAGTATTTGATCGAAAGATTTTTTTTTTCTGATTTGATGAACGAAAAATGCCCATTTTTGGCAAAAATCAAGACTCACTATGAACACGCGCCATGTTTTTTTATTTGAAATTTCGGAAATTCCCTCGATTAATCATAGGATAAACTAATGTACTACTGAAATTTGTTTTATTTTTTATACTAGAGATAATCTGGTTCAGAAGGGCTCACCGAAAAAAGACGTTTTTGAGCCCTGCTTCCCAGACATCGGCTGCCAGGCGATTATAATTAGATATTTTGACCAAAAAAAATTACAGATTTTTCTTCAGATGATACTTTTTCGAATACCTAAATTTCGTAGAAATTCATCATCGCGATTTTCATTTTTTTTAATCCCAATAATGAATTGTTTTCAATTGGTACAACCAGGCATGACCCGTCAACTTTATGCAAGTACTGCCGGATATTTTTATGAGTTATCGGTGGGCACATTTTTATTAATTTTATCCAGTCCTGTAGTTCGATAGTTCAATCATTCGTATTTTGATTGACCAATGTACGAAAAGGAAATTTAATTCCAAGTTTTTCAAAATTTTAATATCTTCAGCGATTTTTTTTCAACTATACATTATTCCTTGTTAATTTAGTTCCCCTAGCTACGGTTTTTTTTTTCGGCCAAGGCAGCCATTCTATTGTTTTATCGAAAAATCTATTCCGTTCCGTTTGATTAATAATGGGCCATTTCTTAATAAGTATCGTATACTGGTCGCTTGTAAGTTTCACGCAAATACGTGAGCGTTTGCTCGGTTAGTCGAGCGATCTTTTTGATCCTTCATGCGCCGCCGCTCTGGGGCGAACGCGTCATGCCGTAAAGACCACGAAGGAATTCGTGGACTCCGAAGAATTCTCGATATGAGAGTCGACGGGAGATTCCTACCCACCACCGACGAACTTGGCTCTCTTTATTAAAGCTCGTCTCTTCGCGCCCTGCCCGGAAAAGCCTCGTGATTACGCCATGTTCCCTCGTATCGATTAACTCACAAAGAGTGGATATATCAAGAAATAAACTGCAGTCGTACTATGTCGCCAATTTGTCTTGAAAATTTTGTGAAAATAAATAGAATTCGAATTTGCATCTACGCGATACCCAAAAACTTCTGTTTTTCTTCCTTTTAAGTATTCTTTTATCACAACGATTCAAAATGATTTCTTCCAGATCCTTAATTCGTATTGTAAAAATTATTAAAGAGATTTTAGTAGCCTGGATTAGCCAATACCATTGGACTATACTATCTAATTATCATTATATTTCATCGACGCAAACTTCAATATCTTGAAAAGTATTATCTTGCGAGCAAAAATAACAACGAAAGGAAAAATAAGCGTGAAAAATAGTATTTTTCGTACCGTAGTCAAATTCACAATAAAAATAATTTTAAAAAACAGGGTTTGTATTTGCATAATTATAATGCAACGATGAAACAATTTTTTAAAATCAATTACTAAACAATTCTTACGAACAATCTGCACACATTTTTTTGCAGATTTATATTGCAGGTCTCAAATAAAAACCGTAACAATAGTCCGAATGTTATAATTAACCCGTGAAAGAAATTAGGAGGGCAGCCATAACAAAATTCGGGGCTCATGAGGGTTTGAATATGGATTCCCTATTTGGACCTTCCACAATACAATCGGACTAGGCCCCGACAGGAAAATAACAGGGTTGGGTAATTTATTCGAAAAAGGTCGTAGCGAGGAAAATGATAAAGGGCCCAGACGGGATTCATCAGGGCAGTGGTTGTTACAGGGCATACAATATATTTGCAAAGTAATTTTTTAAGAGTTTCTAGTTTTTAGACTTACTTTCATAGATGTGATATATTTAAAGTTTAAGGTATCGATAAAACACTAGGTTAGGTCACTTAAAATAAATATAGACGTCGAATTTTACTAGAAATAATTTGTATTCTATGAACATTCAGAATGTGTAAAAAATTAATTTCGCAATACAAACGATAGTTTTTTAAAAATAATTAATGCGTGCAGGGACTACAGCACATATGTACGTACACCATCGTTTGGTTGTTTCGACATTTTTAAGGGGGGAAATCACAGTAAAATTTTCAATTTTTCGAAAAAAAAAATTTTCGCTTAAAAGGTGCTTTAGGGTCTTAAAAATAATATACCAAATGATGGAATACGGCAAAAGTGTCCGAGTGCCCAAATTTCTTGCGTTGAATACAACGCTTTTTCACGACGCTTCACTTTCGTGCATACATATATAACATAAATAGTGATAAAAAACAGTGATAATTGTAAATCATTGTCATTATGAGTGACACATCGTCGAGTCGTGTTAGAAAAGGGACGAAAAAGGATACTGCTTACGAAAATCGACTGTACGGTGCAGGCATTGCAGATTAGAGGTATATGAAATTTTCATATGGTTTCTCAGTACTTAAAACTTTAAACGCGTTTTTCTCGAAACCACTTTTTTTGAGCTCGCCGAAGACATAACTCGAGCAAATCTTTACCGATCGACTTGAAATTTTGACAGTAGCTTCGAAACATCTTTTTCCACGGAGCTACGTAGGATTTTTTATTTTATATGGCTTAGTTTTTTTTTATCGACGATTTTATGGCGTTTTTTTGTAAAAAATTTAACTTTATTTTCAAACTTGCACCATTTTGCGAAAAATCAATATATCGAAAAAATCCCACGTAGCTCGCTAGCTGTTGTCATATGGAAACTAAAAAATTTTGGTTTTTCCTTCCAGGTCAAAAATTAAGGATTCTACGTTTTCGGCCATCGACACGCTTTCAAAAATAGGCCCCTTGGGGCAGATGCTGCGCAGCCGCTATTTTTAAATATTTTTTATTGAAAAAATTACATTTTGTACTTTTTTAGTATTGCTATAAAACCTACTTTACAGATTTTCGATTGATACTTTTATTCAACCAAAATTAATTCCCGAAAATATGCCTATTTTTTTGTGTGCTACTGTGATTTCCCCCCTTAATTGAACTAATTTCCATTCAATGCTCGTGACGGGATAAACAACATCCACCGAATTTTTTGAGATAATTCGCCATTCGTAAACTTCAGATTACTTTGTTGGGTACATGAATACATTTGTTTTTTTTCCACACTTTTGCTTCAATGTACAAACATTCTTCAGACTCGTTACGTCCGAAAATTTTGTTAGTCTCCGCGACGTATCCATTACGCAAAAGCACAACGTTATCTGGCGCTCTCGTATACCAATAAATGAGGAATGATTAGAAACAAAATTTTTAACAATCACTTCTCCAATTTCGAGAACTTCTGACCAATCTCGCTTGATACATATCCACTAATAAAGCTGATAATTATATCGCAGTAATAGGGTTGCTTCATGGCTTCGATCGGGTTCTGTTGGCTGTAAATCAGCCAAAAACAAGTCGGCCATACAAAGCAAGAGTTTTAATTGTATTCCAGCGACGCAAATATAATCTCGACAAGTATTATCT
Source organism: Ophion costatus (assembly GCA_951751655.1). NCBI lineage: Eukaryota > Metazoa > Arthropoda > Insecta > Hymenoptera > Ichneumonidae > Ophion > Ophion costatus. The sequence continues at coordinate 566,817 of OX632361.1, read as the reverse complement.
CGTGAGTAAAAATCGCAACAAAAGCAAAAGTGATCAAAGTACATAATTTTTTTGTCATAAAACCTGCAATAAAAAAATTGATCGTGATAATTTTCGTGCCGTACAAACATATCGAAAAGAAATCACAAGTTTTAATAAAAGAGAAATAACGATGCACACGATTAAACCAAGCTTTTGCGAAGTGGAGGTTGGTGGCGATTAAACGATCGGGAGGATTTTTAAGGATATGGAATTGCCATATCTGCCGTTTGCTCGTCTGCTTTTCACCTCTCTTACTCGCAGATCAACCCGCCAAGTTTTATTCGGGTCACTTTTGCGGTCGAGGGTGCTATAAAACAATCTGATTATTATTACGTGACCCGACTCAGACCGGATATAGAGGACGCATCTAATACGAATGCTGGGGTGGATTTGCGGCAATTTCACGTATGGCGTTGATATATGTGGCTTATCTCCATCCCCCTCTGGTTGTATACCTCCATATATATATATATATATATATATATAGAGAGAGAGAGAGAGAGAGAAACAGAGAAGGATATTTATATATATATATCTAAATATAGATTGCTATTGTCAACCCCAATTACGTATTGGCCTTCCCAATGTTAAGTACATGAACGGATATTCCAGTGATAAACTAAATCACTAGTATTCCTGATTGGCGATATAAGTATCGATTTGTTCATCATCGACGATCACTATGCAGCGATCCACTCGTGCGATCTATAATTTTGAGGTGATTGCCTGACGGGCACCTAATGATCAATTAACGTCATTGATATTGCCGATGAAGCATTCATCGGTAAACGTTGAACCGATCGATCAGTCAGGCGTCCATCGTTCGATTAATTGATTTCCATAATAAGGGACTATGGATTGTGGAAGAAAATTGTGCAAAGTGTTTGGCCAAGCTCGAGGATAATCCATGTTGCCACCTGTGGAGCTCCGCGCCGGCGAAATATATAAATTCTCGAGCACCAGGAAACGGAGTCACTTGTTGATTACTTGGATATACTCGAACCGCGGACGGGTTGTACAGTAACGCAAGCTATACAGAGGCAACTTGTTGCTAAGATTTTTTTTGTTTACTCACCTGATTACATTGTCCAATGAATTCCATTATCCGTTAGAGTGTCGCTTGTAAGGGAAGGGTAGATTTTTTTGCTTTGGTATACCACGATGATAAACGCTTTCAAAATTGAACCGAGTTCCGTGCGGAAGAGTTTGAGAATAAAAATCATGACGTCAAGGACGCGTCGCCACGCGACGGAATTTCTCACAGTCATCGCGAGATTAATTGGTACGTTTCGCATTCGAAACGAATCGTTACGCTTCTCCGTTACGCGAAAAAGCACTCGGGGTGGTGCAGCACCGCTGTTCTGGTCGCATATACACGACACAATAAAGACCCATTGTTTCTGTCACAAAGGATATGCCATGGAAACTTTGAAAACTCTCGGATCAACGAGGTCTTGGGGAGGGCAATATTATGGATAGTCACGCGTCGTGAATACTCATCCGCTTCTCGTTTTCCACGCATGTTCATATATCATTGCATTCAATCTTGACTGATTTATCGTGATCCCTGACTAGCTTGGTATAACGTGAGCTCATCTGCGCTCTCTTGGGTATCAACGATTACTCATGACTCCGCGGTAAAGATCATTACACGAAATATCAAAGTGGATCAACATTTTTTCAGAACACCATGACAGTATGAATACGTGTTTGATCATTTTTAATCTACGAGCACATATGGGGGATTCTCCGTCAAATCAGCCACTTTTTTTGACCGTCTCAGATCTGCCTCATAATTGGTTATATCAAAGTAATACTAAAAGGCATTCTATGTGAATTTTTGGAAAAATGTCGACCGTCGGGCTCTTTCCGCAACAATATCGTATTTACATAATAAAGTTAATCTCAATTGATTGTATCGTTTGGTCGAAATTTCGAAGTGGCCGGAGTGTGCGATATGGCCTCAATAAATATTGAGGATACTGGTGGAAGTCGAATAGTGAATGGTATTCAGGTGGCAAGACGAGGACTTATTAACGAAACATTAAAGATACAAATTTTTTTTCCATCTCGGCCAAACATACGTGTATTCAATCATTCGCAGCTCATTTCTTTTCCGTTTCGATACGAAACTCCGGGTTCCGCCGATCCTTTTTTTTATCGTTTTTCCTAAGATAATCGTTTGTTTCATGGAGTTTCGATTATTTATCGATTTTTGGCAGAATTTCAGAGTTGGACCATCGACTTTCGTGAATTTTTCCATACACAACCTTTATCGTTTTTCACCCATTTTTCGAGCGCACTTTCCGGAAGAACCGATTGAGATAAATCAAGCGGCATTCTCTAGGTGTACCCAAATCCTTTTCTAAACCCTCCCAACACGTTTGTGCCACTCAAATAGGACCGACGCTACGGCCGATTGAAATTTCGCGATTTTGGTGATTTTGGAAAAGTGGCCAAAAGGATCGAAAATTTTCGTTTTCGACTTTTACACGATTTTGTTGTTAATTTTTTAAAAATATAAACTTACACGAAATAAGTTCAATGTTCGCTCAATAATCTACCTTTTTTCCAAATCCCAAATAAATAATAGAGTCGACAAAAAATTCGGAAAGAACGACCTTTTTCGGCGCGTCACAGTGGTGTCATCCCTTAAAGTAGAAACTCACCGCTCGTCATTTTTTGCGATCCGGACCTGTTCTCTCCCGTGTGCCGCTTAATTTGCTATTATTCTGTAAACGAGATCGAGCGCAATCAGTCCCGTGTAAATTTTTTGTCGGCTCCTTATACAAGACACGAGAAAAGCTTCGTCATCCCTGTGAACGGAGTTCAAGATCTGATATCTTATGCAATGATATATACAAAGAGGAAGAAGCACAACGTAATTGGGTCTTAGGGAAACAAGTTCGCAAGACCAATGAATGGAATCAAACGAAGTAGCTGGGGCGTTAAGGGGATGACACAAGCTCGGAAGTTTCGTGTGTACTCCCTTCCCTGCATACGAAGCCTACCCGCCTTCTCTTCCCGTCTACGAGAGAGAGATCACATTCATCGTACACGAGAATTTTGCTTTCTTTAACTACTCTAACCTTTATCCAGAATGGCGTTATCCTGTTCTCGGCAAAGCCACGATTTTTCGTCCTCATAGCTGATTTACCAACGGACTGATCGAGTTTTCCATTCTGTCCTAAAATTGTCGTAAAATATTTCAACGTAAGTTGACAGCTGTGAGTATGATGGCGGATGGTCGGTGAGCTTCATTCGTTTGTCGGAAACAATCCCACCAAAGCAAACAGCCGAGATGGCGATTTTTCGAGATCAAGCGCGATCTTCATTTTTTTCAGTCTTTTTTTAAGCAGAAGAACCGTCGAGAGTTTCACCGTTGAGCGTTAAGGAGGTACGATCATTGCTACGAATCCAACTTTCGGATTTGAAATTTTTATATGATTCTGACGAATACTTGATGCGTCTATTCTCAAAATTTGAGCTTTTTTGACCGTTTAGTTTTTTCGCAATAAAACTGCAAAGTATCAATAATATGTATAATTATATTCTGCCTATCGTGTTAATTCTGCCGAGGTAATACAAGCCTATTTTCAATAGGTTTCCGGCTGATTTTTTTATCTTCTTAGTCCGTTTTTATGGTGGATATGTTAATATTATTATTACAAAGATTACTACCGAGTCGTTGACAACCTGATTTTTCAGTTTTTATTTGTTCACGTGCAATAAATTAATCATTTACCACAACATTTGGCACACTATAATCGATCATACGAATAATCAACATAAATGAACATCAATCAGAGCAGCCGTGGGTTAAATAAATTTAGACTCTTTTTGACCCTGTGGAAGCGATTTTACCTCCTTAAGGCGTTACATCAATGTGGCTCACTAAAAAATGAGACTTTTTTTGGGAATCTTGTTTCGCAAATACTGAAAAAATCATGAGGGTGCGGTTTAGAGGGTTTATTGTAGATGTGTTGACGTATACGAAGCAATTTTTCATGAAAAGAGAATATCAAATTAGTCCTAGCTACACTGAAGCGTTTTTTAGGCGCTCTATAGGAGGACACAGAACTTTAATGGTTTAGCATTGATAACCAAAATAATCGTTATTTACATTAGTTTTGCTATAAAGGTATACACGATTATGGAAAAATATAGTTTTTTTTTCGCAAAATGGCACCATTTTGAATGGTATCGTTTCGCTGAAAAATCGGCCTTAATTTGTCTAGAATTCTGGATGAATCGTAAAAATTGTGTGTACTTCATTAGAGAATTTATCTGAGAAGGTGCAGTAAAAATTATATCCGGATTGTGCGTTCGCTCGATTTAAAAAACGTGGTTTCGGGAAAAACGCGTTCAACTGCACACTTCCGCCACGAACGTCTGACTGCATATGGGGTCGATCCGAGCCCAGACGTTTTTCAGATCGTTGTATTTCGGTAAATATGCAATTTTTTTGTACAGACGTTTTTTGTAGTCAATAATCCTTATCTTATGGCTCGAAATTCATTTAAAAAAAAAAAACAAAAATTAAGCGTCCAACCATTCGTTCAAAGTGGGATACGCGTTGAAAGATACACACTTGCACGAAAAACACAGTAATCTTCTTTCGAAATATAAAAAAAAGTTTACAGAATAAAGTAGTGCAGTGAAATTCCCCGCAAATACTCTTTTTTGGCACGAAATTTGACATGTTTAACGTCATGAAAAAAAAATTGATCACACTTCGGCGAAATGACATACACTGAATTCCAAGCTTGCTTGTAGTACTTCTTTATAGATGCGTCATCATCTGAAACTACACGCACGCAGTTCTGGTAACGCCATCTGTTGGAAAACAGCGAGTACTTATTCAACGTTCTGATATATACAGGGCGGGCCATTTAACGTGATCACCCCAAATATCTCAGTTGCCTTTAGAGTGACGAAAAAAATGTCAGGAGGCAATTTGATTGATTTCGAAGGGCTGATACAGTGGTGAAAAATTCATTTTTGTCAAGGTCATAGTTTTTGCGTTCTCAAGGTCATCAATGGTTTTCCAAATTCGAACATGTTTTGTTTTTTTTCATTAAGACGTTGTAGCTGATATTCCTATGATATGACCTTGAAATGATTTTTGTAAACTTGAAATGAACTTGAAATGGCAACGGGATATTTGGGGTGGTCGCGTTAAATGATATCTTTCGCATATCTATATTCCTAATTAAATGCAAACAGATATATGAATAGGATAGCGAACACGTACATAGTATTAGGGATATATCCATTGCCGAGTGAACTAAACGATGAAATCGCTCCCGATCTTCATGGAATTGTGGAATTTCTTTATTGTATGCTGCCAAGAAGCTGCCCTATATATATTTGTATTTCTCGCTTTTCACGCCATCCCGGATTCTCCCTCTGTCGCTCCTCATCGTGTTTCTTCTCTCTCGTGCTTTCTCTGTCTCTTCTTATCTCTCCAGCCCTTCCGCAAGCTTCTTCTCGTTCCTCTCGTCTCTCATTTCGTAGTGGTCTTCTCTCACCTAACGGCATCGAGAAAGCCTGTCCGGGCCAGACATGGCTCTCCACAGACATCCCTATATTGCCTATAATTAATTCTAAACCGGCGGCCCCCTCATTCCTCCCCTCCCTTGGTCTGGCAGTCTGCGCGAATCGCTCTCGCTCTCACTCACACTACGAACATCGCAGCTACGTCCACTCAATGTGTTAAGCTCTCTTTCTTGCGGCGGTAGTGAGCACCTTTTTAGGATTTGGTCATGCACAGTTTCGTACAAGTGGTTGTCGACATGTTTCACACCACGAACTACCGCCGGCTACTTCGGGATGGGCATTAAGGTAGTCCTATCGATTGGCTTCAATTCATAAAATTTTTATAATTTTTTTTTGAGCTTCACTAAATTTATTATTAATCATCTCTGTAAAATTTCAGGGTCGGTTATCGACCTTATGACGGAGAAAAAAATATAAAAATTGCGTACGTTTTTAAATAATTTTTTTCCGAAAAATTGAGAGAATTTATTCCAGTATTCTCAATAAAACAAATTACATATCAATATTAACGTTTAAATATATGCAAAAAAAATCTTCATGAGTGAAAAAAAAACAAAATGGCGGGGCTAGAAGTGCTCGAACTTGGCTCCTAGAGTTTGCGCCGTGGAACGTCCAGGTCCTTGTAATTGACTCAGATCTACGAAAAAAAAATTTTCATTCAAATAAGTCATTCCGCTTTGTATGAACCTAAATTGAGCAACAAAAATTGAAAATTTGAGAACAAAAAGAAAAAAGCACTTTCTCAAAATAAACAAATGATTAAAAACAATATTTATTATAACAATTTATATAAAATGTTCAGTTTGTGCAAAGGCCGATAAATTGAAGAATATCTTTACAAAATTTCAAGTTGATTGGTTCATTACTTTTTGAGTTACATTCCACGGCACGGAAAAAACACGTTTCGAGAAAAACTCGATTGAAGTTTTCGTTCTGTAAAAGTAGAGTTTCGAGTGATTTATAATTACCCAAGCTCAATCTGGGATGCCAGGGCCTTAAAGCAAGCCTTCTAGTAAACTAGTAAACTAAGTAGTAAACTAGCAAACTTGTTTGGTTAAGACGGAATGATACCTCATCGCGGTCGGTATGGCAGAACAATTATAGATACCCAACAATCTCTGAAACGGCTCTTCAGATCCCGTCGAAATTTTGCCAAACGACGTCAAATAGATAGACGAACAGCTGTCTGCCCCTCAAATTTTCTAAATTTGAGGAAAAAAACGTGGATTGGCTTATCATCAGCTGGTTTGCGGTGTGCACCATAACTCGCAACAGAATCATCTGAAACAAAAAAATCAAAATGCATTTGTTAAAGGAGATGTTTCTCGAGGTAATGACGAGAGGATTTTTTTTTTTCGATTTTTCGATTTTTCGTAGCACTTGGGAGCCAAAAACCCGACTCTCGCTAAAAAAAAACGGCTAATTTGTTGTTGAAAAATGAGTAATTATTGAAAAAAACAAAAAAGCTCTCGACAATACCTGGTGAATTATGTGAAGAAGTACTCTGCAAAATTTCAAAGCGATTGGTCCAGTAGATTTTGAGTTATCGTGCACTAGGACTTCAAATATGACAAGTCTCAGAAAAACGGTTTGAAAAACGCAGAAGAGTTTGGTCGCTTAGCGCTTATTGCCCATAAGTTTGAGAACACTTCTCGATTGCATAAAAATCTGAGAAAATTAATGCATATTAAAGGTACTCAAAAGATTAATTTTGCATAATAATAATTCCAAAATGTTATTAACAAAATGATGAAAAAAAAAAATTAGTCAACAAATTTCCCCGCAACCCAATTTTTTTTCGTGATTCGTTCATTTTTCTGAATACGTATGAATTTTTTCAGATTTTTCAATTATCTTTGAATTTTTAGAAATTCAAAATAAAACTCGATAATTTTTTTATACTCACTCAAAGTCGTCGATGCCAGGTCCGTAGAGGAAAAGGCTTCCATCAAGATGATCGAGAGCATCTTTTTGCGTTTGTCTACGCAAAACTCTTTCTTCTTTACTGTCGTGCGCCGCTTGCCCCTCCGCTCTACTAATACGCTCAAATACTCATAACTTCCTCAATTTTACTCCGATCGACTTGAAATTTTAACACAATATTCTTGATATATTATGCATTCATTTAAAAAATGAAAAAAAAAATTTAAATACTTTACCCCGCCCTCAAAGGAATAGAGAAAACATGCTTTTTTTGGCTTCGAACCCCACATAACCCCTTAAATGAGATTCTGTAGTCGAATTACGATACTTCAACGCGACAAATGCGATTTTCTTAGCGTCTCAGCGAATGCTAACGAAGCCCGCAGATTCGATATGTCATTTACGATTCTTGCATTTGGCAGATTCATACGAGTTCTTCGCGCACCTTTTTCCACTGCTATCTGTACGCGAAAGTCTCATGTTTATTTATGATTTTTTTTCTCGGCGCCGTTATCGCAGCGGTGAAAAATTGGATTGGATCGACCATCGGTCTTGAGGAATGCTTCGTTCTCGTCGTACCTAACCTCATGAAAAGCAATGAGTTTCCCTCGTGCTCACCCTGGTATTTCGCACCCCTTGACGATCGTCTATATATTCGTCCCGTTTCCGGGTTTCATTATTACGAGAATCCTGTTTATGGAGATTCTCTACTTTTCATTGGATTACCTACGATACTTTTATTGAGCGTGCCATTGCAACTGGACGATTCCGTCCATGAGAGCGTAAATATACTTGAGAAGAAATTTTGACATCTTTGAACCTTCTAGGCTTTCCCACTCATCTCTTACACCGCAAAAAAAACGAAACATTTCACTTAAATTGGATATATTTGAAACAAATAGGTTTTTTCCTCGTCTCATGGCTTACTGCGATCCTATTTCCACCGAATATATATTTTTATTTGTTCCAGCTGTGCTTGTTAAATATAGAATATATTCAAATATAATAAATAAAGATTAGATTCAAGCACATTCTTTCTTCGAACGTATGGGAGATATTTGGGAATCAAAAGTATCTTTATTAGCGTGAATAAACGTCTATTTGAGTCAAATATATATTTATGTTAAATTCGAGAACGATCTTTTTAAATTAAATCATTTTTTGTTTGTTCACAATATTCGTGTCTTTCATTCAAATATATATTTTTACTTCGAACGTATGAAAAAAATATATTTGGATCGTCGATTTGCATACAGCAAATGTATATTTACCTCAAATAGATTTTTGTGGCCCTCATATGAAAGGTGTATGTGAATCCAAAGAATTTTGATTTTATGTTTTCATATAGCATGCATAGTGCGTGTGAAACATTATGAAAAGAAATGGATACATTTGTTGGCTGCAATGAAAAATTTGATGACCAAACGTTCGTCAGTAGCTTGATTCAAATAAGTAAGTACGTGTGGCAATAAAGGCAGACAATTAGTGCAATCAAATATAAAAAATGTTTGACTCCGAGAAAAATCTCTTTAATTTGAATTAAAAAAATTAAACAGATACATTTAGAGGATTCCGCCGGATTGTTTTTTTGTACAGATGAAACCGAATCACAGATTCATTAGGAATGCAGAAAACATTTTATTATAGGACGATAATAAATAGACCTTCGTATGAATAAATAAATCTATTTAAAATAAATAATTCCAATTGTGGAAGGCAATAGGAAACATTGGATTTCATGAAAAATCTAGTAAATTTAAATAAGAAAAAATCAAATAGAGGCATCTATAGTCAATATTAATAGAATTTTTCTGTCAGTGTATTGAGATGCAAGGACTAATTAAATGACGATAGATCGACTGCTGCAAGTCCACTTTTCTCCGATAGCATCTGATAACATTACCAGAGCGAAGATCACATGATTGTTTTTCTTTAGTTTTCACTGCGCCCTTTTTTTAAATCAAGATTGTACTGGGAGTACAACAAAAATGTTCACACATCTCTTGCACTGAGAGGGAGTCCATGGTATTTACAACAAACGCCCATGATAAAAGAGGGGATAGTAAAACTTGTTATAGTTTATTGACACCGCAATCATAGTATGGCTGACATGACTGCAAACGAAAAGTATACCTAAACGTGCGATTTGGGTGCCGTGTTTGTTTATTTTTTTTTTATTTGGCAATATTTATAAACGACGCGGATACAGTAAATTGCACAGATCGCTGTTCAAAAAAGGTCCTTCGCGGTGACCACTCCTGCTCGGGAGCAAATCATCTGAAATAAAAAACCAAATGAATTTAGTTTTTGTACCGTATTATCTAGTCATATTGAAGTCAGTGCCCACACATGACTTCAATATGACGTAAAATTTGCGGATATTCATTCCGGACACTTGGGCACAGCGATATGAGTTCGACATGCTCTAAATGTACGATGCATTTGTAAACGACATATTGAGATCAAAATGTTTTGTTCATTCACGATGCTAAATGAGTTCACGGCTTAGCATTATGACATGTAGTCAACACGCTGCAAACTTTGCTTCGTCAATTGTATGCACGGTATGATAATCATGGCTGTCGATCTGCGTATGTATTGCGGTCCTGTTCGACATTAGAGACTTGGGGAATAGTTAAAGTATAACTATTATTTTCTAACATAATCTGATATTACTACTATTACTAAAATAAAATATAGTTAAAATATGGTTGACATCATCATACCTTTTTCTCAGTGTGTTGTCAGCATTATGCACGTGGCGATTTTTTGTGCTGTGCGATCTGTTTGAAGATCACAGAACCACGTGGTTTAGTGATTTGTGATGAGAAGAATGCAAAACAAAATATAAAAAATTAAAATATCACGAGGTACGCTCGAAAGAAACGTGCTCGAAGGGTAGCGAGGCCAATGTCGATCGCCTGAGCTCACGCGGTCGATACGAGAGTTGCTTCTTAACGAGTACGGTGGCAACTTCTTTCGCAGTTCTACAAAGATACGTGGATTCTATTTTTCCGGCCACTCGCAAAAGCTCGCATTCGGACGGAAAAAGACTTTTCTCGTAGCTCGAAAGTATGAAAGAGCTCCGAGCGAAAGAGTCGAGTGAAGCTCACGTTTACGATTTTTTCATGTTTCGGGGCGCTTTCCGCTAAGCTCCTCCTCATGGCAGTCAAAATGATCGATGCTGACATGATCCACTGACTACAGCGAAACCCTCTCGCCCCCTTCGCCTTTCTTTTGCGTGGATCACTCTCGTCACGCGGAAAAATGGATATCAGGCTTGGCAGCATTACAAGGATGGCATAACAATTTTGGGCCCGGACGATTCAGTCCCGGTGTGAAGACATTCGGGAGCCAACAGAGAGCCGCGAATCTTAATTCATCAGCACGATGATCGTCCCAACGATCGTATCTTGTGTGTATATATATATATATATATATCTTATCTTAGTATTAACTTACATCTTAGTATCAACTTACTTAAATTATATCTTAAATTATATACTTAAATATATCTTAGTATTAACTTACATATATATCTTAGTACTTTCAATCTAAGCTGTCAATGATTTCGTGGCAGTCTGCGTTTGCCTATTGATGTGGAGATCGACGTGTCTCGTTGTTGACACGTAGGGTCAACAAAACGACGTTCTGGTGTCGGCCAATAAGTGTTGCTAGTAGCGAAATCTAGTATAATCAGTGAACGTAAGGCATCGTAAGATGACGATGTCATCTTCGTAAGATTCGTAGTAAGATTCATCTTAGTACGGTTCGGTGATAATAGCCAGGCATCCTAAACCGATAAGCCGAAAATCTGATTTTGTATCCGGAACCTAGACGCGTAAGAGCTATAGTCACAAAAACACATGACCATTGAAGCTGTGAATAACAATAGAATCGATTCGCTTTTAACATCCAAACATTTTATCGTACCGCAGGCAACACTTCATCGTCACTGTAATAATGTTCCAGTAAATATTGGTTGCTATAAACTAACTTTTGACCCAGGAATTAATGTATCTGAGCATAATTCAGCCGACGTACGCGAGATGATATACATATGTCATCCTAGACTGAAGTATGTCGTTTTAAATACGTCAGCCTACTTGTGGTTTTTTGTTTATCTATTTTTCATTGAAGCAACTAATGTCCTGAAACTGATTCTATTTCATTATAATAGTAAAGGTTTATGAATATACGCTTTGAGTTCATACGACGTCATTTGTGGAAATATTTATCGTTAAAGAAAACGTATGTCAGCTTCAGCACAACTCCCCTACATACTTCGAATATACGGAATACGTCGGAATGTTCCTCAAGAGGTTCCATGATAATGATCACAAAAGTACTCTACCAAAATATGATTTGATGAATTACGTAAATGAATTTTCGATAACATTTTAAGCCCCTGGCACTTCTCCAGGTAATTGCCTCCAGGTAAGCCGCGGACTTCCGGGTCTTCGTAGCGATGATAACGTTGAAGATATCATCAAGAAAATTTCTTCTTATCGACTTTCGAAAGCGGAGAAAATTACCCGCCCGATTAATGATACCCACCTCATCTTGTCCGATTGTATACATCAAGACGTCTTTACAATGAGATATTATAATTTTTTTTTGAAATTTATAGAGCGCAAGAGTAAACGAATAATCGATGTTCGATTGTAAGGTTGTCGCAATTGCCATCATGCCGAAGGTTGGTAAAAAGATTGCCTAGAATGATCTTCTACACTTGTTGACGAAAGAGGAGTGAAATCATGTTGGAAAAATCTGAAAATGTAGAAGGGTAGAGTAGTCAATACGATTCAGCAATATATCGTGCGAAAAATAGTTCTGATTACATGACGAGTTGTCGTTAACTTACCGACCGAGGAAGTTATCTCTCGTGATCTGATCGCGAATCTTTCGGCAGTTATCGAAGCAGGTCTCTGTGATTATGCGATAATTATACCAACAAACGTTACGGATTTTTATACGCGTTCTTATCGCGAGAGATAAAATCATATGTTTGCTGATTCGGAGCACTGTAATATCGGATAACGATAGCATTCATTTGATAGCAGAGGTTTATCTTGGCAATCAAACTTATCGACGTCCTTACTTACGAAAAATATCCACCTTTTCCAAAAAAGTAATCACCAGTTGTCATTGATAATTTGGAAAAAAAAACGTTAGCCAAAAATTGGATAAGACGACCAAGCAGAATATATTCAGATGCAAGAAGTGAAAGAATATGATTAGAACAAAAATCTTAGGCATCATCGTTATAGTTTTCGTCTGTTGCTTGACCACTCCTCCTTTTTCTCATCTACCTAGCGTGATGTCGCAATAAATGTCGCAAGATCAGACAGTGGGGTTCACACACAGACACTCGATGTGTACATTGGATGTATACACCAGTGTCCTAGTGTAAACCTACCTCAAGCAATCACGTAAAGGACCTTTGAACGTGTACTCAACGGTGTACTTGACTTTCGTCATCCGATTGATCTGAAACAAAAAGAAAAAGTTTTTTCTTTCAATCGATAATATTGTCTAACAATAAGACTTGACCGATTTTTTTCTTACCGTGCTTCAACCGTCGAAAAAAAAAATGTTTACATTTTGTCCGCTTTTTCGAGGAAAAATCACATCATTATTGTTAATTACTGATGGGAAAAAAATTGAGAATATAAACGTCACTCAAGTCGTAACTACTATTGCACAGAATAAGTGTACCAAATACCAAGTCAATCCGTTCGATGTCGTGGCACCGTGCACAGAGTTTGAAAAAACATAGTTTCGAGAAAAAACGCGTAAGGGGGGAGATACCTTGAGGCGAGGAAAAAAATTGCTGATTTTCTTTATGTGTTTTTGAAACGAAAAATTTCTTCACCACTTTTAAGTCTTAGGGTATGTTTCATTACTACTATATAAACTTTTAAGAATGGCGGAGGCATGGCACGGTCTTCTAAAGGGCATGTTCAAAACTGGCGTGACGTATAGCTAAAAAACTAATCGTACGATTCTGATAAAATTTAGTATAAATCGTTCTAACCTCATTGCCTGAAACATGAGCCTAAATGTTCTTGAAAATAATAAAAAGTATTTTTTTCATTGCAAAATATAGCCTTTTTTCGGAAAATTCAATCTCTTTGTTTCGAAGCGTACCATTTCATCGATTTTTAATATTTCTCACTTTTTCTTGGTTCATATTCTGTATATGAGTGTTAATGAAATAAAAATCTTCGTTGGTTTTTTTTTTTCGATTAATCCCGTCGACGCTACGTGTCACGCCGTCTGATAACATCCGCCGCCACCCATTTAGAAGACCGTGCCATACGAACACCATTTCTAAAAAATAATAATAAAAAAATTCCAGGAAACAGCCAAAAGTAGTAATAAAACATACACTAAGTCTAAAAAATGGTAAAGAAATCTTCCTTTTTGAAAAATCATGAAAATCAGCAATTTCTTCGTCGCGGGGGGTATCGTTGTAATTATAAGTTTACCTTCAATCTGGTATTCGTGCACCGTATGTTGGAGCTTCCTCTTAAATTCTAATTTCCTCAAGCAACGAACGTTCGTTTTTTTAATTTTCACAGTAGCCTAACCCTCAATAGCCAAGAAAAGTCATGTCGCTTAGACCAGCGACCACATTCATTTTTGTTTTTCTCTACTGATACGGCGAATTATTTATCACGATATTTAACTCCAACTCATAGACCCAAAAGCCTCGACCGCTGCGGAGTCTACGTCGCGAAAAAATGCATTCGATTATTCTCGCAGTATTTCTTCTGATTGACATTTTTTGTCTCTTCCGAAACAACTTTATTTGCTCGAGTAACATTATTTGGTCTTTACAAAAACGCAAAATCACTCGCATAATATAAAAATTATACAATATAAAGCATATAACATTTATATAATATATTATATAAATAATTATATAATATAAAGAACCCTAATATAATATAAAAATCTCGAATATAATACAAAAACACTCATATATTGTAAAAGCACTTTTATAGTATAGAAACCACTTACATAAGATAAAAACACTATATCACAGATACCATATAATGTCGGATCTTTTATATGGCAACGAGTACAAAACCGAAAGTGACGGTTCTGAACGTTTTCGGTGAGTGTAAAAAATCGATTGAGAGAGATGCATTTATTACACGATAAGTACATCCTTCGAGGGCAAGAATTTCGTGAGTATTGTCCAAGAAATCGGTTAAAGTATACGACTCATGGATGGAATTTGATAACATTTGACTGCTGTGAGGATGGTCCTCGAAGTCGAATAACTTCAGCACCGTATTATACGCGGATCAGTCCGTCAGTCCGAAATACGTCAGGCGCAATAAACTGGGTGATAAGCACTTAGAGAACTGGCCGTAAGAGGAACGCTCTTCGGGCAACGCAAATCGTGAACTGTGGTCGACGAAACAATGAAACATATGATTTCCCCTTCCAAACAAACGTATCTTCGATTATGCGCAGTCCGGTCGTTACAAATTCATCCCCTACGATACGCGAGACCCGAAACTTTTTCGGCGAAAAAACCTGCAGCAAGTGTCAAGTTCGAAACTACGCGAAACTTCGGCACGACGAGCTTTCGCCGGAAGGCTCACGAAATCACTCGTTATGGATTATGCAAAGTACTATCCAGCGCCATAGGCTGAGGCAAATCTTCGGAGGTAGGAGAAATGTCAGGAAAAAAAAATTGATCCCACGAGGCCACTATAGAAATCCATAGGTTATAATCGATGTACAATATGTGGCTATGTACATTCGAGAGACAGGGTGAGAATTTCGGTCCACGAACTGGAATAAATACTTAGAGGTCCGATGATGGCCAAATATCGATTTTTTTTCTGGGGTACGGTCGATAAAAAAGAAAGCCTGTTTCTAACGCGAAGGTACATGTATCGAGAGCTTAAACAAAAATCACCAAAAAATACGGAAAAACAACAAAAACATGACCGCCGCCAGAATATGAAAATTTTTTTGCGACTTTCGGCGGTGGACACTTTGCCGTTTAAATGGTCCAGCTGAAATCTCAAAACCAAACGGGTTATTCAAGTTAACAATAATTACGAGTCGTTGACGATCGTCGTTTTTTTAAATTAATTTTTTTAAACAACGCGGCGACGAATTGGATCTCGGGCATACAAAATTTATTTTAAAAAGTCGTCATTTTTACGTGACTATTAAAAAATGAAGGTCAATTTTGACAAAGCGAGATCGTCGACGACCTCTAAATGTTTCTTGTCGTATCTCTTATAAATTTGGAAACAACCCATCGAGTGGTTCTCGAGATAGCGTGTCCACCGACTTTGAGAACAGTTTTTCGAGAAAAACTGTTCTCTGCTACCGTTCGCCCGGCCGACTGTTAGAAGCTGTAGCTCGTCCAATTTTAGGAACATTTCCATTAAATTTTCAGGGAATATAGCTAATGAAGATACTATCGAATAAAAAACAAAATATAAAAATACAAAAATTAAAAATAAACAAGAAAATAAATTTCAAACATATAAAATTAAAAATAAAATAAAAAAATAAAATAAAATAACCAAGAAAAAAAAATATATCTAAAAATTTTAAAAATAACAATATTTTTGGAAAATGGTATTTTCGACCCAGAACGTTGACGCCATATAGTGAGCTGTCTTTCTTCGTATGATTTTGAAAATCATGTCGCGGGAAGATTTCACGTCTGCTTGATTTTCTAACGATTTCACTCATCCTGAATTGAAAAATGTATAAATTTATTTATTTATTTATTTTCAAGAACTGCTCACTGATTGTGGATTAATCATCAGTCATTGTGAATCAATTTATTGATCAAGTCATTGTGAATTATCTTAATGAATAAGTCATTGTGAATTAATTTATCACGCAATCTTCGGCAACCTGACGCCGTCGAGTTTCCTTCAGGGAGACCATTGAAAACTTTCGGCGGTGGGAGATTCCTCGAGCAACATTACCGATTTATTACTATTCGATAATGTATCGATGCACCACTCCAATGAAAGTCTCGAAACAAATTATTCGCCGTACGAAAACGGTGCATTTTTTTACCTGTACGATAAGTATCGTTTGGGAGCATGAAAGTAGTGAATTAGTTAGAGGTAGACGCTATTGGAGACGTTTTCGCTCCCGAAGCCGATACCTTCGCTGCCGCGAGTGGTGGGTGAACTGGTAGATCTAGTTGGCAAGTCCGGGATCGGCCAATGGCCGAGGACCAAGTCCGCGGTGGGGTTGAAATAATTGAAGCCGATTCGTCGGTCCGGTCCCCCTCCACTAAAGTCTACCTACTGTCGAAGAAAGGGCTCGTTCCATTCGACGAAAATTATTCTCATTAATCAGTTATAATAGGGTTGAGTTTTCGCCCTCGCATAATATCAAGGTAGATCGAGCGGATCTCGACAAGTTTTCCAGGCGATTTTGTTTTGTCGTTTGAAACAATAGTTCAGATTTTTCGTTAGGGACTCGCCATAGGGTGTACATACTATACTTATTTTTATTAGACGTGAGTGGTTTAGGTAGCTACCGATAATCGAAAGGGTTCCCCATTGATGTAAGAGTATCCAGGCTATATTCATCGATCAATAATTGAGGCAACTATTAGTGTGGTATAAAATGTTCCTATATTGTTCCTTTATGTGCCTCCATGGACACACGCGTCACTTGCATAGTACATTCGACTCATTCCATCACGTTGAGCAGAAGAGTGACCATAGAGAAGGCGGTTTTCAGAATCTACACAAGTAGTTCATAACAAGCGATAGGAAAATTCGTCTGACGCCTGTATCAATTGCACGCGAGTTGAAAGAAAATATGAAACCAAGAACCAACCCAGGAAAACGTTTCGAGACTAATAATGGAGAATTTGTTGGCGGTGATCTTGACGGGTCTTTGCGACTTGGCGATGACCATGCCAACGAGCCTTCCCTCTCTCGCTGTCCAATCGTACCACGGTAGATCGTAAGCTGCGTCGGCTACTTTAATGCTCTACGAACTCGGGTATTCCTTTACTCGATGCACTTGCGCAAATGTGAGTACGCCCCAGTACTCGGATATTTACCTCGTCTTGAAGACTGTCCGGCGGCCAGCACAGGAGAAGCAATTGAACTGTTGCACCCATGAGATGTATGATGTATCTAGGACCTTGCGGCCCTTCACCCTGAAAGCCCAAGATGCCGGGTATATGTATACACGCGTTCATCGCGGTGATCACGTTACTTCATATGCCACGATTAACGTACGACGATGATGCTGAAACTGTAGCCACAAATGGCCGTGATCCCTTGAAGAGCTTGGATCAGTATGACTCCACTAAATATGTCTTCAACATCTTTAGAATATCTGGACAAATCGGATAAAATTGAGGACAATCGTACTTTGGTGAAATCGTGCTGGAAAATTTGAGTCGACGAAAAACGAAAAACACTCCAATTTATCGAGGGTGCGTTTCAACCCTTAAAAGTTGGGCTCCGTAGATATAAAAAAAAATACGTGTCGCCTATTTTTACCCATTCTACAAGCATGCCAAATTTCATCGAAATCGCAGAGATCGACCTCGCAACCTTTCTTTGTTAGTCCAGCAACAAGTGAGCCGAGGTTGTATTTTTTTTTGTATTTCCCGATACATGTATAAAAAAACCCTCCAAACCTCATTTTGACTGCTTTTTTAGTACTCCTAAAAAAGTGTCATTTTTCGGTAAGCCGGCTAGACGTAACGGCTTAAGGGGTTATATACAGTTAAAATTTTCGAAAAATCGATTTTTTTTCTTTTGTAATGTACATATATTTAAGTACACACGCATAAAATTTCTTTTCAATTCGGCAAATATTCTCGAAGTTACACGCACATTTGTAATGACGTGTCAGACCGTATGTAAAGTGCTTTTGAAATTTTAAACGCGTTTTTCTCAAAACTGTGTTTTTAAAGTCGGTGAGCAAGATTTCTCGGACACGGCTGAACCGATCACTCTCAAATTTTAACACAATCTTTTCCAGTATTTTTTTTTTAGTGATTGATTGAAGGTTTTTTCTTACCGATAAATATTTTCCATTTTATAAGCAATTTAAGGCCTACATAAATCGATCTTTTTGGGCCTCCCGACTGTATATCACCCCTTAAAAGTGTGGAAAAGCTGAGAAAGAGGGAAAATGTTTGCACGAAGAATACGCACTTCAAAACGAGACGATGATACGCCACGCATGTGACAACATCCGCGGCAAAGTTGAATCTGCTCGCGGGCCACTCTTTGTCCGTCATAGCTCGACGTTTCATGAGATTGAAATTATCGGCGACGTTGAGAAATAATTTTTGACACAGCCTCATGTGAGCGCAAGCGTGGAGAATGTAGAAAGCGATTGCCGTGTCAATGGCAACGATCGCCATGACACTGACGTAGGCCGTAGGCACTTGGAGGAAGTGCCAAATATTAAACTGACGCACGTCCTCGTGAAAGATGCCAGCTGCGTAGGGCAACTTGTTACTCGCCAAAATCGTACCATTCGTGTCGACGACAAAACTCGTGAATAGGGGCGTTATTAAAAAGCTCGAACAACCGATGAAGCAATTGAACGCGAAAAAGTAAGTCATGTAGAGCCCGCGCGCCGCGTAAAACTCCACCACCGTCGAGTCTTCGTCCGACTCAATACTCTGCCAAAGTTTTTCGCAGCTCTCCGTCAGCTTAAGGAGCTTTTCGCGTTTTGGTATCAAAATGCACACTGCAAACATCATTTACGGCGAAAGTCACACTGGATTTATTTGAATTCGCGCGAAGACGTTGAATTTACGATTTTGACAACTGATTTGTTCGTATCTTTCAATTATTCATACTTATTCGGTAGCACAAGCTATTTGAAGGAAAAATAAAAATGCAATTTCCATCACAGCACACTTTTCGAAACAGCTTTTTTCCAATTGGCCTGACAAATAATTTCAACAATTTTCACTCGATTTACTTCAAATTTGAAAGTTATGTTCCTAATTGCATTACGCAGAGAAGTACGTACGGAATTTCTGATTAATCGAAAACTTTTAATTTTATGAGCAGTTATAACGAAATTTTTCACTGAAAATTCATTCCTTAAGTTCAAATACCTACAACTTTTGAATAAAACAATATTTTTTAAATTCCGTACGTACTTCTCTAGGCATTCTAATGTAGATTGACGAGAATTTTTGTTTTTTGTTCTAGGTCAAAAATTGCGAATGCTAAATATCACGCCGCGGAGCACCTAAAAAAATATAACAAAAGAAAATATTGGTAGCCGGCCATTTTGAACATCGAAAAAAAAAATTCTAACAGCTTGACATTCATACTAAATAGATGTGTAATTAATTTTATGAGTGAATCACTTTTTCGAACGAAAAAAAATTGTTAAATTCGCACATGATTTTATACCCGTTACTGCGGCCTAAGGCCTTAATCCACACAAGCCTGACGCATTTTATAAATAATTTTCGTTGACGCAAAAGATGACGAAGCTTCTTCTGAGAGGAGTCAAAAACAATAAAAATCATGAATATATTAAGCTAAGGAATTGATTTTCATTGCCTTTTATGGCGCCAACGATGATCTCGATTTCCTCGCTAGCAATGTCCATTCTCTCCGTCAATTGTAGTCTATTCCAATGAAACGTCAGTGCGTAGATCGCAGGTCCGAGCAAAAAACTGGACGAAACGATAGGTGTGATAATGAAAAATGAGTTTGCAAGAAAACTCCGCGATTTGAGGGGCAATACGCCACAGGCGTGTAACATTAGCTTGTTGAACCACGAATAATAATTGAAATTTCTTTTTTTCATAGTGCCCTTTTTCTCTATTTTATAGAAAGAAAAATTCTAGTAAAATTTTATTCGTTTAAGGAACGTTCCACACTGATATATATTTTCTTATTGACCAACGTCAAGAAATCAAGAAAGTATTGTTTTCAGTTTGAGATTACGTATCAAACTTCCCCTTCCAGAAACCAGCTTGTGCGCAATTCTCAGCCTATTTATTATTTCTCGAAACATCGGAGAATGTGATTGTATGTCCGTGGTAGCGAAAAAGTGAATTCCAAACTTTGTGAAAGTTATGTTCTTCGTTCCTTTGTTCATGAATGAATAAACGCGCTGTCCGGTCGTTGCACTTGCGAAATCAGAAGCTACGACAAAGTATCTTCATCGTACGACCATCCGTGCTCAGGTTATGCTGGATATATTCGTACTCCGCATTATGTCGACATTGGCATTGTTGCGTCAGTTAGAATCTCAAGATACCTGGATTTCGGTTGAAAAGCTATTGAGTGAAAGCCCCGAATACAGTGAAATAGAAAAGAGACTATAATTTGAAGTGAAATAGAAAAGAGAATATAATTTTTTTTTAAATATGCTGCTAGATTTTTCGTATTGATTTTTCAGATTTTTCGGATGTATAAATTGGCGCCGAGAACATAACGCTCCAATGTCACTTTTAAAAGACTCTCGTACGCAAGAGAAGTACGAAAATGGACAAAAGTGGACAACCGGCGACCAAGGTTTAGTTCGCCCAATTACACGATTCACAAGTGTCTGCAAAGATTGGTCCAATTTTTTCGAAAGTGCACTCTACGTACACAAAACGATGATCAATTTTGGTGTTGTTGAATTTAGCGATCATTATTGATCACAATATCGTGTCCGGGAGTTGTAAATGATGCATTTTCCTACAACGGATCACTATTATTTGCATAATACCTTCATCTCATATCGCTAATGTGACGTTAGGAAGGGTTTTTAATAAAACAATAACGCTTTTCGTCTGTCGCTTGGAATTTATTTAGAAAAATTGTTCACATCCGATACTTATTGCAACTTACTCGCCTTCGAGTTAAAAATGTTACAAAACTTTTCGCAGAAGAGTGATGACGGAGAACGCTGTCTTCAGGACCTGAAAAAGTTGACAGTAGACAATCTCTATCGGTGACATGGCAACCCGTGCAGAAATTTGCTAGGGAGATCCTCATCCCTATAGAGATTTGATAGGGACGCCGCACGTAGGGATTCCTCATTAGCATCCAAGTGGATTTCGCGCTATTTCCCGATTGACGTCAATTAAGCATTTTTCTTGAAATGCTCAACCGGAATTGTCTCTCCGAAAAAAATCTCCTTTCGTGATTCCGTGCACAAATTTGTCGGGGAGTCCCAAGATGCACCCACATCTCTATAAGA
The DNA here is from genome assembly GCA_951751655.1 of Ophion costatus. Lineage (NCBI taxonomy): Eukaryota > Metazoa > Arthropoda > Insecta > Hymenoptera > Ichneumonidae > Ophion > Ophion costatus. The sequence goes on along the minus strand of OX632361.1, from coordinate 545,115 downwards.
ATTTGTTGGACACCGCACATAGGGAGGATTCTGTACTATTCCCCGATGAACGCGGTTTGACAATTGTTACCACATTCGTATCGAAAATGTGTGGAAAGTAAAGAGAAAAAACTTGGCGTGATGAAACATAATCTGCACGCTTTCTGAGCGTGTACGTGGGTCGTGATATTGTGTGAAGGTGCAGTGAAAAAAGGTAAACAAAAATGATAATTACAGTACATTTTCAGTGATGCGATTCAAATCGATTTCTAGGATAAACTTTTGAAGTGGTTTTCACACTTTTAAGGTAAGATTTATACTGCTTCGAATCCGCTATTTTGTTTAGAAAATACAACGTACAGAATACGATGGAATCCACGAAGAATCGTCTCGGATTCTGTTCGACAATACGGGAATCCCTTAGCATTCAAATTCGATTCGTACATTGGATCCCAATGAGGATTCCTGATCAGAATCGTACGTACGAGCGTGGCGTTTTAGCATAGGGATCTAATACGATGGCCCATTGGATCCCAATCAGGTAGTGGGAACAAGTATGGAATGCGATGGAATGCGATGGTCCATTGGATCCCAATCAGGTAGCGGGGACAAGTATGGAATTCATCAAGAATCGTATCATTCACAATTTCATTCGATAATATGGGAATCCTTCAGGATTCAAATTGGATTCGAATGGGGAATCCCGATTGGAATCCAATATACGAGCGTGATGTTTTAGTACAGGGATCCAGATGTCCAATTGGATCCCAGTTAAGTAGCGGAGACAAGTATGGAATCCATCAAGAGTCGTATCGGATTACGTTCAATAATATGGGAATCCTTAAGGATTCAAATTGGATTCATACATTGGATTCCAATGGGGAATCCCGATTAGAATCCAATGTACGAACGTGGCGTTTCAGCATAGGGATCCAATGCGATGGCCCATTGGATCCCAATTAGGTAGTGGGGACAAGTATGGAATCCATCAAGAGTCGTATCGGATTACGTTCGATAATATGGGAATCCTTTAGGATTCAAGTTGGATTCATACGTTGGATTCCAATGGGGAATCCCGATTAGAATCCATTATACGAGCGTGACGTTTCAGTATACGAATCCAATGCGATGGCCTATTGGATCCCTATCAGGAAGTGGGGATAAGTATGGGAATCCAATTGGAGCCTTGCGACTATTTCTGCACGGAAATCCAGTTTTTATAAATAACGTACAAACGTAAACGTCTGGAGAGATACAACCGTAAATTTTTTCGCTGTTAACTTCACGGGCCTCTGAGATTTCGCGATAATCATAGCAACGAGTCTTCCCTCTTTGGCCGTCCAATCGTACCACGGAAGATCGTACACCGCGTGTGCTACCTGCATGCTCTGCCGGTGTTAACATTTCAACTCAAGCTACTCGGTAAAAAGGTCGTAACACGCGTGATCTCTTGCGCACGAAGATCGTACGATTTAGGCCTCTCCATTTGCAGCAGACCGTAGACTTTTACCTCGTCCTGAAGGGTGTCCGGCGGCCAGCACAGCAACAGCAATTGCAGGGTCACAGCCAAGGCGCAAGTAGCGCTTCTCGGACGTTCTTTCTCTTCTCCCTATAAGTGGACAATTAGTTAGGCAGCTTCGTCAATTCCGCTTTTCTCTCTACTGGTTAGGGCTGACGCGTGTGGCGTAAACTTTACGTTCACGTACAAGTAGCGCACCAAAACTGTAACCACAAATTGCCATGATACCCTGCATCGTTTGAACGAGGATAACGGATTCAAAGATCTCCTCCAGATCGTTGGAATATCTGGTGAACATCGAGGCATTGATAACGGCACAGATACGTCGAGCTTTTCGATGCAATGGTGCAACCCCCAGAGTGACTCACTGTAAGACCTCCTTGTGATACGACACACATTTGACAACGTGGCGAAAAAATTTCTTTCTCCTCGCTGTGCACTCGGCGTCGTCGATCTCGAAATCATTCCCCCGGCTGATATCGTTGGATATCCGTTGAAAGATCTTTTGGCACCCTCTCATGTGGGCACAAGCATGCAAAATGTAGAATGACAGTCCAGTATCAATGGCAACGATGGCGAGTAGACTGTAGCAAGACGTTGGCACTTGAAGAGCGTACCAGAGGTTAAAGGTGTCAACATCGTCGTGAAACATTCCGGCCGAGTAAGGCAGCGCTTTGCTCGTCAATACCGTGCCGTTGGCGTCCAAGACGAAACTCGTGAACATCGGTGTTACCAGACAAAACGAAATCCCAAGGAAGCAATTAACTGCAAAACCGTAAGAGAGATACAATCCTCTTTTCGCGTATCCCTCGAGAATCGTCGAATCTTCCTCTGTCTCGACGTATTTCCACAGCTTGGCGCAACTCTCCGTCAAGCGTAGGAGCTTGCTGCGTTTCGGTATCAATATGCAAGCTGCAACACAACCAAGTTCCACCCTCTGTTGATTAAAAATTACGTTTGTCTTTTTTTTTCACTCGCCGGACTGCCAAACATTTCAGTGGTGTATGCCTTTTATAGCGCAAATGATGTGAACATTTTCCTGGCCCATGATAGTCAGTCTCTCCGCGGCAGTAATGGAATTCCATCGGAAAATCAACGCGTAAATGCCCGGTCCGAAGATGAAAAACGACGTCGATACGTTCGTTATGCCGAGGATCAAGTTGAACAAATTATGTCCCGATTTGAAAGGCAACAAACCGCAGGCGTTCAACAGGACCTGATTGAAATGCGCATAATCGAGAAAATTTCGGCGCTTCATTCTGAAGTTTTCGTACTGTGAGATTCCAACGAGCACGAAGAGCTTTTGGGGTCGCATACATCCGGCGAAGCGGACGGTACACATTTATTAATCAGTTTATACTCCGCGATGGCGAATCTTCCGCGTATGCGCGGATTTCCGCATATTTCATTATTCAAGGAAACACGATCGAGTGGACATAAAAATTGCACCACGATGGAGAGTTCCGGAAGTTGACGAAACTTTACAGGCTGCTCTGTTCGAACGTCAAAGTATTCGCCAACTCGTCGTTAATAGACTATACGTGCTGTTCGGTCGTTGATCGAACGATAAAGGATGATGTGATACGTTGAGTACGTTTTGTTCAACCGTCGAGGAAAGACGCGGTTGCTTCACTCGCGCTTTACAAAAGTTCCAATATGGAACTTCAAATCTCTCGTATTTGTGCTCGAATAAGGAATGCTCGTCTTTGGGCCAGGCAACATGCACCGGCTCTTTGATTTCTCGACTGAACAGTCTCCATCCACTCTTGCTTCAGGCCTGCACCACCAGTCCTCTGTCCAGAGGCCCGAAAAATGGCCAAATTTCGGATTTTTTCTCTGGTTAACGGTTGGTGAAAAAGAAACGCATTTTCTTGAACACAAACGTACACATATACAGATCTTTCACAAAAAGAACACCAAAAAAATACAGAAAAACAACAAAAACGTGGTCGTCGGCAGATGATGACATTTTATTGCACGACGTTTTGCGGTGGACACTCTCCAGCTTGAACGATCCATCCGAAATCTAATAACCAAGCTGATTATTCAAGTTGACAATTAATACGAGTCGTTGACGATCGCCGATTTTTTAAATAATTTTCTTAAACAACGTGCCGTCGAACTGAAACTCGAGCATACAAGATGTCCGAAAAAAATCGGCATTTTGACGTAACTATTGTAACTTAAAGATCGATTATGAAAAAGTGGGATCGTCAACGACCTTAGAATGTTTCTCATCGTATCTCCTGTAAATTTGGAAACAATCCATCATGTGGTTCTCGAGACAGCGTGTCCACCGACTTTGAAAACAGTGTGTCGAGAAAAACGCGTTTAAAGTTTCAAGTATGGAGGCCGGTCGACTGTTAGAAGCTGTAGCTCATTCGATTTTAGGAATATTTCAATGAAATTTTCGAGGAATATAGCTAAAAGGTGATGGTAGCGAATAGAAACATTTTAAGAAAATGCAATGTTTTCACCCACCTAGGTGCATGCAGCCTGTTAACGACTCACCGGATATTTGTGATGTCGTAGCAAGACCCAAGAACGATATATTCCAAAGTTCTAAAGTTCTCTGAAAGCAACGGGTAGCGTTTCGATGTCGACGAAGATTTTCCTAGACTGCGTGCAGTGAATAGATGATGCCGAAGTTAGCATCGTTGGAACGCAACGAAAGTTTCGTAGCTTTTTGGCACATTCAGCCCTCCAAAATGACTCAAATGTTTTTCAGGCTCCTTATTGAGATCTTCAGTATAAATATGTAAGAAACGTTTTTGGGTGACATTGAAAATGAGGAAATAAAAAAAAACTAAAAAAGAGTTTTCGTTGCATTCCAACGGTGCAAACTTCAACATCGTATAGTGAATAGATACGGCACGATCTCAATCACGTAAACAATCTTGGTGAAGGTGATTTGGATCGATCCACTGCAAGGAATCGCCTTCTGATGTCACATCTTCTGCGTCTTTCGACGTTTAGATCTTCGATCCAACAGCAGTAAATTAACGTAACGAGTGCCAACTTCGATTTTGGAATAGGTCCTTTCTGATTCTTATACGTACATCCCACATCTGGTCTTTTATTATTTATTACCCAACCTGCCATTATTATTCTCCGCTTCTCGCTACACTTTTGTACAAATTATTTTCTTACGAGCACTATCTGGCACTATCGTTCGATACCTCGGACCGCAAATTACTGCAATTCCTTACTTTACATATCTGCTTTCTTGAGGTCATTCCAAAACTTGTCGCACAAGAGTGACCATTGAAAAGGCTGTCTTCACGACCTGCAAAAGTCGACAGGTTGCAATATCACAGCGCGGTAAAATATGGAAAACAATAACTATGAAAATCGACTGATTGAACAGGTTTATTGACGCACCCATGCAAAGGTTGCTGGGGGTCCTGGGGCTAAAGAAGGGACCTTAGGGGTCTCCACAGTAAAACACTGAAAAGGGTGCTAGTTTGGTTTTTTCGAGACAAATAAATGAAACGGTTCGAAACTTCGATCATGTATTGCACCTAAACTTGAGTGTAACCATGATTTTCTTGATGTGGAATGTTTTTTTTTTGTTTGGAGTAGAACATCGACAGCAGTTTTTGATCACATCGAAAAACCGGAATATCGGGCCAAAAATCCAACATTGGACTCGAATAACTACCGATATTTCCATATGAGAGTTGAAGAAGTGAAAACATACATTTTTTATTATTTTCATTCAAGCTACTTTTACTTGTTTTTTTTTACTACGCTTAACAGCGTTAAAATATTAGTGCCTGCATTAAATATTTCCGAAGTGTCAACTTATTTATCCACGAATGTAGAATCAGAAAGGGCCTTTTCCTCCGCGACTTAGGTACACCTGCAATAAGGCAGAGTCGTCTCTGAGACATAAAACTTCCGATGCCTTCTGTTTTTTGCGGTCATTGTTTTAACAATCTCAATCTCGTTAATTAAAGTGACTATAATGTTGCCTGCCTGCAACTAGCTATACTATTGGCTGGATTCTGGTAGCTACTACCACGCTGACTTGCATAAAACTATCTAATTTTAATTTTCCTTAAGTACGTTTTATTTGCATAAAAGGTCGCTTTCTTGTTTTTTAAAATTGTTTATGTATTATATGTTGGGTTGAATATATTTGAGAACGTAGCAGGATTGTGTTTAAAAATGTATAATAAATGTAGGAAAAAGAAGACGGTAAGTTTTTAATAAATATTGTGATTTTACTTAGCTATAAGCTATTATTTCTACAACTCGTATATTCACTTTCAAGCTTCTAACGTTAATACACCAAAGTGTTAAAACACTCTAAAGTGTATTTAAAAAGTGTAACAACTTTTATATCAATATCTATAAAATAAATTAAAAAAAGAAATCCCAACTTGTCAGTCGATTAGAGCGATCCCGCAGTTTTGCTGCACCGATAACGCGGATTTTCTCACCCCGGACGAATGTTCCTACTGAGTTTTCACAACGAAGCACCAATTCTCCCTACCGACGAAGCTCTCTGATCGATCGATTTACTAGGTACAATTATATATATACATACATACATACAGGGTGTTAGGAAGGTCGATTCAAAGCCTTAAGGGGGTGATAGGTCACCTCGTTAGGAACATATCTAACCTAGGTTACCTTAGTCCAAAGTCTAAGGATTTCGAGTTATCACAGTAAGTATGATTTTTGTCGAATTTCCCAAAATTACGTACTAACTCGTTTACCTCTTATGTTAATGCTATTTTTGAAAAAATAGCATTCAGGCCTTAGGCCACAGTAACGAGTATAAAATCATGTGCGAACTTAACTATTTTTTTCGTATGACAAAGTGATTCATACATCTATTTAAGACGAATATCAAGCTGTTAGAATTTTTTTTTTCGATATACAAAATGTCCTACTCAAAACTTTTCGAAACAGCTTTTTTCAATTGGCGTGACAAACAGCTTCAACAATTTTCACTCGATTTACTTTAAATTTGAAAGTTATGTTCCTGATTGCATTTCGCAGAGAAGTACGTACGGAATTTATGATTAATCGAAAACTTTACATGTTTTGGGCAGTTTATGAGCAGTTATAACGAAATTTTTCACTCGCGGAGAAAACAGGGGCCTCGGAGTTAAGAATGAATACTATGCTTCTAAAAAAAATATCATTAAACATCGAAAAGTATTGAATGGAAGATAAAAATTGTAATTATGGTATAGTAATAATGAAGAAACTTAAATTTTAACCTACGATATGGCACGTAAACTGATACGAATAATACATTTTATTCGGCATATTGTGATTTTTCGTTGTATTCAAAAAATATTTTGCCCACGTGATTGGAACAATTAGTTTCCAGTATTCTACAAAAAGTACGGTACAAAGAGTCACATTTTACTAATCAACTTCGTAATATTTCCGCTATACGCCGAAGATTAATGCTATGCGTATAGTGAAATCTATACATACACGAAGATTCATGCTATAAGTATGGTAAAATCCATATGAAAATATAGCGTATAATAAAGGTTGGTATTTTACAAAGCACGCATTATTTTTACTATACAGCGTATAGGACTCGCGCCTATGCGAGAATAGTTTCAAATGTAACATGCACGCATCATTTTTACTATGCGGTGTGAGAATCATTTTTACACTTCTATAACAGCAAGTCTTAGAATTTCCGAACTGGCAGTAAACTGCTATATTTTCTAGCACTGAATATTAGAATTCTGGCAACGAGTGTTATAATTTGAGGCCGTATTTTTCTCCGTGCTGAAAATTCATTCCTTACCCACAAATACCTACAACTTTTGAATAGAACAATATTTTTGAAATTCCATACGTACTTCTCTAGGTATTTTAATGTAGATTGACGAGAATTTTTGTTCTTTGTTTTAGGTAAAAAATTGTGGATGCTAAATGTCACGCCGCGGAGCGCCTAAAAAAAAGATAACATAAGAAAATGTTAAGGGGGGAAATCACAGTAAAATTTTCAATTTTTCGAAAAAAAAAAATTTCGCTTTTTTTGTATGTAGTAAACAGATCAATAAAACTATATGCCAAGTTTCACAAGTTTTCCGTTGTATACTTTCTTCACAAAAAAATTCCCAAAAAGCGGTAAATTTTGCGAAAAAAAAGACAATCCCCCCTTAAGGTAAGACGCAAATGAGCTTTTAGTTACCAATTATCGTCCGTTCGAACATTACGAACGAGTTAGGACCTAATTTTGGGAAATTTTCCAAAAATCGTACTTACCACGATAACTCGAAATCCTTAGACTTTGGACTAAGGTAACCTGGGTTAGATATGTCCCTAACGAGGATGACCTATCACCCCCTTAAGACTTTGTATCGACCTTCCTAACACCCTCTATATATATATAGGTATGTACGACCGTCAGGAAGGTTCTCCGAGCCTCCAAACGATGGCGTTACCGAACGCTCCCTTCCCGAGGGTGGAGTCGCGAAGGGATGACTGGGACACTCCAGGCATACCAGCATGTACGTATGCACACGTCACACGTGTGCATATGTAGCATCAGTGTACAGGCACACCTGACACGAAAAAGGTGCAACCTTCGCTACGCGTTACTCCGATTGACGCGAGTTACGCCCTTTGCATTGCGAGCTATCGATATACACATCGTACCGTAGCGGCAGGGTGAGCGGACGCGTTTTCTCGCACCCAGAACACGCCGTTCGATGCGGCAAGAGGGATTGCGCTTCACGCTGCGTCGCGATGAAGCTCGCCCCTTGTTCGCACACGGTCTAAAAAGCTCGATCGAGTGTTCACGTCGGTGTCGCTTCGTTCCTCTTCTCTTCCGTTTTTTTTTCACTGATTTCTCATTTTTCCTTTACTTTCGTTTCCATTGATATTTGGCGCTTTCCGTTCGCTTCGCCGTAACACGCCCGAAAGTTTCTCGTGTCATGCGTGTATACGCGACGACGCACGTCGCGGCTGTGATCATCGTCACAACACTCGTGTATATTTTCGGATCTCGTGAGCCACGAAATGTGACGCGATGCTGCTCACCGTGCAAAGCGCAGCACCCTGTGAGTATCCTCTTCGCATATGCATGTCGAGGGAAAAGAACGAAACTGGAGATTTTTTCACTTCGATGCGTTTGGCTGTGACGCTTGTTTGTGAAAGTTGGAAAATTGAAGAAAACGCGAGTTGCGAGGTGAAAGCGATCGATATCTAAGAGCCCGAAGCAGCCGGCTGCTATGATGCGGTCCGTGGGGGCTCTTGCCGTGGTGGTAGTTTCGTTATAAGACTTGACACACTGCTAGCTCACTGTTGGAACAAACACCGAGAGCTGGACCGTCGATGACGACGGAGGTCGGTTTTCGCGAATGAAAGTTCGGTGACTGGATTCACTGACGATGCGAAATTATAGACGATATGGCGATCGAACGATTATGACAGGGGCACAAATGTGACATCGTTTTGAGACGGTGCGGCGGGGATGGTTGTGAAAATGTTTGAATTACTTGGAATCTAGATTTCACAGGCAACGATACATGGGGCAACGAATTCACCCTGTCGTACACGTGATTTTCACGTGGGACGATGTTTGGTCCCATTGGGAACCCCTCGCTAGGAACTTGGATTTACGACGATAGATTCGTTATCGAGAATTAAGGGCGGGGTAATGTTAATTCGGCGAAAAAAAGGCTTGTTTTTAAGATTTTTTTTTGGCGTAACGAATAGTGTTCGTTTATTGAAAAATTTACATATAATGAAGTAACATTTGAACAACATTCTCCTAAATTTGCATTGCAAAATATTCAAAATTGAGCGAGTGAAAATTAAACCCCGGAGGCGCCTCGAAAAAAAGTTGGTTTGCTGTGTGCACAGAATCAGAAACAGAAAAAAATCAAAATGCATTTGTTAAAGGAGATGTTTCTCGAGGTAATGACGGGAGGATTTTTTTTTTTTCGATTTTTCGATTTTTCGTAGCACTTGGAAGCCAAAAACCCGATTTTCGCTAAAAAAATCGGCTAATTTGTTGTTGAAAAATTAGTAATTATTTTAAAAAAAACAAAAAAGCTCTCGACAATACCTGGTGAATTATGTGAAGAAGTACTGAGCAAAATTTCAAAGCGATTGGCCCAGTAGATTTTGAGTTATCGTGCACACGGACTTCGAATATGACAAGTCTCAGAAAAACGGTTTGAAAAACGCAGAAGAGTTTGGTCGCTTAGCGCTCATTGCACATAAGTTTGAGAACACTTCTCGATTGCATAAAAATCTGAGAAAATTCATGCATATTAAAGGTACTCAAAAGATTAATTTTGCATAATAATAATTCCAAAATGTTATTAACAAAATGATGAAAAAAATTAGTCAACAAATTTCCCCGCAACCCAATTTTTTTTCGTGATTCGTTCATTTTTCTGAATACGTATGAATTTTTTCAGATTTTTCAATTATCTTTGAATTTTTAGAAATTCAAAATAAAACTCGATAATTTTCTTATACTCACTCAAAGTCGTCGATGCCAGGTCCGTAGAGCAAAAGGCTTCCATCAAGATGATCGAGAGCATCTTTTTGCGTTTGTCTACGCAAAACTCTTTCTGCTTTACTGTCGTGCGCCGCTTGCTCCTCTGCTCTACTAATTCGCAAATCGTCAACTTGTCAACGCTCAAATACTCATAACTTCGTCAATTTTACTCCGATCGACTTGAAATTTTAACACAATATTCTTGATATATTATGCATCCATTTAAAAAATGAAAAAAAAAATTTCAATACTTTACCCCTCCCTTAACGATGGGCAAGAATAACACAGCTCTACAGCCGATTTGGTGTCGCAAAAATGTATAATTTTTGTGAATTTTATCTCTATGCTAATCCTAGTTTGACGTTTGATATTGATATTCTACGTAAGAGCACGAAAATATATGACTTTTCATGAAATCTGATATTATTGAAAAGTTTAAGCTTTGTTGAATATTCTTACATTGAGTGGGCTTCTCTTTGCGATTTTCTTGAGTGAGACTCGTCGAGGCAGTCACGCATCAAACTCCAAAGGTAAACAGCCACCATGTGTGTGTCTTTCCATCTTCCCTGATACCTATTTTCCATGATTTTTATGTCCGACAAGGAACATCACTTTGGTGTCCTCCTTCGATTTTGTTGAAACTTTTATATGTGCAAGAGTATCAAAAACTAAGAGACACGTATTTTTTTTATCGGCGGAAAAACGGTTTTAAGGGGTGAAACAGACCCTCGAAAATAGGGGCGTTTTCCTCTTTTCGTCGATAACGTTATCGTTCTCATATCCAATGTGTAGTACACGAAAAAATACACATTGTTGCAGTTTGACATTTTTTTATACCTCGTACCGTTAAAACGTCATCGACGAAAAACGAAAAACATCCCCATTCTTGAGGGTGCGTTTCATCCCTTGAACCCGTTTCTTCGCCGATAAAAAAAAATACGTGTCTCTTAGTTTTTGATATCCTTCCACGTAAAAAAGTTTCAACAAAATCGGAGAGCGACACCAAAGTGATGTTCCTTGTGAGTGAAAGCGTCCTCCTTGCTCTTCACTGAAGAAGCCAAGATTTTCTACGTATTTATCTTGATTCGTCATTTATATCCCGAAATAAGAAACAAGCACGTTTCACGAAATCTGTAATCGTTTTTCGAATATCTTGGATAACATGATCTCCGCCTATACAGGGTGTTAGGAAGGTCGATGCAAAGCCTGGAGGGGGTGATAGGTCAGCTCGTAAGAACATATCTAACCTAGGTTACCTTAGTCCAATGTCCAAGTATTTCGAGTTATCATGGTAAGGGTGATTTTTGGAAAATTTCCCAAAATTAAGTACTAACTCGTTCATAGTGTTCAAACAGACAATAATTGGTAACCAAAAACTTATTTGCGTCTTGGTTTAATGTGTATTCAATCGACAAACACCAATACAATCATCTGTATCCATACAACTAACTAAATGGGACGTGTCGTATAATTTAAAACTTGGCAAAAAATTAAAATACCTCTTATGTTCATGCTATTTTTGAAAAATATATTTAAAAAAAAACGAATTGTACCTAATTTTGGGAAATTTTCCAATAATCATACTTACCATGATAACTCGAAATCCTTAGACTTTGGACCAAGGTAACCTAGGTCATATATGTTCCTAACAAGGTGACCTATCACCCTCTCAAGGCTTTGCATCGACCTTCCTAACACCCGGTATGGTCAAATGCATTTGGGCAGTTCGAACGAGCTCATCTTCGCTTTGCCACCGTCGACATATCACTGAATTTATTTATAAAAGCAAATAATGAAAGAAAAGTGAAAATGTCTTAAATGAACTGCTAACGATACTCACAACGAATGAATTAATATAGTTTGGCAAAGCTCTCACCACTAGTCACTCAACACAAAATGACACAAATGTTGCTAGCACCGAGAATTTTTGTTTTCTGTTTGTTGACTTGTGTGGTCAGCTTACCAATCGCAGCTGCACTCGTCAATAATCAATGGCCGAATATTATATGTGGCAATATTCAAATAAAGAAAGATAAATTGTCGGCGTGAAAAAAGTATAAATTGTCCAAGTGATACATTCAATTGTTCCGTAAAATTTATTTTACTCTGCCTCAAATTATGCCAATCGTGTCTTTCAATTATTCCTTGTTTATTGCAACAATAGAATAAAATTACGTATATTCTGTGGTTTTATTTAGAAGTTTGATTAAATTTTGCGAGATAAATCAAATAATTAATTCACTTCACGACTGTTCGATCTCTGCGTTCAAAGGTGCATTGGTTACTGCGATTTTCTAAAGCAATACTCATTTTATTATCCCGCCACGGTATCAATTTAAGGATGTTGAGTCCCTATAAAACACGTTAATGTTAATTGTTCAATAAATAGCTTCTTAATCGTCATGAAATTTTTACACGACCTCCTGAATACTTCATGTAAAAACATACCAAGCTTTCAGAATTCTATCATCATTACTTCAACCTCCTTAAGGGTTGAAATAAAAAATGATATGAAAATTGTGAAAATTTGGTATGTTTTTGTATGACGTATTTAAGAGGTCGTGTTAAAATTTCACGACGATTAGGAAGCTTGTTATTAAAAAATTAACATTTTGTTAAGAACAATTTTTAAAAGAAATTAAAAAAAATTTATCAATAAACTTCGTTTTGTTTCCGTTACTTTCAGTATATTGTAGATATTATAAAATTGAGAGGTCAAAAAAAAAACTTATTGCAAAGTTACATCAGTTTCCATAAAACAACATTTAATTTGTGAATGTTAATTGTTCAATAACGAGCTTCCTAATTGTCGTGAAATTTTTACACGACCTCTGAAATACTTCATACAAAAACATACCAAATTTTCCGAATTTTATCATCATTTGCGATTTGGGACTCAACATCCTTAATGCAAAAATTGATCTCCTCGGGCAATCACCGTTGAACGTACGTAGTACTGAGCTATTGGAATCGATGGGATAAACGAATAGATTGCAAAGTCATTTCGCATCTCCATAGAATATCTAGTACAAACGTCATCGGCTAATGTACACGGTTAGAGCCTCTTACCAACATTCCCGTACGATGGGACGCGAGGAACATCTCGGTTGCGAAATTCCTCGGTGCACCAGTTCAACATTCATTTCATGCAATTATCCATCATTATAAAATCACAGACAAACGAGAGAGAGGAAGAATGAGTGAGAGACACAGAATCACGCAGAGGATTGTATCGCGTGAAGGATTCGCCAAACGGGTTTTCCATCAAGTTTAAATCGTTTTTTCTTTTGTCACGAGGACGTTTCCCTTCGCACGCAAGACAAGCGGACGGCACAATTTCTTATTTAGGTATTCCCCGCGCTATTTAACCAAACGTGACGCGAAATGTATGGAATCGGAGCATCGATGTATTTGTAAATAAACCGTTCAAACTTTTACGTTAACAAAATACACATGGATTTAGGGTTTTAAAAATGATCGATATGACATAAGCTTTCATATGCTATGTGCAGAATTTTATAGAAATATTTGCCGACATTTATTGAGAATTTCACTGATTTTTTAAATGTTTATAAAATTCAAATGGCTATTTTCAAATAATTTTCAAATTTTCAATTTTCAAATGTTCAAATTTCGAAATGTCAATTTTCAAATTTTCAAATTTCAAATTTTCATATTTTCACCTTCCAAATTTCAAATTTTCAATTTTCAAATTTCAAATTTTCAAATGACCTATGATATTATGAACTTGAAATGATTTTTTGCCAAAATACTTTGGGTTGGGCTGGGTTTATTTAGGTTTATTTCAGTAACTCGAAAGGAAACGGAGATGGTTGGGGTGGTCACGTTAAATGGTCCATCCTGTACAACTAGTTTTCGCCTCTTAGTAAAAAAAAATCTATCTAACATCCTCACAGTTGCCATTTTGAAGAAGAAGAGTCTAGCAACGCCACATGTACTTACTTGGGCGCCGGAAGTTTTCACGCTTGTTTTCAATATGATTGTGTTTACAGTTAACATCATCACTAGATACACCGTATTTTTACCGAAAAAGACATTATCGCATGCCTGATGAGCTTGAACATATAAAAAATCAATAACAATTTGAGAAAATAATTTGCTCCACACCAATGATTGTCTTTCCCTTGCGCATGATGCGCTATTTACATGTAACCAGAAACATCGCAATCCTATCTCTGAACATTGCAATCTTAGGCAATAACGGCATCCCCATTCTCACCGCTATGGACTTATTTCCTTTCAATTTTTCTCCATTTCTCGTTTTCATATGCTATACATATACTTTTCGCGATTGGTACTTGTACACATAAGGCAAATTATTTTGCCTCCACGATTGCACGCAGCACATCCATGTACCTTCTTCCAGGATGGTCTTACATATAATAGTGCCTGGACACACGCACGCTACGAGACCGCGACTGGCAGGAATCGAATCGTCGAATCATATGGAATTACGAAGCAAAAAGATACATTATCAAACAAGAGACAGAAAAATGGGAAAAGCGTAAGTTTCGTTACTGGTTATTCACCTCGATCGAGATTGTACATTGATTTCGCCTATGCTTAAACTGTGCTTATTATTGAGGATACATGCGCGAACAGATACAAATTTATATGGGTATGTGTATAACAGAGGGTAAGATTCACCCTGAGGGTCCTTCGTATCTATTTACCCCGCGCGATTTTCGTATGGGACACTTTTATATATGTGTGTGTGTTGGGAACATATCTAGCCTAGGTTACCTTAGTCCAAAGTCATGATTTCGAGTTATCATGGTAAGTATGATTTTTGGGAAATTTCCCAAAATCAGGTACTGATTCGTTCATAATGTTCAAACAGACAATAATTGGTAACTAAATACTTATTTGCGTCCTAGCTTAATGTGTATTCAATCGACAAACACTAATCACAATCATCTGTGTGATTAGTGTACAAACTGACATTTTTCGTCTATTGTTCATGCTCTGATAGCCTTCGTATACCTCGATGGCAATTTACACCGAGCAACGCGGTAGTAGAAAATAGTTGTGAAAGTTGAGTTTTACAATGATGATCATAATTTAAAATAAAATACGAACGAGATTTCGTGACGTAACGATACGAGTATATCACTTTTCAGCAACTAGACTACGAGACAAGGTTTATTGTTTACGGCAGTTGCGCGCACCTGCGAAGCCGGCATAGTCATCGATGCATAGATAGCAGCATGTACCTCGGCTTTTCTCCCTCTTGTTATATCCTTATATACGCGCATACCGGGGCGTTTTATTTTCAAACTTTCGTGCTTTGAAATACTTCATTATTTCCCTTTATATCGTGGTCCGGAGATCCAAAAGTCCATATTTTTTCGTTTGGGATTCGTCCCTTCGGATGTTGCTGAATATGATTGAAAGGGGGGTGATTCTTTAGATAAGTGACTTTTCCGAAAAACGAGCCGAATTTTTTTTTTGCCATTTTCTCATTCATTAGATTATAAATGATGATATTCAGTTGGCGGAAGCTAAAACTTTTCTTTAACAAATTTCTATAAGCGAAAAATCGTTAAAAATTATTTCGAATTTTTGCAAAAACTCCTGTATTAAAATCCTCACGCTGGAGGGGGCTGGGTTTGTTTGGTATTGTATGTATTCAAGAAGGCTTCTTTTATACATCTCCCCACCTTCCACCCCCGATATAAATAGAAAATAGCAAAACAAAAATGTTAGGCTCATTTCTTGAAAGGTCACTTATCCAAAGAATTACCGACAGTAGAACAATGACTTACTACTTCGGTTTGTTCCGTTGAGAAATTATTTCCACAAATGTTATACAGTGAGAGTAACAGCGGATAGGGCTGTGAAATGGTAAGCTTTTCGGTTTAAGGAGGTTCGACCGTTATCCACAATTCGAAATAAAAAAAATATATACATATGTTATTGTCTAGACTATAGTGAGATTTTTCGAATGTTTTGTAATTTTTTCACCACAAAACACCAGAAATAAAAAATAGCTAGCAAAGACTAGAAAAAATTCTATTTTTTTGTGTGCTACCGTGATTTCCCCCCTTAATGAAAATATCAAGAGGAGAAAATGTACATGCATCCTTGTCCAAAAGTATCAGGCACCCTTATAATATACTGATATTTTTAAAAGTACATAAAACTGTTACAATTTCTCTATTATTTCGACTCGGGATTTTCCTTATTTGTGCAAACGATCAATTTGGTACCCGTTCTTCGGGTAATACCAATTTTTGAATACCAAAAGGGAATCGTCAGTCGGTGATGAAAAGATTCTAACTGAAACGACCCCTCAACCTCGCAGGTAGGTACGACTGCCAGCCTAACCCTTTCTGGCAACAGTTTTCGGGGTCGAAATTCTCTCATGGGGTGGCAGCTGTATAGGGCTACGGAGGAAGCATTCTCATCTGCTTACATGCCATGTGCAACATATTTTGCCACATAGCGTATCACGTCTCGTAAATCCCAGGGCGAAACCACGCATTTTCAAATGTCGAAATATATACACCAGTTCATTCCACGCTTACCAGTTCTGCTGAAATGCCGGATACAGCAATGCGCTCGCGCACTGCCGTATACGCGTGTACACAATTATAGAGGGTACGCGCGAACATTTACGCATACCGATAGGATGCGAGCAAAAGGGCTTAACTTGAATCGTTTTGCGGGTTGCCTTGCGCGATTCACGCTGTTTCGAGTATGGCCATCATCATCATCATCATCATCGTCACACACACGTACATATCTAGATACATACATACATACATACATACATATATATACATATATATATATATATATAGGGTGTCCCGTTATGAATGGATAATCCCGCAACTGTCGATAGGTCAAATCATGTCCTACTATATGATGGAATTTTCGTTTAGTAAAAGACCCACGGTTTTCGAGATTTCGGCTTTACGTTATTCATCTGCTCTTCTTTAACATTTCTTAATGGTAATGGTATAATTTCTTCTTCACATCATCTACTTTTCCTTAACAAAGTTTCCTTAACATTTAAGATTAAAAAGAAAACTTTTCTAAATAAAACAACTAACCAACAGAATGTTAAAAAAACGGTTCAAAAAGGCAATCATTTGTAGAAATGGCATGCGAAAAACCAAAAGCAAATGATTTTAATCTCGAAAACCGTGAGAAACTGAAACTAACTAAACTAAAAAGTTAGTTAAACTATTAAAGTTAAGTTTCTAAGTAAAATTTCGAAGTTAAGTTTCTAAGTTAAGTTAAGTTTCTAAGTTAAGTTAAGTTTCTAAGTTAAGTTAAGTTTCTAAGTTAAGTTAAGTTTCTAAGTTAAGTTAAGATTCTAAGTTAAGTAAAGTTTCTAAGTTAAGTTAAGTTTCTAAGTTAAGATAAGTTTCTAAGTTAAGTTAAGTTTCTAAGTTAAGTTAAGTTTCTAAGTTAAGTTAAGTTTCTAAGTTAAGTTAAGTTTCCAAGTTAAGTAAAGTTTCTAAGTTAAGTTAAGTTAAGCTTCTAAGTTAAGTTAAGTTTCTAAGTTAAGTTAAGTTTCTAAGTTAAGTTAAGTTTCTAACTTAAGTTAAGTTTCTAAATTAACTTTCTAAGTCAAGTTTCTAAGTTAAGTTTCTAAGTTAAGCTTCTAAATTAAGTTTCCAAGTTAAGCTTCTAAGTTAAGTTTCTATGTTAAGTTTCTAAGTTAAGTTTCTAAATTAAGTTCCCAAGTTATGTTTCTAAGTTAAGCTTCTAAGTTCAGCTTCCAAGTTGAGCTTCTAAGTTAAGTTTTTAAGTAAAGTTTCTAAGTTAAGTTACTAAGTTCAGTTTCTAACGTTTGAGTTAGAAGCTAACTAAACTAAAAAAACTGGAACTACCTAAACTGAACTGAAACTATACTAAAAATGAATTAAAAAGAAACTAAGGTAAACTGAAATTCCAGCATGGAATAGGAGATGATCAGACCCATGGATAGTTGCAGGATTATCCATTCACGACAGGACACCCTGTATGTACACGCGGATGCGTGTGTGTGGAAAATGTGCGGTGTGACGATTGCGAAGCCATTCCCCTTCGAGGACCGTCCTCATAGTAGATTATCGTCTCCACACTCAGCATCGCGTAAGTCACAATGTCTTCGAAGTCACTTACAGATAAATGTAGGCATATACTTGTACAGTAGTCCCCAAACTCAACGATTTGTTGAAAAACTGTGAAGGTCCATCCTAAAATCGGGCAGATGTGCTGATAGCCTCAATCGCACAGACTCCCTCATTTCTCTATATGCAAGTAGGTAGGTACAGGTATGTATATGGAAGTACATGCGCTGCACAGGGCGCGAGGTATGACCGGCCCGCGATTGCGGCTTAACGCACTGCCGCATCCGGCGATCTCGCTAATTCCCACCCGCGGAGTCCAGCGGCACCGCAAACCTAGCTCGAATGCCCGTGTCCGGTTGGTGCGTGCATGTGTTTGCGTAAGTGCATTCGCTCGTGAGCGCGCGCGCACCCAAAGGCGAAAACCAGGTGTACAATTAGCCGGCGTTAGTACGGCTAAATTAGTTGCCTGAACTATATGCATTCATCATCGTCAACAACTCTCGCGAAACGAGATTACAGGCCCAAGCGCCCAGATAATAGTTGAAGAACGATAACTACAGCGCGAAGTAATTCCAAATTCTCCAAGATAGCGCCGCAGTGGAAATTGCGTTTGAGAATGTCTTACAATTATCGGCAGAACCAATTTCATACCGCAGGTGAAAAAAAAAAGACAACGTTACTCAACCATTTTTATAGGCGTAGACGAAATACGAGTTTCCTCGAAAATTATAGATGTCTTTTGAGGGGTAAGGCTACCCGCGGTGACCCGAACATCAGGGGTATTTAAAGAAATTAATCTTGAAGGAATAAGAAAGATGATTGGAAGACCGTTTCGATATTTACTTGATGGTACGGTAACGATGTTGTGTAACAGATTTCATTTAAAAATGTTAATAATTAAAGGAACTATGAACAATCCCGCGAACGACCTTCGAAGGTGAGGGACTGAACGGTGTACTCGATTTTGGCCACACGATTGATCTGAAATAAGAAGTTTTTCCCTAAAATAGATTTTTTCTCTAAAATAATCCAGTTTTTCTCTAAAATAGATTATTATCTATATTAGAGAATTTTTTAGAATATTTTTTAGAATAATTCTCTATTTTAGCAAATTTTTTAGAATATTTGTTAGAATAATTCTCCTTTTTAGAGAATTTTGTTCGAATATTTTAAGAATAATTCTCTATTTTCGTGATTTTTTTAAGAATAATTCTCTATTTTAGAGAATATTTTAGACAATAGATAATTCTCTAAAATATATATTGGTTAAGACTTGACCTAGCTTTTTCATGGCATCGCGTTTGAGTCATCAAAAAAAATGTTTGAGTCATCAATAAAAATGTCACAGCCGTGAAAAAACGAGCATATTCAATAATTTTTTTTTTATAGTAATTAAGTTTGTTTCACAAAAGTGGTTACACAGACTTTTTATGTTATATTTCACCTTGACTTGTAGAAATTTTCAAAGAAAAGTATTGATTATTTATAAAAAAATATCGCCATCTTTGTCGGACCCCCTTCGTCGTGTAGTGCTCTGCGGTGACCACTATAATTAAAAAACCACTAGATGGGTTTTAATGAAATTTCGTGTGCATATTGATAGCATTAAAAACCTGTCCTTAATCGGAGGATTTTCATTTTTGTTGAAAATTCCTATTTTTTTTTTTACAATAAGCGAGCAATTTTTTGGTCGAAAATCGAAAGTCATCTGTCGGAAGCCGCCATTTTGTTAATTTTTGAAAAAAAAACAAAAGGTCCGTTTAAGGACTAGTTTTTAATGCTATCAATAAGCACACTAAGTTTCATCAAAATCCATCGACTGGTTTTTTAATTATAGTGGCCACCGCAAAGCACCACATGCCGAAGGGGGTCCGACAAAGATGGCGATATTTTTCTTTGAAAATTTGTACCAGTCAAGTTGAAATATAACATAAAAAGTCCGTATAACCACTTTTGTAAAGCAATCTTAATTACTATAAAAAAAATGTATTGAAAATGCTCGTTTTTTCACGCCTCTGACTGCATCTCACTCCTTAAGCAACAAGCGATGTTGTGAAATATTCACAGTAGCCTAACCCCTTAATACGAATTCTTCATATCGCACAGCTGTTGAAATCGTAGATTCTACTTACTTATCAATTAATTAGTTTTAAAAAAGAAAATGAACAATATGACGTTTTAATAATGCACCAAAAAAATGTTCCATTCAAAACCAAATTATGAGTATACTTATCACTGGGGAAATTGTCGAGCAATCGTTCTACATTCACTCCACAATCAAATAATTGCAAAGAGATGCACCTTATTTGTTAGTAATGTACTAGTTAAAATGATCAAGTATTATTAAGATAATTGAAAACGTTAATTATGCAAGTATACATTTGTTGACTCGATTAATCTTCATTTTGTTGGTCTCCATCCGACCCTCCCTGTATTCCTCTTCGTGTACTGTTCGTTTGCTTTCTCCGTTCGTTTCACCTGTAATGTGATTACGTCAAAATTGGAACACCGAAATATATAGCAATGCAATTCGTTGGACTCTCCCAGGCAATTCCGAGTATTAATATTAAATTGTATAACACAGGGAGGGGCACTGTAGGCTTCTCTTTCAAGTGAATCATACGGTAACTCCTTCCTCCCACTGATCTATCGTATGTTATCATGCCATTTTTTTTCACGTTCTTTCAGAGACTGTTGCCTCCGTATCTCTTGCGTGTTTTCGTTAATCTCGATTAGATAGTGCCACGGGAAGAACGAAGCAGCTGTCTCAATCAGGGACGGCGAGCCAAAGTGCTAGCAACGAATATCTATCGTAAATATAAATATTTTTATTGCTTTATTATTTATTATAAATAGAGTAGCTATCGTGGTTCAGTGGCAACAAATGCTTTTAACCTAAATGACTGTGGAAAACGTCGTTCCTCGAGACGTATCTGTTCAGGCCCAAGTATAACGTTTCAACTTTTGTATGTTGAACTTAAGGGGCGATATCTACCTAAAGACTGAAAAAATAGCCAAATTACGGAAAAAAAAAAAAAATTCCGGTACATGGTTGGTGATAAAGAAACGCATTTGTTTAAGACAAAGGTACATTTATTAACAGTCTTGAAGAAAAATCACGAAAAAACACAGAAAAACAACAAAAACGTGGCCGCCGGCAGGTGACGATTTTTTTTCACTCGCGGTGGACACTCTCCGGCTCGAACTGTCCATCTGAAATCTAAAAATCAAACGGGTTATCCAACTTAACAATGAATACGAGTCGTTGACGATCGTCGATTTCAAAAATCTTTTTATTTAGCAACGTGGTGACGTGTTCAAACTCGAACATACAAAATACATGACGAAAGGCGTCATTTTTACGTAACTATTAAAAAATGAAAATCGGTTATCAAAAAGTGAGATCGTCAACGACCTTTAAATGTTCCTCATCGTATTTCCTGGAAATTTGGAAACAATCGATCAAGTGGTTCGCGAGATATGATGTCCACCGACTTTGAAAACAGTGCTTCGAGCGAAAACGCGATTAAGGGGTTTTCTCACTTTAGACGGTAAAAAAGGCTTCTTTCGTGATATTCTTTGATATGTTTATATTATGAATATTGATTAAAAAGTTTTTACACTTAATACACTTTCGAAATACATTTAACATTTTTTTGTAATTTATTTATGTAACCCAAACAAACTTTAACCGCGTTTTTCTCGAAACAACGTTGTTCGATGGCTTGTTGATTAAATCTTCGAAACTACCGAACCGATCCTTACGGAATTTTAACCACATATTATTTAAAACTGTAGCTATAGCGCATATCAAGGATTTTTTAAATTTTGATATTTACTTTTTTTTGCCAAAAACGGTGAAAAACCCCGCTTTTTGTGTTTTTTCGAGAAATGTCCGCTATTTTGTTTTTTTTTTTTCCCATTTTCCACACACAAATTGCCCTTCTTTTCATTAATAGAAATATTGCATGCATAGATCGAAGTATTTAGAAGTGAACAATGTTTTTTTTTCCAACGTTCGATGGCCAGCCAAGTGTCCTCAACACGAACCTTGAATAACGCAAAATTGTAGTGCACTCGATTGCGTACGTCCAACTCCGGTCAGTTGTACGCGTACAATCTATGACCACACGTATGTTCCATTAGAGCGATCGATTAGTGAAATATCGATTTTGGTTCCCGTTGACGACGAGGAGTCGAATACATTTGAGGTCGACGATGTACAGTACCGGATTATATATTATTCCGATTAATAAAAAGTCCACGACCTTGCACGCGATAACTGCGAACGAAGAAGATAACGCGATAATTTATTCAAAACGATGAATTTATTCGTGAGTTCCGAAAAGTCGACAAATTCGCTCCCAACTTTAAATAACCCAGTGAAATTTTCGGAACGTAAAATTTTCGAATGCCATAGAGCTCAGCACACGAAAAATTTCATTTTTTTTTTATTGCCTATCGATTTCACCGGAAGGCAATATTTCGGAAAAAAAGTTTTCCGTCGTATATCTACATCGACAGTTGTCTTCGTGCAGCTGCTTTTTAGAGCCAATAATCCTGCATCACGAACTCGACGAGTCCAATACAAACGAGTGGACTAATCGATCTCTCGATGCAATAGAGTTCGAGCTGAGTATATATATGCCGTGTTTATAGCACTGTTCAGAAATAAATGCCACGTGTGTGTATATATATATATATATATATAACTCTGTCACCGTGCAAAAGTCTGACACTCGAGCCTTCTATTGACGAAGCGATATAATCTTTGGTCTTTATATTTTCTCTGGTGTATTGTACGCGCGTTACGCCGAACGAGTAATCACCATTGCGAGCGGCAAACGACATTACGACCGCGAGACGCGCGAAGTCCGTAGGCAATTGCAAATTGTGTTTACCCATAGCGACCGTGACGAAATTTTTACGCTCTTCGGCGTCGTGAATCCGGGCATAGTTCGTCATTAAGAGTGCGGAATATACGTTTCACAATTATACGATGCTGCGGAGGACGTCTCGAGAACAAATATCCTATAATCGCATATTTTACACGTCTAGGAGTGAAAATGAGAAAAAAATTGGAAAAAAAACATTACCAACTGGTTTGGTAACCATTGAACCATTTTGGTACTGTTTGAATTCGCGAACGAGAAGACATTGGAAGAAAGTCATTCGGCCCTTGAAACAATTTTCTTGGCAATGGCCGCGACGAAGAGGCCTTCTTGTTCCTCTCTTCGACGTTGGATTCGTTCCAAAAATGTGATCCCTCGTGGGTGCGAGGCCGATTGGGGAAAGTTCGCGATCGCGACAAATACGAGGAGGACGATCCGAGCAATATCGACAATGCACTTCGTGTAAAGCCTTCCGGTGAATTTCAATTCTGGCGAAATAACGAGGTCGGATACTTTCCGGAGATCCTCAGATATAGGCGAAGCTGCCGTACCTCCATACATATTGCGTTCAATGACACGTAAAACTGAATATATGATACATATACTGATGATATAAATTGCATCGTAAAAGGCAACTAATAGGGCTCATGATATAAATTACAAAAACCATAGACAAATATTTTGATAGTTTTTACGCAATTAAAAAAAAAGTGATATGTTGATCAAGCTACAACATTGCTGATGTACCTTGCATCCGCATATGTTATTGTACTTTGATCACAGTGAGAATTCAGTAAAATTAAAAACAATATTTCGACACTCTCAATGTTATTTGCGTTTCTTTGAGTTTACAATGTTTATGGTATCTTGATTCAACTTATGTAAAAACAGTTATCTGTATTTTAACAGAAAAATATTCACTAAATATACGGTTTTTCTGGCCTCTTTAGTTTCTATGTTCAAAATATAGAAAACTATTACGTTTTTTTCTTTCTTAAAACCTAAATTAGGAACTTTATCGTCAAATTATGCTGTTTTCTTCTTCTCTTAAACTAATTATTGTTCTTGGAGATTTCTTACTCAATAGGTAAGGTCCCAATATTTGTTCATTTCAGTAACGGAGTAGAATTCCCTCTTAGAATTGTTTTTTAAGCTTTCTTATTTTCTCTTCAATATATGACCAAAGATTTAAGTTCAAATCTTTTTTTGCTGGCCACCTAGAACAAATTAAATGATACCATCACATTTAGAGGCACAAAAAATACCAATATACGTTAAAAGGTTTCTCTCGTTTCGTGCAAACACTAAAGCATTATCACGAAATCCCAAATATCTGTACAATGTCGATCAGAAAATCGTCTCTAAAGATATGTGCTGTACCTTGACGACGATCAAGGTACAACGGGTTTGCCAGGATCAAGGTACTACACCCCACCTATTGATGCTTACTCACAGAGAACAACATTGAGGTTGTGTTTAGCTAAAATTAGCCTAATACGTCTTAAACGCCTAATTTATTTATTAGCCTAATACGTCTTATGTGGCTAATGAGGCAAGCTGTGGATAAAGCAAAAAAAATAAAAATCTTACTTTTCGGTACCAAAAATTTCAAAATCGCCTCACGTCCAAACGCTGAGGAGTAACTGCAACTCACTATATGTTGATTTGCCTCCTCAAACCGTCACCGCACCATAGACAAAGATTCGTAAAAAGGGCGGGAACATTTAACGGACAACACCACTGTGACCCCCTGTTTTTTTGCCATTTTTCAAGAATTTTTTTTTGTGGGAAAAAAAAGAGATATTCGAAAGAATTTTTTTTGTTTTGTTCGTTGTTTATTGAAGATACATAAAAAAAAATTTCAAATTTTTCACGCCCCATGGGGACGCTGGGGAAGCTCCCGCGTCAGGTACTGTTGCCACCGCTCCACAAAATATTCAATATCTCCGAAAATAATTATTTTTTCGACCTGGGTCCAACGGCATCTTAATCTTAAATGTATTTTAGATTTTTCTAGATGGTTTTCAAAAAATCGATTTTTTGAAGCCGTCACAGTGGTGTTGTCCGTTAAGAAAGTTGAGTGGCTCAAGTTACGTGGGGTGTCAAGGTGCAGCAGCTTCCCCTATCGAGGTTTCTTTAACGAAAGCCGACGTGCTTTAAAATAAAAGGTGGCTATAACGAAGTGGCTTCCTTCCGGTTGATCGCAAAGATTGCTGCGCTGGCACTTCTGCCGCGTGTAAAAAATATATCTACTGCAGGTGCGCCATATAGGTATAACGGATGCAGTGCAAGGACGTTTCAACTCGCATCTCGAAGGATAAAAAAAAGTGGTTGGAATTCGAAGCGTGACGAGTATACGGTTAACGGGTAGGGACGAAGGAATGTTCAAAGAAAAGCAGTAATCAACTTACGCTCTGTATTTAAATATACCTTTAGTTACGTATTTTATTTACATGTAGTTACGAAGGTATAAGAGTCTAGTGGTATTCCCAGGGAGAGGCAGGATCGTGAGAATACCGCCGTATTAAACAAAGGGCCGTCGAGATTAAAAGGATAAGGAGAACGAACTGAATCGGCGAGCAACTCCCTGTGTACTTGGAGCCTTTGGACTATACTCCCACATTTTACCTGCTGCCTCATTATATACGTACGTACGCTCAGAAAAGGCCTCGTTTGCCAAATGGAAGCTCTTTTTCATCGAAGCTCGAGTAGCCATCCTTATTTTGGGTTACTATTTGGATAGTACGTACTCTATTCTCCATGTACCCGAAATACGTGAGTGATTCCCATTTTTGTAATTTACACGAGATCACGTGCTAACGATACCTTTGCGGCTTGATCTAGCATGGAGATTAATGACTCCAGACTGATACATTAAGGTAGTGTAAATACGAGAAGGCTTTTCGTGCTATCATCTACTTTTTTCAGAATTCACGAAAGCTATTTTCGGATAAAGTTCCGAGAAGCCCACATCGCCGATTAATTTGGAATTTCGTGTATCCATGTATTTTGACTCGCTGATCATGATGAATATGATAATGAGAATCTCTGCTAATTTGATTTTCATGGCCTAAACTCGTGTAAATGATTTTTTTAAAAGGTTTTCTGTTTTATTTCAATCAATATGGGTGTTAGAGAAAAAAGTTTCCTACACAAGTTGTAGCCGATAAAAACATTGATTTTTTATGTTCTATACAAGTTTTGTCTAAAACCAGTTTGTTTCGAGAAAAATAGGGCAAGGCTCCAGTAAGTATATTTTCCTAAACTCCATTAGTTTCGATATTATCTACTTGCGCACTTTACAGCGGGATGGTTAGAGTTTAGTCTTCAAACCCAAACAAAATAAAATAAAATACAAAAAAGCAATAAATAAGCATGCACTTTAGACTAAACTCCAATTTTCCCGCGGTAACGTACTAAGTAGACAGTATGGAAACTAATGGAGTTTAGCAAAATGTACTTATTGGAACATTATCCAACTTTTCTCGAAACAGAATGGTTTTAGACAAAAACTGTATTCAACATAAAATATCAATCTTCTCGTAAGCTACAACTTTTGTAGGAAACATTTTTCTCTAAGATTAACATTTATCAAAATAAAAGAGAAAAACTTTTTAAAAAACCAGTTTTTGCGAGTTTTTATTTTGTAACTTAAATTTGCAGATATTTTCACTATCATATTCGTAATCAGCAAAATACATGGGTACACGAAATTCCAAATTAATCGGCGGTATGGGCATGGATATAGTTCCGAAAAGGTTTAAAGACTAAATTCCAACGGTTCTGCTGTAAAGTGCGTAAGTTGCTAATATCGAAAGTAATGGAGTTTAGTAAAATACACATACTAGGGCATTATCCCATTTTTCTCGAACCAGACTGGTTTTAGGCAAAAGCTGTATAGAACATAAAAGATCAATGTTTTTATCGGCTACAGCTTGTGTGGGAAACATTTTTCTCTAACACCAATATTGATTAAAATAAAATAGAAAACCTTTTTAAAAAATCAGTTTTGTGAGTTTAGGCCATGAATCATATTCATATTCATGATCAGCGAGTCAAAATACATGGGTAGACGAAATTCCAAATAAATCGACGGTATGGACTATTCGGTGTGGACTATTGAAGTTTATCCATATGGGCTTTTCGGAACTACATCCCTATTTTCGTCTCCTGAATATCTTATAGGCTTGGAATTGCATAGGGAATCGCCAACCTATATGTTTCCCGGCACCACCCCTATCGCGACGTCGATGTATCTAACGATCAACCTTGCAACGTACGCAGTGTATTTTGAAGATGGCCAAAAACATTTTCGTATTGTTTTTCCATCGCTGTGCATATGTTCGTTACACTCGACACCATAAGGGTATTCAGCCATGCAATTAGAAAAATAACGTTGGGCATTCCAAAGTGGAGATACCGAGGTCGAACATAAGTCTGTGACAGACCCAGTAGATCATGCCACGTACGAACGATAGCCAGTGAAAATTGGATGCACTCGCACCAATGTAGGGTATTTTCGTTGCTATAAAATTCCGAAATGTGCCGCAAGTACACCATTTAATTGAAAGAAACGAAACTATTCGAACGTTTCCGGAAAATGTGAGACGTGCGGGCAGTTGGAGCTGAAAAGAACATTGTAGAACCTGTGTATCAGCTCGCTTCGATCGGACGCGATTGCAGGTGTCATGTGGCTTCTGTGGTGATGAGTCGAGTGAACGAGCGGAGAGTGCCTGTGACCGGAGTGCTTGCCGTGCTTAGTTGCCTTATCTCCGAAGTTCGCTTGTCTATATCACCATACGGGCTTCTTTCTCGTGGACAGCAGGAACGAAAGAGTACACCGTTCGGAGGAGTGAGGTGGCTCTGGCTTGGTCGTCTCGGGGATATCCGCATTGTTTCGTGTCACCAAGCCAAGTCAGCTGACCTACATTGGGCCATGCTGCTGCTGCTTCTGCTTCTGCCGCTACTTCTGAATATCTGGCCACTCGACGCCACTCTATAGAAAAGCACTCGTCAAACTACTGAATAATCCTACTCGTGTTCGTAATCCGCGAGGAACGAACTCCACCAAACTTCATCCTTCCTTCCGTTGTCTTCCACCTAGCAGCCGCTAAGATTCTTTGTCGTTGGGTATCAAGCAAAGTTTCAGGGCTAGTTTAGGCGCAATTCTTCATGGACTCTTGACCCCCCTGTTGAAGCATCATGGAATACCCAACCTCGGGAAGCACGAGAAAGATGGCTGAAAAATCCCTCGCACGTTTTCTCTTAAACGGCTCAAACGCTTTCGACAATAGCGCTGATGCTCTTCGATATAGGCCGCAGCAAATGACTCTTTTCTTCTTTTCGAAACAACCGGCATGCAGTTGGGCGAAAAGTTGGAAAGCGAAATTTTTTCCGACTCAACGTCTCTCGCATCGCACCAAGTTTCAACTTCGACACTGTATAGTTACGAGAACAACTTCAATCGATGCGATCCGTAGAGGTGGAAAAAAGCTTATATTCCCGGAATATAAGCTTTTTCGTAGACGGAGGATTGTAGAAGCTCATAACTCAGTTGGATCCTGATGCTTCAGCCATTATTCCATCGAAGATTTAAGCCACGAACAATTCCGATGGCAATGAGTTTTTGAGGGAAACCTAAAACCATAAAACTATGGACGGTCTACCGGTGATGGTGAGGCATCGCATGATGTCGGAAATGCCTCTGCAGAGAAATTTTTGACTTTAGAGAGCTTCCGGAAAACCGAAAGTACCTGGTCGAAAAACTTGCGATGTTCTTACTTTGGCGAACATCAAATATTGCCATGAAACACAATGATGATTAATATTGAACATTAAATTAACGGGAGCCTCTCTTTCATCTGTAGAAAAAGCTTTTCTTCGCATTCGCATGTAACTTGATTTACAGATTGGCTCCACCGAGTTAGTCATCGAATTAGGTCAAAATTCATCGAACGCCACATTTGATGCAAATCAATTTTTCATCGCAATGAAATCTTTTCAGGACGCAGTACCGAAAACATAACCTGAACACGCGGTATACGGTTCAACAAAATAACTGTAACGAACATTAATTTTTCTTGCATCACTGAGAATTATTGCTTATTATTTTCTTCGTGTGGGCTTCGGACGACGCGTCGGTCGTTGCGTGCTGATAATATTTAGACGGGAATCTGTGTCACCAGGAATGAATATCCATCATTTTTCCCATGCACCACATATCTCCTACGCGAAATGTTCATTCAACGATGAGAAGAAGATGTAGCAGTTTTACGCCAGGTTGATAAAAAAAAAGAAGCAATGATAATTATTTTAATCGTAAGGCAAATATGATGGCAAAAAGAAACAACGAAAAATAGATTTGTTCCGTAAAATGTTGAAATAATGAATTCAAAAGTCTGCATACGATTTATAAACATAAAATATTCATTTTTTTTCATTTTCGGGCATGAATGTATATAGTTTGTGTGCCGAGATTTCTTTAACCACTAATAATTACAATTATTACTGTAATTGATCATTTAATTACTTTGTAGCGGATTACTTAAGTAATGAGTTACCACGATTACCTGGTGCAATTTAATTCAATTCTATGTAAACTACAAACGCATTTTTCTTAAAACTGCATTTTCGAAATTGGCGTGCAGTATTACTCGAAAACTATTAAGCCGATTGAGTTGAAACTCGGTGGAAATATCGATAATATTGCTACCTTCTACTTGACGAGTTTCTTTTTGAAAAATGATTTAAAAAACGACTTTTATAATCAAAATATTGCACGAAGTATTGATTTTTTTTGTAAATGCGTGCCTTTTTCGTAAATTTGCATTTCTCCATTTTAATTACTGTCAAATAGAAACTACACGTGTTATAATTTTTTTTTTTGATCCCGCATTTTCATCATACGTGAATTTAAAAAAATTGTTTTGTATACTTAAATACACTATCAAAGTGTACGTACAGTTTGATATCTGTAGAATAATTATTCCTCAATTAAAAAAATCCCACAAAGTCGTCTAATTTTTTCCCGTCTAAAAAAGAACAAAACGACGATGTTTTTTTCTCCGTACCCTGATTGCGTTGCCTTAGCAAGCAGCCGTATCACGCGATTGCCAAATTCGATAGATTCGAAACTTTCGTTTCGCGAATTCCAATTGCGATTTAGTAACTTCTATACAATACTATTCGACGATGACAACGAACAATTACGAGAATTTGATCGGACCACGAGAATCCTATGTATTGCGATTACATGGCTCCGGCCGTCGAGCTTGCGCCACGTGTGTGTGACGTTCGGCGATGCATTGCCGCGCGAAAGAACGCCCGCCGTGGGGCAAAGGGAGGGAGGCAGGGCGCGACGACACTACCGCGAGCGAGCTTTCCGCGATCGGCGTTCAACGCTCATTGTCAGTCCGTTCGAACCACTTGTGCGTGTCGCGCGGTCCGAATAACGTCGCGAATTACATCATCGTCTCCCTCTCTCTCTCTCCTTCTCTCTCTCGTGTCAGTTCACCGTGAGCCTTGTTTACCTATTGGCTTTGCTTTACAAAGTGAAATATTCTGTACACTATGTTTCTTTTTACTTAAAAAAAGTAAACACATCCTACCTTCCGTTACGATTCAATTGTTTTTGTTTCACTGAAGAATCGTTCGTTTTGTTCGGTTCTACGAAAATGTTCAACGAATCTTCGTGCGTAAAGAAGAAAATTTACCGTGTGAGCGAGTGAGTTTTTTTTTCGGATGCAGATGTAGTTTATAACTATGTGCAATTCAGAATTTTGTATAGAATTTACAGGTTGAACCCTCTCGACGTTCAATCATTGGCGTAGCCAGGACTCAATGTCGGGGGTGCCCCCCCCCCTCCGGGATCTCGCCCCCCCCCTCCCGCCAGAAATCTTGGTGCCCCCCAGAAAAATAATCGATCCAAAATAACAACACTTAGATAATCGACAATTTTTATTCGTTTCACTCAAGCAAGCATAAAGAAATAATCTAATAAAACTTGAACCTTTTCCTTCGTCGTAATTTCGTAACTTGTGTAAAAAGTAGTTGTGTCATTATGTAAATTTAATATATATTCAAATTTCACAATTAAGGTAACCGTCGACAAAAGCAATAGATTAGACTTGCCGGCCGTTACCGAAGCAGAAGATCGACATTTACGACCAAGTAATAAATGGTATAATTGTAAATCTAAAACGCCGATTTGGGAACCCAACGTCAGCTCATGCAGTTGAAGGATTTTTTAAATTTACTATCAAGAACAGAGAGCATTTGATCAATAATTATGAAAAAAAAAACACTTAAAAATCGATAGGCCAGTCTTAGAAGCTGAAGCGATGGTCATGAAAAACATACTTACATTTAAAAACTCTGAAATAAATGCTGGAGTTTTAAGAAAGCATGGTAAAAAAGAGTACTGCCCTAACTTGTACAAACTTTTCCAAGCCAATATAAGCGAGCGAAAAGATGTGAAAAAAATAGACGAGAAGGCAGAAGAGGGGCTGGAAAACTTAAAAAACAGAATTTAAGGAGGGACGAGGAAAAAATCAAAAAATCGACGTACAACGATAAGTTTAAATATATTATAGAAAAGGACGAGATGCCATGGAAATATTGGACCGATGAGGAAGTAAAGGATAGGGACAAGGAAATGTGGGCGAGGCTAATACTTCACGTGTGTTACGTAATTGTCGATTATTAAGGAAGTTTTTATTTTTAAAAAACGATAATTGTGAACAACACATTTTTGTCAGACCCCCTCCTCCCCCCCGTGCCCCCCCCCCTCCAATCCGCCCCCGATGTCACACATAAAGTGAAGTTATTAGCAAATAGGTAATAAAGAGAGCAAATTCATTAAAGGGTTATTGTTCTCGTGAACAATAACCCATCGTGTTCTCGAAATCAATTCTAGGCTAAAAACATCGAAATTCCAGTTCTTGAAATCTCTTTCCATCTTGACATTTGGCATGTGAACTTATTTTCAGTTGCCTGAAAGATAGAAGTGCCTCCACCCGAATGAACCGCGTAGCCGCTACTCGATGAGCAACCCGTCGACGATGCTGAAGTTTACATCATTGGATTGCAACGAATTTAATTTCTTTTGGCAGATTTCGCCTACAAAAGTCCTACAACCATTTTTTAAGATATTTATTTAGCAAACATATATATATATATATATATATAATCCAGGTCGCTAAATAAATATCTTAAAAAATGTGTTAAATAAATAAATATTAAATTATTTATAAATAAATTATTAAATTTTTATAAATTATTATAAATATTTATAAATTTAATAATTTAATGATTTATAATATATTATATAATAATATTTATAATTTAATAATTTATAAATATATAAATATTTATAAATTATTAAATTTATTATAAATTATAAATTATTAAATTATTTATAATTATTTATAAAATATTAAATTAAAATAAGTTAAATAAATAAATATCTTAAAAAATGTCTTAATAAAAATATGGAAACTAAAATGTAAAACGGAATTTTCGTTGCGTTCCAACAATGCAAACTTCAACACCATCCCATTCGACCTATGCAACTTTTGGTGAAAAAGTTTTCTCCTCAGTCTGATAGGTTAGAAAATATTTCTGCTGCTAATTGTTGCTGCCTCGCCCTGTATACCTACGTCCGTAGCATGTAGACGTGCGTGCTATACATCGCAAATCGGTAGGTCGTCGAGAGGCGAGGGAAACTCCGGGAGTTCACACGCAAACGCGAATCTCGGCGTAACCCTCGTTACATTTTGATCCCATGAGAGACGTTTCTCTCGTAAGCCTCGCACCGGCGTAAGATCCGGATTCCCCCCGCGTCTCGTGAAACATCCGTGGTATTACGAGCTTCGCTCCGGCCACGCGAGAATATAACACGGCTCCGTCGTACCTGGAACAGGATAATTTTTTTTTTCGCGACCCCTTGTACTTCATACCAGTATTCCCATAGAGCAGAGAAACTTCGGGTTTCGTTGGGACCACCGCTCGAAGGTATATATTGCCCCTTGAAGCGACCCCTCAAAATGATATCACTTTTTTGCTCCCTTCCCTAAATCTCAAAAATGGCGAAGAAATCGTTCCATTTAAAAAAAGGGTCGTGAAAATAGGAAAATTTTTTTTCTCGTCTTATTTCTTATCTTATTTCGTCAATATTTGTATATCAAATATTGTTCCTCGAAGCAACCCCTTAAAATTATACCACGGTTTTGCTTCCGTCGAAGTGACGTTCTCAATTCCAGCTGTTTCAAATTGCACTTCCGTGCCGTGATTTTTTCGTTAGGAAATCGGGTTTTCCCGTAAAATCGTTGGGAAGTTGGATTGAAAGTATGAGAGAAAAAAAATGCTTAAGGGGGAGATACCTTTAGACGTGGAAAAAATGGCTGATTTCCATTTTTTTTTTATAGGAAAGATTTCTTCACCATTTTTGAGACGTAAGGTATGTTTTATTACTACTTTTGGGTGTTACATGGTATTTTTTTTTATCAACCTTTTAAAGAGAGTAGGTATAACACAGTCTTCTAAACGAGTTGCAGCGGATTTTGTCCGACGGCGTGACACGGAACGTCGGCGGGATTAATCTAAAAAAAAAACCAACAAAGATTTTTCATTCATTAACACTCGTACGCAGAATATGAACCAAGAAAAAGTGAGAAATGTTGAAAATCGATTAAATGGTACGCTTAGAAGGAAAAAGTTCGAATTTTTCGAAAAAATAGCTACATTTTGCAAAAAAAAAAAAAATTTCTTAACTTTTAAAAACATTTAGGGTCAAGTTTTAGACCAGCCAGTTTTGAAAATATACTTTAGAAGACCATATGCCATACCTCCGTTATTTTTAAAGATTAATCATATTAAAAAATACCATGTCAGAGCCAAAAGTAGTAATAAAATAGGCCCTAAGTCTCAAAACTCGCGAAGAAATATGTTTCCTTTCAAAGTCTTTCAGAATAAAATCATGAAATTCTACAAATTTTTTCCTTGCCTTTTTGCTATTTATGCCGCGGTTGGAATTCACGGCATCAGATATTACATTTTCACTCCTAAATGACACATTTTTTTTTCCAACGCTCAATCTAAAATGCTCAATCTAAAATCATTCTAGACTCCCCGCATATTAATTTGAAGAAACACCGCCCGGTAGGATACTTCGATCTAGGACGCTTTTTATCAGACGCGTCGTTTTTTTAATTTTTTGCTTCAACCGCCGATAGGTGTTACCGTAACAGCCCTAGTGTTACATATTTCTTACGATCCACGACGTAGAAGAACACACGTTGCTAAGTCAACCGTGGCACATTATGTCTACTTGTTTGAACACTCGTCGCACCACTTGCCAATTACTGGCATTGTGGTGGAAACTTTTTTGGTATAGGGGAATCCAATTCATTCCCTACATAGATGGATATTTTCAGGTTATCAAAAGTTTTATTAATTGTTTGTCTATCGATCTCAGGAAATTATTTTTTTCTACCCAAACACTCACATAGGAAAATTTCGTCTATTGAGACAGTGTGGTTGACAATGGTCGAAAATGACGAAAAAATTCGCGATTTTTTTTCCAATGCAACTACTGGACCAATCGTTTCAAAATTTGTAGGGTATTTTATTGTACATTAGAAAACATGAAAAACATTTTCTTTAATCGACAATAAGTGTTTATCAGCAGCCTGCAGCCAATTGCTGCTGAACGAATTTACCTCGCGATGTCGAACTGCGGCAGCTGTCGTTTTTTTTTCTCATTTGAAACAGAAAATTTGAAAACCATTACATTCTATATGAAAGTACGCTGTCGATAAACCAAGAAAAAAATTGAAAAGTTGAATATTGTAATAATGGCAGCATTCAGGAAAAAGATCGAATTTTCACCGAAAATTTTCGTTTTTTTCGGGCAAAAATGATTGTTTAATTAATTTTTTTATTGAATATGGAGGTTTATCGACGAGGGCTTATTATGGGTCTATAAACCTATTTATATATTATGGGTCTAAGAACCTTTGGTTGAAATGAATCGGATAAATAGTTTTTTTTTTATCGCTGCCGCAAATTTCGAAAAATCGTTCGCCAACGATTGGCTGCAGGCTGCTGATGAACACTCATTGTCGATTTAAAAAAAATGTTTGACAAAAGTACAATACCAACTGTCATACTGAGCGTCATTTAAGGGGTTACACCAGTGGGAACGCTGAAAATTTGGGTGATTTTTGGGGATTTTTTGGAAGAGAAGTACTAAATTAAATGCTTTGGGGAATTGAGAATATATTTGGCTATATTTGACCTATATTGCATAATTTTTTCATAGAAAAATATTGAGATCTAACCGACTTATGCGCTGCCTTCGGAGGCGCCAAAAAAAGTTTCTCCACTGCTGACATGATTCCGGCCGATTGAGTAGCCCAAACCGAAAAAGGAAAACTGTGGTTAAACTGGAAGGTATTTCCTGTACAATGACGTAGGATTTTCGAAAAATATCAAAATCTAACGAAATGGCGTAGTTATGAAAGAAAGTCTGTTTTCTTGCCTATAAAATGGTCGGTTTTTTCAACGCTAGATCGTCCATTTTCATCCAATCGAAAATATCCTACGTCATTGTAGAGTAAATATATTCAAGAGTACTCAGTTCAAATTTCAAGTCAATGGGATAATTGCTCTCTGAGTTACAATGTCAGCAAATTTGAAAAATCTCTTTTCGAGAAAAACGCGTTTAAAGATTGAACTATTGCTTTTATACCCACGAGCGGTTGCTTTTTAGAAGGCTGTCATTCAGGGAGTATTAGAGATGCGGCCTTGACATTTTTACAGGATATTCTTGAAAGTATAAACTGTCGAAAAAGGCAAAAAATCGATTTTTTGAAAGTAGCACATTGGCATAGCCCCTTAACATCTACATCCTCATAAACGTTCCGATGTTGAAGTTTGCACCATTGGAACACAACGAAAATTATTTTTTTCGTACTGCCGTATTTTTTTTGCCGTATTTAGGCTACGAAAATTCCGTAGATAGTTTGGAAAATCCTCGTTCAAAATTTCTAACCCACAGCGCCGAAGAAATATTTCAGGTAGTAATAAAAATAGAGAAAAAAAAATCGAGCGGTTTTTTCGTTGCACTCCAACGTTGAAAATTCCTGTTGGCTCACAATCAGCAACACATTCTAAATATTCATTCAGATTATAACATTTCATGAAAAGTAAACGTTTAAACACATGCCCATGTGCATATATCTGTGTGTGCGAGTGCTTCAGGTATTCCGTTGTGCTCTTTTTTCTCATTTCATTGTACGGCACGTCAGGTAAATACATTAACTTCGCAAGGCCTTGCCTGAGACACTCATGCCGTATAATAATAAAACAACGATAATAACACATTCAAAAATGTATTATCGCGTATTCCCGTGCAGTTGTATAACTTTGATTAATAAACCCTTTCAAAGCCCCCACTCGCTCTTATGTCTTGCACATACGATTTCAAAAAGCTGTACAGCTGGGCTCATGAAAATCGGCCAGCAAGGTGAACGTTTTATTTCCCCCGGCTATACAGTCCACGACGACCTTCTTCCCGACAACCAGCGACCAATAACTAACTTTCCGGAGCTAACCTTGCGGTCTTAGCGTTTGAATAAACAATTTCATTCAACGGAATAAACATGTGATTTCTATTCAGGAAATACGCCTTCGCAGTCGATAGTATCGTAAATATGCATGCGCCAGACGAGAAACCCATGCGCGTCTTTTTTCAACAATTCTTCTATCGTGTGAAAGTATTTCACACGACCTGTGTGCGAAGCAGCGCGTTGCAAAAATAACACAATTCGACCGAACGTTTTTTTCCTCTCCATATACATATGAAATATTGTTCATCGCGTAATTTTCATGAATTAATACGATACTCAGCAAAGATGCATTTCTTTTATTTATTTTTTTTATCGTAGCTTCCATTTGCACAGGGCCCTTCCCCTTCTTAGATTTCCCATCGTATTCCACTTCACAACCCAACTAAGCAACGATGTATTTTTATTGCATAATTATTGATCAAATTCTGGAATTGTGCGTGCACATTTTTTATGCACAAATCACACTCGCCAAGGCAGCAAAAAAGGATCCTCTCCTTTTAGAATTATGCGAGCGTTGAGAAAAATATTTTTTCATTTCGCTTAAGGGGGGAAATCACAGTAAAATTTTCAATTTTTCGAAAAAAAAAAATTTCGCTTAAAAGGTGCTTTAGGGTCTTAAAAATAATATGCCAAATGATGGAATACGGCAAAAGTGTCCGAGTGCCCAAATTTCTTGCGTTGAATACAACGCTTTTTCACGACGCTTCACTTTCGTGCATACATATAGAACATAAATAGTGATAATAAACAGTGATATTTGTAAATCATTGTCATTATGAGTGACACATCGTCGTATCGTGTTAGAAAAGGGACGAAAAAGGATACTGCGTACGAAAATCGACTGTACGGTGCAGGCATTGCAGATTAGAGGTATATGAAATTTTCATATGGTTTCTCAGTACTTAAAACTTTAAACGCGTTTTTCTCGAAACCACTTTTTTTGAGCTCGCCGAAGACATAACTCGAGCAAATCTTTACCGATCGACTTGAAATTTTGACAGTAGCTTCGAAACATCTTTCTCCACGGAGCTACGTAGGATTTTTTATTTTATATGGCTTAGTTTTTTTGTTATCGACGATTTTATGGCGTTCTTTTTTGTTCAAAATTTAACTTTATTTTCAAACATGCACCATTTTTCGAAAAATCAATATATCGAAAAAATCCTACGTAGCTCGCTAGCTGTTGTTATATGGAAACTAAAAAATGTTGGTTTTTTCTTCCAGGTCAAAAATTAAGGAGTCTACGTCTTCGGCCATGGACACGCTTTCAAAAATAGGCGCCATTTTAAAATATTTTTTATTGAAAAAATTACATTTTGTACTTTTTCAGTATTGCTATAAAACCTACTTTACAGATTTTCGATTGATACTTTTATTCGGCCAAAATTAATTCCCGAAAATATGCCTATTTTTTTGTGTGCCACTGTAATTTTCCCCCTTAACGGCATACATGAAGGGTTTGCAAAAGCGCGTTTTGTTACGTCTGCTTACCATCCTGCGAAAGTCGTGTCTGCGCCAAAAATAATTGACTCGAAACGTATTAGGCACTGTCCCTGAATTCCACTGTGGAATATGCTATATTCAAATATCCATCGGAAGCGATGAAATATATAGAAATACTAAGAAATACTATACTGTAGAAATGAAATATAGAAATACTAAGAAATACTAACTGGCCCGTGTGACATCAGCTGACGGACATTGAGCGAACGATGTTCAAAGGCAAAAGAGAATTCCATTTTTTTTTTTCGAAAGCCCAGCAATTGTCGCATGCATTACGATGTGGATCTGCGGCAAATTATTTTGCAGCACTGTAATTACGTACGGCAACGTGAACGAAAATTGCAAATATCGTGATAATAGAAACCACGTTATCTATTATATTATTAAGAAGTGAGATACCCTAGGCAAAGAAAAAATTGCTGATTTTCATGATTTTTTTTGTACAATGTCTTCACCATTTTTAAACTTAAGGCATGATTTATTACTACTTTTAGTTGTTACATGGTATTTTTTTAATTAACCTTTGAAAATGGCACGGCCTTCTAAACTGCATTTTCAAAACTGGCGTGACGTATAGCTAAAAAAGTAATCGACCGATTCTAATGAAATTTGGTTTAAATCTTTCTAACCTTATTGTCCAAAATATGAACCTAAATTTATTTGAAAATTTGAAAAAAGTATTTTTTTATTGCAAAATGTAGCTATTTTTTCGTAAAATTCAATCTCTTTGTTTCAAAGCGTACCATATCATCAATTTTCAACAATCCACACTTTTTCTTGGTTCATATTCTGCGTATAAGTGTCAATAAAAGAGAAATCCTCGTTGCTTTCTTCCAGATTAATCCCGCCGACGCTACGTGTCACGCCGTATTAAAACATCCGCCGCAGCCCTTTTGGAAAACCACGCCATACCTTCGCCATTTTACATTTTAACTAAAAAAAATACCATATAAAAAACAGCGAAAAACGGTAATAACCACACCCTAAATCTCAAAAATGGTAAAGAAATATTCCCTTTAAAAAAAAACATGAAAAACATCAATTTCTTCCTCACTTAAAGGTATCTCCCCCTTTAATGGGTAACACAAATCCAGAGGCCTCGAACAAATTTATCCTACAAAACCGCGATATCAATGAACACAATTTTTCCTCCGTCCCGGGATCCACGTAGCATGCGGCATTTTTTGTTTGCTCATAAAATTTATTGTTCACGATATAAGCAGCGATGACCTCGTGAGGGTGCGTTAATTACACTTCCAAGATGATACAGAGTGAACGGAGACAAGGGAATGATCGATTGCGTACTGTCGCTAAAATGATTCACTTCGCGAGACATGTGTGAACGTGATAACGGACATACACACACTAAGGAATGAAAAAAAAAAACAAGAGATACGGTTGTTCTTTGATATGTTTATCTTCACCGACATTACCAAGTGTAGTTAATGCATTTACAAATTGTATCTCGTCGGAGACACACACACACACACCCACCCACACACACACGCGCGCACGCGCGCGCACACACACACACACACACACACACACACACACACACTATCATTTTAATGATTATATATATATATGACAGATGATATATGATATATGTGACAGATCGTGTGAATCGGATTTATTCAAACAAAAACTATAAGTTCCTGAATAAACTTACCTTTATTCTTTTAATAATAATTCTAAGATCGTCAAATATATTTTTTATTTGTATTTTCGTGCAATAAACATAAAAAGACAAGTAAAAAGAGAATATAACCTAAATGTAACCTCAAAATACGAATGTAATGTTCAATATTTTTTGCTCTCCGATATTTCAGGGACAAAATTTCAAGAGGGAAAGAGAATTCTCGAGAGTGTTCAATAACTGGTACATGCCTGTTCAATATTAGGGACATAGGCACTTCCAGTGTTCAATCATTGGGACATTTGCATGTTTCACATTGTTATTCTTTTTTTCATTTGAAATCATTTAAAAATAATTTAAAGGGTGATTTTTCGAAAGTAAAATACCAAAGTATCATCTAAACATGAAATCGATGGTTTTTTCTTGATTTTATTTTTTTTTCTCACCGAATTCAATACCCCAGATCCTTGGCTGTTCGATAATTGGGACATTTACCTTAGTACGCAGCCATTTTTTTTTATCTGGAATTTTTCGAGCCCCCGAATAGAAGTAAAGTTTTCGTAAAAATGCACTTTTTTAACCCCTGCCGTTGTGTGAAATTTTTTTTCGAAAAGATACGGCTACGCACAACGAGAACTACATTTATAAAGATTATGAAACTTTTTTGTTTTTACTTTCCAGACCAACCATTATTAAGTTATCGATCCAGCCATTGGATCACAATTTTTATGAGGCTCTCTTATACTTCAATAACGTTGTTAATTGTTGTTTCTTCCATTTAAAAATTCCCACGAAGCCAGTTCAATCAATGCTCAATACCATGCCTTTTTCAAACTCCCAAATAAAGAATCGAGTAGACAAAAAATCTATGAAAAACCAACTAGATGTTTGGCCAATTATTGTATCAGCCGAAAATTATAACATACGTGTCAATTGATTTTCCTCCATTGGTGGAATTGTGAAGTTGCCATAACGAGAGTCGGTCCGTTACGCTAATAGTATTCAATTATTATGTATGTGATTTTTTTCAATTTTTAAGTGAACCTTACTCTTTCAAATCGGCCCGGGTAGTCTTGCTATGCTGAAGTATCAAATAAATTCAATGTGAATTTGATACGAACTGAGTGGAAATAGTTATTAACCAGGCCCCGACGCCAACATTTTTCCATAACAAACGTAACAAGATTTTCATCTGCTAATTACGAGGAAACGAAGACGTTAGGTTCACGCCATTGGAAGTACCCATTTTTGAAAATTCTCCTCCTGGGTGCACAAGAGTTATCAAGCTGAATTTAAATTAAGCGTGCGGTCGCGTTTGCATGACGTGGACTCGTACGAGCATCATAAATATATGAATATTTATATACGCGAATACATTTAACGCAAGAATACTTGTCTACACGTGCTTGGCTATACTCACATACGTGCAGTTGCAGACACACATTTATGTATGCATATATGAAGGATAAGTATGACTACGCACGGACATCGACAATGCGAATATCCAAAGGGACCGTGTGGCAGCTCGAATATGCATGCACGTTGGAAGTACGAGATACGAGAAATAGACCGAAAAAAAAGAATTGAGTAATATTTTTTTATTTCGGAAATTCATGATTCTGATGCTGTTCACAGTCTCGAGGGGCTTCTGGCTGTCGGAAAAAAAATCTCTTATCTAAAGCGCCGTGCACCGCCTACCGTGACTAATTTTTCATTTGGTTATCTCTCTTACACACTCTCTCCCTCGCCCCTCTCTCTTTCTCCTTCTGCTATCCCGATACTTTCCCTTGTTCTTTTTTTAATGGTTCTTCCTTCACTTCCCGTTTGACGAGATTGATAGTACTATTTATGGTCTTACAATTCATAAAGCTCTTACGGCCGGAAGTATTTATGTGAATGTGAATGCAGTTAGCAGTAGTTTTGTGAAAAAAATACTATTCTTCGTACACGCAGGTCTTTACTGACAGCTTTATGAAGTTGAAGTTTACACCGTTCGAGCGGAACGGTATTTAATTTTCTTTAGGCCGTGTATCACAAGGCTGCGAAATTTTTTATTACGAGCCGCCGAAAAGCCACCGCCGGATGTCACAACAGCTGCCTGAGGCTCCACACTGCAGCAAACCGCAACAGCCCACTATAAGGGCGGGGTAAACTTAAGGGAGCTTTCCAGTGTGAAATTTTCAAAAAATCGATTTTTTTTTTTTGCTTTATCGAATAGTATACACTCTTCCGAATATTCCCTGAAATTTTCATGCCGAAATTCAGATTATTTCGGTTACTGTACAGCATTTCTTGGAAGAAGGCAACGGAGCGCTACAGCTACAGCGAAACTTTGAACGCGTTTTTCTCGAAACAGCATTTTTCAAAACGGTGTCCAGCTTGGAGGGCAGAGTTTTAAAGCTATCGAGTTGAATTTTTTACACAATATTCTTAACGTCATTGTTTATCGTGCTATGGAAGCTTTTTTTTTTTTTTTGACATCTTCCTATTTTTTTGTAAAAAAAACTGCCAAAAAAAATGGTAAAATCGATATTTTTTGTTCAAACGGCGCCATTTTTGCAAAAAAAAAAAAAAAGCCTCCATAGCACGAAAGCCAATTATATACCGATCAATAATCTTTTTGTGTTTTTTGTTTCAGATCAAAATTGTGACCCCCAACGTGGACACCACATCCAAGTGCATTTTCTGCAACAATTGTTTCATCATTTTTATAGATATAAATTAATAAATAAATCGATCTTTAAAAAATTGTTTTGTATTCTTCAATACCCAATTAATATACAAAAAAAAAACCAGACCAATTAGATTATTTTTTCTTTAAAAAAAAAAATCGCGAAAAACAGCGATTTTTCGGGCTGTCACACTGGAAAGCTTCCTTAATTCGGCGAAAAAAAGGCATGATTTTAAGATTTTTTTTTGGCGTAACGAATAGTGTTCGTTTATTGAAAAATTTACATATAATGAAGTAACATTTGAACAACATTCTCCTAAATTTGCATTGCAAAATATTCAAAATTGAGCGAGTGAAAATTAAACCCCGGAGGCGCCTCGAAAAAAAGTTGGTTTGCGGTGTGCACCATAACTCGCAACAGAATGATCTGAAACAAAAAAATCAAAATGCATTTGTTAAAGGAGATGTTTCTCGAGGTAATGACGGGAGGATTTTTTTTTTCTGATTTTTCGATTTTTCGTAGCACTTGGGAGCCAAAAACCCGATTTTCGCTAAAAAAAAATCGGCTAATTTGTTGTTTAAACGCGTTTTCCTCGAAACCACTTTTTTTGAGCTCGCCGAAGACATAACTCGAGCAAATCTTTACCGATCGACTTGAAATTTTGACAGTAGCTTCGAAACATCTTTCTCCGCGGAGCTACGTAGGATTTTTTATTTTATATGGCTTAGTTTTTTTTTATCGACGATTTTATGGCGTTTGTTTGTTGTTAACAATTTAACTTTATTTTCAAACATGCACCATTTTGCGAAAAATCAATATATCGAAAAAATCCTACGTAGCTCGCTAGCTGTTGTTATATGGAAACTAAAAAATTTGGTTTTTTCTTCCAGGTCAAAAATTAAGGAGTCTACGTCTTCGGCCATCGACACGCTTTCAAAAATAGGCGCCTTAGGGCATATGCTGCGCAGCCGCCATTTTTAAATATTTTTTATTGAAAAAATTACATTTTGTACTTTTTTAGTATTGCTATAAAACCTACTTTACAGATTTTCGATTGATACTTTTATTCAGCCAAA
Organism: Ophion costatus; assembly: GCA_951751655.1. NCBI lineage: Eukaryota > Metazoa > Arthropoda > Insecta > Hymenoptera > Ichneumonidae > Ophion > Ophion costatus. Next base: position 501,632 of record OX632361.1, on the reverse strand, counting down.
ATTAATTCCCGAAAATATGCCTATTTTTTGTGTGCTACTGTGAGTTCCCCCCTTAAATACTTCATACAAAAACATACCAAATTTTCAGAATTTTCTTATCATTTTTTATTTCAACCCCTAAGGAGGTTGAAGTAATGATGATAGAATTCTAAAAAATTTGTTATTGAACAATTAACATTAACATGTTTCATAGGGACTCAACATCCTCAAACCAAACTTTGCATTTTTGTATGCTGTCTTTTGTAAAATACTCGTGTCGGAAAATTTCGTTTAGTACGACTTTCGTCGAATTTGTATTTGTTAATGTCGATCCATTTTTGTTGTTTCAGATTGGATGAGAATGGACGCCCATCCAGTGGACTACTTTTTCACAAGGTAACATTTACACATTCGAACAAAGCTATAAGTCCTTTTTCACCCTCCAACTTTTCGTGGATAATATAATCATTCACCGCATACAAATAATCTCCATCGAGAAATAATACGAAAAGAGCTGAGCAAAAAAAACCAAAGCACGCCGACTCGGGACGAGAGTGTAAAGTCGAGGCCAAAAGTATTCAAATTCCAGTCGCGAGTATTTCGGACATTCCTGATCTCTTTGGCACCGGATCAAACAACCTTCTTTGAGATTTATGCACAGCTGAACGGATCACATCGCGCGAAAATTTGTATCTTTTCGTAACTTGAAAAAGTCTTCGACGAAACATTCCTGATGACAAAAGATAAAGTGAACCACAACGAGGACGAAACAGCTATGAGGAATGAGAAATTCTTTGGTGACTCGTGTTTTTCCAATTTACGACCAGCCGAGCAGTTAACGTCCCGGAGAATTTCTAGCCTGAAACTTGACGTGCAAGGCTCTTTACACAAAGAATCTTAATCTTTATCACTTACCGAAGAGTCATACGAAAATGACGATCTTGCGGATGTCGTAATTGATTCGGCCTAGAGTGTCATACGTTTACATATTTATCAAGTGTGTATACAATTGGCTGTTGCATCATCGTCGAATATCCTGGAAAAAGCAATCTAAGGCACGATCGGCAATTCAATCATTTTATAACTGCGTACATACTAGCGGCGAAAAATTTCCGGACACACATTCAAAAAAGTTTCGGAACGATTTTTTTGGCCATTTCGCCGATAGTTGACATAAATGAATTTAACAAACGGCATTTTGAAAAGAAGGAATTCACCTTCATTTCGTTAAAAAAAAAAATTGCTCCTTTTTTCCACTTAGTACCCTTTTTCGAAAACGACCATTTATCGCATTTTTTATTCCTTTTCTGGCGGACTCCGTTTACAAAAAAAACATCTTTTAAGGCGTTTTTTTGATCGGCATCATAAAGGGTTTTTTGAAAGCTTTGTACAATTTTTTTTCTCTAAAGATATTTTGATTTCTTTGAAAAAAAAGCGACAATTTGAAAAATAACGTGTAACGCGATACGACAAGGATTCAAGGAAATCCTCAAGATAGTAAAACGTTAAATCGGTTTTCGTTCGAGTTTGCAATAATTTTTTCAGATTATTTTTCGACATTTTTTTCCCCCATTTTCGATGAAACATAAGATGATTTAATTACCGTAACTCGAGAAATAAGGGGTTTCTGGTTAAATTTCGAGAGAGGAAAAAATGGTTTTTTTTTTTTTTAATTTTCAACGCAATATAATCAGTTCAGAATGTTGTGCGACATTTTTTGCCCGTTAAAATTGTATAGTTTTCCAGCCACGTCAATCGATCGATGTCAATCGATTCGATTGCGTTGAAAATAGAAGTTTTTTTTGTTGTCTCTTTTGAAATATTACCACAAACCCCTTAGTTCTGGAGTTACGGAACATTTTCGAAATTTTGTCCGGAAACTTTTCGCCGGTAGTGTATATTTCAATGCATCGTGTTTGTGTATCAATAATCCTTTGATGAGACCGCGGTGCACGGATTAATACCCGGGGGCATTAACGAGAGTTCAAAATTCGGTATTGTTTCAGAATCACTCTCTAGGGATGCTATAATGAGAGGTGAGTATCAATTGGACATTATTCAATCATTCCGTCGTCATCGCCGTTAGATATACGTAATATGAATATACATATATGTATGACACGATAATGATCAATGATAATATCAAGAGCTTATTTTCTTATCGAATTTTCATCAAAAGTCAATGTTGAAAATCCAAGTAATTTCTCAAATTCATTCGAAAATATTGAATAAATCAACAAGCACACATCCGCGTGATTCCATGATTCATTGACGTACCGCGAGATAGGTAGACGGGCCGGACATTCGGTTGAAAATCCCCCCACAAACTTCGGCCGTTTGGTCAACGTTCTTTTTTTAGGAATACTGAGCGCGTCGGACTTGGAACGTGGACTCGTTAAGCCGTACTCTGTTCCTTCCGTGTATACGAGAAAAAAGTCTGGCTGCTCGCGAGGTAAAAATCCTCCCGCTCGACGATAATGATAATTATGTCGCAAAAATAGCAACTAGCCTTCGCTCGGTGCAATTAGTGGCTTTTTGTCATTCGCAGACAACAATCAATCGAAACCATCAGCTCGTCGACGATAACCTTAGTCGCCGTTCAGATCAATTTGGCAACATTTGTCAACGAATGCGAGAAAATGGTGAAAGATTGATCCGCGGTATTAGAGAATTTTCGAAAAATCCGCAATTTATTTTGACGTAAATACAATTCGCGATACATAGGCGCTGTAGGAAGTTGAACGATGATTTTTTATTGCCCGTTATTTTTGGCTGTACATTTTTTAATTATTATAGCATTGATTATCGAATTAAGGGGTTACGTGGGATTCGAAGCCTAAAAAAGCGTATTTGCTCTATTAAAAAAAAAAACTATAATGTATAAATGATTTTATTCAAAATGTTAAGCACATAAAAGAGCAGCATTTCAACAATATTTTTTTTAATTCGGGAAATTCAGCGGGTGGGACCTGGTTTCTGGAGACCCCGAAAAAAAATGTCCTCGTGGTGGTCAGGATAACTTATGATAGCTTTATCTGAAATTCAAAAATCAGATTTTCTTCTGATAGCAGATCGGTGTAGCTCGTGATTGAACGAAGGATTTTTTTTTTAATTGAAATTTGCGTTTTTGGCAGAGTTGTATGCAAAATAGTTCAATTTACACTACTATAGCCTTGTAATAGTCGTAATTGAAAAAGAAAACCTTCGTTTAATCACTTGTCAATGCTATTTTGAAGAAGTGTGCAAAATTTTAATAAGATCGGTGCATTAATTTTCGAGAAATCGCGTCCACCGACTTCAAAAATAGTGTTTTGAGAAAAATGCGATATATCTACGTCGCCCCGGTCGGTCTTTCCCAACGGGGGAATCCCCAAAGGGTCTCTATCTCTTCTAGACTTTTACTCCGATTGACTTAAACCTTTGGGAGAATATTCTAGACACATTATACGATTAGATAATAAAATTTTAAAAATAAATCGATTTTTCAAACTTTCTCGCCACCTAACCCCTTAATACAATCAAACGGTTTATATCGGCTTTTTTATTCCGCTAAACATCAGCGAAGCGCCATCAATTTGAATCGACCTTTAGTGAAAACTGCGTCCATCCCTATCTTGAATTTTCAAAGCATGCAATTTCCGCTGCCATTGCCGAATGAGTTTGAGTAAAAGAAGAAGTACATGGAAAATTAACGTTGCGAGTATATATTTTGATCTCCTAGCATCGCTAATCAACACGAATGTGGATTTTGTATGATTTCTTCGCATATCGCAACGATGACTACATTCTTAAAACGCAATTCCCCTTCGAATGCCGTGAAACTTCAACTATTCATTGCACACGTGTGATATTTTTTCTTTTCGTATTTCTCGAATTCATTATCTCTCTATACATGTATATCGCATTTGCATCTGAAGAGAATTTCCATTTCTTTATAGCTTCCCACTTCCCATTCTCCTATACAGGAAACGCCATCTCATTTCCTCTGAGCGCAAGCCTCCCTGTTTTCGTTTTTGACTCTATGTACATAAGTGCATAAAAGCGCGATATTCATCGTACAGAAATATCCGCATACGACGATACGAAGCCCGCTGTTCAATGTCCACTGAAATGTTCATACATGTGTCATGTATACATGCCTCTGGGCACTCTATACAGAAGGAGCAAGGTTTCTTTTTCCATCAGAGGCACATGCAGTCTTTCATTCTTACCCGAACGAGCGATACATTTTTTATAATATCAGTTCTTGAATGTTGAACGGGTATTGATTTGTAGCTTGAATGTCAATACCGGATTGAAAGTCAAGACCGATACGTTTAGCGGTTTGATGTTCTTTTCGCATCCAATCTTCTGTAGCTACGAACAGGCATGCGTGTCCCCATATACTTGACTCTTGAGTGTTGAGATTTTTTCATCCCTCTCTCTCTCTCTCTCTCTCTCTCTCTCTCTCTCTCTCTTTCCTTTTCTTACTTGATCTCCTCGTCATTTTCTCGACCCCTTCTCGTCACAACTCGAAATAACTTTATAAGTTGAGCGAGGATGCATTTTCGTACATGCACAAACGCACGTAGAGACGTACCCACCGAGATCACTCTACGTTCGGATACCATGCGTCGAAGCATCGTCACCAAAATCACTCCCTCTCCCACCTATTTTCCCCATTTTATCATCTCATTCTAGTTCATTCCGTTCATCCGTTCCACTCCACATACGCACACTCGAGCTTATGTAACTTTGTACATTCGCCACGCGTATGTTAGCACAACGGCCTAATGTGCTTTTTCGTACGGCCGGATAGCTCAGAGATAGCTTTCTTCGTTCAAACCAGATATTATATTTAGTCGATCCGTCACTCCGCGGAGTCTGTTAATCGCCCTGCCATTTCTTCTTTTATCACGGATATTCTTGTTTCAGGCCAAACCCTAGTTTTTCACACCTCTCACTCCCTTATCAAGCTTATTTTTGGGCAATATTCTCGTCCGACCAGCATTTCGATAAGAATAGCGATGTATCACCGAAGCACGATATTTTTCAAAACCTTCCGTTCACTCGTTCCGGAGACGTTGAATATTAGATGGCCCGCAGGGTAACTTTGGATAGTGAGCCGATCCAGTTACCGATACACGAACTTCTGCACTGGGTACACGATAATTCTGTATATTACTACTAACATTCTGTAAGGTAAATGTCCCAATTATTGAACAGGTCCCAATTATTGAACGCTATCTTGTATTTTTATTATTTCTCATTCGCCTGCATGCATTTACTTATTTATAAAAATTTCATTACATATATGGAACTTTTAGCTATCGAAATGTTACCTTACTTGTGCAAAAAACTTTAATTAATAGAGAAAAAAATTATTTAATCACCAACGGTGACCCGATTTGACGTCTCGTGGTAACTGCTTATCGTTTTTGCTAAGACGCGCCGCGACGACGTCAAATAGATAGATGAATGGCTCTCTTCTTCTCAAATTTTCTGATTTTGAGAAAAAGAATGTAGATTGGCTTATGATAACCCAATCTACATTTTTTTTCTCAAATTCGGAAAATTTGAGGAGAAGACAGCCGTTCGTCTATCTATTTGACGCCGTTTGGCAAAGTTTCGACGGGATCTGAAGAGCCGTTTCAGAGATTCGTGGGAATCTATAATCGTTCTACCATACCGACCGCGATAAGGTATCATTCCCTCTTAAGCGAAAAAAGTTTGTGCCGATACGTCCAACAGTTTGCAAAAATTAATGATTTAAAATAGGTAATTTTTTAAGCCGTCACTGTAGAATAGCCTCTTAAGGGGTAAACCACTCCCTCAAAGAAAGGCTTGTCACTCCTTCATTTAATTTCTTTTCGATACTTCTATAGTGGATTTTTCATCGCTTTACATTGGAAGAATTTTCGATTCCGTTTTATTCAGATCGGTGGACTGCTTGTGGCTGAAACTGCAACATCACTCTTCGATACGCCTTTCGTTAAGGGGTGGTTTTCTCCGTTGGAAATGTTTTTCCGCAGATTAAAAAAATACTTGTCTTATAGTTTTCAATGCTTTATCACATATATGAGTTTTAACAAAATCGAAGGCGGACACTTGAGTGACGTTCCTTTTTTGAGCATCCTGTAAACTCTCGAAATAGTTTTTCTCAAGTTTTCACCAGCGGTTTATTTTCGCTCGTATTGCTATATTTTTCGTATTATTAGAAAAGCAACTTCTGCAACGATACGTGCTCCGGAAACGAATGAGCTTTTCGCCGCAGGCACCGCTTACGAGCTTTTTTATTCAGCCGTTAATAATACTTACACGTACATTGATGTATACGTCGAGGCAGTGACCTGGTTAAGAGGGCTAAAAAGGGTGATTTTAGACGATTTTTTGGCAGGGAGAGAAACAACTAAGCTTTTTAAATCTTTGACTTTAAAACTTTGACACACGTTCAAGGAGTACAAATTGTCGCAAAGTGGCGGGGTTATTAGCTGGCAATCGAAGCGCCTTGCCACTGCAGTCTCGTGAAACGTGAAAACCAAAATAATTTTTAATTCGCATACACTTTTCTCCTCGATAAACTAAAAATACCCAAAAAAAAACCGTGAGATATTTCGAGCTTGAACAAAAAAGAGATGATCTTTACAATTTTTTTTTTTATTCGCTTCATGAAAATGATATAAAATGGCTTTCTTGCCAATGTTTTTAGCTTATTAAGGACAGTTTCCAATGGTCTAGTTGAAAATATTCGATTTGGGTCGATAAGTCAAATAATTTTTTTGCTATCACGCCCGGCAATTTCGAAAAATCACAACTAGTTTTTGAGAAAACCCGTTCTATAGTTCTCGGTCGAAAAAATATCAATTATTGGTAAGTTACAGCAATATAATGCTAATCAGCTATACCTAGTCCATAGCGTAGTCCTTCAGCTCGTCAAAGAACTCGTTTACCTGCATTTTTTCCGAATCTACGAGCAGTACGAGCCTTCTGAGTGCTGCAACTTCGATGCTGCCCGTAGTTACAGCACTCAGGAGGCATAATATTCATTTCCGGCAATTCCATCGTCATCAAGACTCCTGCATAGCCTTCGTTGGACATGCCTGCAGCCACATAGGTGCGGCAATTTGTGACATTTTAACGTCCGAAATCAAGTGTTTTGGAGTCATGCGTCACTCTCGTCGAGAAAAAACAAACCTTTTTTTGATCCTCTAAACCAGCACACTGCCTTAAGGAGTTTCGGGACAGTCGACGAAACGTTACCATTGGGTACAAATATATACAGTCAATTCTTCGTCACATACTAAATGCACTCTCCAAATTTCGAATCGATCGTCTACAACGTTTCTATAAAATTTACAATTGAAAAGACACTTTTTAAGGATGTTGAGTCCCAAATCGCAAATGATGATAAAATTCTGAAACTTTGGTATGTTTTTGTATGAATTATTTCAGAGGTCGTGTAAAAATTTCACGACAATTAGGAAGCTCGTTATTGAACAATTAACATTCACAAATTAAATGTTGTTTTATGGAAACTGATGTAACTTTGCAATAAGTTTTTTTTTGACCTCTCAATTTTATAATATCTACAATATACTGAAAGCAACGGAAACAAAACGAAGTTTATTGATAAATTTTTTATTATTTCTTTTAAAAATTGTTCTTAACAAAATGTTAATTTTTTAATAACGAGCTTCCTAATCGTCGTGAAATTTTAACACGACCTCTTAAATACTTCATACAAAAACATATCAAATTTTCCGAATTTTCTTATCATTTTTTATTTCAACCCTTAAGGAGGTTGAAATAATGATGATAGAATTCTGAAAATTTTGTATGTTTTTACATGAAGTATTCAGGAGGTCGTGTAAAAATTTCATGACGATTAAGAAGCTATTTATTGAACAATTAACATTAACATGTTTCATAGGGACTCAACATCCTTAACATAGGGAAATGCCTATGTTAAGGGCTCTTCTTACTTTAGACGCTAAAAACAGTCTATTTTCATGAATTTTTTTGATAGGTTTATATTATCGATATTGATATAAAAGTTGTTACACTTAATAGATACACTTTGGAAATACGCAAAAAAAAATTATTCATTTAAGTCACTATTTATAGACGAAAACGGTAGTTAAAAAAATGCCCTAAAAAATTGTAGGTCTGCGCTGTTGATAAAATCTCGAAGATGGATCATCCGAAACATGAAAATCAAACGGTTTTAGATTTATTTGGTTTAAATTCATATGGGTATAGCGCATATCAAACGCTTTTTGATATATGCAAAAATAACAAAATGACGGACATTTTTCGAAAAAACAATGAAGTGTTTTTTCACCATTTTTGGCAAAAAAAAATAGTAGATATCAAATTTTTTTTAAATCCTTGATATGCTTGATATTCTTGATATATGTTGATCCTTCATCAACAAGCCGTCGAAAAACTTGTTTTTTTGGCGAAAAACGCGTTTAAAGTTTGTTTGTGTTCCGAGAGGAAAAATATCGAAGGATGAATTCGATGGTCTACGTGATTTTTCAGGTGTTACGGTAGTTGCGGGGGTGAGGTCTGGTCGTGGAACTCTACTGCGCACCCTCGTCCTCGTTTTCCTCGCGACCTTCCTCTGGCTCCAACTCCACGTTATAAGCCTCACCGGAAGAAACTTGCCGAGTCAAACGTCGGCGAATGAGACTCTTTACGCTCTCGTGCCTCAAGAGCTTCACAGGTATTCACTTTTATAGTCACATCATTCCGTAGAACTGCAAATCGAGCTTGGCTACTCGTTTTTACACCCACATTGATTATCGCCTGCCTAAATCGATTTCAATCGATCGCCACTCATCGGTCAATCAGTCTTTCACGTATCGATGGATATCAATTTCCATTCGTTCGCAAGGACGTTAAGGATGTTGACGTGGGACTCAACATCCTTAACGTCCTAGGCACATTATTCTAGGCACATTGTACCATTAGATAATAAAATTAAAAAGCATTCTTCAAACCCACGTAACCCCTTGACAGACTCTTTTAATTGTTTTCATATCAAACCCTCTAAAGGCCGCAATCACTGCAGCAATGGCAGATCTTTTTTTTAAACTCGGAGGACAGCGCTAAGTTGCTAAAAATTGAATATTTTCATACAAAAAAATAGCGGCTTCTCCGAAAATTGGCCCCCCGATTTCTTTTACTGATTAGCAGCTTTTACAAACAATGATATTGTTGATGCGGAAGAACTTATCAATTTTGAATTTTTTGTGACCATGTTTGGCAGGTTTGTAAATTTTGCAAATTTTCGAATACCTTTAGCGTTAAAGGAGACGACGTTTCCACTTAGTTTCGTGGCATCGAGGCATCGCAAAATGTAAATATTTCTTTTGTTACGACGTATGCGAAACGACGACGATATTTTGCCACACACAGGCACATATTATTTGAAATGTAAACACGAGAATCTCGGCATGTAGTTATCACTCTAAATGTCTCTTCGGTAATGAAAACGACTTGTCCAGGTTGTTACATGGGTACTGTCGAGATGAGACGATTTTTCAAAAATCGTGATTCAAGTATTGCATTTCTCCGTCGCCATAACGTATTGCCGAGCGATGTTAAGGAGGTACGATCATTACTACAAATCCAATCAAAAATCACCTTTTTGGGCAGTCCCACTGGTGGTCCCTTAAGGGCGGGGTAAAGTTAAGTCGGCGAAAAAAAGGCATGTTTTTAAGATTTTTTTTTGGCGTAACGAATAGTGTTCGTTTATTGAAAAATTTACATATAATAAAGTAACATTTGAACAACATTCTCCTAAATTTGCATTGCAAAATATTCAAAATTGAGCGAGTGGAAATTAAACCCCGGAGTAGCCGCGAAAAAAAGTTGGTTTGCGGTGTGCACCATAACTCGCAACAGAATCATGTGAAACAAAAAAATCAAAATGCATTTGTTAAAGGAGATGTTTCTCGAGGTAATGACGGGAGGATTTTTTTTTTTCGATTTTTCGTAGCACTTGGGAGCCAAAAACCCGATTTTCGCTTAAACAAATCGGCTAATTTGTTGATGAAAAATTAGTAATTATTTAAAAAAAAAACAAAAAAGCTCTCGACGATACCTGGTGAATTATGTGAAGAAGTACTGTGCAAAATTTCAAAGCGATTGGTCCAGTAGATTTTGAGTTATCGTGCACACGGACTTCAAATATGACAAGTCTCAGAAAAACGGTTTGAAAAACGCAGAAGAGTTTGGTCGCTTAGCGCTCATTGCACATAAGTTTGAGAACACTTCTCGATTGCATAAAAATCTGAGAAAATTCATGCATATTAAAGGTACTCAAAAGATTAATTTTGCATAATAATAATTCCAAAATGTTATTAACAAAATGATGAAAAAAAAAAAAAATTAGTCAACAAATTTCCCCGCAACCCAATTTTTTTTCGTGATTCGTTCATTTTTCTGAATACGTATGAATTTTTTCAGATTTTTCAATTATCTTTGAATTTTTAGAAATTCAAAATAAAACTCGATAATTTTCTTATACTCACGCAAAGTCGTCGATGCCAGGTCCGTAGAGCAAAAGGCTTCCATCAAGATGATCGAGAGCATCTTTTTAGCAACACTAATGTGTATACTAATATACACCACTAATGTGTACACTAATATACACCATGCCTCAAATATACATAACGGGACCGGAACAGGCCCGTTTATCAAGAAATTTATTCGGGGTCGAAAAATACAATAGCGCGCCGCGCAGCTGCCGCCCAGGTATAAAACCCGGCATGGAGCAATAGACGCTCAAATACTCATAACTTCGTCAATTTTACTCCGATCGACTTGAAATTTTAAAATTCATTCATTTAAAAAATTTTTTTTAAATGAAAAAAAAATTTTAATACTTTACCCCGCCCTTAAATCAGTTGGAGTCGACACTCCGATCAGTTTCGGTCTCCGTCACTTCGCACTGCGCCAGTTCGCAATTGGACTGCTGTACCGAGCCATGCGCCAAAATGAAAATATTCTCCTCACCTCTCGGCCAGGTTCCTCAAAGAGCGAAGAAACTCATCGGCCGTGTCGAACGGTACGAACGGCACCCTGACGGATCTCGAGATACACGAAATAAGGAAAAACATAAACCGCCTAAATTCGGAACAGAGGGTCTACAACGACGAGGCATTCGGGCCCCTGTCCACGGATGCGCCGGTGATCGTCGTTCAGGTTCACTCCAGGCTCACTTATCTCCGACACGTGATTGTATCGTTGGCGCAGGCGAAAGGAATCGAGCAAGTTCTGCTCATATTCAGCCACGACGTATGGCATCCCGACATCAACGAGCTCGTTCAGAGCGTCGACTTTTGTCGCGTTATGCAAATATATTATCCGCACAGCATACAGACGCATCCCCATACTTTTCCCGGCGAGGATCCAAACGATTGTCCCCGCAACATCGACAAGCAGCAGTGAGTACAATCGCGTGCATCATTGACATCATTTTTTTTTTGCTTTTTTCGTTGAGCGATGTTCCTATTTGGACGATTTTTACGCGGCTGGACGAGACGACGTTTTCCTACCCGCGTATTCGCATCTCTGATTAAGGGCGGGGTAAAGTTAATTCGGCGAAAAAAGGCATGTTTTTAAGATTTTTTTTTTGGCATTATGAATAGTGTTCGTTTATTGAAAAATTTACATATAATGAAGTAACATTTGAACAACATTCTCCTAAATTTGCATTGCAAAATATTCAAAATTGAGCGAGTGAAAATTAAACCCCGGAGGCGCCTCGAAAAAAAGTTGGTTTGCGGTGTGCAACATAACTCGCAACAGAATCATCTGAAACAAAAAAATCAAAATGCATTTGTTAAAGGAGATGTTTCTCGAGGTAATAACGGAAGGATTTTTTTTTTTTTCGATTTTTCAATTTTTCGTAGCACTTGGGAGCCAAGAACCCGATTTTCGCTTAAAAAAATCGGCTAATTTGTTGTTGAAAAATTAGTAATTATTTAAAAAAAACAAAAAAGCTCTCGACGATACCTGGTGAATTATGTGAAGAAGTACTGTGCAAAATTTCAAAGCGATTGGTCCAGTAGATTTTGAGTTATCGTGCACACGGACTTCAAATATGACAAGTCTCAGAAAAACGGTTTGAAAAACGCAGAAGAGTTTGGTCGCTTAGCGCTCATTGCACATAAGTTTGAGAACACTTCTCGATTGCATAAAAATCTGAGAAAATTCATGCATATTAAAGGTACTCAAAAGATTAATTTTGCATAATAATAATTCCAAAATGTTATTAAAAAAATGATGAAAAAAAAAAATTAGTCAACAAATTTCCCCGCAACCCAATTTTTTTTCGTGATTCGTTCATTTTTCTGAATACGTATGAATTTTTTCAGATTTTTCAATTGTCTTTGAATTTTTAGAAATTCAAAATAAAACTCGATAATTTTCTCATACTCACTCAAAGTCGTCGATGCCAGGTCCGTAGAGCAAAAGGCTTCCATCAAGATGATCGAGAGCATCTTTTTAGCAACACTAATGTGTATACTAATATACACCATGCCTCGAATATACATAACGGGACCGGAACGGGCCATTTATCAAGAAATTTATTCGGGGTCGAAAAATACAATCGCGCGCCGCACAGCTGCCGCCCAGATATAAAACCCGGCATGGAGCAATAGACGCTCAAATACTCATAACTTCGTCAATTTTACTCCGATCGACTTGAAATTTTAACACAATATTCTTGATATATTATGCATACATTTAAAAAAAATTTTTTAAATGAAAAAAAAAATTTTAATACCCCACCCTTAATCGTTGCAACTAACAGAGCAGCAAATGTCAAGTGCATCAACGCCCAGCATCCCGACCTATACGGTCACTACAGAGAAGCGAAGTTCACGCAGCCCAAGCATCACTGGTGGTGGAAGGCAAATCGTGTATTCGATCAACTGTTGGTGACGCGCAATCACACCGGTATGGTCCTCTTCCTCGAGGAGGACCACTACGTGGCCGAGGATTTTCTTCACGTTCTCAGACTCATGGAACGCACGGCCAAGCACAGCTGTCAACGATGCAACGTACTGTCACTCGGGACCTACCTGAAAACTTACAACTACTACGCCGATAGCCGAAAGGTGAGCGCAATTTTAAACTCAATCGGATAATTAAATCGCTCCACGGTACCGGGCAATTCGATCTTTACGGACAACACTTTCGGCGATTTACACGTGTACGATTTTGCCCGAAAATAAAGACCGGAACGAAGACGATGCTGTAGTATCATCGCAAAATACAAAACAACGTTTGAGAATTGATTATGCGAAAAGTATTTTTGCGATTTAATTCGACTTCGGTGTATCGTTGGTGCACATTAGGGTGGCACAATTTTGAGCTCGATTTTTTTTCTTCTTTCTGGTGATGGTGATCCAATTATCTCGTTTGAAGAAAAAACATTATCGCGGAAGCTGCGAGCGGTCGAAAAATATTTAGCAGTCGCTCGAGCCGCCCAAAAATGCGAAACAAAATAAAATCGATTTTTTTTCGTCCACTTCTAACCAATGCACTTTACGCTTTATAATTTTTTTATCGACCTCGCGAAAGCTCGAGCCGCGGCCAGGGAATATTCAGTCAACGAGATGCTAACGATAAACAATGCCCATTTTTGGTCATAAATCTCAATAAAAATATCCAGAACTTCTCTCATCTATCAAACCAAAAAAAAAATGCCAACGAGCTTCTTAAGACGGAATGACACCTCATCGCGGTCGGTATGGTAGAACAATTATAGATACCCAAAAATCTCTGAAACGGCTCTTCAGATCCCGTCGAAACTTTTCCAAACGACATCACATAGATAGACGAACAGCTGTCTGCCCCTCAAACTTTCTGAATTTGAGGAAAAAACAACGTAGATCAGCTGATGATAAGCGAATCTTCGTTTTTTTTCTCAAATTAAAAAATTTTGAGGGGTAGACAGCTGTTCGTCTATCTATTTGACGTCGTTTGGCAAAATTTCGACGGAATCTGAAGAGCCGTTTTAGAGATTTTTGGGTATCTATAATTGTTCTACCATACCGACCGCGATGAGGTGTCATTCCGTCTTAATGGCACTCTGGGGTACTCCCTCAGACTCGTAAGACTATACAATTTGGCATCAAGATTTCACAAAAATCTTTCATCATTACGTCAAATGATCAAATGGGGGGACAAACATTCTCGTCCGATCATATCTGAGGAGCTGGCGAACAAAATCAGACTTGTCCGCACACTGCGTTGAATGTTTTTGATTTTCTTATTTCATTTCTCTGTGCCTAAAAACTGCCTTTTCGCTCGAAAAGACAGTTTTCAACAAATTTTGAAGTGTTTAACCCCTTCGTCCGCATTGACGCAATAATGCGTCAAATAATTCCGTGCCCTGTGTGGCATTGACGCAATAGTGCGTCAACCTTTATTTCCCTATTTAACTTGCTCCGATTGGAAAACGGAGCCTCACTCGGGGGTTTTTGGGCACGCTGAATCCGAATTTCATGTCAAAATGTGTAAATTCAAAATGGCGGCGCCAATATGGCGGACAAGAATCAAAAAATTTACTCGATTCAGATGTAAATTAGTACTCCGGGATTTTTGAGGTCGCTTATTACGAATCTGAACTTTAAATTTAAAAATTCAATATGGCGGCGTTAGTATGGCGGACCGAAATTGAAAATTTTACTCGATTTAGATAAAAATTGGTACTCTGGGATTTTCGAGGTCGCTTGTTACGAATCTGAACACAAAATTCAAAAATTTTTAATGGCGGATCTAATATGGCGGACGAAAGTGCAAAAGACAGCTCGATTTGGATAAATCTTGGTACTCGGGGGTTTTCGGGCACGCTGAGTGTGATGCCGAACTCAAAATGAAGGAATTTTGTCATTGTTAGTTCAATAACATGTAGCATAATACAATAAAAATAGGTGGAAACATATAAAGCTTGAGTACCGAGTTTCATCCAAATGAATCTGTATTATTTGTATTTTCATTCGCCCAAACAAACCCAAACGAACCCAAACAATTAGTTCGTCATTGTGAATTCCTGAATGTTGAGTTCGGATTCGCAATCGGCACCCTCAAAAACCCCAGACTACAAGTTTTCAGGATAAAAAAATGTTCCTGCCATTTTGGGCACTTTTTTGTCGAATTCTCTCTGCCAACGAAGGAGTTGAGACCGGCTTTGATGAAAAATATTCAAGATCCCACAAGGGTGGGCTCGAAGAACACGAAAAAAAAAAAAAAAATAAAACCTCCTCGCATGGACTTCGTCGTTAAAAGCATCACGAAGATTTTTCAACGTTAGCGGAACAAAAGATGCACAGTATGCAACCGTTGCACAAGAGCAACGAGACGGATGAACGAAATTATTCCGACTCTCTCGCGGCGAGAGTCGAACTTTCAGGATTTTTTTTACTCCCACTAATTGCTGCCTATCTTGAGCACGAGGCAATCGCACGAGGCGAGCTTCACGAATGAATCATTTTGTGTCTCCCTAATCGACCGTTCTCCACAGTCTGCTGCGGAAACAAAAATAGAATCACAGCATTCGCACACTGCATTTACCATCGCCATCTCCTCATGCGCCGATATTACTATACAACGGTAATCGTCGACACTATTTTTCACGCACTTATCGCTTCGGGCAGTATCTCGGGGTCAACGGCGCTCTGCAAAAGGAACTTTTACGGGGTCTGAAGAGGCACGACGGATCGGCACGGCAGGGTAGCGTGTCGACCTACCAGAACAGCCAGTCCGTCCATGCGTCGCCTTCATGGGCTTTTCAACTTTTGCCAAGCCTCTACAGTCACTATCAGAAGGTCTAACGAAGAGAAAACAAATTCCCACCAGACTGTTATCATTGAACACGAAGATTGCTCGAATTTTTGTCTCGGACTGTATACGTTTATTGATCAGAGTTGGAGATGCCGAATTATTTGACAAAAGCGTTCTTTCGTTGTCCATTCGACGTTGTTCGGAGGGCGTTCGGCTACTGTGATGATCCGAAAATCAGGGTTCTTTAAGGGCGGGGTAAAGTTAATTCGGCGAAAAAAAGGCATGTTTTTAAGATTTTTTTTTTTGGCGTAACGAATAGTGTTCGTTTATTGAAAAATTTACATATAATAAAGTAACGTTTGAACAACATTCTTCTAAATTTGCATTGCGAAATATTCAAAATTGAGCGAGTAAAAATTAAAGCCCGGAGGCGCCTCGAAAAAAAGTTGGTTTGCGGTGTGCACCATAACTCGCAGCAGAATCATGTGAAACAAAAAAATCAAAATGCATTTGTTAAAGGAGATGTTTCTCGAGGTAATCACGGGAGGATTTTTTTTTTTTCGACTTTTCGTAGCACTTGGGAGCCAAAAACCCGATTTTCGCTAAAAAAAAATCGCTAAAAAAAAACAAGCAGAAGCTTGTCGGACTATTCTCTAGTCAGTTTCAATTCTAAGAATTTCATGCAAAAAAGTGTATTTCGCCAATAATTAAAAGTGAAAAACTCTCTTTATTTGGGCGGCAATTAGAATGTTATTCGACAAAAATTGTATTTGTGGCAGTCAAAATTGTACCGTTGGTGTCACAATCTGGGACAGTGGGAGCAACTGGGCCGTTTACCTTGGTGAAAAAAAATGTTAAGAAGAATAACGTTGGTCAGGATTAAACTAACGTTGCACTGGATGAGTATACGAAATTTCGAGTCGATCAGTTAATCAGATGTCGAGAAATCGTGTACACCGTTTCGAAAAACATAAATTCGATAAAAAAAAAACAAGTTCGAAGGTTTACTAGCAATTCTACGGTTGTAATCATAAGTTTACCTTTAGTATGCGATCCCCTGCGATGAGTTTTCGTAGTTTTCACAGTCGCCTAACCCCTTAAACCATTTCAATTTTGCAACATTTTCTTTATCTCATTATTCGGCAGATTTATCGAATAATCGAATAATAGATTATCGAAAAATCAACGTGACCAATTCTTGTATATGTATTTATGCATTTCCATACACACACAGATAGATATATATATATATATATATATATATATATATATATACATATAATTTTATAGTGCTTGATTTTTAACTTGATCACCCGGTTTCTTTCGCTTTGCTCCCGTACCTTTTAACTCCAGAATACATTCTCCAAAAGACAATTGCAGGCAATTGAGTATAGAGGTGCTTCGTTAGACATTTACAAGTATAATCTTAAGGATGGTGAGTCCCAAATCGCAAATGATGATAAAATTCTGAAAATTTGGTATGTTTTTGTATGAAGTATTTCAGAGGTCGTGTAAAAATTTCACGACAATTAGGAAGCTCGTTATTGAACAATTAACATTCACAAATTAAATGTTGTTTTATGGAAACTGATGTAACTTTGCAATAAGTTTTTTTTTTGACCTCTCAATTTTATAATATCTACAATATACTGAAAGCAACGGAAACAAAACGAAGTTTATTGATAAATTTTTTTTTATTTCTTTTAAAAATTGTTCTTAACAAAATGTTAATTTTTTAATAACGAGCTTCCTAATCGTCGTGAAATTTGAACACGACCTCTTAAATACTTCATACAAAAACATACGAAATTTTCCGAATTTTCTTATCATTTTTTATTTCAACCCTTGAGGAGGTTGAAGCAATGATGATAGAATTCGAAAAATTTGGTATGTTTTTACATGAAGTATTCAGGAGGTCGTGCAAAAATTTCATGACGATTAAGAAGCTATTTATTGAACAATTAACATTAACGCGTTTCATAGGGACTCAACATTCTTAATCGATACATTCATTGCCGTTGTCGTTGTCGTTATATATTTGTTTTCACCGGATACGACGTGGTGGATCTAGGATTAAAACATCATGAACGTAGCCGCAATGAAATCTGAAATTAATTCATCGCAGTTTGCTGCTATTTTCATTTCATCCTGCACGAGTAAGATTTCACAAGGAAATGTTATTTTTTTTTTAGTTCCGAATGATTTATTATGGTTTGTCAATATGGCAGGTTGGCGAAGTGACGAGCTGGCGAAGAAAACAACACTTGTCCACACTGCGTCAAAAAAAAAAAAAACAGAGTTTTTAACGAATTTAAATTTAAATAAGAGAGAATTTAAAGAATTTTGAGGATTTGTGTGTTTGAAAAACACGAAGAATAATGTTTTGATAAATTTGACGTAGCGTGGCCAAGTTCGGTTTTGTTCGCCAGCTCCTCAAATATAATTGTCTCGTTCGTGTATGGTTGTTTGTATGCATTAGGGTATATTTTTGGCCACCGGGCGTACTTTTGGGTAGCGCGTAATCACAAAATCGCTTGCTTTCGCAGGCTGAAGTTATACCGTGGATATCGAGCAAGCACAATATGGGCATGGCGTTCAATCGCGTTACGTGGAACAAATTGAGAAAATGTACCGCCCAATTCTGCTCATACGATGATTACAACTGGGACTGGAGCCTTCAGCACGTCGCCCAAACTTGTCTTCCGCCGAGCAAAGGTGCGGGTGCTGTACCTCGTCTCGATTCCGGCCTCGTCACGATGATGATGAGAGCCCCGAGAGTTTTTCACATTGGAGAATGGTAAACGAAACTTTTGATTTTTTTTTTTTCGTTTCCCGACGACGAGCATTGGCGCGGCCGGGTGGGGGTAGGGATGGACACGACGAGGCCAGCAATAAATTTATCCAAAATTGTCAAATTCAAATGATCGATTAATTTTATTGAGCTTTCACCTAAGCAGGCATGAAAAAATGAGTTCGATAAAACTCGAACTACTTCCTTTCTTGTAATTTCGTAATTTGTATAAAGGTAGCTACGCAGTTCTACGCAAGAAAACAAAGAAACGTGAAAAGAACCTTCGATAAAGGACGTCTACAATGGTACGGAAAGATGATATGCTAAAATAAGTAGCAATCGAGAACACAAATGTTCAGAAATACAGTATATAGAGTTTTTATTTAATCATGGGGAATTCATTTTTCGCTAGGGATTTTAGAAATTTCAAGTTTGTCCAGGTTATTTTTACTGTAGAAACTTGGAATTTTTGAGGCAGCCCATTGTTGAAATTCTACACGAGAATGTGTGTCAGAATTTTTACCGAAAGAAATGTAAAAAATTATGCTACTTGCTTAAATTTTTACATGAATGAAAGCAAAATATTAAAAGCTAGTGTCAATTTTTGACTATGTGCACATTTGTCACCGGTTTCAAATTTTTCATGTAATTTTTACGGAGATTCACCGTAAAAAATACTTAAAAATTCTCTCCGTGTATAGTATAAACGTATCAAAAAAAATTCACGAAAATAGCCTTTTTCAGCGTCTAAATTGAGAAGAGCCCTTAAGTTAACTGGGAGCAAAAGTAATACATTGGATTTGCCAGCTAATGCAAAACCGAAAAGAACGCTAGAAAAAACATTTACTGTCAAGTAATAGATAATATCATCACAAATCTAAAGCGCTGATTTGAGAATCTGCCCTTGACTCGCGCCTTTCGCGCATTTTTTTATATTGGATATGAACAACGGAGTGGTTTTCATCAATTATAAAAATCTTAATAATTGATACGTCAGCCTTGGAAGCTGAAGCGATTGTCGTGAAGAATATACTTTTATTCAAAAATGATGAAATAAATGCTCAAATTTGAAGAAAGCGTAATATAAAAGAGCACTGGCCTGGCTTGTATAAACTTTTCCAACCAGCAATGGAGTACTCCGAGTGAGCTCCGCCAGCTGCGAGAGGATTTTTTCTGTCGCGAGGCGGATAAAAACGTGGCTTAGCAGCACTGTGCCTCAGTAACGATTCTCTCATATGTGACTGCTGAACTAAAAATAAATTCCAGCTAAAAGAGCTTTCGGGCGAATTGGGGAAAAAAATAACTGCCCATTTTCGAGCGTTTTCTTCAGATATTGTTCAAAGAGCGGAATAAAATGCACGGTCGATAGAACTTTTAGGCTTCATCGGGTATATATTGAGGAATGTTTGAAAAATGTAAATTTACGCAGTACAACTGTCGTAAATTTAATCCTAGAACTACGAGTGAAATTTTTTCGTTAAGGCGACGTACCTGAGTTAACGGCGTGAAAAACAGGCGAACTTCGGGAATTTTTATCTCAAAAACTAATGTTTCGATTGGATCCGGGTTTTTTTTTAACTGGAAAATATGTACATTGAGGTATGTTTGGGAATTTTTTAAAATATATTCGTTGATTGGAAGCGATTCAAACGCGATTATTATTATACACTATTATTCAATTACTGATATGTACAAATAATATGGAAAAAAGAAACGATTCATTAAGTAGAACAAATGCGACAGTGAGCGTCTTGCGCATGGGCTACAAGTTGAAACTCGTTCGAGCGGCCGTTATTCCGAACGCGCATGCCGAAAGAGAGAGAGACAGAAAGAGTCAGCGAGCGCGGCGGGCGCGCCTGGTGGCGGCACTGTAAAGCTCTTCCCTTTGGGGTCTTTTGCGTTCTTATCGGAGGGCCGGACTGTTTTTTTTTCCACGCCTCAAATCGTCGTTTCATTTTCAATAATTCTTTGCGAGCTACCATCGACATTGTTTCAGGCCTAACGAAACCAAATATAAATCGCGCGCCGACGCGATAAATGTCGCTGCATACTTGCCGTAAACCTCCGAGAAATCCATCTAGCTCACAGTGCCCCGTGATACACCGTACCCCACTCTCCCCAATGCGCACATTGCCGTTTCAAGCTCGAACAATCGGCAAACGAAATTCATTCCAAGCGCGACAGTGCAGTTTAAAAAGTATCGCTAATGTACCGTTACGCTTCGACGTAAAATTATTCTCAAATCGCGTTTTATCACAACAATGATTCTTCATTGGTTAAAACGAATGTAATTTTTGTTTGCAGCGGTGTGCATCACAAAAAAAATAATTGCGAGTCAACCGCGGTTATCGCGAAAGTGCAAAATGTTCTGAACACCGCGCGATCTCATCTATTCCCGACGCAACTGACGCTCACGATTGCCGGAATTGCGAAAAAGACGAAACTCCGAAAGGGCAACGGCGGTTGGGGCGACTTGCGCGACCACGAGCTATGCTCGAACATCACGGTCAATCCTGACCTCGCATTGCCTTAAGAATAATTGTATAAAAGCTGGAAAGAAACGTTTCTTCCAACGAAAAAATCGGCGAGAAAGTGAGAGCGGGAGGAACTTGGAAACTGTGAAGGATCTCGTGATAATTCGTATATATCATTGATTATAAAAAGAAGGCTATTTAGGATTATACTTTAGAGAGGTTATGTAGCTCGGATCGCGTCGAGCGAAGGAACCCGGAAAAAGCGTTATGTCTCGTTCGCGAATTAGTTGCCAACGTGAATATATTCCGGGGATTCTTGGAAGATGACGAAAAAAAAAAAAAACGAAAAGTCGACTTGAGGGTGTGTGCAAGTAGTTGAGAGCTGAGCCTAACGCGTATAACGAAAGAAAGAGACGAAGAATTGAGAACGTCCCGAATCGAGGGACTTTAATCATGTGCAAGGAGAAAATAATAATTTTCAACGAATCGCTGGGCGATTCTGTGACTGCTGCTAAGAACCAAAGGTTCAACGAGACTAATTTGTTATTTAATTATTATCATTATCATCATTGTAATTATCTTAATATTCGTAAACGAATGCCAAGTGCTGACGAGGAAGAAAAAAGAATCATAGCGAACGCGTTTTTCTCGTTTACATTTGTCGTACAGCAGGCGCACGCACACATCGCGACGAGTTGAACAGATTGAACGTTCCAACGATGCAACGTCGATGGGGAAAAAAGTGAGAACGTGATTGTACTCTCGCGAGCGACTAGCGAAAACCCGTTGTTTTCATGAATATGCTCAAAAGACTTTTGTTCGGAGTGGTGGGGGAATGTGAAAATAAATAATAAAAGAAAACTTTGTTCGCAATGGAAAATCGAATATTGTCGCATCCAGGGAAAGGCTCCGACGATCGAATCCCCGGGGTTCTTTCGAACTGTAACAATAATGGTAATAAGTTGTCATTTAGGTATACATTTTAGGCTAAAAGAATCTAATCGAACGTGACTGTAAACCCGTGAGGCCCGTGGCGTCGCATTAAGGAGGTACGTGGGTTTCGAAGCCAAAAAAAAAGCATATTTTCTCGATTTTAACAAAAATGTAATGTGAATGTTATTTTATTCAAAATGTCAAGCACCTACGAGAGCAATATTTCGACAATATTTTGAATAAGGGTAATCCAAAAATTTGGGCAGTTCAGCCGGTGGACACGACTTTAATAATAGTGTTTTGAAAAAAATGCGATATACGTGCGTCGCTACCAGCAGATCATTGCCAACGGGGGGAATTCCCAAAAGCTCTCTCTCTCTCTCCTAGACTTTTACTCAGATTGGCTTGAAACTTTGGGAGAATATCCTGGTCACATTGTACTATTAGATGATGACATTTTATTAATGGATTTATTGACATTTTCAAGCCCACGTAACCCCTTAACGTCGGAAAACAAAAGCGAGAATTTCGCTTTTGGACATGAAACGTTCGGCATTCTCGCCCCTTCCACTTCCGGGGCCCGCGGTGTCTCTTCAAATGCCACGAGAACTTTACACAACGTCCTCACGGAACGGAGGGCTTGAACGGAAAAACAACGCACACGTGTTATTCTAGTAATACTGTATAATATCGATCGATAAAACAAAAGTGACGAAAAAAAACGAGATATCTAGCCGGCCGAAATACGCGATAACGTATTAGATGTAATTCGTTAGAGATCTCCGTCAATGGGAAGACACCATGCATTTTACAGACCACCTAGGAATCGTCATAGCTGTCGAAAAAAACGTTCAAATTTCGTTTCTCGATAAATATGTTCGCGAGTAAACTGACCGATGACGTCGAACGTAAATTCGTCATATTTTTGGTTTGTTTCCAATTTCTTAGTGTGTAGAAGAAATGTTATTTGACGACGTCTAAAAAAAAGGCGGGGTGACGAAATATTTTCGCGAGACCAAGTTTTCGACATGCCGAGATTGATGAGGATCAATAGGTTCAAGTCGACACGACTTGAAACGTCGTGGCGACTTGAAAACGCTTAGAGCATGCAAATCACCGTTGAAGATGAAATCCCTTTGGGCGCCCGAACATGAGTCATTTTTCACGATTTAAAGGTTTTTTTTAAAGATGATAAAATAATTGCATCATTTGAAAATTTTGACGTTATATTATTACAACTTTCAAGTGTTAATTTTTATTCTTTTTCAAACAAAACAAAATGTCGGCGTTATAAGGTATTTCTTTAGGCGTCTTTTGTAAAACTGCTCGTGTTATGGCTCAAAAAGTTATTAACCGATTTGGCTGAAATTTTGGGAGGTTTCTCACTATAACATTCTTGAACGAATACACGTCAGGTTTTGAGGTTATCTCGGGAATAAATTACTTTCTTGGGGCCAGAATTGTCGAGAAAATGGTCAAAAATATGAAAATTTGATTACAAAGCCTACTTACTTTTAAAATTTATACTTTTTTGATATTTTCATTGGTAGATCCTTCCAATAATGTTATAGTGAGAAACCTCCAAAAATTTCAGCCAGATCGATGAAATGACTTTTTGAGCCATAACACGAGCAGTTTTTCAAAAGACGTCTAAAGGAATACCCTATAACGGCGCCATTTTGTTTTGTTGAAAAAGAACATAATTTAACACTTGAAAGTTGTAAAAATTTTTAAATAATGCGATTATTTTATCACCTTTAACCCTTTGAAGCATACATTTTTCTTTACGTGCAATTGCCTTTAAATTTTGTACTCGGGGGTTGTCGGGGTCGCTGATTACAAATCTGCATGCAAAATTCGGGAATTCAAGATGGCGGACCATAAATGGAAAACGTCGGTTGAAGATAGTGAAAGTTGGTACTCGGAGGTTTTCGGGGTCGCTGATTACAAATCTGCACTCAAAATTCGGAAATTCAAGATGGCGGATCCAATATGGCGGGCCATAATTACAAAACGTCGTGTAATGATAGTGAAAGTTGGTACTCGGAGGTTTTCGGGGTCGCTGATTACAAATCTACCCTCAAAATTCGGGAATTCAAAATGGCGGATCCAATATGGCGGACCATTAATGCAAAACGCCGTTTGATGATAGTGAAAGTTGGTACTCGGGGGCTTTCGGGGTCGCTGATTACAAATCTGCACTCAAAATTCGGAAATTCAAGATGGCGCACCATAAATGCAAAACGTTGTTTGATGATAGTGAAAGTTGGTACTCGGGGGTGTTCGGGGTCGCTGATTACAAATCTGCACTCAAAATTCGGGAATTAAAGATGGCGGACTATAAATGCAAAACGTCGTTTACAGCCGTCTTATTGGATCCGCCATTTTCGATTTGACGGTTTAGACTTCGGTTTCGAATTCAGTGGACCAAAAACTAAGTTTTTACCTACTTTTTCGTTATGGTTTACCTGCTAGATTAGTCGTGATCAGATTTATGATGTAAAAAGTTCGTTTCTTTGCACTTTCGTTATTGATGACACCCGCTACGTGAAAAATAAAAATTCAGTAGGTATGTTTCAGTAGTTACTGAAGTCCTAGGAACCTTGGAACGCATTTACAACCGCCATATTTAATTAGAAAAACACTTTTGAATCGTAAAAATGTGAATTGTATTAGGTGTAACACCAGTGTTACAATATGCCGCAAAGGGTTTAACAAAAATTCACGAAAAATGACTTTTTCAGGCATCTAAAGGGATTTCCCCCCCCTTAAACAAGACCAGAAAATGAGAGAACTGCAGGCCTCTTTTTCCGACTGTTACTTTCGAGAGCCCTTAAGCTTGAACCCTTTTTCCTTTCAATCACCCTTCATTCATCGTACCCATGTTTCAAAAATCTGTAAATATTTTCAAGCTTTGAGACACTTTTTTCCGTTCACAATATTTCAAAGTATACACTTCCGATTCCGAACCACGACTTGGTCATCTCCTTGAAAGAAAGAAAAAATCCTTCGTTTTTTAAATATTGGAAACGTGTAATCTTCTGTAAGTGCGAAATTTCACAGTACACATCTCCACCCTGGACGAATAATGAAATGATTATTTTGTCGCTGTGAAAATGAGTAAAAAAAATCGAACATCGACAATTCTTCGTATCTTGTGGAGTTATAGAACAGGAGAGTACGAGATAGCAGTGAGGAAGAAAAAAGAAAATCTACAACTATAGGAGAAAAAAAAACTAGTATATTTTTCTTCTCCTGTTCACTTTCGATATCGAAAGCTGCGGAATATCCGCAGCGTTGATAATAGTGACGTTGAAAGAGGAAAAGCATTCGAAAGCAAGTTCCGTGTTATGACTACCACGCTGCGTAGACCCGCGTAAAGTTGACGGTTTTGAGGAATAAAAAGACGAGGAGAAGAAGAAAAACTATCTACCAAATGCGTTATGTGTGTAATGTTATAGCTGAGAATTTGAAACATTCGGAGAGGAAATTCACACAAATTCATAAAACGTGGCGTTTACGCGTTAAATGCGGCACCAAACTCTTTACTGTGGTATTTGATTCCAATAACGAAATAAGTGTTTTGTATCGAAATAAAATAAATGTTTCTCGAACACATGGATAAAAATATATTTTTTTCTGCATTAAAACGACGTATCGAGGCAGTGCGAAAGTGAACGGTAAGAATCGAACGTCAGGAAGGAAGCTGAAAATCCGTATCTCAGTTTTCTTCCAGAGGAATGGCATTTGGGGAAAAAGACATGTAATTTTGGGTTCTAATTAAACGAAGAACGAGGAGCCTTATTTTTTTTTCAAAATGTTGATTGTCTCGGATAAAAGCATGCAGCGGGATTGGCAACTGAGAGGCTTTCACGTCGCCTTAAGGGGTGAGATGCAGTCGGAATTTTCAAAAAATCGATTTCTTTACATTTTCTTGAAGTATGACGTTTCGAAAATATTCGAACCTCCCCCCCCCCCCCCCCCCCCACCATTATTAACGATAATACCCGGGACGGCGGAAGGCTTCGAAGACAACAACAAATTGATATTTTGGAAGCTTCCACATCGGCAGAAGCCCTATTGTATGGGCCAGGAATTGATGATTCGATGTAAGTAATTTTTTAATTAGCGTTTCTATACATAAATCAAGTGTAAAATTGGAATATTCTTTCAGAAATTTTCGAAAATTTATTACCCACAAACTATGAGCTGGAGCAAAATTTTATGAATACTAATTTCGTTTTAAAATTGCCCAAAATGTTTCAAAAAAATAATTCATCCCGAAGAATGGTCGAGTGCCATAGGAACCGATGGCGAATATATTGTTGATTAGAAATGTTTTGTATAAGATATATAAATAAATAAATGATATTGAAATTATTGCGACAAAACTTTTTTATCAACCTAATATATACATTGTTACCTTCATAATACGCTATCAATAAGGAAACGCGTAGCTGCTCAACAACAACAAACAAGAAGCGTCGAAATATATACCTGCTTCCGGAAACAGGACAGTTGTGGTCACCGAAATCAAAACATTTACATCGTTACTTTCATAATGTGCTATGTATAACGAAACACGTAGCTGTTCGGCGAGGCGTCGAAATATTACCTGTTTCTGGAAACTTCAATTCCCCGCAACATATGGAATTAAGGGCGGGGTATATTAAAAAAAAATTTTTTCATTTTTTAAATGAATGCATAATATATCAAGAATATTGTGTTAAAATTTCAAGTCGATCGGAGTAAAATTGATGAGGTTATGAGTATTTGAGCGTCTATTGCTCCATGCCGGGTTTCATACCTGGGCGGCAGCTGCGCGGCACGCTATTGTATTTTTCGACCCCGAATAAATTTCTTGATAAACGGGCCTGTTCCGGTCCCGTTATGTATATTCGCGGCATGGTGTATATTAGTATACACATTAGTGGTGTATATTAGTATACACATTAGTGTTGCTAAAAAGATGCTCTCGATCATCTTGATGGAAGCCTTTTGCTCTACGGACCTGGCATCGACAACTTTGAGTGAGTATAAGAAAATTATCGAGTTTCATTTTGAATTTCTAAAAATTCAAAGATAATTGAAAAATCTGAAAAAATTCATACGTTTTCAGAAAAATGAACGAATCACGAAAAAAAATTGGGTTGCGGGGAAATTTGTTGACTAATTTTTTTTTTCATCATTTTGTTAATAACATTTTGGAATTATTATTATGCAAAATTAATCTTTTGAGTACCTTTAATATGCATGAATTTTCTCAGATTTTTATGCAATCGAGAAGTGTTCTCAAACTTATGTGCAATGAGCGCTAAGCGACCAAACTCTTCTGCGTTTTTCAAACCGTTTTTCTGAGACTTGTCATATTTAAAGTCCGTGTGCACGATAACTCAAAATCTACTGGACCAATCGCTTTGAAATTTTGCACAGTACTTCTTCACATAATTCACCAGGTATTGTCGAGAGCTTTTTTGTTTTTTTTTTTATAATTACTAATTTTTCAACAACAAATTAGCCGATTGTTTTTTTAGCGAAAATCGGGCTTTTGGCTCCCAAGTGCTACGAAAAATCGAAAAAAAAAATAATCCTCCCGTGATTACCTCGAGAAACATCTCCTTTAACAAATGCATTTTGATTTTTTTGTTTCACATTATTCTGTTGCGAGTTATGGTGCACACCGCAAACCAACTTTTTTTCGAGGCGCCTCCGGGGTTTAATTTTCACTCGCTCAATGTTGAATATTTTGCAATGCAAATTTAGGAGAATGTTGTTCAAATGTTACTTTATTATATGTAAATTTTTCGATAAACGAACACTATTCGTTACGCGAAAAAAAAATCTTTAAAACATGCCTTTTTTTCGCCGAGTTAACTTTACCCCGCCCTTAATGGGAAATGTGAGCCTCCCTCGACGGAATATCACTTGCTACAATAAAATAAACAACATCATGGCGAAATAAAAATGTTGCCGTCTTTTTCGGAAAAGTCCTCATACTGCATAATTACCATATTTTTTTTATGAAATTCAGTGCACAATTCTGTTAATTTACATACAGATAAATGTCCAAACGACTTTTCAATCATCTCACTTATTCCTTCAAAATGGATTTTTTTTACATAACCCTATTTTTCGGGTCGTTACAGGTCAATTGTAATAATCCGAATAAAAGTATGAATTGTAAATAAGAAGTTTTATTACCTAATTGTGAGTCACTACGCTACATACAAACAACCAGCGAAGTCCAAATGTCGAATGATTCGTCTTTAAAAACCAAGTTGCTTGTGAATTGTCGGTACGTAATCATCGTACTGTGCTCTCATGAAGTTCCCAGCGATCGGTCCCTCGAGATTGTACTTTTCGGCAAATTTCTTGATCGAGAATCTGCTTCTGGCTTTGTCTCTGGAAAAATGACGATGGTCTCAGGTAACTTCAATTTTCACAAATGATTGGATCCATTGCAAGTTGTCCATAATGTTGAATATACCGTTTAATTGATATTTGGATCATGCAAACATTTTATCGGCCAAATTCAAAGAGTAAAAAACCGAATACTCTATCTGCCTCAGAGTGTAATAGAAATAAGAAAAACCGGCATTTAGATCATTTATAATGAAGGTGAGATCCATATTCAATCCGTTCTATGTGGATCCAGATAGAATCCATGTAGAATCCATACCTATGAATTCCATATGGATTTCATATATCCATAAATCCATAGTTATGGATTCCATAGATCTATATAGAATCCATATAGAATCTGTAGATCCATATAGAATCCATATAGAATCCATATAGAATCCATATAGAATATGTAGATCCATATAGAATCCATATAGAATCTATAGATCGATATAGAATCTATTGTATGTGGATGGCGTCAAATGCAGCTCTGCTCACCTGGCCCCGAGACGCCGTTCGGTAAAGGTAATGGCACCTTGATTCTGTTTGTAAAGAAGGAATACGTAACGATGTATGCCAGAGCCTTTGGGGGGCGCAGGCCCAACGTACTCCGTGAGTACTTCGCCTTTGGCCACTTTATCCTCGGGGATATTGCCGACCAGCCAATGTTGCCATTCACGGTTGTATCCTCTCGTCGGAGCATCGGGGTCTGTGAAATTGTCATATCAATTAAGTGTCCACACAAAGGAGAAAGTGAAGTACTCTTGTCGAATCGAGAAAGTAAAAAGTGAACTTGACGTCGAAAAGGTACTTTCTATTTGTGGTTCTTATTTGAGTTTCGTGATTGGAAATTTCTACCTTCGCTTGTTGTCAGCATTGGCGTAGCCAGCATTTTTTCTGAGGGAAGGGGGGGGGGGGGGCTGGGGCTCGACAAAAAATTGGGAATGTTTTTTTAAAGAGATTATCAGTGTAAAATTTTTAAAAAATCGGTTTTTTGCATTAACCGATAGTATATACGGTTATAAATATGGACCTGTCATTGCCGATTGATCGTAAGTAGACAATTTATATGAAAATTCCCCACTCGAAACTTTAAACGCGTTTTTCCGAAATGTCATCTTTCAAAACGGTGTACACTCTCAAAGGAAGAGTTTTCAAGCTCACCGTTTCAAATTTTGACAATTTTGTCAGGCCATCCTTTATCTTGCTATGGGAGCTTTTCTTTTGGAATCTATATATATATATATTTTTTAACGAAAAACTGTCGGGAAAATAGGCTCAATTTGATGGTTTTTTTTCAAACCACCGCCATTTGGTCAATTTTTATTAAAAAAAAAAAACTTCATAACGAGATAGCGGCTTCCATAGTGATTAATAATCCTTTTCAAAATTTTGCTTCGGATTATATTTACGGCCACAACAGAGTACACCGTGAGGACCCCTTTTTACGAAGACCTTTTCAAGCGTTAAAAAACTATGAACTAACGTTTGAAAATTTATTTTCTGTTCTTCATGAGTGCTTTGATTTGACATAAAAAAAATTAGACTGATTAACGTATTTTAACGACGTGTTTTAATTAGCTAATTTCAATTAGCGCGTCGGCCGGCAAATCCAATGTATTGCTTTTGCCCACGGATAAGTTAATTGTGAAATTTGAATGTAACGTAAATGTCCCAATTATTGAACAGGTCCCAATTATGGAGTTTTCCAGAAACGCTACTCGCGTCATCCTCGTCACAATCCTTCTCATATGTACTTGTGGAAAAGCAAGAATATAAAAAGGACTCGTGATGGTATATTTTTGTTTTCCTTGACAAGTTGATCCTGCATGTTATTTATAACGATGTGATAACAAACAAAAAACAGGGACGCTATTGTCAGCAAGTGATAACAATTACGTATATATTATTGTGAAATGGGAGTTTGAACAACGGCAATGCTACGAACGTTTGTCGAACGAGCCGCGCGTGCTCGGCTAGAGCAATGCAAACAGGTTTGGCAAGCAGTGAAAGTTTGTTTTCTCGTCGACTCCAAGGTACATCAATGGTATGTATCAATCTCTGGGAAACGTAAAGGCGAACGTGACTCAAGATGTCAGTATTATCAATGCCTTATTCAAAATAACGATTAATTTTAAAAAAACGATATAACTCTAATATTAAACAATAATATAATATGAAATATAAATGAAAATTAAATATAATAGTGAAGATAATTTGAATATCAAAATTAAAGTTTTTAAAATTAAATATAATATTGAATATAAGATAATATAATATCAACTTCAATATGTAAAGTTAAGGGGTTAGGCTACCGTGAAAATGAAGCAAAAAAAAGTTCGTCGTTTGGGCAACTGTAATACCCGAAAAAGATCCAACATATGGTGCAGAAATCGCAAATTGCAGGTAGCCCTATGATTAGAACGATGGAGCTGCAAGTGTAACTTTAAACGCGGTTTTCTCGAAACAACGTTTTTCAAAACGGTGTACACGATTTCTCCACATCTAACGATTAATTGCTAATTTGGTACACTCATTCAGTGTGACTGTAGCTTAGTTTGTCGAACGTTTTTCTTATAAACATTTTTCAAAATTAGTCATCAAGAATGTCATCTTTTCGCGAAAAATTGAAAAATAAAACTCACAATTACTTTTTTTAGTGACAAACGTATAATTATTTTATAAATTATATAAATTATATTATATATTATTATATAAATTTGTTGTTGTTGTAACAATTGTTATTGTTGTTATTATTATATAAATTATTGTTTTATAAATTATATAAATTATAAATTACACAGATCGTATAATTCTTTTTTTTTTATAATTTGCTACACAACTTCGTCAATGTACATACAAACGAATGTCCAAACGATTTTTCAACCGTCGCACTTATTCCTTCAAAGCTAATTTTTTCCAAGAAGCCTGATTTACGGTTCGTCAGAATAACCTAACCCCTTAAGGAGCACTAAAGCTTTTCATCAACACAGCACAAAAATATGTAAGCGTACGAAAATAACAAAGCATCAAAAACGTGATGATATAATTTTGCAAAAGTGCAAACTTATCGTTGAACTGTACCTGTTAAGACGAGGGTATAGAGAACTCCGCCGTCGTGTTCGTAACGAACCTCTGGTATGTTTTTAGTCTCTGTTGGCGTAAGCTCGTTTCCCAAATTAACTTCCTTGCCATCATAAGTAACCTGTTTATGCAGTTAAAGGATTGAGACATACGAAAGAAGAATCCAGCCGAGGAACAATATTTGTAAAAAAAACATTCGGTTGCTTCGATTAATTCTGTTATGCATTCTTTATATTGCCTGACGCATGAGGAAAAATTGTCAAGAATAAATACCTTGATGAGTTCAGTTGGTGGTTTGTTTATAATGTCCGGCTGGATTTTTGCATCTTTGAAAGCCGACTCAACATCGGCAAAGGCCAGTCCAATACCGCATACGATAATACCTATGTTTGTGGAAAACAAACGGATTTGTTGTTGTGGAATCATTTCGACGATAATTAATGATTTTGGTAAATATTCGAAAGTGGGGCACCTGTGGAATCAGACGAATTTTCTTCAGAGTTCAAACAAACCCAAACAACCTCAAACAGCCCCAAACGACGACAACCAAAAATTAGGCTGAGTCTAGCAGAAGCCCCACTTCCGAATATTTGCCATGATTTCGAACGAGAATACACAATTTATTCAAAATCAACTGCAAAGTCCCGATGTCAGTGTTCGTCCCGACACGGTAACGTTCCCCCTTAAATTGAAAACCACATGGAGGAACAATCCTAATTCGTTTCGTAGTACGACCATATTGGTGGCAAGATATATTTCATTTGCAAGATAGATCATTGTGGATGTATGTACTTCACCTGCGAGAACGCCCTGCATCGTCGTGACTTGAATGCTCTACCGGTGAAACTAACCAAGCAACGGCCGTAGTCGGGTCACTTTTATACGTTCCCCCGCTTCCAAGCACGGTCTCTTTTCTCCATCGCGCGCTCGTACAAGGTCAACCGGTTTGGTAGTTTCGGAATCTGGCAGAAAATCCGACTGGTTGCAGTCTAATCTTCTGTCAGGTTTCGAAATGTGCAGCTATCCACATCCAAATGACCCACGACTAATGGATGCAATTTCGGTTCCACCCTCGTGAATGCTCAGTTTTTTTTTTTTGCACCGTGTGATCTTGCTATTCTTTTTTGCTTCATTCTCATTCCAAATCGTTTTTTTTCAGCGATGCCAGTTTTTGGCTGGTTCCGAAAATAGAATAATCGACAAAAAAGAACACGAAGACCGAACATCGCCAAGCTGCGTTTGATTATTGAAAACGAAGATTACGTTTTAATGAAAATCCGTCATTTTTACGAGTTTGACGGAGACATAAGGGTTATGTGAATTTCGTTCGATAGAAAGATCAGTGCTATTGAGTTGCACAATATTGTTTGACGATATTGTCTCTTGTTGAGGAGGTACGATCACTTCCACGGGGTAAAAAATGAGTCTACATTTATTTTTGTCGCGGCTGCTCCGATTGATGTTTACTTATGTTGATTATTCGTATTATGGATTAGAGTGTGCCACATGTTGTGGTTAATGATGAATGATAAAATCATGATAAATTCATATAAAAATTTCAAATCCGTAAGTTGGATTCGTAGTAATGATCGTACCTCCGTAACTTCTCTCATTCGCTTTCGATAGCTTACAATAACGAGAACTGACGTTACAATTTCGTTATGGCCATCCGTTGGCATTTGGGAAGAAAAATAGTTGTTTATCAACCGTAAAAAGAAGAAAATATATGCTCGTTAAAGCGAATAACTATCGTTTCATGGATATTATGTTATTCCAGTTCCAAGAGGGCGATATTATTTATAGACAATCAAACGAACGCTTAGAAAATTTATTAGCAAATATGTGGAGCAGACGGTACATTTCTGTGGAATAATTCGCTGGAAAAAAGTGTAATAAACAATGGAAGTGTACGATTTCAAGGAGACTGTTGGATGCTCGAGCGATCTTCAGGAAATCAAAATATTCAATATTTTATGCTCCAAGCTGTTTGTAAAGAATCGGCACGTAATCGTCGTACTCAGCTTGATACATATTTCCGGCAATCGGTTCACCGAGCTTGTGCTGGGCGGCGAATTTTCTAATAGCGAATTTCGCGCGTCCCTCGTCGCTCGTATTGGTGAGGCGTTTCTCGTCGAATTTTATCTTTCCGGGTTGCTTGTATACAAGAAAAACGTAACGATGCAGGCCAGTTTTTGGCGGTGGACCCGAACCGACGTAGTCTGAAAGCACTTCGCCTTCGGACACTTTGTCACCCGGAATGTTTCCTACAAGCCAGTGGTGCCATTCGCGATACGTCGGTTCTTTCCGGCTTGGAGCATCCGGATCTAAAAATGTCCGAACGTCAAAAAGGTTGAAGTTGAGTAGTCGGCGAGTAAAAAACATGGTAGAACAATTGTTCAAATTGCTCGTATCATTTCAGACGAGTCTACGTGGAGTACCAATATGGACAGACATTATTGTCCAAGGAGATATAATGATGACTAGCATGTAAAAATTCAACGAAACATGTGATTTAACGTATCATCAAAGTGTAAAATCTTCGAAAAATCAGTTTTTCCGGAACTTTAAACGCGCTTTTCTCGAAATGTTTTTCAAAACTGTGTACTCCCTCAGAGGAAGAACTTTCAATGCCATTCTATATATTGCTATTGAAGTTTTTTTTATCTTTATATTTTTTTTTACAAAAAACTCGCTAAATTCGGCTAGATTTGATATATTTTTTCAAACCGTCGTTATTTTGTCAATTTTGATACAAAAAATAACCTCCATAGCGAGATAGTGACTTTCGTATTGATTATTTTTTTACAAATTTTGTTTCACATATTTTTTTACAAGTTATTATTAAATTATATTTTTTACAATTATTTCTTCACAAACTTTATTTCAGTTAATACTTATACCCACAATGGTGTATACAATGAGAATGCCATTTTGTTCGAATACATTTTCAGCAGTTAAAAAAAGTAAACGTTTAAATATATATTTAATGTTATTTTTGAGTGCTTCGATTTGACAGAAAAAATCAGTTCGGTTAGCGTATTTTAACCACAGGAAAAAAAAAGTCACTAAAATCAGCGTTTTTTCGATCCGTTACACTGTGACGATCCCTCAAGTATGCTAATAGATGATGAATCGTTTCTTTCTGAATATTTTGGGATGGTTAAAGGCAGCACCGAATCTGTACCGAGCATTATGAAAAGACGAATTCCCTGGTGCATGAACTAGATCATTCAAAAATGCGTTCGAGCAATGAGCACCGACAAAACTTTGCAATCGATAGTTCTTACCGGTCATGCAAAGCGTATAAAAGGCAGCAGAATCAGCATCCCATTTGACCGACGGCTTGTCCTTCACCTGCGTAGGAGTGAGTTCCTTGCCAATTTCAACCGAGAGATCGCCCGGATAAGTGACCTTGAGTAATGCCTTAGGTGCGCTGTCGACCACATCGGGAACTACACCATGCGTCTTGAATGAATCTGCCATCGATGAGGAAAATCGAGCTTTGCGTCCAACAAGAGATCTGGCACCAACCACAACTGCTATAACAATAAAGCATTATCGACATATAGTCGAGATAAGCCCTGGATACTTATAGACCACGTACAACGTGGAGGACCATGAAAAAAAGGACTTTTAACGTGTCACGATAAGACGAAAATTGACGTATACCGCGGCTTATTCATGAATTTATAATCTATAGTCAATAATGTGTCAAAGTCTCGTTACTTCAAGCGCACTAAATGATTATTCGCAAGGGCGAAGTTCGAGCCTGGTCACATGGCAGACATTTGTGTCGTACGGACACCAGAAAATCGTAATTACGACAATATGGTTTAATTTCGCTCGCGTTACGTCACCCAAGACCTTCAGTTGTTTACGATCCGCGAATATTTGACTGCCGAAACTTTCAAGGTCTAGTCCATCTACTATTGTCAATTGTTTAATGCAGTTAATTACTTGCACTGCGGAAAAGGAATGACATGTTATTCACGTACGGAAGCGAATAATTTTCTGAAGCGACTGTGCGGAACAAATGTTCCTAGTTCGAAAGAGCAGCAGAAGCCGGTTACTCGATCCGGCGGCTATCAAATCGACTCATTCTATTTTATAGGGAATGTGCAACCCGCCCACCGCGCCTCTAGTGGTCCAAATCGAAAGCTTTTGCAGGCGGTGTAAAGTAATCGAAGTATCGAAAGTGCGTGTTATTTTCCAATAATAGAGTTATCATTTCTAAGTTATAATTTCGCTGGATTTGCGAATTTTCCATCAAGGTGAAAGATATTGTTGTAGAGCTATCCAAAAAACGTTTATAAGCAGTTTATAGAGTTATCTTTCAGAAAAGTAGTAACCATGTATTAAGATTACGTTTTGAATGAATCCCCAGCATTTGGGTTATACATATTCACTAGCAGATGAGCAAGTCGAAAATACCATGTTGTACCAACGGTTGCAAAAATATTACGAAAAATACTCGGTGAAACCAAAATATTATTTTCCCTCGGAGAGCCTTTATGCTCCTTGGAAGCAAAACACGTCAACAGTGGGTAGCTGAAATAATAAAAAAAGACGTAAGCACAAAAAATGACCTGCAAAACAACGTAATATCTTAACCATATCTTTTGGCATATTTCATTTGAATTTGATCCTTTGATATCTGAATCATATCCTTTGATGATAGAATTGTCCATTTCAAAATTCAACTGACACACAATTCTTTTAGCACGCACGACAATAATTGGCAACCATCAGCAAGGAGCCGAATATATAGTGCCCATTTATTGGATCTGGAGCTTGCAGAGGAAGTAATGTAACAAACTGCAGCACTGATTTTCTTGCTGCTATTACTCAATCCTGCAACATATTGACACCACGCATCGAAAATATTTCTATTGTCATCGAGCCGAAAAATATATTCGAACGTTGTCACTGTAAGCTTAATGTATCTAATTTTTACCCCCTAATAAAGAATCATACGAACTGGTGATGAAACATTGTATTTTATAAACTTATATTTATTTTTACCACAACTTCAGAGGTTGGGTTACCTTTTTTGCACTATATCTTTGGTCTCTGCGGAATCGGTGACGATAGCTTGTCGCCTTCATCTACGCTTCTACGAAACCTTTGACAGTATACGGATAAAAAACCAAATTTAATTACATGCATTTTACTACAAATGCCTTATATATGAAGGCAAAAGTGCCTATAAAAGCTTTGGATTTATAACGGTAGAGACGTCACGTGTATTTTCGACCCGCCCTCTATTAATATTGCACCTTCCCTATAGTGACTTTCCTTTAAAAAGAAGGCACACGTGCTTTGATTTGGCCCTCTCGATTCCGTATATCCGTCAACTACCTCGCTCACACTTGTGGGTCAAGAGTAGTGCGCGTGACTTCCTCTCATTGTCAGTAAATCAACGCCATAGCGTGTTCCCTCTTTCAAGTACGACTGGCATTTCATAAAAACGGAATCACATTTTGCGCCCTGTCGAAGCTAAAGCCCCGTGCTCCAGCTTCGTCAAATTTAATAGTTTGTTTGCACACACATCAAATAACCGGGTCAGATAAAGGGGGTGAAAACATGAAAAAAAAATCTATCAAGGGCATGTACAAGGTTGACATAACCTCACAAGTTTTCCAACGCACTTCCTTCGTAGATGGTGAAGCTTTTTGGGAAAAATAAAGCATCAGGGTCTGGCGAATTCACTACGCAGAGCTTGACGATTTTCTTTTGCCCTAAATATTATTGATATCTGAGAAATCGCTTCTCGAAAGTTTCAGCTATTTCTCTCGCGCTCATGTCACACGGTACATACAGGGTGTTCCAAATGTCACGCAACATTTAACATTCGCGGTTTATGCATATTGTTGCGTGACATTTGGGACACCCTGTATTTTACTTCGCCTTAAGGCCATGTTTCACACGCTCCGACCGCTTCGAAATGTTGAACCCTAATTTCGACCAAACAATACAATCGATTGAGATTAAATTTATTGCGTACATACAATAAAAAAACTTTGCAGGTCGTAGTTAACATAGGATAAATTGTGAATCACTGACAGACACACCGAATACATCTACGTTTCGGGATAGTGCAAAAACACCTTTGAGCGATGTTTCAAATGATTTTATGGAAAAGCTACGGCGAAAATTGATGCTTCAAGATTTGAACATAGTAGTAGCAAACTGTACAAGCAAAGCTCAAAATATTATCGTCAATCCTGAAAAGCTAGTGCATTAATTTTTCCACCTGCGGCGATTCCGCATGGTGAACGTGCAGCGTGCAACACCCATCACAAACGGCCTTTCTTCAATTTTCGGCTATTGGGCCTCTGCTCTTCGCCGTATATTGTGATCAGCGTGTGAGATTTCGTATGGTGATTGGGGATACAACACCGCCCGGTATTTTCGCTACACAAAATCCCCAGATTTATTAGTGTCACACTGCCACTCATGGCGCTACTTATCACCTAAGAAACTTGTACGCCCGCGTGCTGCGGATATATATATATATATATATATATATATATATATATATATATATATATATATATATGGAGGTGTCGTTTAATGGGCGATTTTATATATATATATGCATACACACACATACATATATATATATATATACATTTTTATTAATAGAATTAATAAAGTGATGATGCCAACATTCTTAGACGTACGTACGAAAAATAGAACTGCCCTTTTTCCGGATGAGTAGGGTACCCTAAGGTGCAACCAGGTAAAATACACTGAATAGGTTTTACGGAATGAGTAATCTCACCACGTGGTTAGCACTTGTCGTTATACAAAAACGGCAAAAACAAATTATTAACCTCCAAATGTGTGCCGTGCGCTTGCGGTTGTCGCACCGGCGCAGAAGAATATTCTTAGGTGATAATAAGCGCCACGTACAGGTCAGAGGTAGAGTTGAGAAATCCGGACAAAACGCATAGCGTTTTAATGCCTAGGAGTAGTGCGGCATGGCACTCCCCTGGTGGTGATGATCGGATTTCCGGTGATTATCTCTTCTCTACTCCCGCAATTGTTTGGTCGTCGTCCAAGTTCTGCAGGTCGGTAAGGTAGAAGGTAGGGAAAGGAATTTAGCGTTACGCGTGGGTACAGTGAGGCCGCGGTCCGAATTGCGCTTACAGCATCCATGGGTGCTTACAGTTGATCTGATTGGTCCGATTGCAATGGGTATTGCGCTGTAAGCGCTTACAACGCAATTCGGACTGCGGCCTGACAAACCCATACGTTGGGTGTTAGGATTAGTTAGAATCTAGGGAAAACGTTGTATACAATGTAATGCGAGCCTCTGCAACCGTTTGCAAGGAACGCTGAAACGATGGTAGCCGCAGCATATTGAGCTGTGAGGCGGTCAGGAGAAAACGGTTGCTGCGACATCTAGCGGTAGATTGAGGCGGCTCGTGGCCAAAAACTACGAATTCTGGAATACCGTCGTGACCGCGTCGACGTTTCGCAGCGTGTGATCCATGGCCTCAAACGAGACATATGCAGATCGCTCCATAGAATATCATCACTACTCGCAGTAGACAGTTTTCTTGCACTCGCACTCCCTTCTGCACTTTCACTTTCATTACCGGTGAATTGATTGCCGTGGAATTTCCGTTTATGTGGCTTTGATGCACGATACGATGTTCCTCTACTTTTGGGATAAGACGACATTGTAAAATTTGCTCTGTACACGCCAAAGGTCGGAGCAAAACTGAGAACGACGATGTTAAATATTTTTCAAATCCAAAGCATTACCGTACTCGACTATAAAATTATAAGTACAAAGCAAAACACGTGTATTGCTATAAACACGGTGTCAAGGGCGTACCCACCTAGGGGCAGCGTTGGCTGCTGCCCCTCCCCCTCTCGAAGAAAATATAACGCCTGGCCGCTCATCCGCGAAACCACGGGCTTACATACAGGTCTTGCAATTCCAGGCGTAGGGATGGTTCTCTTGGCGAAGCCATCCGCTAGAGTCGCTGTCATCGAGGGATGTTCTGTGCAACACAATATACGCATTCTCGTTATAGCCTAACCGGAGAATGTAAATGTTCCACAAGTTATTAAAAAAACGTACGACATTCCTATGCAAATAGAAATACACAAAGTCATTAACTGACGATTATAAATGAGAAAAATCTATCCAGTAATTAATTGACGATTGGTTCATCAATCCAAGGGAATGTAATAAGGATAAATAAATTTTATTCGTGTACGTGTACAATACATTCTAGCTGAATAAAGGTCGGTACCTGGTTGAAAAGTTTGTTATCTTCGGTTCATTTCCCGCGCACTGGTCTTTTTCTCTTCAAGGCATCTATAGCTGCGGGAAAAGAATGCAAATTTTAACAAATCGTGAATGGCACGAATAATTGAGATTACTGGTCGCAAGTTATGCATCTTATTACACTTATGCATCGCCTGCTATTTTTGCTAATAATAAATATGGAGATAGCACCTTATAGGTTGTACGCAAAAGTAATTTCGAGTGGACAAGTCTTACCAAGACTATGTATGCCTTAAAATCCAAAATGATTGCTGTTGTGCAGGTACAAAATAATTGCATACAAAACATACAATGTTGCGAAACAACCAAAGTTTCATCGGTTTGTCAATTAAGACAAGTTTGAACGTGAAGGCCTTAGGCCACAGTAACGGGTATAAAATCATGTGCGAATTTAACAATTTTTTTGTCGTATGAAAAAGTGATTCACTTAATCATCAAATGAATTACACATTGATTTAGCATAAATATCACGCTGTTAGAATTTTTTTTGTCGATGTACAAAATGGCCGACTACTCGAAACTTCTCGGAACATCTTTTGTCCAATTGGCGTGACAAATAAGTTTAACAATTTTCACCCGATTTGCTTCAAATTTAAAGGTCATGTTCCTAATTGCATTTCGCAGCGAAGTACGTACGGAATTTCTGATTGATCGAAAACTTTTCATTTTATGAGCAGTTAAAACGAATTTTTTCACTGAAAATTCATTTCTTAAGTTCAAATACCTACAATTTTTTAATAAAACTGTATTTGTTAAATTCCGCACGTACTTCTCTAGGTATTCTAACGTAGATTGAAGAGAATTTTCGTTTTTTGTTCTAGGTTAAAAACTGTGGATGCTAAATAAATAAATGTCACGCCGCGGAGCGCCTAAGTAAAAAGATAAAAGAAAATATTAGTGGTTAGCCATTTTGTACATCGAAAATAAAAACAATCCGAACAGCTTGATATTCGTAGTAAATAGATGTGTAATTTTATGAGAGAACCACTTTGTCATATGAAATAAAATGGTTTAATTCGCACATGATTTTATACCCATTACTGTGGCCCAAGGCCTTAAGACATTTAAAAAACGTTAGGCTTTTGACAGTGAAGAGGCACGTTTTGAGCGTTGTTTAACTGATTTTGTGGTAGATTTGCGGAGAAATTGCGGTTTAGAGTTTTTTATACATAAAATTAGCAAAACTGTACTAACGAAGCTCAAAATATTATCGACAGTCGTGAAAATCTAGTGCATCAATTTCCCCACTGGCGGCGACCCCGCATCATTACACGACTCGCAGCAACCGTCGGCTATTAGGCCTCTACGTTCTGCCGTAGCGAGTAGCAAACGGTTCCTACGACATCGGGCGATAGTTCGCGGCGGCTTGTAGCAAAAAACTACGAATTCTGCCGTATCGTCGGAAGTGCGTCGAAATTTCGCCGCGGCCAGCATGACCTTAAGACGGAATGATACCTCATCGCGGTCGGTATGGTAGAACAATTATAGATACCCAACAATCTCTGAAACGGCTCTTCAGATCCCGGCAAAACTTTGCCAAACGACGTCAAATAGATAGACGAACAGCTGTCTGCCCCTCAAATTTTCTGAATTTGAGAACAAAAACGTAGATTGGCTTATCATCAGCTGATCTGCGTGTTTTTCTCTCAAATTCAGAAAATTTGAGGGGCAGACAGCTGTTCGTCTATCTATTTGATGTCGTTTGGAAAAGTTTCGACAGGATCTGAAGAGCCGTTTCAGAGATTTTTGGGTATCTATAATTGTTCTACCATACCGACCGCGATGAGGTATCATTCCGTCCCGAAACGGTTGATTTTCCGGAAAAAAGAAAAGAAACACTTTGCGCTCTATCTAACGACGAATGTCTTTCTCTTCGCATGCCCGAAATGCGCCCCGTCTTGAAGAAAACTTGGCCGTCGGTTTTTTACCGACCGGGCCCCAGGTCTTTAAACTGCCCGATTGTCATGACAATGTAGCCCTTCGTCGGAAGTTTATTGTCGCGTTCGGTATAGCAGGATATAATGGACAATTTTGGATAATAACGAAAATAAGAAATGGAAGAGAACTTTCGTTGCTTTCCAACGATACAAATTTAAACCCCACTATAACTACCTCAGACGTGAAGGTACAACATAAAGAAAGACCAAACTATTCATAGTTTTCGTTTTGCTTTGCGTCACATTATATTATACGTTAAGATGAATATAACATGGTATAATTTTTACAATATAACATTTATGAACTTTGCACATTTGTAAGAGGACATTCGACTATTTTTTCATTTCAATAGACCTATTACCTTGAATCGTTTTCGTTTATCCATCGTCCGTAATGCTTTCCGTCGAAAGAGTGTTTAAATTTCTTTCTCCTTTTTCGCTTTCTTTCTTTGTACATCAGATGATATGGCGATTGGATATTAAATCGCATCGACTTGCGTGATAAATTCGCGCGCCTTCAACGACGAAGTAACGATACCTAGTTCTCAGCGTATAAAAATTATATCTTCACAAATCTCCTTTTCTTTATCTTATCGTGATCCGAATCGCGGGTTGAACATTGAGAAAATTTCAATCGAAAAGATTCTTAGGAGCCGCCGCGAAATACGTCGCAGTGTCGTGTCTGTACAAATGGGATGCCCGCCCGAGATTACAATGAAGCATTATATAATTATTTGTGACACATCCAACCATTTTTTAAGCGGCCCCGAAAGAAGGCCCTTGCCGTCCCAAGGATTGGACACGGGCTATTGCATTATCGACTATTTTTTCGTCTCTCGATGCGGTTAGGCTCTCCATACATACATACATACATACATACATACACATATATATATATATATATATATATATATATATATATATATATATATATATATATATATGTTATCATTACGTCCGTACATGTATGTATCCCTTCTTTGTCTCTCACTTTCCCATTTATCGATTATTTACAGGCTTTGAAGTTCATTCGCATTTATCGCGGGACACGCCACGGCAAGCTGAATAATAATATTTATTTTTGTATCTTCTCCTTTCACTTTTAAGTTTTCACTGTCGTCGTCGACGTCGTCGTCAATAAGCGCTTTTAGTTTCCTTGTACTAGAAAAATTGGTATAGATTACTTAACGGATATCTCTCAATCTCACTGACTACAATTATATACAAGGCAACTCGGAGAGTTCTCTCGACGTTAGAAGATCCTCCAAGATGCGAACCTGACGAGTCCGTCGGTGAGTCGACGCGTCGAAGGTGTCGAAAAGAAAAATTGAACAAAAAATCTATATATATATATATTTAAAAAAAAAAAAAAACAAAGAACCAACAAATTTCGACCTCTTCGGATAATCGTCTCACCGGCTTTGAACTCTTTAGTATTTCAGATCAGGTGGTTCGTTTGCCCCGACAAAGGGCAATACGATCACTTTCTCGCGACGTAAAAACCAACGTTAGTTTTCTTATCTCAGCTGAAACTACATCAATCGGCATTATTGCAGCGCAACAGGCCCAAATTCGTGATAAATTACTATGTATAAATGTCCGTGTCACTTTGTCCCCAACGATCGGGCTAAAATCCGAGTCTCTTGAGATTCGCCCTAGCCGTAACGCCGTTCAATCGTGATTTGTCGCCCTGCCAGCTTTTGCTCTTGTTGCGAAACTGTCGCAAGTCGGCCTCGTGATCGGGATGTTTCATGGGCCGGTAGCCCTGCGGCGAGCAAAGTCCCTGCTGTTTGCGATAGAACTCCTCGTATCCGCCGTGCAGCAGATACACTTCGGGATAATGAAGTGCCGGATAGTGTTCCTTGTTGCGTTGTCGGTCGATGTTGCGCAAGAATCGTGACAAGTTTGGTCCGCGTTCCCACGAGAATTCGCAATGAAACACGAGTATGCTGCGTTTGTCGGAGGCGGGTTGAATCTCGGGCGTTTGGGTTATCGGATTCAGTAGTATTTGCTCGATGAGATCTTTGCTGTAGAGATTGATGGCGCCGTCGATGTGGCCCCCTTGGTACTCGTACGGATATCGGCAGTCGACGATTTTGTACGAATGCACGCGATCGGCAAATTCGCCGTTCATCAGAGCTCCCAGGGTCTCGGGCGTGATGGACTTAAGATCCTCGTGATGTCCATCGGCGAGTGGGAGTACGCAGGCTTTGCTGAAATCACCGGTCAAATCGTTGTCGGTCGTGCTGCGATGTATGGCCGATTTGATGTG
The DNA here is from genome assembly GCA_951751655.1 of Ophion costatus. Taxonomy (NCBI): domain Eukaryota; kingdom Metazoa; phylum Arthropoda; class Insecta; order Hymenoptera; family Ichneumonidae; genus Ophion; species Ophion costatus. Next base: position 457,672 of record OX632361.1, on the reverse strand, counting down.
AGCGTGAGCCTCGGTCTCCGAGTGGCTTCTCTGCAAGCAGGCCTTCGCGCACGGGAGGGCCTCCGGTATTTGCTGAAGACTCGAGGATTTTTTGGATCTCTTGACTAGTAAGGGGCTCGCGTCGGTGGGCGGTTCGGGCCTCTTGAACGATTTCACGGGTGGTGAACACGTCGGTGAATAGAACTTGGTTGCCCGTGGCCGATCGTCGTTGTAGGCCAATTTGGCGGTTGACGAGGTCGCGTTTGGCGAACGGAAGAGGCACGACCTGACCTTCGAGGCTGGCGGTGTCCCGCTCGAGTCGCACTTTGACGATCGGTCGTTCTGCAGGGACAACGATCTCCGCAGTACCGTTGGCTTCGTCCTTGCGAATTCGGGCGTCGTTGCCGCGTCGCATTCCATTGGCTTCTCGGACGGCGTCACGATGTGACCCGACAACAAATTCGATATGCCGTTAGGCAACAGTTGCGTACTCTCGACCAGACTGTCCATGTCTATGAGCTCGTTGAAACCGTCGTCCATGCTCTCGTAGTCGGACGATAAGCTGCGAAAGAACGACGCCGGCCTGCTCTTTGGTGTTTTCGGCGACGAACGCACGGGCGATTGTACCGGACTGCGAGACTCGACGGACATTTTGCGAGGCGCGACGCCCGACGGCTCGACAAATCTGAAGCCGTCTCGCACTTTCAGCACTGTCTCCTCGCGATCCGGATAACTGGCCCCGTAACCGCTGTCCTGGCTGTTCGGATCGCAATCCTCCAACGGACATCTCGATACTTTTGTCATCTTCGAGATGCATATCTGCAATTTGACGGGAGAAAAAATATTGAGCGAGCGCTTTCGACGGATGCACCTGGAGGAAATTATTTCATCCTCTGCACAAAAGTAGCAAGATTACAACGAGCTGTTGGCCGTTATCGATGCATTTCTAATTTGTTCAATCGTCTCGACGTACCAGGCGAAGAACTATGAACCCGGAATTTTTTTGTAAAAATTACACGTATGTTGTTTTGAAATGATAAATACGAATTGAGACGGCTTTCTGTGTCACATTCAATTGATCCGCGAGTTCTTGTTGACTTTGAGTATCGTCTTCATTCAATAAGGCTTGCAGTTCGTTGTCTGCGAATTTTTTCGGTGGTTTCCCACGCTCTCCCACGTTTCTCACGTCAAAATCGTTACTTTTGAATTCTTCGAACCACTCGAAACACTTTGTTTTACCAAGAGCGTATTCACCGTAAGCTTCGACAAGCATTCGATGCGATTCTGCAGCAGTTTTATTCAAATGAAAACAGAAACTCAATGCTGTCCGCAAATCGTAGTTCGTACGCACAAAACTCGACATGTTTGAGGTTATAGCAAAAGATATCGGTGTAGGGAACTTGGGTTGTTGCGTGTTGAAAATCTTCGTCAGCTGTTAGAGGGAGATGATGGCGCTGCAGAAGCGGTCTTACGGTCCCTAAATTGATGGCTAGCACCATCTATAGGGAAATTCCGGTTTCGTACTTCTACACCTGGTACGGGTGTCTGTCTTACAGGTGGGAGAAAAATGTAACGCAACATCGGCACAAGGTGTCGGTATGCATAATGGAAAAATCTCATTTCCGAAAGGACGAGGACGGCCAATATTCAAAATGTCGCGTTGTAAAATCGTCGAGCCCGGAAACGGTGATGCTATTTTTCAGGTAAAGATTAGCGATCGGAGAGACAGTTTTCGAACTTTTGGTCGTCGTTATCCACCATCTTTATGCAAATCCTATAAAAGTCTCTTGTTGAAATGAGGAAATGGTCGTTTCGAATTTTCATAAGATTGCCGCTAGTGTCGGGGCACGCGCAGGCGCATGCGCAACGAACAGATGCAAAGGGACCGCGCGACATGTGCTCCGATTTAACAGCCATTAGAAACAGGAATAAGCTGCGTTCGGCTATTTATCTATATATATATATATATATCCACGTACAATTTACTGTCCTGTACATTAATGCAGGCATCAGAGACGGAAATATGTCCACGATAAGGCGGGAAATGGTAAAAGATACGACAAAAGTCCAAGTGACACAACTTGAAAAAACCAATCGCGATATAAGGACACACGTAATGTCAGGACCATATGTCACGAGCTCTCAATAGTCGTTATGCGAGTTAACCATTTTTAAAAACATTTCCTCCTCGATACCGCTGCACGAAAAATTAAGGTATAACTTTCGCGGAGGGCCGTATTTTGTGGGGCCGTAAGCAGGGCCCTTCGGAATCATTTGTAAATTACAGAGACAGTTTATAAAAATAAGCCAACCAATTATACCCCCCAAGGACAAACCGGAAGTGAAGAATTTCGCGCGATTTTAGTAGATTCAGACATTTTGACGTTTTCTCTGAAGTCGCGGATGAGAAAATTCTTTTGTTACTCACATTTGGCTAAGTTTTAACATTAATATTTTGTGCAAACATTCGGCAATCTTTGGAATTCTTTACACACGTTGAGAGGTTTTTTAAATTAGGTAAGTAAAGTTATTTAGTATGTAAATCATTGGACAGAAATGTCATACCCGTAAAGTGCCGTACAAGCAAAACGATTTTTAGAGCCGTAATTTTTCGTTGAGCGTTCGGCACTTGGGTTTGAATTTTACCGGTATACCGGTATTTTTTTACCTTAAGTCAATGGTGAAAATATTTTAATCGAGGAACATTTTCCTCAATCGAGCGAATCAAAGGTAATTGATTTAAATTCACGATAAATGCAATAAAATTTTAAGGAAAAAGTTAAAAATTAGTAACGATGGACTTTTTTACATTCAATTTGTATAAAAATAACTCGTTGCTTTTCTTTCGAAAAAAAAAAACATGAATTTCTACCTTTTGGGGGCTGGAACTGTGGGTAATGGGGCTCGAGCTTCCGTTTTCCTTGTCGACTGATGGTGAGGTAGTGTCCGGACTGGCTAGGCGTCGCGACGCCATCGTGAGGAGACGTCGTGCCCGCGGTTTATTTTTCACAGAACCCTCGGGCGTGCTTCGTATTTTGAAGGCATTTTTGAAGAGCCTGGAAGATAATTTGAAAAAAAAAAACCATTAATCGATCGTTTCGCGCATCGAAAATTCCCGATACAACTCATAAACGTTTTTATTCAAAAAGAAAACACAAGGAGAAAACAAAAACGGAACATTTGTGGCGTGCATCGCGTACATAACCTCAAAGGAAAAGAAAGAAGAAAAAAAACTAAAATACTTCGCGCTCAAACCAAGCTGACCCACATTTTCCTTGGCTCCCCTTACAATGGTACCGGCACGAGCTACAATCGGCATAGAGAAGAAAATGCAGCAGAGGAAATTACGGTTTGTTCGGAGCGAAAGTTAAAACGGAAGACTGGTGCAGATAGGAGCGTTATGCCGCGCTCCGAAGAAAATTGTGCGTGTCAACAGTATCGACATATCCTCTAGACAGAATTAGGAGGCGAACACAAAAGAAACACTCGATTCTTTTTATTCGTACCAATGGACATACTTTCTTTCGCAAAGATTAGCCTCATGAGATCCTCGTTTTAATTCAGGAAACACGATATTTTACAAAAGTTGTTCACGGGAAAATTCTTCAACGCCACGGCGATATCCTTCCCTCGCGAACGTTGGCGCGCAACTGAGTTTACGAGTTGAAGTAGGGGAGAGGGCGGTAGCCCACTCATTCGTTAGTTCTCGCTTACACCGTTAGAAGCGCCTCTTGACCCGCCAAATTTTGAATATATATTTCGTGGAAAGAAAAACAAAGCAAAATTCAACAGTGACAGCTATGCGGAATATTTCGAACTCTAATGTAATTTCGTATAAAAGAATGAACTTCGAAGTATAAATCGATTCGTATTCTATTCGTATGATTTGTTTATTATCCATCGTAGCGACTGTTTGATGAGGTTTCAAATTGTACAATTGCGATTGAAATATATTGAGCTTAATTACGCGTTAGTAAGATTGACAAATTTTCAAACCACGAATAGAATTTTCTAATTCCTATGAGACACTTTGTCTATTTTTCGTTCGCTAAAAAAATGATAATTTCTATGAGGAATTTTGTCAATTTATTCGTTCACTAAAAAAAAATCCAATTTCCGTGAGCATTTTTCTCAGTTTTCGTTCACAAAAAAAAAAAATTTCTAATTTCTATGAGAAATTTTATCAATTTTTCGTTCACTAAGAAAATCCAATTTCGATGAGACATCTTGTTATTTTTTCGTTAACTAAGAAAAATTCCGATTCCAACATATAGAAATACAATATGCTCATCATTATATAAACAAACTCGATTTTACCGTGAATAAATATCAAAATCCATAGCATGCAAAATTGCATCAACGATGGTCCGAGACATTTGAAATGACCTAAATCGTGAACGATTCTCGCACAAGATTTTGTACGTTATAAAGCATCATGGTTGAACGAAGACCCCAAAACACCAACGTTGAGAAAGCTAAAAAAAAACTCACTACCGAAAACCCCGACAAATTGAACGACATTTTTGTCTCACGATAAAAGACACGATAGTTTCTGTGTCGACGTCAAGCTCAAAGGTCCAACAGTCTAAGACGTTGCACTCGCTAATTCGAAAGGATGTTCTTCCGAGCGTTAAGGCTGAGAGAGGCTTTTATCGGGCGCAAAATTGTTTCTGTTGCCAATATTTACAATCGAAAATTCATCGCCGATAAATCAAAGTAAACATATCGTCTCGTACGTATATTGCATACCTTGTACATTGCAACACATCACAAGAATCCGTAACGCTTTCCCACAGCATTATAAGCTAATTTTCCAGTTTGAAGATTCTCAATGAAATAAATCACATTAAAATAAGCACTGAGTATCCGTTGGACGAAAGAACTGGAGCGAGAACTGGTCGAACAACTGTCAGTCTTTTATTTTATTGTATTTTTTTTATTTTATTTTATTTATACGCTTTTATTCGCTCAATTGAAGGCTCCTTCTCGCCGCTTATCAACCCTAAAGCACGAACTGTACGCGACGAAGTTGGGAGACCGATTGAATGCAGACTTCGAAAAAAACGAACGAGCGCGCGACCGCGAAAGACTCGTTTTATTTTAGTAATCGAGCCACGACCGTTCCGTATCGAGTTCTCGATGAACTAACCGCAGGCTCAGACCTCGGAATGCTGCTCCGCAAGAGGGCGAATGCCCATTTATACCGAGAGGAGCGTAGAATGGTGGGGCGTAGGGCGGACCAATCAGGAGCGTTTCCGAGTCCCGCCGAAAGTCCCAAAGGGCGCAGCACTCGCGCGCTCAATCGACACCAACACTTGTGCCAAGTGCATTGCTCGCGAGCGCCACCAGTGTCGGGGACTCGGGTGCGCGATGGTCAGTAACGCATGTACGTGGTACGTTCTCTCTTTTGCTCTCGTTCATTCTCTTTCTCTCTCTCTCTCTCTCTCTCCCACTCTTTGCCTGGCTCCACTGTGGGGGGCCCTCATAGTTACACGCGATTTAAGGTCTGGGAAAAGGGAGGGGAAGTTTCCCTCGGGGTCCCAGTGCGCGCACCCTTTGATCGATACCGTTCGTCCCTCCGCCGCGTCACCCCCTCCACCATAACCTCTCGAATTCCCGACTGGCCTTCTTCGATACGTCGTAATACTCTGTGCAATTTCGAGGAATCTCGTAGGGCCACCGAGAACCCGGCGCGGGACATACGGAAAGGGGTAACAAAATGTTTTCGAACCTCGGCTCGATGTTTACGGCACGAACGAGAAGAGAGCACACAAATGATAGTAAACAACACACAATCGAGCATTTTTCTTTACATGCGAAATATTTGCAAAATTCGCCGTTTCGCTATCGTAGGGCAAGACGAACCGTCCACGGACGAATAACGACACATTCGGATGGACTGTCAAATAAAAATACCGTGAGAACTCATTTTTTTGTATCATATCGTTTGCGATGGTAGAACAAAATATTCGAAGTAATTGCAACAAATGATATTGGAGGTATTGATAAGCAACGAAACGACCAAATCGTGAGTGGAGGGAGAAAATTATCAGTAGATGGACACTCCACCGCCAGTAAGTGGAATACTGATAACTATTGGATATAACTGGAAAAGGATATCTATTAATTATTTACTTTTATTAAGGGGGGAAATCACAGTAGCACACAAAAAAAAGGCATATTTACGGGAATTAATTTTGGCTGAATAAAAGTATCAATCGAAAATCTGTAAAGTAGGTTTTATAGCAATACTAAAAAAGTACAAAGAGTAATTTTTTAAATAAAAAATATTTAAAAATCGCGGCTGCGCAGCATATGCCCCAAGGCGCCTATTTTTTAAAGCGTGTCGATGGCCGAAGACGTAGACTCCTTAATTTTTGACCTGGAAGAAGAAACCAACATTTTTTAGTTTCCATATAACAACAGCTAGCGAGCTACGTAGGATTTTTTCGATATATTGATTTTTCGCAAAATGGTGCATGTTTGAAAATAAAGTTAAATTTTTAACAAAAAAAAACGCCATAAAATCGTCGATAAAAAAAAACTAAGCCATATAAAATAAAAAATCCTACGTAGCTCCGTGGAGAAAGATGTTTCGAAGCTACTGTCAAAATTTCAAGTCGATCGGTAAAGATTTGCTCGAGTTGTTTCTTCGGCGAGCTCAAAAAAAGTGGTTTCGAGAAAAACGCGTTTAAAGTTTTAAGTACTGAGAAACCATATGAAAATTTCATATACCTCTAATCTGCAATGCCTGCACCGTACAGTCGATTTTTGTGCGCAGTATCCTTTTTCGTCCCTTTTCTAACACGACTCGACGATGTGTCACTCATAATGACAATGATTTACAAATATCACTGTTTTTTATCACTATTTATGTTATATATGTATGCACGAAAGTGAAGCGTCGTGAAAAAGCGTTGTATTCAACGCAAGAAATTTGGGCACTCGTACACTTTTGCCGTATTCCATCATTTGGTATATTATTTTTAAGACCCTAAAGCACCTTTTGAGCGAAATTTTTTTTTTTCGAAAAATTGAAAATTTTACTGTGATTTCCCCCCTTAAATGCTAGATTTGGAGATCTCCAGGTTGCGCAAGCATTATAATATTCTTATACATATGAGTATTATGTCTGTTATTGCGATTTCGGGGATAATACGCAAAGCTTTTTTGCATCTTAACGTGACATTCTCGAAAAACTACCAAAGTTTGTTTCGGCAGAGAGTAGCAAATGCAATGTCACAATAAAAAAGGGACAAGTGAAATGATTTTATGGCAACATTTTATGAAACATAAATCGTTATCTCTTGACGATCATTAATTTTCCAATTTTCAGCCGACGAGCTAAATTTTTTACATTGCTTTGAGAATTATCCGAACAGAACCCATATGTACGTTCACTGGAAAAAGATTAGGAAACAGCACAGTGAATAAACATGTCTAATTCTCACCTGTTATTACGCATTTATTTAGAAAAAATGCGAAAAAAAATTCATTCCATCTTAAGCAATGAAAGTAATACTTACTCTCGAAATTCATAGAAACTAATTTTTTTCGCCTTTATAACACTTACTGCGCACAGCCGTATCGTAACTAAATGTAAGCCGCGCGTCGTTCATGTACCACAAACTAGAAGAATTTCGTAATGGCGTCGAAGTGCGATATTAAATTGTGAAATCGGTTTTAACGACTCCCGTGATTTTTTTTGCTGGATTATAGTGATTCGCGTTTGAATCGAAAATTCATATTCTTCGCTTAGTTTAAATATAAATCAGCTTTTGTCCATTCACTGGTCGGTCAACGGTATCAAGGTGTAAACAAAAAACATCAACAACATTCGCCATTCGAAAAACATCAAGATCGAGGATGGCACTTGAACCCATAGCTAAGTTTTCACTTCCCATACTAAATAACATCAGCTAGTCGATGCAGAGTAACGCCAAACGAGCAACGGATACGCCTTCAATCTTGCCGTCCATTCGACTTCGGAAATGACGTGTTGAGTTCAACGTTTTGTATGTAATACAAGAGCTCAAAAATATCGTTTTTTTTGTTGGCAAACATTTGTCATTTAACCTGCTTATGTTGCATAAGCGTACGAACAACAAATGCTTGCGAAACAAACTCGTACGAAGTGCGTCAGGCGCATTATTGTCGCTGTCACTTGATTCAACACACTTATTTGCTTTTCGGTAATTGTCGGTAGTTACGCGGTACAACGGTGTTGCTCAATTTAGTATTTGCGGAAACGGAGCTGAGGCACGCAAGTGTAACTTTGATCGCGAAGCGGCGAGTTATCATAAGCCAATCGACATTCTTTTTCTCAAAATCAGAAAATTTGAGAAGAAGAGAACCATTCATCTATCTATTTGACGTCGTTTGGCAAAGTTTCGACGGGATCTGAAGAGCCGTTTCAGAGATTCGTGGGAATCTATAATCGTTCTACCATACCGAACGCGATAAGCTATCATTCCCTCTTAATTTTTCTCTGCAAAATCAATTTCGACAATTACAAAGTTTCTTATTGCCATCACACACTCGCCATGTTGATCCTTCTTGCGTATTCGTCCGTGGGTATGTGCTTACGGTCTATCAGGTCTATGGGACTATGTGTATTGGACACAAGTATGGAAAATGATGAGAGCCTCAGGATGCACCGCGGCACGCTGCACGCAGGTACGAGCCGGTCCACTTTTTCTCTTTTTCCATTCTTGTACTCCTTATTCAACCGTGCAGCTTCATTCTCGGGATCACAATGCTCCACCTGATCACAGGAGACCCGACCACCCTCGCATTCCTCAAAGATTTTCACACGGCAGGTACATCACACTTGTGGGGGAGGGAGAGGTTGCCTTTCCTCGCACCCATGTACCTCGAACTATTCTATTATACACGTATAATGCATATGTATATACACCGCACAAAGGTACTGTATAAACCGGCGTATGCCGTCAACCTGTGGTTAGTTTCGCGTAATTTCGACTACTGATGGCAAGTAGTCTGCCGTAATGTAGGCTCGCTTATACAATCCGTGGAATATTTTGGAAAATCCTACTTCAAGTTTTCGCCAAACAAATTCGACACAGAGGCGTTGCGCGAAAAGCTGACAGCCTTTTGTGCCATGCCCAAATGCTTTATCGATTTTTCATTAAGGGTAAACCACTTACCGGGGACCACTGTGAACTCTTAAAATTAGGTGATTTTTCGCGATTTTTTTTTTGCGGAAGTACAAGAGGATAATAATATTCAAGGATTTTATTAGTCATGTCTTCCGAGTGAATAAAAAAAAATTATATTATAAAATTATACAATATGGTGACGCTGGAGAAATTCCCGCGAGGCATGTTGAATCGGAGACGCTCTGCGGCAGTGTAACTGACGCAAATTTGAATTTGGACGAAATAGAAAGAATTCTATTAATTTACATGAGTATAGCTAGTGAAATGCGTAGGGAATTTCAAAAATATGAATTTTTCCGTAATTGCCAAGCATTTAAAGTAAAAGCTCAATTTTCGACAAAAAAGAGGAGGATAGTCATTTGTTAATATCTGATGATATAATTAACTCATGAAAAATCCCGTACGTATTTCACCTCGAAATGTTATTTTAAAGATATGCTCAACATTTGGAGCGAGAAGAATGAAAATTGTCGGACTTATGCTGCGTGCCGTTTTGAAAAATTGTTCCACGAAAAACGGTCGACGTCTCGCACACGGGCCAGCCACGGCTACTGCGGACCCACATCGGCCTGCGGTCCTTTGTTTTACAGGTATACCAAACTTGTTTCCCCCGTAATCTAGATGCTCGAAAGTATCTCTTAAGCCAATTGAAAAGAAATCAATATTTTGAAAATTGTACAGTGGTGTTAGCCCTTAACGTACACGCCATCGCGATGATTCCACGTGATTATTATTTAAGAGGAAAATTGTACAATACGGTGTTTCCGAACTGCAGAGTTTATTGCTCATTCGATCGATAAAAATGTTTGTCGATAACGCAAAAGTCGATGAAAAAAGAATCTCGGTGCTGGCGAAATTTGTTTTTTTTTTGTCAAGTGTCTACTGGTCTGCCCATACTAACCTATATTCCAACTTACTACACAGGGTTTTCAATTGAGTTTTAATTACATAACGTGTCATTCGCAGTTGATTTAAGCATGTTTTTCTGTTTTTTAAAGTTATTATTAAGGTAACGGTACCAATGCTCGGACGGTTAAGACCATCCTTAGATTGTAGGACTAATTATTCATTTAAGGACCGGGTAAAAAAAAATGACCGGATCTAACGGCAAGCTCGTAAGTTCTAGTTTTCAAAACACACGCATTAAGGATGTTGAGTCCCAAATCGCAAATGATGATACAATTCTGAAAATTTGGTACGTTTTTGTATGAAGTATTTCTGGGGTCGTGTAAAAATTTCACGACAATTAGGAAGCTCGTTATTGAACAATTAACATTCACAAATTAAATGTTGTCTTATGGAAACTGATGTAACTTTGCAATAAGTTTTTTTTTGACTTCTCAATTTTCTAATATCTACAATATACTGAAAGCAACGGAAACAAAACGAAGTTTATTGATACATTTTTTTTTCATTTCTTTTAAAAATTGATCTTAACAGAATGTTAATTTTTTAATAACGCGCTTCCTAATCGTCGTGAAATTTTCAGCCTCCAAAAGTCTCACTCAAGAAAAAGACGAAAAAGAAGCTTATACTCATTATAAAACTATTTTTAAAACCTTACATTTTTCAATAATATTAAATTTTATAAAAAAAGATTCCATATTTCCGTGTTCTTACGTAGCATATCATCATTAAGGGATAACTCCACTCTAGGATTTTGAAAAAATCGTTTTTTTTTAAATTGCTTAAACAATGCTTAAACACCGTTGAAACGCGTTTTTCTCGAAACGACTTTTTTCGATCTTAGTGAACAGATTACTTCAACACGGTTGCATGGATCAGTTTGAAATGGTGGCAGCCGCTGCCCATTTACCACCATGTATAGAAGTACGTAGAAGTTTTTTGATTCGATGTAAACTTTTTATTTTATCACTAAATTACCGCTTATTTTTTTAAGGAAATAATCGAATGTTTTGGTCAAAAGTGCACCATTTTTACAAAATTTTATTAAATAAAAAATCCCTCCGTACTTCTACAGCCAACGGTATGTACATTACATTTCTTCTTGATTTTTTGTCCCTGATCTTATATTTCACGAGAAATTTGTCCGCTACTGAAGGAGTTTTTTTTTAAAAGATCATTTCGAAGATTGGCTTCCTTGCCGCTATTTTGTACAAAAATAATAATAAATCAAAATTGTATACTCAAATATATGCTGAATAATCCCTTTGAAAAGAATTTCTATTCCTTTTATTATACTCGTTTAAAAAATCGTCAAAGTTAGGCTTTACAGCGGCTCGAGTGGTGTTTAACCCCTTAAGTGTTAAAATAGGATCAGTATAGAGACGATTCGGAAAAATTTTTGCGACACCAAATCGGCTGTTTAACTGTGTAACCCTTATACGACGTGGCTATAAAAAATCGATGTATTTGCTGAAATATTCTATTTGTGTCCGATGAAACAAATATTATTTTTATTACATGCAAATAATGTGATATTTGAATTGTCAGTTTTATTCTAACTCAGAAGATGAGTAAATTATAGCAGGGGCTTAATCGTTTCAATGCATATAGTATTGAAAAACTGCATTAGGTTTTTAAACATTGAATTATCGATTCCCTTCAGGAATATACGTACGTATTCCGAACGAATCGACACATTTCGAAACGTTGACAGCTCTTGCGCGATTTGGCATCGAGGCCAAATATTCGTGTTGTACGGAAATTATACATAAATTATTGCAGCATACGAGAATTTTTCGTTGCGAGTTGAAAAAAAAAAGTTCAAACTTCCGGTGGGCGCGTGAAATCCCAAATATCCCAAGTATCTTATCCTTCTCGAGCATCTGTCCAAATATCGATCGTTAAGATACGGGCGCAGGGAAGGTTGGAAGGTTCAGAAAAATATGCTAACCATTTCGAGCCACTTCGTCACACGTCAGCCAAATGTATGTGTTTCCCGTCATATCGGAAGTCGCCGGTGTGCTCTCTGCATAAGCGAAATCTTACAGGCGCACATGGAAAAGAGCTGTTGCAAATATGGACAACTTAGGTTTTCATGGCATTCTTAATACATTGGTTATGAACAGATTGGCTATTAGGCTGCTCACATGTACTCCCAATTTAAGAACGATCTTGAAAAAATAGATGTGATTCACTCAAAAAGTCCAGAAGATTCATCCAACCAACAAAAAAGAGCTTTGGCAAACTTTCATCCACTAAAGATAAGGAAGAAAGATCCATCTTTTTCCATTGAATATTTCGATAAAAACAATGTACATTACAATCTACGCTTTGACGTGCTAGAATGACGAGTACGATCTCCAAAGAAATGATTTTATTGATTTTTTTAAATTGTTTTTTCCTAAGGTGCACGCTGTTCGCGTTTGTTACCTATTATTTTCCTCCACTGTTTCGTTTTTCCACACTCCTTTCTTCACTTTTTTGCCCCTATTCCCCCCCCCCCCCCCCCCCCTCCTTGCGGCCGCAGTCGACTTCCCCCTCTGTATCATATTCATCATGACATTTCTGTCATGGGTATAGGGAAACCGCGGAAAACCTATACCAATACAGCCGGTCATCAAGTTCGCCCCCCCAGTTGTGGAACTAGTCTTATTTCGCCGCGAAATGCCGAAGAAAAAAATTTCACGACGAAATGTACGCGACTGGGATTCGAACCCGGGGCCTCCCGGTTCGCAGGTTTAGTGGCAAGCACTAGACCACTAGACCATCGCACCGAGTTGATTTTATTGATTTAAAAAGTCTATAAGATTTATCCAACCAACAAAAGAGCTCTGGCAAGCTTTGGTCCACTATAGATAGGGAAGAATCGAAGGTGTAGATTTGGAATAATCGTTTTCAATGAAGAGGTCTTCTCACTTTAGACGCTAAAAACAGCGGCTATTTTCATTCTTCTTTTTATAGGTTTATATTATAGATTTGAAATAATAACTGTTACACTTAATAAATATACTTACGCAATACATAAAAAAAGATTTCTTAATGTATTTAAGTCACCATTTAAGATACCATTATACACCCAATTTATATAAGTAATTCGCATTCAATCTTTTTATAACAATTTGTCAATTCGTCCGTACGAATGTATGTCTTGTCGAGGCTTGAGGTAATGCGGGGTGGTACACGGAGAGAAAAGTGCATAGTATTTACAAAAATCGCGCATGGCATAAGAGAGTATAGTCGATTTCCCTATAGTTTATTGTCACCGCAATCATAATATGCTTGCGAAATAAATATCTAAACATGCAACTTTGGCGGCGTGCTCAACTATCTGTTATCCCCGAAAAAACAATTAACTATTGTAAAAAAATTAACCGAATTAACTATATCGATATTGTAAAGTCTTTCACACTAGTTAATAGTTATTTCAGGAATAATATATTAAAAAGCACACTACCACAACGGCGTGATTAGATAGACGCTTATAGTTGCGTCAACCATATTATGATTGCGGTAGCAATAAGCTATATGAATTTTACTATGCCCACTTTTACCATGGGCGTTTTTTTTTTAAATGCTATGAACATTTTTCTCCGTGGAAGTTTGTACTATTTATATGGTTAACATTGACACTTGTCGAGTATAAACTGTTACAAGATCTTACGAAAAGTGACTGTACGAACAAAACTATGGTAATCTTATAGTGAGGAAATAAATCATTTGTGGAACGTGTCAATAAAGTAGAGACGGCGGTGGCACTTCGATATTTCGAAAACTATTGGGCTGCGCCAAAAATCCATTAAAGCAGTGATATATATTTTCATATATATTTATCCGTTATGCCCAATCTACGATCGAAATGCCACAAGTACCCGGTAGCATAGTGGCGGCGTGCGTAATGCAGATAGGTAGGTAGTAGGTTCGAATCCATGTTCAGACGAAATATTTTCTTCGATAGGAATCATTTCAGGAGGTCAGGGAATAACTAATTATGATAAAAAATCATACATGTAGTACTCTAAATCGACAATTTTCGAATTTATGAAATATTTTATACATTTAGTAGACATGCCAGTCAATGTAATGAAAATCACTATTTTTTGATAGTGCAAGGAAATATTCATTTTAAGATAATCTACTATATTCAATAGCATTGAACAATCAACGTATGCTCGAAACATTGTGGGTTGCGGTTAACATATGAGCATAGTTAACACAACTGCCAAGTATCAGGAGAGCAGTACTATATTTTAGACAGTAACCATGACCATAAAATATTGCTGTCCCCTCAAGGTAATATAAAATTGGTTGACATTACCACCCATTTCTCTCAGTGTAAGTATAGGAATAAAAACGCGAAGTGGCATTCCTCAATTCTCTCATTTCGATGAGCCAGCGACTTCGTCGAAGTAGAACGAGGGGACGCTCGTGGTGTTGCGAAGATTCAATTTTCACTGCCATATGAAAGAGGCGCAGCGATCGTTGACCCGACAAAAAGCTGACAGCCTTTTTTTCGTTGAATAAATAGCAAAGACGAAGTCTCATAGGACGGTCGTCCCTTTGGTCACACGTATATCAGTGGGGTCGAATCAGCCGTAGTAATTCTTGATTTTTTACGAAAGAAAATATTCTTCCACCCCACCCCCCCCCCTCTTTCCTTCACTTTTAAATCTGGAAAAACAATTTTTTCCGTCGCTCCTTTCAGCCCTCGCGCAGCCAAAATAATGCCCAAAAAGGGGGATAGCCGAAAGGGCCCGCGGAGTGACCACGTAAAATCACACATTATCCACATGAATGTCCCTGAGAAAGATGGTGTTGAAGTTTGCATCGTTGGAAAGCAACGAAAGTTCTGTCTTACATTTTATTTTACACATTTTTATTATTATAGGCGATCTTCTTTTGTTAGATTTTTATGTAGATCGCAAAATAAATATCTTAAAAAATGGTTGAAGGATTTTTGTAGGCGAAATCTGCCAAAATGAGTTAAATTCGTTGCAGTCCAACGATGCAAACTTCAGCATCGTTGAGAAAGTCCCCAGCGACATTTTTCAGCACATGTATGGAATTTAATGGAGGAAACTCGAAAACCGAAAAAGAGCCCTCACCCTCCACAATGCATGTCGAATTGCATATAGAATCGTCGAAAACCCACTGAAATTAATTTTTCTCCAAATCGCACCTTTCGGTCTTTTTTCGGCCATGGTGAAATAGTAATTTTACATTTGGACTTTTTTTTAAGACCGTCAGACTGGCTCAACTTTCTCGACAACTGGTAACTTTAGGCTTACCAACATAGTTTTTTAGAGGACAATACGGAACTTTGGGGTTTTTTACGTCCGACGTCAAATTAATTACGCGATACATTTTTATAAGATTGCTCTTATTAAGATACGTCACATGGGCCAAGCGATGGAGAAGATTGATGTTCCGCGCGTACACGTGGTAGCGTATTTGCCGAGGAGGAGAGTTCCGTCTCTCGAGTCCCAATGTTCTTTTTTTTATCGATACTTTTTTACATTACACATGGCTTTTTTTTCACCCGCCAACAGTATTATATGTCAGGGAGAGTTTCTTGTCTCTTTCCGAAGGCTGAATAAATAAGAAATGATCGTAATCGCATAATTGGTCGGTAAACATTGAGGGATTAACCTCGACTTGCGCGAATACCTGTGAACTCTTCGGATGCGTTACATGCAGCCTATAGTGACGTGTGTGTGTGTGTGTATATATATATATATATATATATATATATATATATATATATATATATATATATATATATATATATATATATATATATATATATATATATATATATATATATATATATATATATATATATATATATATATATATATATAGTCCCTTTTGGTGCTGGGATACCCAAAAGTGCCACTCAAACCGGAGACTCAGGTAAACGGAAACGAACCGTTATTGAAACCTGGAAAGCCCTGAATACGCATATACCACACTAATCTGTGAAGTAGATGGGCGATGCGATTAGCCTAGGTATATATATATACACTAATTTCGCTACAAAAGTGCAGTGATCGTCGGATTAACGGCGGGGTAAAGTTAATTCGGCGAAAAAAGGCATGTTTTTAAGATGTTTTTGGCGTAAAGAATAGTGTTCGTTTATTGAAAAATTTACATATAATAAAGTAACGTTTGAACAACGTTCTCCTAAATTTGCATTGCAAAATATTCAAAATTGAGCGAGTGAAAATTAAACCCCGGAGGCGCCTCGAAAAAAAGTTGGTTTGCGGTGTGCACCATAACTCGCAACAGAATCATGCTATTTCGTCGTTCTGACCATTGTCAACCGGAAATTGAAACTTTATTGTAATTTAGTGCTTTAACTACACGGTGAAGATTGATTTTCTTATTTTTTACAATATCTATTATATCTAATCTATCGAATTTCAGTTTTCCAACGGGTTTAGTTGGATGCGTGAGCAGAAAAACCACGATCACCGCACTTCCGGTTGAACGTCTCCATAAGACGACGTGCTTCGGTAACTCAAAGTGCTCGACTTTGCAGTTTTATTGCGAAAAAACTAAACGGTCAAAATAGCTCAAATGTTGGCAATAGGAGCGTAAAGTATTCGTCAAAATCATATAAAAATTTCAAATCCGAAAGTTGGATTCGTAGTAATGATCGTACCTCCTTAAAGGTTCAAAATAATGTTGTATGCACAAAGAGATGTAAGAAAAAGGGCAATCATGGAAAAATGTTCCTTCTGACTGCCCTTTCCTACGATAAACCGACCAGTGAATGAAGAGGGACCCAATGAATGGACAAAAGCTGATTTATATTGAACATCAGCAAAAATAAAAATTGATAAAAACTCGAATCACTATAATTTAGCAAAAAATCAGGGGCCGGGTTGAGGTTCGAACTTTGTTATACGTTCTACATCATATTGACTATGATGTAGAACGCATAACATTGTCTAGACAAATTTCAAAATTGACGTAAAAGCGCTTCTTAGAAATATCTTCATAAAAAAAAAATTCTCGAAATAATTCGTCGATTTATTGAAAATTTTGAAAGTTTTGAAACTTCCATTACCAAAGTATTTAAGATGGTGTTAAGATTTTCGGAGTTTTGGTGGTCTTTTGGGTAAAATTCTTTCGGAGTTTTGAGCGGAAACTGCTAGATTAAGTATTGTTAAGATATGACCATGTAC
Organism: Ophion costatus; assembly: GCA_951751655.1. NCBI lineage: Eukaryota > Metazoa > Arthropoda > Insecta > Hymenoptera > Ichneumonidae > Ophion > Ophion costatus. The sequence goes on along the minus strand of OX632361.1, from coordinate 440,421 downwards.
ATTTCACTAAATATTGTTATAGAATCCATTCATTCGTATTTTTTATTCTTGGCAACACTTAATTTTCTATTTCTCTGTCGAAACGAACTTTGGTAGTTTTTTGTGAGAATTGAGATGCAAAAATGCTTTGTGCATTTTCTACGAAATCGTAACAAAGATCATAATACTCATCTGAAAGAATAGTATAATTATTGTGCATCACAGTGGTCTCCGAATCTAGCGTTTAATAAAAATAAATCGTTTTGCTTGATAACGTTCGTCTACACTACACGTCCGTTTACTGGCACTTGATCGTTACTGGCCATTTCGTTAAGGCCTTAGGCCACAGTAACGGGTATAAAATCATGTGCGAATTTAACAATTCTTTTTCGTATGAAAAAGTGATTCACTCATAAAATTAGATACACATCTATTTAGTATGAATATCAAGTTGTTAGAAAAAATACATATTTTTTATTTCGATCTACAAAATGGCCGACTACTCGAAACTTCTCGAAACAGCTTTTTTCCAATTGGCGTGACAAATAACTTCGACAATTTTCACTCGATTTACTTCAAATTTGAAAGTTATGTTCCTAATCGCATTTTGCAGAGAAGTACGTACGGAATTTCTGACTAAACGACAACTTTTTATTTTATAAGCAGTTTACGAGCAGTAATAACGAAATTTTTCACTGAAAATTAATTTCTTAACTTCAAATACCTACAACTTTTGAATAAAACAATATTTTTTAAAATCCGTACATACTTCTCTAGGTATTCTAATGTAGATTGACGAGAATTTTTGTTTTTTGTTCTAGGTAAAAAATTGCGGATGCTAAATGTCACGCCGCGGAGCGCCTAAAAAAAAGATAAAAGAAAATATTAGTAGTCGACAATTTTGTACATCGAAAAAAATATATTTTCTAACAGCTTCATATTCGTACTAAATAGATGTGTAATTCATTTGATGAGTGGCCCACTTTTTCATACGAAAAAAAATTGTTAAATTCGCACATGATTTTATATCCGTTACTGTGACCTAAGGCCTTAACTCACTGGCGATTTAGTCATTTTGCTACTCATCTATTTAGCCCTTCAATATTATTTGTTGCAATTACTTCGAATATTTTTCTCTGCTATCAGAATAATATATTTTGGTAGCTATAGCCGTTGAAAAGTTTGTTTTCATATTTCCATTTTACAGTCGATCTGAATCCTACGGTGTGGTTATTCGTCCATTCACTGGTCGGCTTACCCCACACACATTTTTTCCAAACTGTTTTTTTTTTGTTTCCTACTGATCCCGCGTAACGGAAATCGTATAACGAACTAGAATCGCCATTCGAAGGAACTAAAACTCACGTTCCTCTAATTCACGATATATCGCCAAAACATAATTTCGTCATTTATTATTCATCATAGCCTCTTGACTGTACGAATACAACACTGGCATTCATTGATCTCGAGTCGCGATAAACGCGAGGATCGATTTCCATATAACATTCAAGATTATTCAATCGAAATTCAATGAAGGGATAAAGAAATTCAAGCAGCTGACCATCGGCCAATTGCGATTAGATCATCCTGTTTTTCGGTCATCAGCTGCACGCGCGCCGGTAATCTCGTGAGAATCGTAAGAGATTTCCGAATTATACGTTCACGTGAAAATTTTTCGATACAACTCCGTGGACGGAAGAATGTCTTTACGTGCGGAAATAATGAAAAAGGGCGAATGGGGCCTTGGTGATAAATGTCGATAAACTTGCCAGTACGATTCATCGCCCGCTGAAGGAGAGAACCGAATAAATTGATTTTGCTCGGCGACGAGAGAGATCGACGATAATTCAAGACACTTAGTCACCTTCATCTGCTCTCACGTATTTATTACGTACACGCGCGTGTATATATGTGTATTTCTCAAAAATTGAAATACGTATGTGAAAAAGTCTCATATGTAAAATGGTGGGGGATACTGACGTTTTTTTATTTTCCAAGCCTATGCACCGCAAAGTTTTCACGCGGCTCTTCATGTAAAATCGACTGCATGTAATTTCTGATGCTTTACTTACTTTTTTTCATTTTGCGATTTTTTTCCTACCAAAAACGATGTCCGATCAATTTTAACAAATTAATAGGGTTTTTGAAACAATGGCTTTCTCCATTACGACCCGATGGATAGCCCGTTTCAAATGTACTGAGAAAGTATAATGTAAAACATTAAGGGGGGATTGTATTTTTTTTCGCAAAATTTACCGCTTTTTGGGAATTTTTTTGTGAAGAAAGTATACAACGGAAAACATGTGAAACTTGGCATATAGTTTTATTGATCTGTTTACTACATGCAAAAAATTTTTTAAACAATTTCATCAAAAAATCCGCCTCCCACCCCCCTCGACGCGCGATGGTCCTTTTTTGATGGTGTGCACGATTTCTCAAAAACTATTCAACCGATTGCCTTCAAATTTGGACAGAATGCTCAGCTGACATCCTGTTATCGTTTGATGAAGCAAAAAAGCAATACGTTTAATAGTTTTTTATTTATAACAAAAAATTGATCAATTTTTTTCGAAAAATCGATACTTCAAATACAAAACGTCACCAAATCGTCAATTTTTTTTTCCCCTTCATCGAACGATAGCTATATGTGGCTAAAGTAAAATGCTTTTTGGGTTTTTGTTGCAGGATGAACGTGAGGGCTACAATCGTGCACACCATCAAAAAAGGACCATCGCGCGTCGAGGGGGGTGGGAGACGGATTTTTTGATGAAATTGTTTAAAAAATTTTTTGTATGTAGTAAACAGATCAATAAAACTATATGCCAAGTTTCACAAGTTTTCCGTTGTATACTTTCTTCACAAAAAAATTCCCAAAAAGCGGTAAATTTTGCGAAAAAAAGACAATCCCCCCATAAGACGTTAAATTCTTCGTCGTTGGAATGCAACGAATTTTTTTCTTCGTTCAATTGCTCGGAGTTTTTCGGCTGTTTTTGGGCTACGAAAATTACTTAAACGTATGCGTATCGGCGGTCTACAACTTTGGTCTGCATAAAAGATTTTCAATCCAATTTCCAATTGGCGTGACAAATAACTTCAACAATTTTCACTCGATTTACTTCTAATTTAAAAGTTATGTTCTTAATTGCATTTCGCAGAGAAGTACGTACGGAATTTCTGATTAATCGAAAACTTTTCATTTTATGAGCATTTATGAGCAGTTATAACGAAATTTTTCACTGAAAATTCATTTCTTAAGTTCAAATACCTACAACTATTGAATAAAACAATATTTTTCAAATTCCGTACGTAATTCTCTAGGTATTCTAAGGTAAATTGACGAGAATTTTTGTTTTGTTGTTCTAGGTAAAAAATTGTGGATGCTAAATGTTACGCCGCGGAGCACCTAAAAAAACGATAACAAAAGAAAATATTAGTAGTCGACCATTTTGTACATCGAAAAAAAGAAAAAAATCTAACAGCTTGATATTCATACTAAATAAATGTGTAATTAATTTTATGAGTGAATCATTTTTTCATACGAAAAACAAATTGTTAAATTCACACATGATTTTATACCCGTTACTGTGGCCTAAGGCCTCAAGGGAAATATCAATTAGCAGCAGACCAATTGAATAATCTCCCATTTGCGAGGATTGGAAGAAATTAAATAAATAACCGTAGACCAAATCTCACAGTATGAGGGTCAAATACACGGCTCTCGGGGTGGAATCCGTCACATGCATGTGAATTTATATATACATATATATATAAGTGTATGTGTGTATGTGTGTGCGTGCACAAAGCTGCCCTTTTGCCTAGGAAATGTTTATGGGGGTCGGGGCAGACACATCGGAAGTCCCCGTGTGAATCCGCAGGGGTGAGGATCACTTGGGGTGGTTCTCGAGACACACAAAATGCGGCTTACCAGTGGGAAAGGTTTCTTCGTCAAGATCACTAGAAACACGTCCAACCAATTGTATTGGCAGATTGTACAAAAAAAAGTGGTATAAGGCGTTTTACTTTATATATATATATATATAAAGTAAAACGTTTTTTATAGATATATATTTTATATATATATATAAAATATATATTTTTTATTTATATATATATAAAGTAAAGATATATATATATATACCTATATCTAAAGTACAACGCCTTCTACAACATTTTTTTTCGTACACATGCGTGTGTATGTGCGTATTTTGCCATGGAGTAGATATTGCGGTAGGTCGAGCGTGTGAATGCGGATCCGGAAATCCTAGGGAGATAAAACTTCTTCCGATCGCCTCTGGCCCTACGAGGCGTTTTGATCCTCCGCTACCCTTCTCCCTCCTCCATATATCCAAGGATATATTTCAAGCGTACAATGCACTTTTACACATATAGATAAAGCACGTCTCGTATAATAAGAAGCCATTTGGGGTAAAGGTCGTCACAGGCGGGTTTCTTATTTTTCGAGCACATTCGTTTCTATCGGTAATGTGACACGGCAAAGAAGGGGCTGAGAGTAATTAGCGTTAATCGCAAAGGAATTCTGCTTCGCCCCTCTCAACGTACATCCGGAAATGAAATACGTAAAACTGGTATTATAAATCTGTGAGGGTCCGTGCGTTTTTCTGAAATATGTTTTTCGGTAATGAGAGAACTATTAAGGGGCTACATCTACGGAGAGGCCTGAAAAAAATGACCAGACTCGGAATTTTTGTTTGGGGAAACGGGTGATGAAAAAAAAACATTTTTTAAACACAAGGGTACATATATTGAGAGCGCTTGAAAAAAATCACACAGAAATACAGCAAAACGACAAAAAAATGGCCACCGGAAGATGGGATTTTTTTCGCGACGTTTGGCGGTGGACACTCTTTACCTTAAACGGTCCATCTGAAATCTAAAAACCAAGCGGATTATTCAAGTTAACAATGAATACGAGTTGTTGACGATCGTCGATTTTGAAAAGAATGTTTTTTAATAGGGTAGCCACGAGTTGAAACTCGAGCATACAAAATTTATGAAAAAAGTCGTCATTTTTACGTAACTATTTGAAAACGAAGATCGATTTTGATAAAGTGAGATCGTCAACGACCTTTAAGTGCTTCTCATCGTATCTCCTGTAAATTTGGAAACAATCCGTCAAGTGGTTCTCGAGATATCGTGTCCACCGAATTTGAAAGCAGTGCTTCGAGAAAAACGCGTTTGAAGTTTATACTATGAAAAACTCTTATCTTAACTCAATCGGCAACTCCTGCACCGTACAAAATCAAATATTTCTGAATGTATGTACTTTTGAAAACAGTAAAAAAAAATCGATTTTTTTTTAATTTTCAAAGTGTCCTGGCCCCGTAAAGTTTACAGTATGGTGCTGCTACCGCCCGCCCGGCTGACTATGAAAAGCTGCAGCTCATTCAATTTTAGGAATATTTCTATAACATTTTCAGAAAATATAGCTAAGAGGCGATACTATCGAATAAAAGTATTTTTGAACAATGCCATTTTTTCACCCACTTAGATATATTGGATGATTTAGATTTTTTGTGATGAAATTTTGCGTTGTATTTAGTCAAATGTTTCCACAGAGCTGAATGCACAAATATACGATGTTTTTCCGCGGACGTTATAGGAATCATGAGAGTTGAGGAAGGAGACCAGCAAGACTTGATCGTATGCCAGAAAAGACAGGTGCACAATAAGGAAGCGTCTAATACCTGTGGCGATTTGAGTGGGAATTTCCCAACGTGACTATTCCTGAATAATAAAATCCATCAGCACGACTACATCTGTTTAGGGAGAATGTAGTGTCCTTCCGGACACGCGTATAAATACAAAGAGGATATAACATTTCTATAAAATATAGTAATACGTACCGTCAAGAGTAAAACAATAACACTGTGGAATATTGCCAACCATGAGTCACCGTTGTAATGTCGAACGATACATAGCACACCCCATAAAACCAATTCCTTCGCGGATCGGGGTACGCGAAGCGATTTTAATCTTTCGTATAGTGCCCTCGGCGAGGAGCTGCCCTGATTGCAAAACCCCTCGATCATGGCCAAGCGAAAGGGGCGAAATCTTAGAATTATTAATAAACAAGGCACGGCAAAGTTTACACCATTTCTGGTGCCGTGTATCCATCCATACGGAACGGAGCTCATGTTGGAAGTTGTGCAAATAATGTTTGGTGCCATTCAAACGCGTGGCAGCTGATGATGTTGAAGTTTGCATCGTTGAAATGCAACGGAAGCCTTTTTTTTTTATTGTTTCACTTCTTTATTTTATTTATTACCGAAGGGCTTCTTTTGCGGGTTGAGGTTACGGTTGAATTGTATGTATTGTCTAACGCTGGTATGCCGAACAACAAATTGGCCAAACGAAAGACAATATTTTCGTTGCATTCCAACGATGCAAACGTCAATACCATGGCAACTGACGATAATGTGTCTCGCAACTGGTTATGATCATCGTGTTGACTAATTGGCCCGGCTCTTAATTGTAATTCGCCTCACCATCGATTTTTATTTGCTTGGTAACTAATTGCCATTTTCCTGGTAACTAATTTCAATCTTCAACTATTGGACAGTTTGCTTGCCAACTATTTGCCATTTGCTTGGCAACTGATTGAAACGGACTGGCTGTTGAGTTCAATTTGCCTGGCTGTTAATTGTAATTCGCCTCGCTATTAATTGCAATTTGCCTGGTAACTAATTGCCATTTGCCTGATAAGTAATTCCAAAGTTACCTGGTGACTAATTGCAATTAAGCTGGTAGGTAATTTCCATCCGCCGAGTAACTGTTGGGAATTTTGCTTGGCAACTGTTTGCCAGTAGCTTGGCAACCATTTGCCATTAGCTTGGCAACCATTTGCCATTAGCTTGGCAACCGTGTGCCATTAGCTTGGCAACCATTCGCCATTAGCTTGGCAACCATTTGCCATTAGCTTGGCAGTCAATTGACAAAGCAAGCGTTATTGGCAATCTTGGAGGTCCGGTAAGAAAAGGCCTATCTCAGAAAGATTGGGCATCAAGTATTTCCTGACGAATTGCCTGGATCTGAGGGAGACTCTTATTCCTCCCCCTATATCTATACTTACACCTTGTACCATACACACGTATGCCTTCCCTAATCCTGCAGCTTCGCCAACGTACTTATTGACTTATGTCCTCAGGAGCGAGGCAAAGTCTCCGTGCAGTTGGAATCTCAGCTGTCGTTTGACTTAATCGTGCGAGCGAATACGAGAATCTCCCTCCCCTTACCACAGACTTGCGTCCGTGCGTAACTCTCGTAGGTATATCGCCTTCTTCGGGGTTTCCATCCGCTCGTATTTGTGCGTAAGATTTCTCATTGGCGAGACGAGGGGGCCGGTGTTGCGACGAAAAACCTCCCCTCTGGCCGCATCGAGGGCTGATTTCTTCGCACAGGGATTGTTCCACGTAACTCGCCTCGAGAGGGTGTGTATAACTCCTACAATGCTTTTTGGCTCGAGCCAAAGCAGAAGCAGCGGCAGACCGAGCTTCTGTGTATAAAGCCAGAAGCCCAAATACCCCCCATCGAATCTTACGCGGCTAAAGTACGAATTATCGCGTCGTCTGGGCATTCGACACGGCCCGACAAATGGCTGGTGTGCAATAGAGAAAGATGAAGAGAGGCTGCATAGACGTCGGGCACGGGCCACGAGACGATTCTTATATGAAAGTCATCTGTACAGTAGTTTTAGACCTTTACATAGCATATGTAAGGGAATAAAGCTGTTGAAGCTTGCATCGTTGGAATATAACGGAAATACTTTTTCGTTCTTCTTCTTTCTCCATCTCAATTGCTTTCCGAAATCTTTTTCGATAGATTTTGGTTATAAGTCTTTGATGAGAATCTTTAAAACAGCCTACCGTAGCCTTGGTGGGTCAACGAAAATTGCAGTCTATCTATATATGGAAAACGTCATTTCACGTAGCCCGTGACCACGACCGTTTTTGCTTTTCCTGATTTTTTTTTGTCAACTTGGACCCCATGAAAGGAACATCCACACCAATTTTTCCATTTTTATTTTTTCTCCTTTAGGAGTTATAATTTTAGTTTTGGAAATGTTTAAACGCTGATAACTCCTGAACTAATTGAGACATCGACATATGTCAGTATATAATTTTTTTTTCATTTTGAAGCATACTATCGTTAAAAAATAGTAAAAAATTATCAATTATCAATGTCAACATTGTTTTTGCTTGTAAAGTGAAAAATATTTTTTCTAAACGTGATTGACTTTTAAAAATTTTTTTCCAAAAAATACTCTTACGTAGCGTGACCCATTCTATGATTTTTTCAATAATACTCTTAATAATTTTTGGATTTCGAATTCAGCTTCGACGGGCCTGAAACGATTTTAATTCAAAATAATCTTTTTCGTTACATTCAGTACAAATAAAAAATAATCCGGTTCAGGCCTGTCGAAGCCGAATTGGAAATCACAAAGTCATTAATAGCATTATTGGGCATAAAAGTTATGAAAATATTCTTTAAAAACTATAAGAAAAAATAGGCCCACGATGGGGTTAGTCTTAAAAATCATAGAATGGGTCACTCTATTTTAGAGAATTAAAAAAAGCAATTACCTTTTTAAAAAATAGCTTTCTGTTTCGAAGCAACAAAAAAAAAGTTCACATAGATGATTTTTCGAAATTCAACCCTTAACAGGAGAAAAGGGATGGCAAAGTGTATATGGAAATTTAAAAAAATCTGGTTGGATTTACTTGAAACTTGGTATTCGTGCTTCTTGATACAATTAATGAAACACGTGATCTCAGCGTTTTTAGAAAGTCAACCCCTAAGGGGAGAAAGGGGGTGGTAAAGTTCGTATGAAAAATAAAAAAGATCTGGTCAGAAGATTTACTTCCATCTTAGTATTAATGATCTCCAATACAATTAATAAGATACGTATTTTCCGAAATTCAACCACTATATGAAAAGGGGTGGCAAAGTGTGTACGGAAGATTAAAAAATCGGATTAAAATTACTCGAAACTTTGTATAACTGCTCCTGGACACAATTAATAAAATTTCAGCGTTTTTGGATATTCAATCCTTAAGGGAAAAAAGGGGTAGCAAAGTTTGTATGGTAAAAGAAATATCTGGTCTGATTTACATGGAACTTGGTATTAATGCTCTTCAACGCAATTCCACGTGTTCCTCAATGAAACTTTTCAGGAGCATGCTTCATTGAGAAAGCAGTCAACCCGAGTCTACGCGAGCGAAGCCACGGGCGGAAAGTTAGGGAAAATCAATTATTTTCGTTTCGTTCCAACGATACAAGCTTCCATATCATGAGGTATTTTCTGTGTACAGGAATCCGCGAAAAAATGAATGATTGTCCATGAAATTCTTCATGACTGTGCAAATGACAAAGGTTTCATCCAAAGTTTAGTCTAGTAAGCAACGATTTTATTACAGTTTTTCAATGGTGTGACATAGCCAAATAAACAACCTATTTATTTTAAAAGATATTAATACTTATCATTCCATTAATTCGGAGCTATACTCCTTGGAACAAAATCATGATCAAGTGACTCATCTCTGCCCTACTCGTGGGTTGGATTACTTTGTGGCATATCTGTTGATGCGTTAAGTAATAGTCTATGTACCTGCCGTGTGAAAATCTTGTCCATAGGCTCAAAGAAAATCTTGTCCATAGGCTCAAAGAAAAATTTCCTGGCGGAATCCATGCTGAGGTCTTTTAGCCTGATTCTTAGCTTTAATTTGGTATTCTTTTGCTCCCTGTACGACCATTTGTCGCTGAGATATTGCCAAGTGAATGAAAAGTCAGCTTTTCTTTTATCATCGATATCCCATGAACTAAGATTACTAACGTACTAAGTACTAACTAAGAACTAAGTACTCAGGAAGAACTAAGTACTAACTAAGTACTAGCTAAGTACTAACTAAGTACTAGCTAAGTAAGAACTAAGTAGTAAGTAAGAACTAAGTAGTAAGTACTAAGTAAGAACTAAGTAGTAAGTACTAAGTACTAAGTAAGAACCAAGTAGTAAGTAAGGACTAAGTACTAAGTAAGAACTAAGAACGAAGTACTAACTAAGTAAGAACTAAGGACTAAGTACTAACCCACAGCAAACGGAAGGTAGGTTTCGGAAACTTGAGTAAATCCTCTATAAATACTTTGTGTATTTTAGCGGAAAACATTTTTTTTAAGGGCAATATTGATTTGAAAAAGTCCAAGAAAAAGGACCTCTGCGATTTTGGAAAATTGATTCTCAACTTTTTTCAACTTTTCAAATATTGCGAAAATGATTAATGTTCCTAAGTTTTTTTTAAGCTCAATGCATGCTCAAAGACCCAGTAATTTTTAATCGATTAGTAGTTGAACCATTTTAATACGCGAATCGTCAAAGTTTTATTAAAAATTAAAGCAGCTCTTTTATTGCTCCCTAAACGTCCATTAATGACGAAGATGAAAAAAATCGCTATTTCTCTCACAATTTTGCATTGACTAAGCATCAAAAAAAAATTTAATTTTAAGAAAAAAATGTTGAGTCGATTTTGAAAAAAAAAAATCGAAAATGTTTGCCTCGCGCTATTTCTTACGATAGCACTGAGCGTGATGCTCAAAAAAAATCTCCGCGAGATTCTTAAACTATAGATTTTTCACGTTTCAAAATGCTTTTTTTCCCCGATACGACCTTTTTTCACGAAGTTACGACCTCTCAAAACTCACTGAAAAAATATTGACATTTTTCTGCTTGTTTAATTTTTTTGCTGAGTATATTTTATTAGTATTATCGATGTGGTTCTCGAATATGACTCAGACGCGAGAGAAGAAGATTGCGAAAAGAAAATAAATTGCATGAGTCAGTGAGTACGATTGAGGGGCTATATAAGGGAGGGATGAGGCCTCAGCTGCTTTGGCTGTCGTGAAAACTTGGCGTAGGGGTCTCCGACCCCCTCAACACACAGCTGCCTGTGCACCGTATAAAGTTATATAGTACAGTAGATCGAGAACACCTATCCGCGTATGTACATATATTGGCGCAAGGCAAAGGCCTGCAACATATGATCAGTTTCTCATGCGCCATGTGACGAGTCATTTTTGTCTATGCTCGAGGAAATGTGACGAGGCTTTTTTGTCTATGCTCGAGGAAAAATAAATTCGTAAAAATCCTCATACCCGTACCAAGATAAGAATTATTTTGAAGACGTCTCGCATAGACACCTGTGTGCATAGACATCCAGCAATGCCGTCACTTTTTTAATCGAATAATCAAAATACAATTATTCGATTACTCAATTTTACTTGAAGCTCTATTCTCCATTTCAATTGAACTTTTGTGATAGACAAGTATCAGCATATATTTCAAGAAAATTCATCAAAATTAATTCCACAGATTTACGTCAAAATAAGTATTTATTTTACAAACTAGACGTACGTGTAAAAAAGGCCACCTGTAAAACGAGCTAAGCAGATATCTTGAATAACGATAGACCTACTAATAGTAAAAAAATTACAAAAATAGGCATTTCAAAATGAATATTCAACACCGGTTAAAAAAGTGAGCTTAAACTAGTAAATTACGAATGATAATAATTATTATTGTTCATACACGAATATGTACTGAAAAAAAAAATTATTTCGCATTGAAATGCCAAGAAATACGTTAGTGACGTGATAAACAGGTCCTGAGTTACGAAGGAGGATGTCCGTCTGTCCATACAACCGGACATCCCCTGAAGACATCGGGTGTATATATCGCACCCTCGCCGTTAGTCGGGTCTTTGATTTTGGTCAGAGAGTGCAGATGGTAGAGCATTGTGGAGGGGGGGGGGGGGGGGGGGGGGGAGAAGAGCGTGGCGCGTGCCGTCGTAAACGCATATGTGCCTGCGTGTATGAGTGTGAGTTCGTGCCACTGAACTCACACGCTACATAGTGTTATAGGACCTACTCGATCGTAAACCCAAGTGTGTTAGTGCTCGGTGCGTTCACACGGATGGTCGCGCACGCGCTACGAAACGAGGTGCGTTTCATTTGGGATTGCAGGTACGGTTTCAATACAGTGCACATGTTGAGTATGAGGCTGTGTTGGTACATGGTATAGGGAAATCCAATATATCCAGGAGACACGTTAGTAGGCAGCACTCATCAGGTATGGCGAATTAAAAATAAAGCTTCAGGCAAAAACATTTCACAACGAGATCCCTTTATGACGTTAAAGTTTCCATTGTTGGAATACAACGATCTTTATAAGGGGCTATACCGGTGTGACACTTTTTTTGCCTTTTTCGAAAGTTTATACTTTCAAGAATATCCTGTAAAAATTTCAAGTCCGTATCTCCAATACTCTCCGAATGGCAGCCTTCTAAAGAGCAACCGCTCGTAGGTATTAAATAGAGACTTAAACGCGTTTTTCTCAAAATGGCATTTCTGAAGTCGGTGACCAAGATTACTCGAACACTAATGAACCGATCTTCTTGAAATTTTGCAGGCTTATTTAATACATAAAAATGTAGTCTTTAATCGTTCGATTTTTTTTTTCGAAAAAAAAATGGCCGTTTTATAGCCAAAAAACGGCCGTTTTTTTTTCGTTTAAATCGAACCATTAACTTTGACTGTCCGCCATTTTGTGAAAAATGAATATTTTTTAAAATCCTTCGATTAAAGACTAGTTTCTACTTATATTTGACTAAATCCATCCGCATTTTTTTTTCGGATCATCCACTTCGCCGCAATGTTGGTCACCGCAAACCGTGTGTATAAAAACATTATTTCGTTGACGGCCATTTGCCACTAAACAATGTAATATTTTTCAATAAAAAAATTACTGAAAGTTCTTCAAGATGTGTTCTTTAAGATGGTATATTGATCGATTAAAAAAGTTTTGTAGTTTTCTTTTAAAAAATTCATGAAAAAGGCCTTTTTTTTGCGCTACAAGTGGGGGTAACGCGTTAAAAAATCCTTTGAAATGTCCTTTTACAGAGCAAATCACGTTTCGTATATCGGCGAGGGGAGGGGCTTCTACCAGACATATGTATGAGTAAATTCATACGAGATGAATGTAGATGGCAACGATATTATAAAAGCACTAGGGCCCAACTCTCTGCATGCATAGAGTAATGTAGGATGAATACAGAGAACGAATGGGGTAGCACACGCAACCACTTACGTAATACCTGTCACATGGTTCTCAATTCTTCATATTATACTATACATAGAGTACGTATATAATAGGCGGTATCAAAAAATTTCCATGCGTATCGATCGATCGCTAAAATTGCGTTCACAAGAGTGAACTCGAACACGTAAGTGTATTTGACCCGGGTTCACGCACGCGAGAGTAATTTTCCGTCCGAATATCCTCATATGGATAGGTACACATTGCTCAGAAGGCTCGGCGTAAAGCCGACGGGCCCTTCAAATCCTGCACGCACGGCGAAGGGAGCCAGTATGCGATCGGATTTAGATCGGATTTGGAGGATTCGTGTATTCGTTCGAATCTTCATCGATCCATGTTTTTTTTTGTGTTTTTCTAAATAGGAAGATTTACGTCGTATACTGCGTTATCGCGGTTATTATTTTACCGGAGCTTTTCGACGATGGTAAGGGCGAGCGAAAAATTCACACGATCGTTTGTCGTCTAACCGAAAATTATGACATTGAAGTTTGCATCGAAAGAATGCAAGGAAAATTAATGCTTTTTAATTACTCAAAGTGTGATGTAGTTAGTTTGAAAATCGCTCAAACGTTTCTACGTATTTTTATAAAAAATTTGCAAACGAATCTTGTGGATACTGATAGAAATAAAGAAATGAAAATAAATAAAAATATCGTTGGATTCCAACGATGCAAACTTCAGCGTCATCGATCTTTCTATGTCGCTCTTCATCTCGAATTCCGTCGTTTCGCAATTAAACTTTATTTGTCACTGCATGGCGTTCGATAAAGAAAATCAATTTTGTATCAGCTCCAGTTATTACAATCCCATTCGGGATGAGTTTTCTAACTTTGTGTAACTTTTCTAGTCTACAACGTATCTTCGGTGAAAGGCGGTATGAAATTTTTTTTTTTTTTTTTCATTTTTTTCAAATCTTTCAAATGAATGCATAATATATCAAGAATATTGTGTTAAAATTTCAAGTCGATCGGAGTAAAATTGACGAAGTTATGAGCCCGACAAGTTGACGATTTGCGAATTAGTAGAGCAGAGGAGCAAGCGGCGCACGACAGTAAAGAAGAAAGAGTTTTGCGTAGACAAACGCAAAAAGATGCTCTCGATCATCTTGATGGAAGCCTTTTGCTCTACGGACCTGGCATCGACGACTTTGAGTGAGTATAAGAAAATTATCGAGCTTTATTTTGAATTTCTAAAAATTCAAGGATAATTGATAAATCTGAAAAAATTCATACGTATTCAGAAAAATGAACGAATCACGAAAAAAAATTGGGTTGCGGGGAAATTTGTTGACTAATTTTTTTTTTCATCATTTTGTTAATAACATTTTGGAATTATTATTATGCAAAATTAATCTTTTGAGTACCTTTAATATGCATGAATTTTCTCAGATTTTTATGCAATCGAGAAGTGTCCTCAAACTTATGTGCAATGAGCGCTAAGCGACCAAACTCTTCTGCGTTTTTCAAACCGTTTTTCTGAGACTTGTCATATTTGAAGGCCGTGTGCACGATAACTCAAAATCTACTGGACCAATCGCTTTGAAATTTTGCACAGTACTTCTTCACATAATTCACCAGGTATTGTCGAGAGCTTTTTCGTTTTTTAAAATAATTACTAATCTTTCAACAACAAATTAGCCGATTTTTTTTAGCGAAAATCGGGTTTTTGGCTTCCAAGTGCTACGAAAAATCGAAAAAAAAAAAAAAAATCCTCCCGTCATTACCTCGAGAAACGTCTCCTTCAACAAATGCATTTAGATTTTTTTGTTTCAGATGATTCTGTTGCGAGTTATGGTGCACACCGCAAACCAACTTTTTTTCGAGGCGCCTCCGGGGTTTGATTTTCACTCGCTCAAATTTGAATATTTTGCAATGCAAATTTAGGAGAATGTTGTTCAAATGTTACTTTATTATATGTAAATTTTTCAATAAACGAACATTATTCGTTACGCCAAAAAAAAATCTTAACAACATGCCTTTTTTTCGCCGAATTAACTTTACCCCGCCCTGGAGGCTTCAAGAGACCCCAATTTTGTATTGTTCCTCTCGAGCCAGAATTCTTCGGCTAATAGATTTCATAAAATCGCGAATTCAACCCCGAGAATATGCAATATAGTGACAGCTGTCGATGAGAGTCGCTGTATACATACATACATACATACATACATATATATATATAAGCAAACGATGATGACCCCGTAACCGTAAAAGTCTAGAGCCGAGGAGAGCGGTGAGAGAGGAGACACCTTTGGTGGCGCAATGCAGCTTCCTAAACGGGATCATCATCTGTTCCTTCGTGAATCTACACCCTTGCGACTCTGCTCAGGAGGGTACTCGCCTCTCTCGCACTCTCTTGTCTCCCGTCCTGGACCGTTTTTGCCATTCTTTTCGATACATCCACCACCAGCCAGAAAACGAAGACGAAGAAGAAGTCGGAGCAGCGGTGGACGCAGATGCAACGGCACGAGCGGTACGTCGAATGAAAAATCTGCGACTACATTGTTGTATGCGAATGTACGTCGATACACGTACGTACATATTATATATCCATATATTACGTACATATAGATGGATAAAAAGAAGATCGCTCATACGTGGCTGAAAATTTGTTAATTAGTATGTACAGACAGATGTCAAAGACCATTTGGCCATTGGGTTGGTCGTTGGATGACAGTAATGACAATTGGGTAATGACGATAGGAAGGATACGACGATCGATGACGTAACATATGGCCTCTAAGTCCCTCAGTTGTGAACGGATCGACTCGAAACATTCAGACAGTATTTTTGCCATGTTATATTTTGAGAATCCGTCGAAAGCCACACGTCGATGTTTTCGGAAAATTTCAACTGCGCGTAAGCCTTTGAGGGATCGAAATTCATTGCAATTTGTTTTACTGTCATGCCCGGTGATACCCAAACACGTGCATATCATATTCTGAGAAGCAAAACGACGTAAAACCCTCGTAACTTTGCTGCAAAGGGGTGTCAGGTACGTCCTTCGGATCGCTGACAGTTCAACTGCACCGTGTACTTCGCGTCATCGATCGAAGTACGGGAGACAAAAAATCTACCGAATTACCCGGCGCTTCCGGGAGTCTAGAGCAAAGATGACGGGGACGTGGATGGATGGATGGTAACGCACAATCTTTTTCCCTCTCCCTCCCTTTTTCCCTTTTCCTCTCCCATGGCCAGGAGACGCAACACATCGGGGCTTCAAGGAACGATAGGTCGTGGGGTCACCCAGTTCATAAAACTCCACCTTTCCCCAGTCTTCCTGTAGGAAGACGAACGGAAAATCTTCCGGCATCTGCCATTGATTTTTCCGGTATCCGATCGATTATACATGGACACTGCTGATCGATTAATCGCGATGATACTGATTTTTCAATGTATTCCCCTCCCCTGACACGACGGATTCTCCGTTCTGTCGCTGCTTTCTCTCCTCTATACTTCGTTCCTTCTCGACCGAGGCGATAACTGAAAAATGCGTTTGTGGTTTCGATTTCTTTTTTTTTTTTTCGCGAAAGAAGAGAGACGGGATGCTGGCAGTTGGCACGTGACACGTCTGCGCGCCGCGATGGGGCTCGTGGATGTACGTGAGGCTGCGAAGAGAAATGGCGAGAGGGAGGAAGGGAAAGAGGAGGACAAAAAAGGAACGAGTCTCCGACAGATTTTTTTAGCGGCTGTATATGCGAAGGGGGTAAAAAACGGCGGGGTTCCCAAGGGATGAAAAGGCATACGGGTACGATGTGGAACGAAAATACATCAGCTGTGGCACTTATGGAGAGTGAGTACGATTTACATATTTTTTGTAAATCCAGACATATTGTTTTTACGGTGGAATTTTAGAAGTCCATTTTCAATGTGGAGTTGAAGCGCGAGCGATAAGAGTAGGGTAGGCTGGGGTCGATTGGAACGTTTTTGAGAAAATCGGCTAGTATGACTTCATTTTATACCCTATGTGTTTGGTAATGGGCTTTGATTATAGCTAGATCTGGCTATATGATAGCATTACCGATTTTGCTCCTTATATGCCCTTAACTTAGGTAGAATTACTTAACTATGTAGAAAGCCTCGGAAAACGTTTCGTTTGGGCCTGGGTCGGGGTCAATCGAAACAGTGGCTGGGATTAGTTGAAATAGGTGTTTTCAACTGATTGAACTAATGTTCTACTAAACCTAGGTACTGTTAATGACGTGTATGAAGTTATTTACCCAAACGTTAATGAAGTCATTAACCCAAATGTATAACCCAAACGTATAACCCAAACAAACCCAAACGAAAAACGCCCCAATTTTCGAGGGTGCGTTTTAACCCGTAAAAATCGAGTACCGCAGATATAAAATAATACGTGTCGCCTATTTTTACCCATTCTACAAGCATGTGAAATTTCATCGAAATCGGAGAGATCAACCTAACCTTTCGTTGCGAGCGACAGGATCCGATACGCAAAGCAGACCCTCCCTCCTTCGGAGCAGCGCTGCCGTTACTACCCCCGTCTTCGAGTTATACAACTTGTTTCATTTGACCCGTGTTTCCATCGACCCCAGCCTACCCTAATTGTTCAAACTTGCGACGAAACGTTTACAACGAAATGCTGGATCAGAAATTGTATTGAAAGTAGTCCAATGGAAAATTCATTGCTCCTTTCAGTCAATTCAAGGACTTCATCCCTCGATACTGCCGTGAAAACTCATTGAAAAATATCGATGAATGAAGAAAGGATGTTTTCACCGGTACTCTACAAAAAGCTTTACGATTTTTTTACGATGTTTTCCCCGGATCCGATGTCTTTTGTAGACTTTTTATTTCCAAGGGAGACACATTTCGGAAACGATAAACGTGGATGAGAGAACAGTGTGTGTCCGGATCTTGCAGTCATCCCGCTCTTGTGTCCGGTTGCGAATTAAAGTTCATTCACACACGTGGCTTTTTGTATACTTATATTTATATCGAAGTCCGTCAACCAAAAGGGACTAACTCCCGAGACGGAGTGTGCGAAGCCGTGTGCAAGCAGAGTCTTTTTGTGTACCGGTGCGGCATACGTATTCGTGTTTTAAAATGCAGGGTGTACATGCACGATCCCGTTTCAACTAGTATTAAAGCCTCTTGATTGCTCATTGTTCCATTCTCTCGGGCTCTCGTGCCCGAGTCCGCGACTTGAACAATTCCGACGTTTTTACTTTTCTGCACAGGTCGTATTGTGAGTACATGTGTGTATGTGCATGTATATCTATGCACGTACATCCGTAGATGTGAGTGCAGACACGCGCAAGCACGTTGAAGATACGGAGGAATTCGGGTTACGGCTTTTCACCCGATGTGTACATACAGGCGAGACAAAATATTGCCATACAGCTTCGAAAGGATTACGAACTCGTTCACTAATTCACGCGCACGCGAATTCGTGGATCGCGTAGCAAATATATCGTACACCCAAGGGACCACGGTACAATTTGCACTTCCCAGGATCTGCAACTCTTTGAATTATGCAACAAAAAGCCTTTCACGAACCGAGTGTGCAATGTTGGGTGCAACCTCAACGACAGGCTAGTCAAACGATTGGCTACTTTAAGGGGTTAGCCCCACTTGCGATTTTGAAAAAATCGATTTTCTTTATTGCATTTTTTTGAAGTATAAGTATCTGAGAATATGTCCTGAAAATTTCAAGTCGATCCGAACAAAATTGACTGAGATATGAGCGTTGAAAGGGAAGAATCCGTTCTTCGTGTAAACTGAAATTGAAACTTTAAACGCGTTTTTCTCAAAATGACATTTCTGAAGTCGCTGACCAAGATTACTCGAACACTAATGAACCGATCTTCTTGAAATTTTGCAGGCTTATTTAATACATAAAAATGTAGTCTTTAATCGTTCGATTTTTTTTTCGAAAAAAAAAATGGCCGTTTTATAGCCAAAAAACGGCCGTTTTTTTTCGTTAAAATCGAACCATTGACTGTCCGCCATTTTGTGAAAAATGAATATTTTCTAAAATCCTTGGATTAAAGACTAGTTTATACTTATATTTGACTAAATCCATCCACATTTTTTTTTCGGATGATCCACTTCGCCGCAATGTTGGTCACCGCAAACCGTGTATATAAAAACATTATTTCGTTGACGGCCATTTGCCACTAAACAATGTAATATTTTTCAATAAAAAAATTACTGAAAGTTCTTCAAGATGTGTTCTTTAAGATGGTATATTGATCGATTAAAAAAGTTTTGTAGTTTTCTTTAAAAAAATTCATAAAAAAGGCCTTTTTTTTGCGCTACAAGTGGGGGTAACGCCTTAAACATGATTCGATAAGAGTGCGATGGAACGTTTATCGTTTGAGGGGCTATACCAGTGTGGACGCTGAAAATTTGGTTGATTTTCGTGAATTTTTTTGGAGGAAAAGTACTCAATTGAATGTTTCGCAAAATTAAGAATATTTTTGGCTATATTTGACCTATAGTACATAATTTTTTCGTAGAAAAACATTGAGATCCAAGCGACTTATGGGCTGCCTTCGGAGGCGCCAAAAAAAAAAGATTCCGGCCGAATGAGTAGCTGAAACCGAAAAAGGAACAAATTTCGTTAAACTGGAAGGTATTTCCTGTACAATGACGCAGGATTTTCGAAAAATATCAAAATCTAACAAAATGGCGTAGTTATGAAAAAAAAACGTCTGTTTTCTTGCCTATAAAATGGTCGTTTTTTCAATGCCGAATCGTCAATTTTCATCGAGTCAAAAATATCCTACGTCATTATAGAGTGAATATATTCAAGAGTACTCACTTCAAATTTCAAGTCAATCGGATAATTGCTCTTTCAGTTACAATGTCAGCAAATTTGAAAAATCTCATTCGAGAAAAACGCGTTTAAAGATTTAACTATCAATTTTATACCTACGAGCGGTTGCTGTCGAAAAAGGCCAAAAAAAATCGATTTTTCGCAAATGCCACAGTGGTATAGCCCCTTAAAAGCAATTGAAAAATCGCCCACGAAATGTTGGATACAGAAATTGAACTCCAATTTTTGTCGACGAACGAAAGTCGAATTTTTGTCGAAAGATATTACTAATATTCTACTAAATATACTCGTAGGGTAGAATCACGTTGAAGTAGGGTGGATGCAATGAAAATAATTTTAAATCGCCTACATTCTTTTCGGCCGATATGCGTTACAAAAATCATTCATAGGCTAAAAAAAAATTTATTAGCCATCTACAGCCTAGCACTGCAAAGAAAATTTGCATAATGATAAAAATGAAGATATTGAAATACAAAAAAAAACGTTGCATTCCAACCGTGTGAGCTTCAACGTCATGCGTTTGCATCGTTGGAACGCAACGGTTTCTCCTTTCCATTTTATATTCCTTCATTTTTCTCATCATCCAAATCTTCTTTGCACACTACTGACCCCGATTAATTCCAAACCAATATTATTTTCGATAATTGTACGAATAATTAAAGACAAAAGTTTAATATTCATGAATACTCAAAATGGTAAAATTACATCCTGCTTTTCAACAAATGCAAGTCATGTCCGTGTGCGAGTGTGATTTTGAAACTGTCCAACAGGACATGCATTGCATTGATGAGCCTCTAATAATGCTCAACAAGCTAAATAAGATATTGTTGGGAACAATCAAGCGAAGTTGAAATTTATGGATCATATGTCTTCTAGCGTATGTGGGGTGGAATCTCGTTCAAGGTGCGCATTGCAAATGCCTCACAGAATGAACAGGCGCAGATGCACTTACTTTATTGACGAGTGCGGTTTTTCGAGGAGGAGCGCGAGAGCTAGATCGAAAATCGTGGTCAAGGACGTGCCAGGAGTTACCCCACACACGTTTTCCTAACGTATGGGTAGAATCTCCCGCGCATCTGCGCGCGCGGATTTTCCTTCCGGATCCCCCTATATATATATATATATATATATATATATATATATATATATATATATATATATAGACTTATATATATTTATTTATATATATTTATATATACGACTGTTTCAAAATAAATTGATAATTTTTTTCAGCTTCATACAATCTTAAACTATACTTGGACATAAAAAATAATCCTCGCAGAAAGGGGAAGCCGGTCCTTCAAGATTTAGAGGTGCCTCATCTGACGTTTGTCTTTTTTATTTCGTTAATACGTAAATAACGAATTCGCATGAATGAAACATACATTTTTCTTGTTCCAAAATGATGAATATATTTTAAACTTATGTACAAATACTAAATATACTGTTAATTGTTGCCCCGATAACCAAGCCCGTTTTTTCATAGTATATTCAGTATTTGTACATAAGTTTAGAATATATTCATCATTTTAGGACAAGACAAATGTAAGTTCCATTCATGCAAATTCGTTATTTACGTATTAACGAAATAAAAAAAGACTAAAGTCCGATGAGGCCTAAATCTTGTCCTAAATCTTGAAGAACCGGCCCCTCCTTTCGCGAGGATTATTTTTTTATGTCCAAGTATAGTTTAAGATTGTGTCGAGCTAAAAAAAATTATCGATTTATTTTGAAACAGTCTAATATATATATGGAGACACATACCTAAGAGTTCCCGCGCGCCTGTTCCATCCTCTCTTCCTCGCCCCCCCCCTTTTTCGTTCGTCTCATTCACTCGTCATCTCCGCAGCGGTTTTGTGCCCCAGCCCTCGACGCGACCTCGATCTAATCCTGGGAAAAGAGCAGCCCTCTTACCGCCACCCCCCACCCCTGAGCTCTTGAGACTTCAAATTAGGCTTCTCCTGCAACGCGAGGTTCTTCACCTCGCGTGTACGATAAATTTGGCCCAAGACTTAAGCCCGTCCAATTCGACGAGGACATCGAGGAGCGCGGGGAAACTCCGAAAACCACCCTCTGGTGAATAGGGTTGAAAAGGAACGTCGTAATTTAAAAATAATCGACCGGCATGGGTATGGGGAAGGGTGCATTCCGATAGTGCGCATATAGATTCGACACGGGGGTTGGCACGAATTTTCCACCGCCGTTATTTTATCGAGGAAACCGCAACGAATTTCTGGTTCTGAGAGATCTCTCTTAGGATCGAAGAGCACTTTTCGACGACAGATGACACATGTCACGTATGCGTTGGTTAAGGATGTTGAGTCCCTATGAAAGATGTTAATGTTAATAGTTCAATAAATAGCTTCTTAATCGTCATTAAATTTTTACACGACCTCCTGAATACTTCATGTAAAAACATACCAAATTTTCAGAATTCTATCATCATTACTTCAACCTCCTTAAGGGTTGAAATGAAAAATGATAAGAAAATTCGGAAAATTTGGTATGTTTTTGTATGAAGTATTTAAGAGGTCGTGTTAAAATTTCACGGCGATTAGGAAGCTCGTCATTAAAAAATTACCATTTTGTTGAGAACAATTTTTAAAAGAAATAAAAAAAAAATGTATCAATAAACTTCGTTTTGTTTCCGTTGCTTTCAGTATATTGTAGATATTACAAAATTGAGAGGTCAAAAAAAAAAATTATTGCAAAGTTACATCAGTTTCCATAAGAACACATTTAATTTGTGAATGTTAATTGTTCAATAACGAGCTTCCTAATTGTGAAATTTTTACACGACCTGTGAAATACTTCACAAAAAAAAGTACCAAATTTTCAGAACTTTCGACTCGATGCGAGTGCGAGAGGGAAGGAAGATAGATTCACATAGATTTTCGTCGATTTATCGGCAGAAAAAAATGGCAAATTTCCAAGTGTTTTTTGGGCCAGTGGACGCCGATTGAGGGGGTAGGGCTACTGTGGAAATTTAAAAAAAATCGCTCATTGCTGAGGGTGCGGGAATCGCAGATTGAAGGTGAAGGGTGTATTAAGGCAGGATATACATTTAGACGGGAACAAATCGAACATTTGGACGGATTTTTTAAAGTAAGCAAGAATCATTTTACATTTATCAAACTGTAGGTATACTTTAATATAAATTTATTTCAAGTATATTTAAGTATAAAAAGGTATAAAAATTTGAAATAAATTAATTTTAAGTATATTTAAGTGTTAAAAAGGTATAAAAATTTAATATAAATTTATTTTAAGTATATTTGAGTATGAAAAACTATTTTTTTAAATTCATTTATCATCAAAATGGCGGAGCTGTGGCAGAGTGTTCAAGCAACGTTGCCGCCGGAGTTGCGAATCGGTGGGCAGTCTAACTTCTAACCGTAAAACGGGGGTAACGTGACATTACGGGTAAATTTGACAGTTTTTGGGGCTATTTCAACAGAGCGCCGTAGGTTGGAGAAAAATAGTTGTTCCGGTTTATTATAATGTTGCTCAAGTTGTTTTTGATGTCAATGATAATTACACATAAGCCTGACTAAGTTCCTACAACAGTAGCCTAGGTACTTGATATTTTTATGTAAAATTTTTCCTTAAGGCCTTTGTCCACAGTAACGGGTATAAAATCATGTGGGAATTTAACAATTTTTTTTCGTATCAAAAAGTGATTCACTCATAAAATTAATTACACATCTATTTGGTATGAATGTCAAGCTGCTAGAATTTTTTTTATCGATGTACACAATGGTCGACCACTCGAAACTTCTCGAAACAGCTTTCCAATTGGCGTCACAAATAACTTCAACAATTTTCACTCAATTTACTCCAAATTTAAAAGTTATGTTCCTAATTGCATTTCGCAAAGAAGTACGTACAGAATGTCTGATTAATCGAAAACTTTTCATTTTATGAGCAGTTATAACGAAATTTTTCACTGAAAATTCATTTCTTAAGTTCAAATACCTACAGCTATTGAATAAAACAATATTTTAAAAATTCCATACGTACTTCTCTGCGTATTCTAATGTAGATTGGCGAGAATTTTTGTTTTTGGATCTAGGTGAAAAAATGTGGATGCTAAATGTAACGCCACGGAGCGCATAAAAAAATAACAAAAGAAAATATTAGTAGTCGGCTATTTTGTGCGTAAAAAAAAATGCTAACAACTTGATATTCATACTAAATAGATGAGTAATTAATTTCATGAGCGAATCACTTTGTCATACGAAAACAAATTGTCAAATTCGCACATGATTTTACATCCGTTAGTGTGGCCCAAGGCCTTGAACATGCTAAAATAAATAAATAAAAATATCCATTTTCACGTTTCATCAGACTCAATTTTACTCCTCAACGCCCCTGATTGCGTTACTGTTCGTGAGACTCAAAAATGGCTATTTAGTCTTGTACTTTATTGCCGACGGTTCCATCCAAGGGTGACCTTTATTTGAGGATTCTCCACCGCATTCTGCGGGTCCACACTCGATCGTACGAAAGAGAGAAACACTAATGAATTACGATTATATATCTCGCCAGGGTTGTCGCAGCTTTCACATGGCCATCACGGGCGAGTACGGTTGTCGGGCATCAAGTAAATTATGTACGCCGAGCCGTTTTGTCCTGTGGGGCGAAAATAACCACTGATCCGGTCGCCACTGTGGGACCGGATAATACATCGACGTACGTGTACTCGAAAAGGTAAGCATCTGTCCCTTCCATGGGGAGACGTTTACGAATATCGATATATCGATCGTGTCGCACATTTTATTCCCATCCAAACGGATAGACGGAGCGAATGACGAACACGAATGATCAAGCCCAACGAAAATAAAACTCCCCGCCAAGTTTTCGCAAAATCACGAGCAATAAAAGGGCGGAAAAGTGCAAAATAATGCGAAAGAACGACGAAACATTTCCGAGGACTGTCGCAAATGAAAAACTCTTTCAAGCATGCCATTTTACGGGAATGGGGCCAATAAAGATTATCCTTCTTTTCAACAGCAAATAATAGAGGGATGAATTTAAACTGTGAGCAACTGTTGTCGATTCGTTGAACCTGAAGCGGCGCCTAGTTTTATTTCACGAGTCGTACGCAGTTGGAAAAACCCCGAGATTTTTCATTTCCATATTATTCAGTGCCAATGCGAGCAGGTACACACAGATAGGTTTCACGTGATTAACCTGTTGGAGGTCAGGTACCGGTCACCATGCGGGGTAGCAATGAGAAACGGCAAGGCGAAAGAACACGGTTTCATGGGCTAGTGTTGGATTTCGTAAGGCAGGAGGAGCGATTTTGGTAATCCGATGGCCGTTATGGTGCTTCGTTGAGATTGTCAATGAATGTTCGAACGTGACTACCCGTGTGCCAAATACTCTTTGTCTTTCGGGAATAATGGCCTCCTAGGCATTTGTCGGCATTAAAACTCCGGAGAATATCAGCCAAATATCACCCTCTGTGCGGATGTGCATATATGGATTATTGGACATTGTATGTCATTCCGGAGCGGAGCGACCTGGGTCAGTTTACTCGAGTAAGAAAACGATATCGATTTTTTTGACAAAACGATCGCATTTTTGTCAAAGTTTACCATCAATCAATTATGTTGAACGCTTAAAGCCTTATCTACCTTCAAAAACAAGAAGCATGTGATTTTTCATTGTGTCTCATTATTAAATATATTAAGCACACAAAAGAGCAACGTTTCAACGATATTTAAAAAAAATTTCATTCGAAAATTTGGGAAATTCAACCGGTGGGATTTGGTTTCCAGAGACCCCTAAAAGAGTGTGCTCGTGGTGGTCAGGATAACTCATGATAGCTTTGTCTGGAATTGAAGAACTATTTTTTTCCTGTTTGTAAATGAGTATAGCTCGTGATTGAACGAAGGATTTGAAAAAAAAAATTGAAATTTGAATTTTTGGCAGACTCCTATGCAAAATAGATCAATTTTTGGTACAATTTGCACAACACTTACACTTGCACTTCCCTAATTTACACTACCCTTGCAATTTACACTAATTTAGTTGTAATCGGAATAAAAACCTCCGTTCAATCACTAGTCGGCGCTATTTTGAAGAAGTGTGCAATATTTCAATAAGATCGGTGCATTAGTTTTTGAGAAATCATGGCGAGCGGCTTCAAAAATAGTGTTTCGAGAAAAATACGATATACCTGCGTCGCTCCCGGCCGATCTTTCTCAACTGGCTCTCTCTCTTAGCCTTACACTCTGATTGACTTAAAAGTTTGGGAGAATATTCTAGATATATTGTACTATTAGATAATAAAATTTAAAAAAATGGCTTCTTTTACAATTCCAAACTCACGTAACCCCTTAACGATGTATAGACATCCTGAGGATTTTATGGTTGATATGTATGAACATCCCAAGAATGCTATGATCCGAAGGAAAATGGTTTAAATATTTTGAAAGCGTTTGCCTTGAAGCCATGTTTTGAAAATCGGGTGGACTTGTAGCTTCTATATGATTTTTCAACCGATTTACTGCAAATCTCAACTGTAGCTTATAGAGAGATTTTTTCGCCATGTGCACACGATTTTTACGATCGACTAACAAGTACGGTTTTTATATACACATTGAGGCCATTTTTGCAGAATTTTGATTTTGATCAGAATTTAAAAAAATGACTCTTCAAAATTGTGCCAAATTTGCAAAAATCATTTTTTTGTGATAATTGTGTGTGATTGGCTAGAAAAAAGCATGTAGATTACATTTTTTCATTTGGGCGCTCATGTGCGTCTCGAAGGAGTCCGCCCGTGGAGGGCCTTAAAAAAGGCGTCCTCTTTCTGCCAGCGACTGGGCCACTATTTTATTTTTTTTTAAGAATAAAAAATTGATTTAAGTTCCTGTAGATATGTAAAATAAACCCGTCAAACCTCATTTTGATCGCCTTATTAGTATTTTCAACAACAACGAAAAATGCCCACAAAAGGCTTTATTTACCGGTCATTTTTCCAGAACTTTTATTCCAGAAGTTTCCGGAAACTTCTGCTATTTATACGATCCAGAAACTTTATTTCTAGAACTGTTGCTGGTGCGTGTTTTATCACGACGATGAAGCTTCTTGCGTCGTTAGAATGGAACGAAAATTTATTATTTTTTAAATTAATCATTTTTTTTGTTGACCGATTTAGATTGAGCAAGTCACTCAAACTTTTCAACGTATTCGCATAAGAAATTTACGAGCGCAATTTGCAAAAAAAGCTTTGGATAATGATCAAAATAGAGAAATGAAAAATGAGAAAAAAATATCGTTGCGTTCCAACGATGCAAACTTCAACCTTATTGTTTGATCTCAGAAAGTCCTGTTGTTGTCGGCTACAATTTAACAATCGAGCGCGGGTCAGCTGACGTGGCCCGAGACTCGACAATAATGAAGGCACTCAACGCGTCATCGAGCTCGGAGCAATTCTCGAAGGATCCATATTTGGAGTTAGGCAATAAATCAAATTTTCTTGGAAGAAAAACGTCGCAGGCACATGTCATGTGGTAGGAGGGCGAACAAAAACGGGGATTAACGGTTTGACAATAGTCGTTAGAACTGCCCATTGAATCGATGAAATTGCACATTTGTTCCCGAATAGCTCGAGTGTTGTAAACCTTTTAAAGCTTCCCTCAGTATAGAAAACTCGCCTATACCTGCACGTATACAATCGTGGTCAGGTATGGCCTACATTTTCCATGCACGTGCATCAGCTTATGCATGACTAACGAGAGTTTACATGTTCTCTTGAAATGACGAGTAAACTTTTGAGTATTTTTCATTATTTTCTCTTATTCAGCCATAAAACGATTGATATTTCGTATAAAAGGAAACAAGTAAAACAAAAATCAGCACTTTTCACATTTTCTATTAATACTCGAAGAGTTAAGGATGTTGAGTCCCCAATCGCAAATGATAATAAAATTCTGAAAATTTGGTCTATCGATACGCGTATCTATAAGTCGATACTTTAGCCGTTTCTCATTCACAATTGTCTTTGGGAACAAAACCGTTGGAAAGATGGAAATTTGCGTAACGACGACTGGCATCTGCGTGGGGGATTCTTGTAGAGTACGAGTCTCGTGCACCCGCACGCGAGTAAAGTCGGCAAAAAAAAGGAACGTCAAAAAAGAAAAAAAAAAAAGAAGAAAGAAACAAAAACACCCTCACGCACTCGCCTCCGTGGACACTTAAAAATACAACAGCATATGTACGTATATACGTAATCGAGTATGCATTCGCAGCCTGACTCTTTTTTTTTTTTTTCTTAAGGGGGGCCCCCAACGTATCAAAGCGAATCGAGGGGCCAGACGGAGGAAAAAGAAGGGAAGGAGAGAATCGTAAGAATCGAGCGAGACTTGCGTCGTCGTGACGTGTACTTATGCCTGTACGTGTGGGGGTGAAGTGTGGCCACGTGCCATACACTCGTCAAGAGAGTCACGAGGGAGAGCATTCGCGCTCGCGCCAGCTGCGGAAGTCAAAAACCAAATTTCTTCCGTAACGACAAAAGTCACCGCAACCACCCTCGAAATACGACCCTCAACGCCCGAGGGTTATTAATCAAGAATTCGTCGGGGGATCACCAACGAGGAAAGACGTAAAAGCAACATTATCTTGTCGTTAATCGAAAGACCTGGTTTCTCGCGTCGCGCCGGGCTTTTTAAGGAGGTACGATCACTTCCACGGGGTTAAAAAAGAGTTTACATTTATTTTACCCACAGCTGCTCTGATTGATGTTTACTTATGTCGATTGTTCGTATTATCGATTGTAGTGTGCCAAACGTTGCGGTAAACGATGAATTTATTGCACGTGGAGAAATAAAAACTGAAAAATTCGATTGTCAACGACTCGGTAGTAATCTTCGTAATAATATTAACGTAATAAAATTCAAGCCTATTAAAATAGGTTTCAATTACCTCAGCGGTATTAACACGATAGGCAGAATATAATTATTCATATTATTGATACGTGATAAGTGATAAAACTCCATAAATTGTTGTTTGCATATTTTGTGGCGGCTTCTATTTAAATCAATTTAAAAACAAAGCCGGGTTATGTCTGCCAAATGCATTAGCTGTTACCCGCGGAGTTGCTAAGCCTGTGGGTGCTATTTCGTCGTTCTGACCATTTCCAACCGGAAATTATAAGTTTTTTGTAACGCAGTGCTTCCACTACACGGTGAAGATCGATTTTCTTATTTTTTACAATATCTATTATTTCTAATCTATCGAATTTCAGTTTTCCAATGGGTTTAGTTGGATACGTGAGCAGAAAAACCACGATCGCCGCACTACCGGTTGACCCCGTCTCCATAAAACGACGTGCATCGGTGACGCAAAATGCTCGACTTTGCAGTTTTATTGCGAAAAAGCTAAACGGTCAAAATAGCTCAAATTTTGGCAATAAGCGCAAAAAGTATTCGTCAAAATCATATAAAAATTTCAAATCCGAAAGTTGGATTGGTAGTAATGATCGTACCTTGTTAATCATCTAAAAATTGCATAAATAAAAAAAAACAATTTTCCTTTCAACGAGTGAAAAGATGAAGGATTTTTTATTTTTTGGTGATACCAAAATCGTTGTCACGCACATCTCAAATTTATTAAGTCCATTCTAGATACATTTTTTAGATACACTTTAGTTTTTTTAGGTACCCTCAACATTTTGACACTATTTACGGTAATTTCAAAAAACTGATAGTGGGAATGAGATGTTTGTCCGTTTCTCCTGATAAATCTACGCAAGAAATCAGCGATCTACCTCCTGAGATAGTATTCCAGTCTAGAGGCCTAAATATCGGGCCTTTTTTGGGCTTGATAAAAAACAAAAAATATTTTCATCGTCCATTTTTTAGTCTCTTTATTGAGGTTCCAAGAACATCCAGAAAAAATGCTGTGCAAAAAAACTGAGGATTGGAAACGTTACGGGCCTCTTAATATGGCCGTGAAAAGGTTTGAGGTGGTTGACATGATTCCATAGCTCCCATTCATCTGAAACAGAGTTAAAACTAATTCTCTTGATCGATAAGAATGTCATTGTGGCAGGTGCCACAAAGACGTCAACTATTTTATGGCGATTGGCTGAAAAAAAAACTCCCGAGGGATATACAGGGTGTCTTGTTATGAATGGATAATCCTGCAACTGTCGATAGGTCAGATAACGTCCTACTATATGCTGAAATTTCCGTTTAGCAAAAGCCCACGAGTTTCGGGATTTTGGGCTTTACGTTATTTTTCGAAAAAAAATCATCTGCTTTTGGTTTTTCGCATGCCATTTTCACGAATCATATGAATCGTCAATAACTAAGCAACTTTTTAAAGTAATTGGCACGATATGCCTAGTACATTCTTTTTACACCGCAGGCTGTCCAAGTCAAATGTGCGAATTGGTTTGTATGCAAATTCTGCATAAGATCTTTTTTCATAATGTTTCCTTAACATTCAAGGTTAAAGAGAAGACTTTTCTAGATAAAACAAATAACCAAGGGTATTTTGTAAACAAGCGGATCAAAAAAGTTATCATTTGTAGAAATGGCATGCAAAAAACTAAAAGCGGATGATTTTTATCTCAAAAACCGTGGGACTTTTAATGAACCGAAATTCCCGCATACAGACACCTTGTGTACTGAAGGGCCAAATTTTTTTCCATGTGTTCGGGGCTACTCTGCAGTATGAAAATATGTTTTTTATGATGCGGGAGGGGTATTTTATTTAAAAAATTATATATCCGGAAAATATTCGATTTTAGAAATACTTTTTATGTATGCTTACTCTGATTTGTTTGGGTTTGTTTGGGTTTGTTTTGCCCAAATAAACCCAGACAAACCCAAGCCCACACACACACACATACACCCAAACAAATCCACACACCCGCCCACCCAAACCCGTGTCATTAAACCCACTTGATGTCAGCAAACCCGTTTCCTCCATACCTTTAAAAAAGTAAAAAAAAAGCGTCTGGGGGTTGAAATAAGGGTTGAAAGTGTCTTCCTCCCGACTTAAATATTATAAACAGAGTGCCCTGAAATACATCGACTCGGTACAAAATTTCTAAACCCCTTTTATAGCTGGAGCTCCACTTGTTAATATTTACCCAAATTTCTAGATCATAATACTGCCTTAACCGTTTGGTGCAACGTAACAAAAATCCTTTGACATTTCTTTATTTCAATTATTCTGCAAAGTGGGCTTTTGTTGCAGTTTGACATTGTAATTCGCCAACGAGGATTTTTCAAATCTAAGGTTGCCACAGAAAAGTGGACAACAAAAGCAACCTTTGTTACTAAGTAAAAGAGATTTTGTTGTCACTTCTTTCTTACTGTCTGTTTTGTCTTGATGTCGTCAGGAAAGAGCACTCCCACATTTGGACAGGACTGAGTCCATTGAGGAAATGTCCCATGGTGCGGAAAAACCGAAATTAGGCTAGATCGGCATTAGCTGTTGGTCAAATTAGCCAATCCTCATTACATGATACGTCAAGAACGCTCATTCGATTTGTTGGTTAGAATTCCGAGGCTCACAAACTAGTACGTTTATTACGCATGAACCCTTTGACTGTGAGCCGTGGTCGTTATCGATTATTCGTACTCAATGCTGGCCTCGGGCTAGACCAACATCTGCGCCCGTATGACGTTCCCACACGCGGTGGCAACTCGCGTGCCAAACAATGCGCCCAGTCGAGCTATTCGTACGTATGCATAGGTATAGCATTTTGAGCTGTGAGGGTGCGTACGATAAAGTTGCGGAAAGAAGATTGCAGAATTCGATGACAATTCGATTACACTGAATTCGCTTTACCGCCATTTTGATTGCTGGCTTGTAAAAATGTATTATCTTTGAAGTCAAGTCAACTTTTTTTTTCAAAGAAGATTTCTTATTATTTGATTTTCAAAGCTTGCGATACCAAGTCAGTATTGCCGAGATTAATATTGTAAGACAAATGAGAAGCGGATTATGTTTGTTATTGGCAGATTATTAGCTTGTAAAAATCGGGATGTTTATTTAAGGAGGTAGGATCACTTCCACGGGGTCAAAAAAGAGGCTAAATTTATTTTACCCACAGCTGCTCTGATTGATGTTTACTTGTGTTGATTATTCGTATTATCGATTATAGTGTGGCAAACGTTGTGGTAAATTATGAATTTGTTGCACGTGAACAGATAAAAGCTGAAAAATTAAATTGTCAACGACTCGGCAGTAATCTTCGTAATAATAATATTAACATATCCACCATAAAAACGGACTAGAAAGACAAAAAAAAAATCAGCCGGAAACCTAGTCAAAATAGGCTTGAATTACCTCAGCGGAATTAACACGATAGGCGGAATATAATTATACATATTATTGATACGTGATAAATGATAAAACTCCATAAATTGTTGTTTGCATATTTTGTGGCGGCTTCTATTCAAATTAATTTCAAAACAAAGTTGGGTTATGTTTTTTTTGCATTAAATTGTCATCTTTATTAAGGCCTTAGGCCACTCTAGGACTTTCGAAAAATCGATTTTTTGGCTATTAAAAAGGTACCTTAGTACCTATAAAATTATATTCCAAAAGATGATGGGTGTGAAAAATCTCCAAGTACTCGTTTTTCGAAGATCGTTGAAGATTCAAGTCATTGAAACATTATTCATGTCGTGGCGTTCTACTAACTTTAAACGCGTTTATCTGAACACTACATTTTCCAAGTCGGCCGAACTCAAACAAATTTCAACCAATTCACTTGAAATTTTAACTGTACATGTAGAATTACCTTTTCTATGGCACTACGCAGGATTGTTTTATTCTATTGCATAGTTCCTCTTTTATAAACAATTTTCTGACGATTTTCTCATCCCATTTTATACCTTTTATTTTAGAAATGCGCCATTTTGGCAAAAAACAATATAGAAAAAAATCCTACGTACTTCTATAGCTATTCTTATATATAAGCGAAAAAACTTTAGTGTCTCATCATAACTCAAAAATTATAGGAGCTGTTGGTTCGGCCGTTGACCTGACCAGAACTAAAGGCGTCAGCGGAAAAATGCTGCACGGTCGCCATTTTGACATGTATCGCTATGAAAAAATACTTCTGTACAGTCAATTACGTGTTCAATAAAACCCTTGTTTTGTAATTTCGATGAAAAAAATTCACACAATGTGCCCTTTTGGCCTCTAGAGTGGCCTAAGGCCTTAAGGAAACATTTGCATAAAAAGATCAAGTACCCAGGTTACTATTATAGGCACTTAATCAGTTTTATAATCATCAATGAGTTCAAAATCAACTTGAGCCATATTACAATCAACTTTAGTAACATTATAATAAACTTGAACAACAAATTTGAGCAACAATAGAAAAAAGCTCGCTGCGCACACATTTCAACCATATTTTGGTTAAATTAGTTCTCTGTTAAGGGGTTATATACAGTCAAAATTTTCGAAAAATCGATTTTTTAAAATTTTATTCCCGTAATGTACATATACACGAAGAAAATGTTTTGTCAACCCGGCAAATATACGCGAAGTTACACGCACATTTGTAATGACGTGTCAGACTATATGTAGAGTGCTTTTGAAACTTTAATCGCGTTTTTATCAAAACTGTGTTTTTAACTAACGTCGGTGAGAAAGATTTCTCGGAAACGGCGGAACCGATCAGTCTCAAATTTTAACACAATCTTTTCAAGTATATTTTTCAGTAATTAATCGAAGGTTTTTTCTCACCGATAAACATTTTCTATTTTATAAACAATTTAAGACCTAAATATTTGTCAAAAATCGATTTTTTTTTTTAAAAGCCGCCATTTTGTCAAAAATGGTTATTTTGCTTATTCCTTCGATCAATCACAAGATAATTCATTATATTAACGAAATATTTTCGGTTATTTCATTTTAGATGAGCCAGTCCAGAGATATCGTGCTCGTCGCAAGACGCATTTTTCAGAGGTGCTCCCGGAGATAGCAGCTGTCAAAATAATTATTTTTACAAATAAAAAATGTTAACATACAATTAAAAGTTACCATAACATGTGTGCACATTTTTACGTTAATATTTTCAAAGGTCTTCTCAAAGAAAATTCTCGAAAAATCGATCTTTTTGGGCCTCCTGACTGGATACAACCCCTTAAAGTAGCCCGAAAAGCTGCCAAAGTTACCCTTAATGTCAGTTAAGGGTAACCCCGTTTTGCGGTACTCGCTTTTGTAGCTGACTTTTATACCTGACTAAATTGCACTATTTTATCGTAACTCGACAGTTTTTTCTCTCTATAAGTTGAACACTCATCATTGTATTTTTTTTCAATGAACACGAACGAAACATATCTTCTAAGCAAACCGTTTGGTAATTAATTACCAGGCCTCGTATCTCCACTCTACTTCATCATTCATGAAACAAGTATCTGGCCCTCGAAAAACGTCCCTGGAGTACCCGGAGAATTTCGTCTCAGCGGGTGGTAACGATTCGGACAGTGAGATAAGGCTCACCGGAAGTCCGAACGTTCGGCAAGCCCAATCGGTATAAGCAAGAGCAACGCGAGCTTCCAAAGAATTGTTGCAAGCTGAAAGATAGAGAAGGTCGGGAATCCTCTATTTCTCCCGCAAAGATAATGGGCAAGATCCCAACCAGCGGAAAGTTCTTGCACGCAGAGTCCTGCGGGACCAGAGCCCTGGGAGGCTTCGAGTCGAGCGATTGTGGGCTCGGATAAACACTACCGGCGGAAAGTTTCCGGACAAGAGTTGGAAAAAGTGCCCGAACGGTTCTTTATGCCATTTCGCCGATAGTTGGGCTAGGCCAATTTGACCAACGGCATTTTAAAGAGGGGGGATTTACCTACATTTTGGCTTATCATAAAAATTTTTACGATTTTTTTTACACTTGACACCCAGTTTTGAAAACGACAATTTTTTGTCGTTTTTTTGTTGTTTTGTGAGTGGACCCCGTTTACAGTAAAAATCTTTTTTATGCATTTCTCCTATTAAAATCATAAAAGAGGAAGCCTAAGCTTCAATTTCGTTTTGTAGAAAAAATTTTGCGATTTTTTTTTCCCAAAAATATTTCGTTTTTTCGATAAAAATATACAATATGAAAATTTCTCCGGAGTACGAAAACGACGAGGTTGACAACAAAACCTGAAGATGGTAAAAAGTTGCGTTACTTTTTGTTGAGTTCATGCGAATTTTTTCAGATTTTTTTTGCGAAATTTAAAAAAAATTTATTTCCGGTCGGAACTCGATTGATCTCAACACCATGATAATAATATAATTCATTTTTTTATTTACATAATATACTTTGGTCTCGTCGAAAAAACCTCCTCTCAACGTTTCAACGAAACAAAAATGCGTGTGCACGCGATTACGGGCAAGAATACGGAGATGTACATTTGCCATTTAATGTTACATTCGAGCGTCGCCCGCAAAATAATTGAAAAACCATTTTCAGAGCACCCGGCAGCGTGTAATTTACAAAAAATTGCTTTAAATGAGAATAAAAATGCACGCGTACCGTTCGATATTCAAATAAATAATGGCAGACCGCTTCTTTAATGTGAATTTCCAGAAACGCATGACCGAATCGAAAGCAAAATGACTATGTCAGTCAGTAAAATAACCGACCACAAGGTTCATCAATTAGGATCCAAGTGTCGACGTCGTAAATTCGCGGGTTATTTTAGGTTTTTTTTGGTCTTTTTCGTTACGCTACGCCCTGTGACCACCGTACAGGCCGGTATTTATCCCTGTCGCATACACTGTCTTCACCGCGACAGGAACGAGTTTACTGGAATTCCCATTGAAGCAAGATGCACGCTACAGACATACAAACGGTATTAAGGATCTGGTTCCTGGTTCTTCGACCGGAGCTCTGGGACCGGCCGAAAAAATCTTCCTTTTCATACAAAAAATGATCCTGCCACAGCAAGATATCAGGGCCGTCAAAAATCGACGAAACGTCTATAAATATGCGGGAAAAAGAGCCAGCAGGATCGCGATATGGGCGAATAGACTTTTTTTTACAAGTTCGGCATCATAATTCCACCACTGTGTGGCGCGTTGTAAAATTTGCGAATAAAGAATTACGACACAATCTCTCGGCGATTTATTACGTCCCGAACATTTTGCACATACGTCAAGACTACTTTTTTCTTGTTCGAGGAGCCACCTCTTTTTTGTTTGCCCTGTAATTACGAAGATCGGGCAGGATCAACGACTGCGTGAATAAAAAAAATGACCATAGCGAAAACAGCAATGAGGCGTATTTTCTCGAGGTGTCAATACATTCATCATTAACGATTTTCTATGGGCGATCCATACTTGGCGAAGAATGGGCCCGCCATAATTTTTCCGCCCGATGACCGAGGAACGCTGGACGGAAATCGCTCGGTCTAGCCGCCGAGAAAATATGGATGAGAACAGCTAGAGCTCGAATTAGTATTAAAGAGGTCTATTTTGGAAAAGCTCTTTCCGCTGACATTTTATAACGGCTCGAACAGTTCTAGCGCTAAAAATGAAGCTTAACGTACAGGAGCTTATTGTACGAAGTACGAAATTCCAATGACTAATGGTTTCTTAATTCTTATATGACCTAACCGATAAAGCAGCGTTTTCGAAAAGTTAGTTCAGTATTAATGAAAAATAGATGATTCCCAAATCCCCAATTCGCAGGACTTTAAGCGTCGTTTCGTTACTGTGGATGAAATATGGATACATCACTACACTCCTGAGACCAAAGATCAATGTAAACAATGGGTTGACAAGGAGGAATCAGCACCAAAAACGGCGAAGACCGTTCCCTCGGCCGGGAAGGTTATGGCGACTGTCTTTTGGGATTCGCAAGGAATAATCCTCATCGACTATCTGGAAAAGAGTAAAACTATTACAGGCGCATATTATTCATCGCTATTGGATCGCTTGAAAACCGAGCTGCAAGAAAAACGTCCACGATTGGCCCACAAAAAAGTCCTTTTCCATCACAACGAACCCCCTCACGCCTCAGCAGTTGTAGCCGCAAAATTAATGGAAATATAAAATAATGGAATGGCTATTTTGCGGACTTAGACAAATCCTATTGTACGGAAGGGATCAACAAACTAGAGCAGCGTTGGATGAAGTCTATAAGCCTAAAAGGAGACTATGTTGAAAAATAAGACAGGTTTATCCCAAAAAGTTAAGTAGTTTACTTCTTTTGCACCGACTTAACGAACGACCTTCGTACGCGGTTCCAACTGAAGATGGACTACAGATTCCCGGACTCGGAAGTCGAAAAAAAAGTGCCAGAAAAGGCATGAGAAAAAGAAGGGAATGCATAGTAGACACGATTGCAGGGCCTTGCTCAGGTCAGTTGATCAAAGTGACAAATACCTGCGGATGTGCGCTGGAGACATTATGTCGAAGCGTGTGAATGCGTTGTGAAAGGTAACTCTAACTTCGCAAAGAGAGAATAATTGAGCTCCGAGAAGCCGATGTCGCCAAAAGTACGTGACGAGGCGAGTGCAGTACGGCGAAAGAGTCGTACAAGAAACGAGATGTTACCGCTCTCGATTCAGCACCAGAAAGAAGCCCGATGAACCGGTGCATTGGACTCTCGGAAAGTTTCGTTAATTCCAACGAGAAAGAACCCGAAAAATCGTTGCACGCCTTTAAGACATCACGTTCGCGGGCTATCGACTTAAGCCGAAAAAAGCGTAAGAAGGAGCGGCAATAGGACAAACTGTGAACCGGCGAACGCTTCTTTCGGACTGTGTACACTGTTCCTATCAGCGGGGCTTCGCAGTTTTCAGATGCCGCCATCGTCAAGGGAGAATCGCCGCGGCCTTGAGAACTCCACTTTAAAGACCACCATTTCAAAAGGCCTGTTAGAACTGGCCATGCCGAGTCCGGTAGCACGATGATTTAATATATTCCGCCCAGAGATACATTTTGCGTATTCTCGTGAATTTATCCTACCATTCAACAGGACACGAAGCCTTTTGGTTGATTATTAACGGGATACGTCAGCAATTAATTGCAGATCTCAAAATCATTACCAAAGTTGAAGATCCGTGGTCCAGATACTATCGAAAGCCAGCCTGATCCGATGATCACTCAATCCGTTTAGCCTACCGACGGAACTGTTGTTCTTAAAGACTTTGGTGAGCAGAGTGGCTGGAGGGACACCTGTGGTTATGAACGATAGCATCCGTAGCTAAAGAGTCGAGGGAGAGTGAGGTAGAACCTGTCGAACATTAGCGTAAAAGAAAGAAAGGCATCGCGGCATGAGGGTTTGAAAATAGCTCGGATTCTTGAGATTATCTAAGACGGATGCAGTGGAAGGTGAAGAACGTCAAATAGAGCGAGAGTAGAGTATATCTGAATGACGAAGAAGTCAAGAAGAAGGGCTGCGCTCATTCGAGCCATCCCGGTGATGGTTACCTCTGGCACTTTCGGGACGATTCTCTTATTTCGTTTTGCCTCTGCCTCATGGTTCCTCCACATACCACTTTACACATGTAGTCATTATTTTGTCTTCTTTCTTCCTCATTCAAGACACCCATACTACTTGGCCTCTTCAGCACCCTCTCGCTCGTTTGCCCCGTGCAAGTGTGTAGGCGATCTTTTGGATGGTTAGCGCACCGAAGGGCAATTTCCCTCAACTCACCAGAGTGACCACATTCCACATATTTCTCAGCAAGCCCTTTTACGATACGCTTTTTTCACCTACTCATCCTTCGGCATCGCCGAACAAAAATAATAACTACATTAATTATACACGTCCAGATTGAACGGATCTTAAGCTTGAAAAATACTGTTTCAATCCTCTGTAGGAGCGATTCATTCCTCCTTCATCTATCACATATTGGTTAATCACCAAATGAAGCTCTGCGTCAAAGGAATAGTGTGATTTTCCGCAGCTTCAATCAAAAGTGACTAAAATAGATGAACTATCAGATGCCCTGGACACGAAAAGCTTTTCCAATTAAAATAGAACTTTCGTACGTAATCCAATCTTTAAAAAAACCTTATATCAGCCAATTGATGGAACGAATCAATTCTGTTCTACATCGCGGCCGTTTGCAGAGGCCGGGGCGTTGGAGTCACTTTCCCTGCCACCCGCATTGCGACCAGCGCAAATCGTTCCGATTCAATCACCGGCCGGACATCTCGACAAGTTCCCATCATTCGTCGGGACACTCATGAATCTCCTGACCGTGTCTTACTCTCCCGTCTCTTCAGCTTCTCATTCCGCCTCTTCGTTTTTTTTACCCTTCATCAGTCTCCGATGCTCTCTCCTCCGGCTCCTTCATCTCTCTCGGCGGAAAGGATCGCGCAGCGGAGCTCCGGTGGTTCCCAGGCCCCCGGCCCAGGAATTTAAATCTCAACGGTCACTCGGACCTCCGGAGGGTGGGAGGGAGGGAGATCCAGAAAGATCGAGAGAGCGAGAAGGCGAGTTAGCAGTGGGGTACACTAAAGCGAGAGACGGAGTTCGAGGGGAAGGAATAAAGGCCGTTGGCATGTAGGAGTTGGAAAGAGGAGGAACGAGGAGAGCAGGCGCGATAGGGGAACGACTGAGGGATGGACATGCGGTGGAACGGGGTGGCGGGAGTGATCGTTTGGAATGGAAAGGTGGGGGAACGATGCGAAGAGGAAGAGCCCCAAGAGAGAAGGAAAACAAGAGACCCACACACACGCGCAGCCAGGCTCTTTCATCGTCTACCATGTAGAATATTCGCCTGGAATGGATACTTGATTACGATAGTGTCGAGGCTCTCCTCCTGGCACCAGCGCCAATCTTCAAGAATCAGCTGTGTGGTGGTAGCCGGTACAAGGCAATTCGAGCGTCCGGGTGGGGGAAGAGACTCACACAAGGAAGGACACGCGGAGGAGGGCACCTCTCTGAGTGTGTTAACGGTCTTACATGCCATGCCGGCCATGGCCATCGGTGTGTCCACAGCTCGGACCCTCAACGAGGCGCGCACACAAACGCGCGATAAAGCAGCCTCGGTGTAGCAGCGGTGATAGTCGGCGGCCGTTATGGTGGTGGAAACGAGAACCCCGGGAGGCGGCTCTCTTGTTTGTAAACAGAAACGCATGGGATACGCGATAGCCGGCTTTGAAACCGTTCCCGCGCGAGAGACGATGGCATTTCGCGATCGTCTTGCGCAGTCTCATTACCGTGTCGGCTCGTTGCCGGTGCATTGTACGACGGAATTTGTTGCAACTGCACGAAGCTCTAGCTCTTGATGGGTTGCAGGTATGAGGGTTCGGACGGCTGTGTTATTTATCAATATCTGCCACATTGGAGGGAAGAAAGTCCTTCAATCGCTCCTTTTATTCGTATTTTCTCGGCATTTTTCTGCACTCTCTCTCTCTCTCTCTCTCTCTCTCTCTCTCTCTCTCTCTTGCCTTGCAAAGTCTCGACCTGCATGCGGCCACGACCCCCACGTGCAACCACCACCTCCTTGGCCAATCGGCTTCGGTGCATCGGCGCATCCTCGTACGCCGGTCCTTCTTCGACTGAGTCTTCTTCTTCGCCTTTCTCTGCTGGTGACCGGCATTCTCCTTCCTCCGGGCTCGGGTATACCCGCGCATAGCAACGGGAAAAGAACCAAGGAACAACACAGGCCAGACTCGATCTTCTTTCCCGTCGCCTCCGCTGCTTTCCTCCCCTCGCACTTTTCCCTCTTCCTCTTTTCTCTACGCCGTCATCTTCCTCTTCTGCCGCATCGCGCCTCTGCCTCTTTCCGTCGCGATGTCTGCGCCGCAACCGCCACCGCCTCCAACGCTCGCAGATCGCGCGCTCGAACGTGCAGGCATATTCGCATAGCAACACCAGGCGGGGGGGGGGGGGGGGGGGCAGAACGCGCGGGATCTCTGGCAGCGTAGAAAACAGGCGGGACGACGACGCCCCGATACGAGACGCG
The DNA here is from genome assembly GCA_951751655.1 of Ophion costatus. NCBI lineage: Eukaryota > Metazoa > Arthropoda > Insecta > Hymenoptera > Ichneumonidae > Ophion > Ophion costatus. The sequence goes on along the minus strand of OX632361.1, from coordinate 399,588 downwards.
TCACGTTCCCACATACACACGTACCGCTCAGCGAGGGATTCACGACCTCTAGCTGTTTGATGCTGATCAAACGGCGCGTACGACGACTCGCCAGACTTTGCCGTTTCGTCAATGTCGCCGCGGAGACCCACATTGTGCTCTTGGCTTTGCCCAATCTCGTTGAGACATTCCTCAATAATTGAGCGCTCGTTTTGAACGGTCATGGTTTTTTTTCCGTATAAACGATGCCTCGTGTTAATGTAATTCGAAGAACGGGCGCCATATCGTTGGCAGATAAGACCAGCCGTCGGTTGTTGGTTTCGTGCAACGATGCCGATAACACAGCAGAACAGCTATATCTTCGTAGAGCGTGCATCAACGATAGCTACGTGTGTGCAGCATGGATACCCGTCATATTTGTCAAACAATGTTTTCTTGCTACACGTATCTGCATGGTTCAATGTTTGAAATGGAAAGCAACATTCAACGATCCACCGACAAAAGGCTGATTTGTCCAAATTGATAGGTCGTTATAATTTCTTATCGTCAATTCAATTGCATTTACTCGTGTCAGTGGAAGATCCGCCACTTCCGGCCTTTGTACATGGTATTTCGGTTTGCAAAGTTGAAATGCCGTGAATATTCTTTTTGACCTTTTTTCTTATTTTATTTTGGAGCATCTTAAGAATGGCTGAACGATTTTCGTAGCTTAAGTCCGCTAAAAGATATTCGGATGAGGCGAAACAAATATGGTGCTGAAGTTTGCATCGTTCGAATGCAGCGAAAGTTTTTAATTATAAATAATTAATTTTTAATTCATTATGAATCTTTATTTGCAGATTTATATTGTAAATCTCGGAACGAGTATCTCAAAGAATGGTTAAGGTATTCGTGGGATAAGTCGGCTAAAAGAAATCAAGGCGATTCGGCAATTTAAATTTTCATCGGATTCCGACCATCCAAACTTTAATCTCGTAAAAAAAAATAATTTTCATTGCACTATAAAGATGCAAACTTGGATCTGGTCAGTCTTAACAAAGAACTACTCATTTATGAACCCTTTCATATCCAGCCCCATTAATTCCATACGCAGTGCAATTCCGAAACACAAAAGCGAAGTGAAAGAATTGAAAGTAGAATAAAAGGAGCAAAACTTTATCCTTGAAGTACCGATAAAGGTACTCCCTCGAGGTCATCCATGTGTCATAATTATATAATACCTGAATGAAAAAGCAATCCCCTCAGAGATATGACAGTGTGGATGGATGGGCAATCGGGGCGTGCAAGCGTGCTGATCAATTAACGTGGTGAAAAACGAGAGTCCGAGGCGTACCGGAGTACATAATATAATAAACGAAAAAAACGGCGAAGGAGTGTAAAGGGAAGAAGGCCGATAACAAAAAAAAAAACGTATCCTCGTTCGGGCCCTTTCGCGAGATCCCTGGCAGTCCGGGAGAGAAAAAAAAGCCCCCACCGGCCCTGTAATCGAGCGTAACCGCAACAAAAAAAGATGCGAAAAAGAAGTAAACCCTTCCGCAAGTACCGCCGAGAGCTCCCGCGAAAAAATCCGCGTTCGGCCTCCCTCAATCGCGAGGGCTCACTTCGGTACCCCCTAATTTCGTTCTTTCCGTTTGACTCGCGGTTACACGCCCTGTACGTGTGTGCGTGTGTATGTATGTCATTGAACCGTCAAATTTTTGCTCGCCCTTCTTTCGCCCAAGGGCTTCTAGTAGAACGCACTTTTGAGGTCAGTGCACGTATTACTTTTTATAAAACAAATTAATAATCATCAGCACGGGATTTTAGCTTCGGTTTTCAGTACGGTAAAACATCACGAAAAATAATAGATCGCGAAAACTCGTGGAATGGGGGCGAAAAATAGCCGAATTATATGGTGACGAGTGATGGATTTGTATGCACAGGAGGGAGGAAGCGTTGAAAGAGTCGAGTGACATCTTGAAAATAAAAGTTTGTTCCGCTCCCACGACCCATCCTCGACGCGAACATATGAATGAACCATCCAACGCTCAAATACTCTGCTGGTTGTATTGCCGAGCTTTCATCTTCCCTGTATCGTGTTTTACTCTGCACGTGAGTTATATAGTAGGTACGTAGACACGCTTGTGTGTGTGTGTGTGTGTCTGTGTGGGTGGGTGGTAAACAGGTATAAGCGGTGTATCTTGATCGCGCCGGGGCAATTCTAGAACCTTTGTACTATCTTATTTCTTTATCTATTCCCGTTCTACCGCGTTCGCACCACATAATCATTTTTCCGAAGTCGCGCAGCACCAACTTCAAAACGCTAATCCCCGTTGAGGGTGTGACTTTTTCAAATAGTATGCAGTTTGACCTCCCGCCATATAAACGTAAGTGATGGCGAATAATTTAGATGATGTTGCATGGATGGTATTGAATTTTGCATCGTTGGAGGGCAACGAAAATTCATATTCATATTTCTATTTCCTTATTTCTATTACGATACCAAATCTTCTTTGCAAATTTCCATTGCCAATCTCCTAATAAGCATAACGAAAAATATTGGGGCTTTTTGGTGGCTCAAATCTGCTAAAAGAAATTTGGGAAAGAAAAAAATGGATTTCCGTTGCATTCCAACAATGCAAACTTCAGTCCCATGGTGCATGGTGAATAACGTAATCGCAGATCTCGAAACCATAAGCATGAAACGTGAGGAAAAATGTGCAACATAAATTGAGGGAGGGAGGCGGGAGAAGTTAAATAGCAAAACAGAGAGGACGGGAGTTAAAGATCTATTCGTGACTTGACATCCATGAGTGAAGTCACGAGTGATAACCTTTTTCGAGTGACAACGACCCATTTATAGCGTCCCAATTGGCAAGGATTGTCCTGCTCTGTAGATAGAGGATAAAAAAATAGTGAGGGTCAGGGCCAGGGCGGTTTGACGAAGAATGCTCCACACACAGGAACGCGTATGTATACAGAAAGAGAGAGGCCGAGAGAAAGGTTAAAAAAAGAGCAAAAGGGATAGAATTATGCTGCTGGAGGAATAAGTCCGTGGGCCCCGACAAAGCGCCCCGCCCATCTCGTGAGGCCCCACCGGAACGAAGCTTAAGAGGGTTAGGCCCTTACAAAACTACCACTAGTACGATAACCCTCTTCGTCTTCTTCTCCTTCTTCCTCTATATCCCCCTCATCGTCGTTCCTTCTTTCTCCGCTTCGGGTATGGTCAGCCAGCAAGGTTCGCTCACTTCGTTCTGGCCTTTAAATTCCTACGTTGTAAACAGAGGCTCACGGACGCGTGCACCCACACAATATCGCGTGGACCTCCTCGGGGCCGTGGAATCTCCGCTGCATCGCGGCCCGAGGTTATAGCCGTGTTGCTAGCCAACTTGCACTTTCGCCTGCATCTCGAGATATCAGGGCCTTCATTCATTTCTTTTTTCTCGTAGCCAAGGTACGTGATCTGTTATGATCGGGTCATCGCATTTTTTTGTTCTTTGAAGAAAATTGCAAAATGTTTCCTTCTTTTTGTATCTCAATTCGATCCTTTGGTGGTAATTGGCTACTAGAATTATTATTGCTATTTTCTGAAATCGACAAGTGCCATAAAAATGCATTCATATTTTAAACTTCAAATTTTCGAGCGAAAACGCGTCGTCATGCTGCTTCGGTTCGTGACGTCGCTTGCATGGTAAACATCGACGCTGCGCCGATTGTGAATACGTACATTTTTTTGGTTAAGAGTGAGTTGCAATGGCTATCATTGGTGTGTTGTTTCTAAATATAAAAATACTAGTGTCAAAACACCGGAAGAGTTGTGGATTAAAATGCCAATTGATATAAATATAAGGAAAACTTGGTTGAAACTTGTGAGAAGAGATCCAAAGTCACAGACCGCAAAAAACTCATTTGTTCTTTTTTGAAGTACAGATAGCTATTTGAAAATTTGCAATTAACTATGACAAGCGAGAATATATAGTTGTTGACGCTTCTTTCACAGGTTAGAGAGTAATACGTCTATCGCTTTTTTGTTTACTATGTCAATGACGTCACGTCGGAATCCATTATGGCAACTACCGTTTCCCATGTTTGTTGAAAAGGTAGAAAAAGAATTTGATTTGTTATGAATTATAACATTTGTTTTGTATTTATATAAATTGATACTGTTCGATTGCTTATTGCGAAGACTACCTTATTTATACATTCTTAGTATTTTTCTTACGTGGAGTAAAATACCCTATTGTACGAAATTCGCATAATTTTTGTAATTTTCTTTTTAATACCTCATAAAATCAGTTTTTAAAAGAAAAAAATCGCATTTTTTCTATTCCAATGAGGCTTTTTCTTTGGCACGACGTCTCGGAGAAAATAGTACTCAGGGTACTCAACGGAGAAAATAGTACTCAACAAAGAGAAGTCAGGCTAACTGCAGACACACACCCCTCGTCTCAATCACCATCCAATCCCATTTCTTCCGCACAAAAATCACGGTTAAATCGCGTCGAGCCGACAACAGTTTGACGGCCGTTAAAAACGGAACAAAAGAATCTAAAGAGTGAGTAATCGCGACGTTTTTTTCTACAAAAACCGATCACTCTCCCTCTGTTTTCAAGTAAGATGCATGGTTTGCTGAGATGAAATCTTCGGAGGGTGCAACACGGACGTTTGAGATTTTGGTTTTATCCGAACATCGGTATTTCGGCCCCTGCAGAGCTTTTCGGGTGGGGTCGCGTGACAAATTTCCACGGTGTTATATATCGCGTATACAAAACGCAATTTTTCGTAAAGTCCCCGAGTCGAAATTTAGACCCTTTTTTAAACCTCCTTTCGATCCCAATTTGTCATTCAATGGAGGTTGAAGAGGTTCAAATGGAAATCTCAAAAACATGTATATCAGAACCTACTGAACCTCCAAAAGTGGCAGAAATTGGACTTTTTCACTCAAAGGAGGTTTAGTAGGTTCATCTGAACCTCCTTTAAACCCTAGTGAGCCTGATTTAATGCTTACGCAAACCTATAGACCCTCTTTTAAACCTCCTTTCGCCCTACTAACTCTCCTTTGATTCCTTTCACCGGTGGCTCGCAGAGCCTCCTAGCCCTCCTTTAAACCTCTTCTGACCCTACTAACCCTCCTTTAAGCCTACTTCAATATGCTGCCTTCCGCTCCCCCCCCCCCTTCTCGCTCATCCGCAGTTCACCGATATTCCAAAGAAGGGATAATTATAATTAAAAAATATTTTCAGATAAACTATATATCATTTATTTATAATAATGAAATAAACTTGAAAACACACAAAAAAATGTAGTACCAGCGTATTTTACTAGATTATAATAACGTATACTAACGTATACTAACGTATAACTATAGTACAAACGTATTAAAACTATAGTTTTTCATATTCCGTTCGTCGAATTAATAAATCAATCTTATAATAAATAATCAAACATCATATTTTTAATTCACACATATAATTTATTTTTCAGACATAGCTTGACCCTACAGAACCTCCTTTGGATCCAATCTTCATTTTCCTTCTGCTTTGCATTCAAAGGAGGTTGTGTAGGGTACAGATAGGACTTTAGGCCAAAACGAGGTTGTGTAGGTTCACGCAAGCCGAGCCCATAGGCCTAAAGGAGGCTCAGGAGGTTGAATAGAAGGTTCAGTAGGGCTAAAGGAGGGTCGCCAACGGTGCAAATTTCTCCATATAGGTTCAAGGGGAGTCAAAGGAGGGCGGCGTTCTGTGCGTTACAAAGGAAATAGGTTCTCGAGCATTCAAAGGAGGGTCTAAATTTCGAGTGGGGCCATCCCGGACTTTAGATGGATGCCGGTAATACGTTGACGATCGATGGAAGCATATATGCACGGGTCAAATGTCCTCTGGGGGACTCTCGTGCCGTCAAAGGGAAAATACGTTGGGTAGGAGCGCGCATTGCCCATTTGATTTACTCGGGGGTCTCTCATAAGGACACGCATTCGTAATTGCGTAAGTATCGGGTGTACGTAATGACGATGACAAGAAAAGGCGGTGTAACGCTCTCTGCCGATGGCAGGCTTATCAGGTACGTGCAGCGAACACATGCATGGTGTACAACATGAATCCATGGGTGTATGTGCGTGGGCATACTCTCTCTCTCTCTCTCTCTCTCTCTCTCTCTCTCACACACACACACACACACACGCGCGCGCGCATATATACATACATATATATCACCATCCGTAATGTGTTGCCGTGCAAAAGCGACTCAACGACAGGGACGTGAGTTTCGGCAAGTGGGAAACGGAACGAGTGAAAGAAAGAACGAGAAGATGCCTTCTCGGACGGCAAGAGAATAACTCGTTTCGCGAGACAGCGGTAGTTTAACCGTCAGTGAATACCAAAGCTGCCGAATTCTCATTGGTACATATACACGCGCGGGCGAGCACGCGCAATCCTCGCAGTGCTTCTCGCAAGCCCAAAGCAGAATTGCGGCCATAAGCACGTTTCTTCTCCCCCGTCGTCCACCATTCCTCATCTATTCCTCTCGTGTACTTTAATTGCAGCCGGCCAATAAATTAAACATCGGGAGCGTAAGAAGCACTTTTTCCCCCCGCAGGAGACCCTCGGACTCCCTTTTTTATTCCTCTTTTCGTCACACTGTAGAATAACAATTATCGGGTGGCAAGAAAGCGAGAGTCGCTCGCGAAGGTTGGCGTGGGGAAGGAAAAAAAAGGAAACGAAAAACGTGTAGAGGCTTCTCCGGCCGAGTGGCATTTTTAAGCGAGACCCGGTTTTTCGTACCTGCAGGATTGGTCTTCCCACGAGATGTACATGACCCAAAGCGGCAATCATTACACCTGAGAATTTGACGATTTCCGTGCACGAATGAATTCGTCCGAAACGATTTTCCAGGATCTCATGTGTATATACATAGTCGCATATGCAGTCGAGAGAATTCGGAGATCGTAGATTCGAGCTGAAAGTCATCCCTCGGAGCGTAGATCTGGGCCCAATTAAGGGTTCCTTCCCCGCGAGGTTGCCCGGGAAGAAAATGTGAGCTCCCGAAGTTACGATCAGCAGGAGCGATTGAGGCGACCAGATCCTCGGACTCGACGAGTCCGTCGGACAGGCCGACCAAAGAAACACAGAGGCAGAAGACCACCGGGAGGATGGACGGAAAGTTTTGGTCATGTTTAGCGAGAGCTCGCGTAACCGTTTTTCAACACACCACGTTTCGCAAATATCATTCGAATCCCCTGGCAACCGAGCTGGACTCTAATGCTTTACCGTTAGAGATACGCGGTTTTTTTTTCGTCCCGGCCGCTGTGTAGGCCGTTGAGCCAACTGTGAATTAAAATCGGCCTAAACGGTAGAGGTCTAATGTGGCAGAGGATCACGTACTTGCCATTACATATGTATGTCTATTGAATAGCTGTGCATGTAACCGAAACGTGTAGCTTGTGTAATAGAGACTTTTCGGCCGCGAAAGCCACTAATGAACGTTCGTGAATGCTCACTCATCAGGCCAGCGTTAAGCATAAGGTATTGTTAATCAGCGAATCGTTATTGAAGCGACACTTTTTTATTAAAATAAATGACTAATTGGGGCACTCGGTCGATTGATATTAATCTTTTAACCTTCGGTTGACACATTGGCTCTTGGCCCGAACGAACTTTCAATCGAAAGTTTTACTTTTTAAAACGACTAATTGTCAATGACTTTTACAACGATTTCATTTTACGTTTGCCGAATTGCGATTATGCAGACATATTATGGGGGTACATCTACACAGAGGCTCGAAGCAAATGGCCACATTCCCATTTTTTTTTTTTTGTTGAAAAATGATTGGTGAAAAAGGAACGCATTTTTTTAATACAAAGGGACATATATTGAGAGCCTTTGAAAAAATCACAAAAAAATACGCCTTCACAAAAATCGCTAAAAAATCACCAAGAAAAACAAGGCCGCCGGCAGATGATGAATATTTTTTCTTTGCGCCGTTTGGCGGTGGATTCCTCCAATATTATTCGTTGCAATTCTTTCGAATATTTTCTCCTACTTATCAGAATAACATCTCTTGTTAGCTACAGCAATTAAAAAATTCGTTTTCATAATAGTTCCATTTTACAGTCCAACTGAATCCTATCGTGTCGTTATTCGTCCATTTACAGGTAGGTTTACCGTATCTGAAAGTAGAATAAGATCTCTATAAGTGCCTACGTAACTATTGCAAATCATACGTGTTTCATTATCTAGTTATTCGATCGATCCCAAATGTTGCATACAGGCGTAGAAGAGGCGAAGTAATAATCCATCCATTTTTATCGTAACGGTAGCGTTTCTGTAAGACTTCCATCCATCAGCAAGGTACTTGCAGCTCATACTTATGCAATGTGGTAGGAAATTTCCATCCGTTACTGAGCTACGTCCAGTCCATCTTCATGCAACGAAATGAGAACACTTTACCCAGTGCCCTTGATCTTCCGAAAGTCCAAATCCTCTAACTTTTAAATTACGATTGTACCCAATGTCCTTCTTCGCTCACTGCAATATAACAGCATTCTATTCCTGCCCAATAAAATATGGAGATCCTCGAGGAAGTCAATTACATTGCCACAGTCCCAATTGCATCGCCAAGCACTTACATTTACGTTGACAAATTGTAGGCCTGGAACGGTATGTGGTGTTTCCCTAATGGAATAAAAAGATCATGAAAACTGTTGGGGGTTAAGATGTCTCCGCGTGCTACAGGAATGACAACCTGCCAAAAGGGGATTCGAAAGAGTATCTTAAGGTGAAGTAACGTATTATACGCTGAACATTGGCGTGTCATTTCCGATGCTTAGGCCCTTCTTTCTCTCTCTCTCAAACAATGAATGGTCGTAGATGTGGCTGTGACGAAAGGTCGTCCACCTCTAACGCCGATATATCACGTATTGGCGATTCAACTCGCGCTCAGCGAAACGTAACGAATTATGTACAACGCGTGTTGAAAGACTCTGAAAGAAGCGCTGTTCATTCGCGCATGTGACACGGGATGGTGTGACGTAGGTCCGGCATTATAGATCCCAAGTCGAATCGTTGTTATCTCATAGTTCATACTGCTCTTTCTTTTTTTCAAACTCAAACTGGTTTCCGCCTGGCAAACGTGTCAATGTGAATGTTCGGGATTCAAGCACGGTATTGCGACACGAAGCGTTTCAAACGCGCGCGTGTGTGTTACATCACAATGTTCTCAAACCTATCCGAGCGTGAATTCAGACTGAATCACAGACAAATTGATACCTTCGTTATACTTGGATTTGCATATTGGTGGATTTATATTTAGCAAGGTACTGGATCTAGGAGTCTTGGGGTCGTAAAACGCAGCATTGGCATGTCGCCCGGTTGACCCGCGGCGAGGTTAACCAGGAGAATCTTGCTCGCCGCCTGACCGATGCATATTCATTTTTCTTTTCGCCGCTTGTATTTTTTATCCACCTTGGTAAATTTAACATCGCGCATACGCCAATTCAGTTTTTTCTTCTTCCCCAAACTCGGCATTCCGTATATATATATATATACACATCTAAAAATGAAATTCTCTGGGACAAGGCTACATCGAAAATCTCTATAATTGCAGCATGGAGTTTGTTTTCCAATGAAATTTACTCGGTAAACTTCCAACTGCCAACCGAACGAACTCGTGCATCGAAGAATTCTTTTTCATCTCTTTTTTTGTTCAGCAATGAGCGAGACTCCGCGTATAACGCCTTGGCGCAGAAGGAGTGGCACCTCGGGCTGTACTTATGCGTATAATAGTTCAGGTGTACGTACCTACGGCGTTTAAAGTACCTGTGCACGCAGTTAAAGACGAGAAAGAAATGCACCAACGAGACTCGCCGGCTTCGTGGGGTGGCTGGAATGTTTTGCCCCGCGTGTGTCGATGCACGTCCACGATATTTGTGCACACACACACACACACACACACACACACACACACACACCCACACACACACACACACACACACACACACACACACATATGTGGGTGTGTGTGTATTACATATATATATATATGTAATAGCGGTACATTAACCGTCTCCTCCAGCTCTCTGGAGTTCTCTTCACGAATCCTACAGCATCTACTGGACTGTTCGCCTTGCGTACCTACCTACTCGCGAGAGATGCTTTTCAAGTCTTGTTATTCCTTGTTTTTTTCTTCTTTTCTTTTTAAACCCTCTTTCCTTTTCTCTTTCCGTCCGTCCTTATACTTCGTCTTCGCGGCAAAACTTTTTTCCCCTCACCGTTCGCCGAGGAATGCAATTCCGGTGGATGTGTGTACATGCGATCCACCGACCCTTCCAGTCGGCGATATAATAACAACAGCGAAGTCAACATAAACAAAGCGTCCGCAATAATGACGAGGGGGTGCAACGGACCCGCCGGATCGCGGGGCGCGCGATTGGGCTTCGCTCGTCGTCTCCGGTACGATCCGGCGGCGTAGACTATTACTTGTCTTGTGTGCTCGTGCGCGTTTCGTGCCTTGTTCGATTCGTGTGCGTTGGAACATGAGGGCGTAATTTGACATTGATGTTTAATTGAATTAGAGGAGTTTACGCGGCTTTTTATTTGTACGGTGGACTGGACTCTTTGGGAATAGATTTTAGGGTCACATGGAATTGAGCAAGGGCGCACACCCCAAGTAGGGGGGGGGCAGCTCATGTTAGTTTTGCGGAAGAGGGGGGGGGGGGGGGGGTCAATGAATAATAGGCTTGATTTGTTCTTCCAATATAATGTTTCAGTATAATTTTTTGCATATAAATAAATAAATAAAATAAATTATTCACCTCTTTGCTTAATTGGAAAATGAATATAAAAATTGAGAAAAAGATAGAAAAAGAAAAAAAAAGCCTCCACACGGAGAGTCGAACCCATGACCATCGAATTACTAGTCTGAGCTCTTACCGCTACGCCAACCGCTGCTTCGCAAACATACTAACATAAATGGCTTATACGGTGCGAGAGCTGCGTCAACATTTTTATTTTCTAAACGCTTGGCCATCTGGAGTTCCCACTTCGGGTACTTTCATTTCTATCCAAGCCCTGCATGTCCTATAAATTTGAGCGAAATCGGTGATGACGAGTATGGAATGCCCCCTTGTTAGCTATACACACTGGATCTCTAAGACCTGGCCAATATTCGAATGCGATAGGTTTCTTGAAATTAAATTTATTTAGATGATTTTTCTAAGGCCTTAGGCCACAGTAACGGGTATAAAATCATGTACGAATTTAACAATTTTTTTCGTATGAAAAAGTGATTCACTCATAAAATTAATTACACATTTATTTAGTACGAATATCAAGCTGTTAGAATTTTTTTTTCAATGTGAAAAATGGCCGACTACTAATATTTTCGTTTGTTATCTTTCTTTTTAGGCGCTCCGCGGCGTGAAATTTAGCATCCACAATTTTTTACCTAGAACAAAAAACAAAAATTCTCATCAATCTATATTCGAATACCTAGAGAAGTGCGTGCGGAATTGAAAAAACGTTGTTTTATTCAAAGGTTGTAGGTATTTGAACGTAAGAAATGAATTTTCAGGGAAAAGTTTCATTATAACTGCTCATAAACTGTTCATAAAATGAAAAGTTTTCGATTAATCAGAAATTCCATACGTACTTCTCTGCGAAATGCAATTAGAAACATAACTTTTAAATTTGAAGTCAATCGAGTGAAAATTGTTGGTTATTTGTCACGCTAATTGCAAGAAAGCTGTTTCGAAAAGTTTCGAGTAGTCGGCCATTTTTGTACATCGAAAAAAAAATATTTTCTAACAGCTTGCTATTCATACTAAATAGATGTGTGATTAATTTTATGAGTGAATCACTTTTTCATACGAAAAAAATGGTTAAATTCACACATGATTTTATACCCGTTACTGTGGCCTAAGGCCTTAATAAGAGAGCAGTCTATAAGGAAAACACCAGTGAAGAGAAATCCTTTGTTCGGCCCATATTTTGTAGAAAAAAGCTGTTTGTGCATATGAGAAGATTTTGTAAAAGACAAAAAACTCGAGTTTTACAAAATTCAGTCGGGTCTGTGAGACCCATAAGTGTCATCGTAGGGTTAAGATATACTATTTTAGGTGATTGATACTCTTTTACGATAAGATTTATACTTTTTAAGATCCACTCATTTTGTATATCTATATATGTGGATTAGAAAATTTAACGTACAGAATGCGATGGGATCCATCGAGAATAATATTGGATTCTGATGGTGTCGACGTTTGCATCGTTCTAATGCAACGGAAATTCATTTTTTTGTTGCTCCAATTTTTGTTCGGCCGAATTAGACCACGAAAGCAACTCGAACGTTCTTACGTATCCTCACAAGAGATCCACGACCTCAATTTGTAAAAAAAAAGGCTTTGGGTGATGATAAAAACATAAAAATAAGAAGAATGGGAAAAGCCTTCCAACGATTCAAACTTCGACGTCATCGGATTTCGTTCGATAATGTGGGAATCCCTTAGGATTGAAATTGGATTCGTTCATTAGATTCTAATCCAATCCCATGCCATGGCCCATTGGTTGCCCATCAGAAAGTGGGGGACATTATGAGAATCCAACTGGATCCCTCCCAGAACTTCTGTACGGGTAATGCAATTTCACCACATGGAGTATTTGCTGAAGAGTAATTGTAACTGCCCAATGATTCGACCCTTCTGAAAGCAAACTCGCGTTTTCTCAAGTTCTATTTAACGAATCCAGGTGGAACAAGAGAATGCTAAAAGCGCTTTTTCTCAAATACCTAATATTCAGGAAAAGTTTCAGACCTTCATACCCCAACTGTGCTCAAGCAAATAGAAATTGGATAGACGGAATTTATACGTTGTTAGATATCGTTCAAACATCGTGTTCTTAGCGCCCCCCTTAACTCTAGGCTAAAAAATATAGTCGTTACATTTTTATTCATTTGGTGTATGTGTATATACATGTTAATGTGTCGGAAAAAGATTTTTGCCACGCTGTTCACGTTTTCGCGTTAATGTCGTCGAGGGCCTGCACGGCCGCACCCTCTCAGAGAAACGTGTAGCGAACGAGACACGGCTCAGTGTTCTTTCACCGACTCTTCGTGACTCTTCTCCCCCCCCCCCCTCTCTGTGGAATCCGCAGTAAACGGTTTCACCGGATATTATTGTTGACGGCGCACGAAGAGAAGTTGAGGTGCGTTAACCTGTGAGAATAATTGCCACCAGCACAGGGATGAACGTTGGTCTTACATATCCATAGAAAAGATAATACAATGTGAGTTTTCACAGTTATTGGGATGGTGAATAAGTTCTCGCTGTCCTTTTCGTGAAAATTAATGCTTTACTCAAAAAAATCATTCCCATACTTTCAAACGTTTCGAAACTGTTGTGTGATCAACTCCTAGCGATCCTGCAAGTTCAGCTAGCATCTGACACGAGTCTTCATGAAATAATGCCTCCAAAGCGACACAACAAAATCATTATTTTCAAAGTGTCTAAACCAATCTCTGCATGTTGCTTCCGACAGAGCCATGGTCGTCGTAAGTCTCAACAAGAATTTTGTGCGTTTCAGCTGCACATTTTTTTTACCAAAGTAGTGCAGTGAAATTCTCCGCAAATACTCTTTTTTGCCACGAAATATGACATGCTTAACACTATGAAAACGAAAGTTGCTTACACTTCGGCGACATGACATACACGGAATTTCAAGCTTGTACATAGAATTGTTTATAGATGTATTACCATCTTAAACTACACGCACGTACACTACAAAAAAAATTGTGTTGTTCTTGCACTTGACACTTGTTACACGTTTTAATCAATCGATGTCAAATCAAGTAATGAGTTTCACGTGATGCCGTAACCGAGGTGGTTTTTAAAACATATGGTGGACAACTCGCTTTTTCCCGTGTTATTTTTGCTCGTGGGTTGCTATCAACGTCCGTTGTTTAGTCCAATGTGTGTAAATATGCGTTATGCACGTACGTTGATTCTACACGCTTTATGCGTATTCGAATAAGCGTGTTATTGATGGGGACAGCTTTGAAGGTGTGTGATAATTTAATGCGTAAAACCGCATTTGATCCTCAATCAACAGGTTAACGGACTCAATTAACATCTTAGCATACACACACAAGCTCTATAATAAAAATTGTGGTAGCAGATCGCAACGTACGGGTTAAAATACCGGAACCTATGGTCAACAAATTCATCGTGTGCCCACTCGCATCATACTACATTATCATAATGTATTTAGAAAAGACAACTATCAAAACTGTAAGTATATAATTAACTTTATAATTAATATAATTAATACAATCAACACAGCGTAACGTATAAATAATCTCCAATAAATACATATATTTTGAGGATGAAAAGCTTTGTCATTGAATTAATTTTTCCGACGAATCCCATGTGTATGCAGTACTGCAAAATAAGTGCGTTTGTTTCTACACACTTTGAGTGTGTAAATGGCCGCAGGCACTCTTTCTTTATACGTGTGTAAGAAAATAACACATGGAAGGGTGTTGTTTGAACGCATATATCCGTGTTATTTTTACACCGTCATGTTTTTACACACGTTAAAACGTGTAAAAAGTGTCTACAGCCATTTACACACGTAAAGTGCATAAAAACGACGCACTTGTTTTTGCAGTGTAGTTTCTGTGATGTAGTTCAGGTAACGCCATCCGTTCAACGTCCCAATAGATCGGCGTATATAGCCGATTATTTAACAAAGCATAAAACGAAAAAGAAATCCCCCGTGTTAGGGCAGATCATGTGGACTGAATGGATCTTTTACGAGGCCGATTGGGAGTATTCGGCAAGGCTCTGCCGAGTGTAAATTGGCGTCGTGAATAATAATTTTGAGGCGCACACTGTTGACCGCGAAATACAGTGACCGCAGAGAAATAGAAAGAGGGGAAGATTCGCTGTGTTCACCGGAAATCCTTCTCGCGCGGTCAAGCACTTCCCGTCTTGGCGAGTCTGCGCGCGCGAGCGCATGAAACGCCCTTTATCTCTTTCATTTTTTCTCTTCCTGTCTTTGATTTTGCTCTTTCTTTATACTCTTCTGTCTTTCAATCCTGTCGCTTCATGGTCCGTCGCGGATTCACGACACGCGGGCGAGTCTCTTCTCCGCTTTATTGTGTCCAGCGACAATCGCGCCTGGAGGTTCATCCTCAAGAGCCAGAGGAAGAAAGAGAGAGAAAGCGGGACTATCTTTCACTCTTTTCTGTGCCGTTCGACAGGACAACGCAACGAGAGGAAAAATAAGCGAGCGCCAAGGCCAACGGAAACCGTTGCTCACTTGGTCGTCGCGGTTCCACCACCCAGTGGCGAAACGGAACAAAGAGTTCCACTGTGCCCGAAGGGTCCGTGAAATCGAACGGCCGGGAGGAGCGAGTTGCAGGTCTCTCTCGAAGGACCCTGACACGTTTGTCCAAACGAGAAAAAAAGCAGAAAAATCCAATATCGATATCGTATCTCGAGCGTACTGTTATAGAGTCTGAATTTTCGGTATGCTCAATAACGGCGAGATCGATATGGATTTTTTCCTATAGCCTGATAAGCCCCCATTGAAAGCTTCCCACGCCTTACCTTTCACCAAAGGACCTAACATTTTTATGAAATTCATTTAAAAAATTGCTGTTTTTCATCATTTTTCTTTCAAGGACAGATTTCTTCACCATTTATGAGACTTACAAAATTTTCTTGCTGCTTTTGGCTGTGGCATGGTATTTTATTTATTGACCTTTAAAACAGCGGAGGTATGGCACGGTCTTCTAAACTGGATTCGGAAAACTGGCGTTACGTGTAGCTAAAAAACTAATCAACCGATTCTAATGAAATTCGGTATAAATCTTTCTAACCTTATTATCTAAAACATGAACCTAAATGTTTTTGAAAATTAAAAAAAAAAGGATTTTTTCATCGTAGATTCCATTCTACGGAGCTTCCTCCTTATGACATTCCCCACCATATTCCAAAGTCTCATTAAAGAAGAGAACTTTTTTATTGCAAAATCTAGCCATTTTTTTTTCGAAAAATTCAATCTCTGTGTTTCAAAGCGTGCCATTTCATCAATTTTCAACATTTCTCACTTTTTCTTGGACCATATCCTGCGTATGAGTGTTAATAAACGAAAAAAAACCTTATTACATTCCCCACCATATTCCACGTCTCATTAAAAAAAAATAACTTTTTTATTGCAAAATCTAGCCATTTCTTTTTGGAAAATTCAATCTTTGTGTTTCAAAGCGTGCCATTTCATCAATTTTCAATATATCTCACTTTTTCTTGGTCCATATTCTGCGTATGAGTGTAATAAACGATAAATCTCAGTTGGTTTTTTGTCGGAGTAATCCCGTCGACGCTACGTGTCACGGCATCTGACAGCATCCACCGCTACCCCTTGGGAAGACCACGCCATACACTGCAAAAACAAGTGCGTTGTTTTTGAACCCCTTAAGTGTGTAAATGGCTGTAGACACTTTTTGTACGCTTTAACGTGTGTGAAAAATAATGGTGTAAAAATAACATCAATAGATGCGTTCGGACAACACACTTACGTGAGTTATTTTCATACACACGTTAAAAGGTGTAAAAAGTGTCTACACACTTTTACACACTCAAAGTGGGTAAGAACAACGCAGTTATTTTTGCAGTACTGCATATACATCGGATGCGTCGGAAAAATAAATTCAAAAACAAAAGCTTTTTATCACCGAAATATGTGTGTATTGAACTGAACTCAACAGTACTTACATATTACTCTGTATACATTATATACACACACACACACACACACACACACACACACGCACGCACGCACGCACGCACGCACGCACGCACGCACGCACGCACGCACGCACGCACGCACGCACACACACACACACACACACACACACACACACACACACACACACACACACACACACACACACACACAGTTTTAATAGTTGTCGCCAGATTTAGAAAATTATCAATATACTTTGCGAATGATGTATCCATATTCTATATAAAACATGTTAATGTGGCAACGAATTCCATTACTATCATGAGCGATGTCACTGCTTTTCTTGTCTTTGCATGGGCTAGGTTCTCATGCAGCTTCACGATGACGACCGCTTTTTGCTTGTCGGTGATGGCCTCGCCACAAAGTACATCGCGAAACATTCATTGCAATTATCGAGGCTTTGGAAAATAGATGTCAATTTCCGATTCTTCCAGGTGACAAACCCCAAAATGATCCATAAACGAAACAAAAAGTTAAGATCAAATGTATTCTTTAATTAACCGGTCAATCAATCGATGTCAAATCAACTAATGAGTTTCACCATAACCAAGGTGATTTTTCAAACAAATGATCAATAACTCGCAATTAACATACTTAAAATCTGTGGTTTTTTCCTTCACGGAGAAAAATACGGCCTCAAATTCTAACACTCATTGCCAGAATTCTAATATTCAGTGCTAGAAAATATAGCAGTTTACTGCCAGTTCGGAAATTCTAAGACTTGTTGTTATAGAAGTGTAAAAATGATTCTCACACCGTATAGTAAAAATGATGCGTGCATATTACATTTGAAACTATTCTCGCATAGGCGCGAGTCCTATACGCTGTATAGTAAAAATAATGCGTGCTTTGTAAAATACCAACCTTTATTACACGCTATATCTTCATATGGATTTTACTATACGTATAGCATGAATCTTCGTGTATGTATAGATTTCACTATACGCATAGCATTAATATTCGGCGTATAGCGAAAAATATTACGAAGTTGATTAGTAAAATATGACTCTTTGTACCGTACTTTTTGTAGAATACTGGAAACTAATTGTTCCAATCACGTGGGCAAAATATTTTTTGAGTACTACGAAAAATCACAATATGCCGAATAAAATGTATTATTTGTATCAGTTTACGTGCCATATCGTAGGTTAAAATTTAAACTTCTTCATTATTACTATACCATAATTACAATTTTTATCTTCCATTCAATACTTTTTGTTATTTGATGATATTTTTTTTATAAGCATAGTATTAACATCCAAGCAATATTTCCTTTAAAAAATCATGAAAATTTGCAATTTCTTCCTCGCTTAAAAGTATCTCCTCCCTTAAGGATGTTGAGTCTCAAATCGCAAATGATGATAAAATTCTGAAAATTTGGTATGTTTTTGTATGAAGTATTTCAGAGGTCGTGTAAAAATTTCACGACAATTAGGAAGCTCGACTCGATTTTAACACGACCTCTTAAATACTTCATACAAAAACATACGAAATTTTCCGAATTTTTTCATCATTTTTTATTGCAACCCTTAAGGTGGTTGAAGTAATGATGATAGAATTCTGAAAATTTTGTATGTTTTTACATGAAGTATTCAGGAGGTCATGTAAAAATTTAATGACGATTAAGAATCTATTTATTGAACTATTAACATTAACATGTTTCATAGGGACTCAACAGCGAACCATAGGAAACTTTCTCTCCATCGGATAATCGTTGTACACGAGAAATGGACGAGGACGACATGACACCCCGGAGTGTACGAAGAACCACAACGAGGTACACATTTTCAGAGTACTCGAATACGTTTTGTATTGCACCGTTTCTTTCTGTGCACCCAAAGGTCCCTGGCCTCGTGCGGGCTCTCCACGGTGTTTCCTCAATCCTGTGACAACCTGTGCTCGTCGAAGGTAAGTCAAGCACGAGTGAGCCGAGCTAGGCACACGACGAGGAAGGAAGCATGCTCGAGGAAACGGTGTCGTTAGAAAAAGCAAGACTCTTCGGCATGTGTACGCGTTATGAGTAACTCTACTGGATATATACATATATATATATATATATAAGGATGGTACAATTTTTTTTTTTTTTTTTCGTAGTCCTCAAGAAAAATAATACAACGTTATGAGAAAGTAGTTTATACAAAATTGGAGAGGTCTAAACATTTTTTTAGATAGTGCTGAAACGAAAATTTTTTTTTCGTTTTCTCGTCAATTTTTTTTGTTTATTTGCTTACTCCAAAACAACATATTACTTAAAAAAAAACACGCATACTTGTTAGACATTCAGTGATGTAAACACCATGTTCTTGTTCATCAAACGGTTGATATAATTTTTTACTACCTTATTATTATTTATATAATTTTTTGTAGATTTTAGATTATTAAATTTAGATTTTAGATTAACTTTTTGAGATTATAATTTTCACAACCGAATTACATATATTGATTCTTAATCTGCAATTACAAATTGTTTATCGTAAGCAAAAATATTTAAATAAAAATTGTGTATTGCTACAGAAAAAATTAAATCAAGACTTACATTGGATCACGCACTAACATTTTCTGCATCGAGATAAAAAAAACATTAATACTCCGATAATCATGAAGAAAAAGTGAAAAAGGCGTTTGAGCACTAACTAAAAAATTGTTTAGAAACCTCGAATTTTGCAAAACTTTATTTTTTTCAACATACTTCAATTTTCCGTCGAGAAAAAGAATCGATCTTTTTTAACTACCCTAATATGTGTGTATATATATATATATTAGGATGGTAAAAAAAAATCGATTTTTTTCTCAACGGAAAATTGAAGTATGTCAAAAAAAAAGAAAGTTTTGCAAAACTTGGTTTCCAAACAATTTTTTAGTTAAACTAAAAAATTTTAGAAAATTTTTAAAAACTTAGAAGAAAGCAAGATTTAGATTTTAAAATTTTAGGAAATTTTAAAAAATTGTTGTGAAACCTCAAATTTTGCAAAACTTTCTTTTTCTCAACATACTTCAATTTTCTGTCGAGAAAAAGAATCGATTTTTTTTAACCACCCTAATATGTGTGTGTACACCCTAATATATATATATATATTAGGATGGTTAAAAAAAAATCGATTTTTTTCTCAACGGAAAATTGAAGTATGTCACAAAAAAGAAAGTTTTGCAAAACTTGGTTTCTAAACAATTTTTTATTTGGTGCTCAAACGCCTTTTTCATGTTTTTTTTCATGATTATCGGAGTACTAATGTTTTTTTATCTCGATGCAGAAAATGTTAGTGCGTGATACTATATATATACCAAGATTTTTCACATGTGAGAGCACATACATGCCTGCGTGCACAGAGACGACATATGGTTATCGTGACACAGGTGTAATTGTACGGAAAACCTACGGAAGTTTAAGCTCACCGATGCCTGACCTTCTTGAGGAAGGTAAGGACGCAAGGCGGGAGGAAACGCACTCGCCTTTACATTGCTCGCCGGCTTCTTATGTACACACTTGTGCACCCGGCATAGCGACGAGGAGGAACTCCGGTAGAGAGATAATCGACTCATGTGCACGTACGTGCATGTGTACGTGTGTATGTAAATATGCGCGGGTGAGTGCGCGAAAGTGTATTCATGTCATAATGGTATCGGTAATCTTCGATTGCCTTATCGCTTTCATTCATGAATCCATGCGGGACGAGAAATCGCGGTGTTCAAGTTTGCATCGGAATGCGACAGGAATTCTTATTTTTTAAGGATGTTGAGTCCCAAATCGCAAATGATGATAAAATTCTGAAAATTTGGTATGTTTTTGTATGAAGTATTTCAGAGGTCGTGTAAAAATTTCACGACAATTTTATAATATCTACAATATACTGAAAGCAACGGAAACAAAACGAAGTTTATTGATAAATTTTTTTGAATTTCTTTTAAAAATTGTTCATAACAAAATGTTAATTTTTTAATAACGAGCTTCCTAAGCGTCGTGAAATTTTAACACGACCTCTTAAATACTTCATACAAAAACATACCAAATTTTCCGAATTTTCTTATCATTTTTTATTTCAACCCTTAAGGAGGTTGAAGTAATGACGATAGAATTCTGAAAATTTGGTATGTTTTTACATGAAGTATTCAGGAGGTCGTGTAAAAATTTCATGACGATTAAGAAGCTATTTATTGAACAATTAACATTAACATGTTTCATAGGGACTCAACATCCTTAATTCTTCATGGGCAGTAGAATGCAACATTTTTTTGCGGTTTAAGGTTGTCGATCGGTAAACAGAAAACGTTTAAGTGTTTTTAGGCACCTCGGTGGATCAAATTTAAAATGAAGCAATTAAGGCTGGATTCTAGTCTAGAGCAGTATTCTAGCCTAGAGACCTTAATTTCGGACGTTTTTTCGGGCTTGATAAAGGAAAAATAAAAAATATTTTTGGTATCCATTGTTTTACAGTCGTTTTGTTGGTGTTTCAAGAACATACGAAAAAAAAATTGCGCGCAAAAAATAATAATTGAAAACGTTATAGGCTTCTACATATCACCGTGAAAAAAAGAAGTTGAAGCGGTTGACATGATTCCAAAGCTCCCTTTTATCCGAAACAGAAATAAAGTCAATTTACCTGATGAATAAGAATATCCTTATGGCCGATACCAATAAGAATTTGTTTTTAATGGCTACTGTCGAAGAAAAAGGTAATTTGACGCCTAATTTTTCGAAAGAATACATTTTTTTTGGTAAAACTATAGAATCACGGCTCCAGCTCAAAATCGGCCAAATCTGTTTTCGCGTATTGTTAAGGATAAAGAACGATGTTACATGTTGAATTAAGGTGGGGGAAGCCCACCGATAATGAAATTTTCGGAATGCCCGAAGTAGGCACGATAAAGGGATAAATCCTGAAGGGCCATTTCGCGTAGTAAAAGTAGTAAAACGCGTTAAAAGTTTTATACTATTTCATTGTCAGACAACCGCAACTATCTAAAATTGGTGTTGACATGGTATACATACGATATGATAATCAGCGATTTCTGTATCGTAAATTGTGTCTTCCTCGACTTCGAAAGCTCGCTGGCTTTTCTGAAGCTCATTCATTCCTGAGAGCAGTTCTAGCTTCCTCGGAAGCCTCTGAATTTCGTACCTCCGACCGGTCGGCCCTAATTTGTCCTCGATCGTTGACGGAAATATTGGGAATTTAAAAATTTCCCTTTGAGGACATATTTTTGAGAGACTATAATTTAAGAAAAAGGCAAAAAGACCGATGTTTTTCCAGATTTGTAGTCTGGTATACTGCCTTGAAAAGGAATTTTTCCATTCAAACGACACAAGCTTCGACTTCGGCGAATTTTGATGAGGAAAAAATTAGGATTGAGGGTAATACGAATTTTCAGGGGAACCCAACTATCATTGGAGTACTCGTATAAACGTAATTTACTCCGTACATATGATGTCGAAGTTTCCGTCGTTGGAATGCAAAATAAAAATCATTCTGTTTAATGGTTCAATTTGTTTGGATGTGAAAATCACCCGATCGTTTTTTACATAGGGTAAGGTGCTTAGTTATTGGCACTTTAAGGACCACTGTGCAGGCAGATACTGAATAAAAGAAGTGTCAATAATTGGTGGGGTGCCAAAGCAAGGTCACTTTGCCTTATTTTTAATAGAGTCTCTATTTAATAGACGTTTAATAGAGGTTTAATAGAGGAAACAAAGGCTTTGGATAAGCATACAAACGAAGAAGTATAAAACGAGCCAAAAATCGTTGCGTCCCTACAACGCAAACTTCAACGTCATTCGGACATAATGTTCGTCAGTATCAAATCCCGTATTGTCCCATGTGAGACGAAGAGCACGATGAAGAAATCATATTTTATTCGTTCTTCAACCAACGACTTTCTTAATTTCTCCAACCTACACATGCGATAAAAGTATCACCGCGACGTAATCAAGTTCTAGATACTCGCTTTTTTTCACCGCAATTGACGCGATTGCTTTCCCTATCCGGGATTACTCTCGCTTACACAAGATTACACGGATAAACAGGCTGAAGTGATAAACTTCTATCTCGGCAACGAGAAGAGCAGAGCTGTCGACGGTGAAGGTAAACAATGTCGAGGGAGAAGGAAAGCGACGGGAGATGACGACGAAAAGCAGAAAGCTCGAGATATTTTTCGTGGTGTGATCCTCATCGGAGTATCCTCTCGACTCGAAGTATTTGGATGTTCAAAAAAAAAAAAAAATACCACAGTCAAGACTGAAAAATATTCGTTCACCTTGTTTCGGCAAGTTTGGCGAACCCTGCAATGAATTATGCCGATATTTTCGGGGAGTCTCCGTTCTACGAAGGGCAAGGATACGTGAAAGGCGCGAAGTTGAGTTTTGCTGACACCTCGTCTATAGTTTGACCCAAACGAGGGTGAGAAAATTTAATTTGAAGAATGATCTGGCTTTTCGGTGTCAGAGAAAAATTACCCCTATTTAGGAGTTGGCCCGCTCGAAGAATAGGGCACTCCCATGGCTTTTTGTTCTTTTTTTTTCTTCTCTCCACGGCCGCATAGATCGAGGATCATTACAGTGCGGTCTGGCGGCACCACAGACGATGCTGCTGCTTTTCGATACTCGGAATTGCTCGAAAGCGTAGAAAAGCGCATCCCACCCTTAATCGCTCCTTGGACTGACCACTCCGAATATACACGGATGAGGCAGAAAGTTCCGTTTCGGCGCTACTGGAGAAGAGAGGGGGGGGGGGGCAAAAAAGAAAAGGGAAAACAAAGTTCAAATATTCACAGCACAAACGAATCATGAAAGTGAATAAGTGGGGAAATTCTATTCTGTTCTCCGATTCTACCGAGTTCCCTTCAGACGAGACAATACTCCCTAAAAGTTCGTCCAATGCCTTGCAACAACCGGAGTACGAGATCGGGTTGCGAAGATGTGCAACTCCCCTCATTTAATTGTCTGTGCAAATATCTCGATACAGTACCTAGTTTTCTTCTACTCGCTTCAAACGTATCAGCACTTTCATCTCCAACGCTGAAAATTGTATCCGAGACACTTATAGGTAATTCTTCAAATACGTGACTTTTGGATTTCTTTTTGTTGCTATTTTCTCATTTATTGGGTGATCAATGATGATATTCAGCCGGGGCAACCTGAAATGTTTCGTTAAGAAACTTTTTTGCGCAAAAAATCATTACAAATAAATTCGAGTTTTTTCAAAAACCCAAACAAACCCAATAGAGGCGTCGAAATGTTAAAAAATGCCCTATTTTATAACGTGTTTCCGTGAACTTCAAAATCCCATAACTTCTTATGGGGGGGGGGGGGAGGGGGGGTGAATTTCAGCTTCCCCCGTCTGAATATCATCATTGATAACCCAATCAATGAGAAAATAGCAAAACGAATGTTAGGCTCATTTTGTGGAAAAGTCACTTATCTGAAGCATTACCCACTCATTTCTTAGCCTGAGCATTGTAGCCAATTGACAATCGAGGCCGACCACTTTTTTGTCATTCAAAATTTGTCGAAAAATCTCGAAGAAATTCCATTAAATCTCTATGAATATAAAGATAGCGTTGATACGATAAAAATAAACCATAAAACATACCCTAAGTCTCTAAAATGGTGAAGAAATTCCTCATAAAAATCAGCTATTTTTCCTCGCCTAAAGATATCTCCCCCCTTAAGGATGTGTCATATTTAATGGCTGAAAAGTTGACTATTCATTATCGCGTATAATCTTTCATTCGTTAGTGAATATTAATCTTCATTATTGCATTTCTTATCTCGTTCATTGTTTTTATCCATTAAAAGCTTCCGCCCGCGGCTTCGCTCGCGTTGATTCACGCAAGGAATACAATTTTCTATACTCACTTTTATACCCTATTTCACCCCTCAGGAGATGATTTTCGAAAAATCCTTTCTCAGTGCACCTCTACACCGTCTACGGACATATCTTCGAAACTTCATGTTTCTATTGGGAGTACAAATAAGTCTCCGCCGTTTGACAAAATATGGCCCCACCAGGAGGAGCTGATTGAAATTGTCAGATGTAAAACGTCATATCGTAAGGTTGGACATCTGGCAAGACTGTAACCTTGACATATTAGTGATTTTGTAGAAGCATATGGTGAGGCTGCTTTAAGTGAGAGGAGTTGTCGTGAGTGGTTTCAAAAGTTTAAGAACGGTGAGTTTGTCGTCGACGACAAAGAACGTAGCGGAAGGCCAAAAGTGTACGAAGACGCGGAGTTGGAAGCATCAGTGAAGGGAGATTAGTGCCAAACGCAAAAAGACCTTGCACTTACATTACGAGGGACTCAACGTGCAATTTCAATTCGAATGAAACATAAAGTATCGTTCTTTCACTATAGATGCCCAATTTAGGATAAAAAATGGTAGAGACTCGTTTGTACTCCTAATGTCTTCAGCGGTTTCGCCTGTGCGTCGTCTACACGTCAGTCACTCATTCCATCAGCCAGTCAGTCAGTCACGGAACTGTTTTATATGCATAGAATCAGTATTTTCCCATTGAGTGATCTTCAACATTACGAATCTTAAATTCAGCTATCGAGTTATCCATAAAAATGATAAATCATGCTACGTAAATCTCATCAATCGACCTACTCATTGCTTTCAACACTTACACCTGAATTTGAATATTTTTGCATCCACTTCACAGCGAATTCAAGTGTTTTCCGGTTCTGAATTTCCGTCCTTTTGACTCGAAACCCAAACGCGATATTCCGCATCGCGATGCAATTGCAGATATGCAAATATACCGATAAGCGTATCACAAAGCCGTTGGATTGCACAGGGGCACAGAAAAAAAAAACATCGCGATAAGACTGCGCAAAGTCGTAAGTCTGACCTGGGCTTGTCTTTCTCTCGACACGTTGCTTTCGCCCGCGCAAGCCTTCGCGGAGTGCACGTACACATGGAAACTTTCGCAACGTACATTCGCCCAGCGGTTTCTCACCGCATCATCATCATAATCGCGAGGCTGGAGCGAGACGCATTTTTTTTCTAGCCAAACGGCCAATTAGAATTCCCTCTATGAACCAAGCACTCAACAACGAGCACAACATACTGAAATTCAACTAAAAACGTTTTTACTATTGATCCATCTTCCTCATTATCCCGAATTTTTATTGCAGTCTGCTATTACTTGGGTTTCTACTGAAAATCCGAGAACGAGTGTAACTTCCGTAGCTCAAATATGCCAAAAAAAAGAAAAAGGAATTTATTTTTATTGCCATCTAGCGATGGGCACCTCGACGACATTGCGATTGATGCTGCCCTCGACCCAATGTGAAAATCCGCTTTTTCGAAACGCTTGCTAACAACCAAAATCCAGCCTTCCCAGACTGCAAAAGAAAACTCGGTTCATCATCACTGCGGTTTCTGCTGCTGCCCTTGTCATCATGCATTTGAATGTACATTTGGAAGTTCTGGAATGGCTGTGTACCCAAGTACATAATATACACGCATATGTGTATATACACGCGTGTGTGTGTGTGTGTGTATATATGTATATGTCGTGTAAACACATATTATATTATGTACCTTCAAGAAACCGTTGCTGTTGCGAGGCAGAGCCCACAAGCAGCGACGTGTGGGATATCCCTGGAGCTCTCGAGAGTAGTTGCTGTACCGCGGTAGGCCTCGTGAGAGGGAAAGAGTGGGAGAGGCAGAGAGTGATGAGAGAGGGTCAGGGTAAAGACAGAGAGCGAAAGAGAGAAAGAGAGAGAGAGAGAGAGAGAGAGAGAGGTGGGGGCGAGGGTAAAAGAAGCCGAAGAGAAGAAAGATGAAAGATGCTGGGCACAAAAGAGGAGAAGACAGTTTGGCGCGAAACTTACTTCAACAAGGAAGAAACGACAACGACGAAAGAGCGTGAGGAGAGAGGAAGTTGCGCAATCGTCAACCGTCCGTTGGACCGAGAAAAACACGAGCCCAAAGCATGCGAGAGCGACCGGGCGAGCTAGAGCGAAAGAGCGAGAAGCTTGCGCGTGCGCGGGAAACGCGCGCGCGGCGCTGTTATCGTCGAGAAAGCGCGGGAATCGGGCCCGCAAAAAGAAAAGACGAAGCGCGAAGTGAGACAGATAGAAAGAGAGCGGGAGAAAGAGAAACGAACGAAAAAAAGAGCAGATAAAGAGCCGGCGCTCCGGGGAGGGCCAAAGGACCGCGACCAGGGTCTTTCGGTGGAATTTCATCCCCACCAAGAGATCCGAAGGCTCTCTCGAGCAGCGAGACGGAGAAGAGGACGCAAAATCGTCCTCTCTGTCTTTCGTTGCCTTATCGAGTGTGACCCGAATCGTTTGCCCCGGTGCAGAGATCGCGAAAGAAATCGACCAAAAGATACGTTCGCACGCACGCGGCAGTTTCTATCGGGACGAGAAGGCAAAAAAACGTAGATGCAATTTTCGATTTTTTTTTAAAAGGCTCGCCGCAATAAGACGTTTCCTTTGTATTGTTGTTTTTTTTTTGGAGGATTTGTTGACTTGCGTGAATGTAAATAGTGGCAGGAAAGGTGACTCGGAAAGGCGGGAAAACCGTGTTTTGGATCAATTTCGTGGAGAGGCTTTTGAATTTTAAGGCCCGCGTGCCGGAGGCTCTTAGTAAGAAGAAATTTGTGCTCATTGAGGAGAAACAAACGTTTCCAACTTTTTTACGAACACGTATGTAAACTAAAGTATCTTCCCGACCATTTAAAGGCTACGTACTACCGTGCCATTCGAAAATAGATGCAAATTTTGGGCATGTATATGTACACTTGTTAAATCAGATATCTGCTGTATTATAACGAAAAATGTGAAAAGTTGAACGGGAGTTATTTATTCTGTTTATTTTATTTACTGTGTGTGTGTGTGTGTGTGTGTTGGGCATAGAAAGCAAACTCGAAAAACCCATATGATTAATTAGGCAAGTTATTTATTTTAAACAATATTCGACTTTGTCGATTTCACATTTGAAAAATTATACTTCCGAAGCATATCGTATGGCATATCATGGTGATCATCTGTCGGAGCGTTTTGATTTTTTAAATTCTAATATGATATATATATATAATTATATTATAATATTATAATAGATAATTAATATAGTAATATTCTTTTTAAATAGATAATTATATTATATTTTATTCCTGATATTTTTTATCGCCAGTATTATTACTAATATTACGAATTGCCAGTATTTTTACTATGACATAAGTCAACAAAAACAAAATTGTTGGTGCTGGCAAATATTCGTATGATTTTTTGTGAAGCGATTACTGATGAGATCTATACCAACCTATATTTCAAGTTACCACCCATGGTTTTCATAGGAATTTTAATCTCATAGTGAGTGTTCTTTACGGTTCATTTGAGAAAGGTTTCTTTTGTTTCTATTTATTATTTGTTGTTATAAATCAATTCAGTAATTTGTCGACAGTAGCGAAGCGAAGGCGAGCTTGTTTGGACTACGCTAATACACTTTGTTATCTATGCGGAGAGTGTTATTTTAAAAAATTATAATAATTCTTACCGATTTTGTGAAAACTGTTTTTTTTTCTTTCATCAGAAGAGAAATAAAGGATCAAGGTAGGTTCGCAGGAAATATTGCCTCTTTCAGTGAAGGGCAAACAAAGAGAACGCGTTCCCTAAGACGAAAAAGAAACTTCCTCAATGTAAACATATTTAACAAATCTTAATTTTTGTCAACAAAATGAGATTTTTTACAGTAAAATTAGATTTTATTGAAAAAATTGTTTATATCCGTGTTCTAGCGTAGAATGTCGATATTGAGTATTAGAATAGGATCAGTATAGAGATAAAATTCAGAAAAATATAGTTTTGCGATAATTTGAAAAGGGCGCCCTTACTTGACTGTTCAAGCGATCTAAGAGGCTACAGATAAAATTTCAAGTTCACATGATTTCTAGAAAACCATTTTTTTTATTTCCGTCTAAATTATTTAAAAATGTATACGAAGCAAGTTCAATGTATGCTGAATAACATACCTTTTTTCCAAATCTCAAGTAAATAATCCAGTAGACAAAAAATCGGCAAAAACGACCTTTTTCGGCCTGTCGCAATGGTCCCTTAACAAGCACAGAAAACCCAAACGGATTTGGATGGCTGTGAAACAATCCTTGCTCAATGCCTTCCGTTTTCGTCGTTGAATGTTCCATCTTTCTTAACGGATGAGCCAATGAAATACCAAAAATCAATTAACTCGCCGAATTCCCCAACAATTGATTGCGAATGATTTTGCAATCTCTCGTACCCCTTAAGGAGGTACGATCATTACTACGATCCCAACTTTCGGATTTGAAATTTTTATATGATTTTGACGAATTCTTTATGCGCCTATTACCAAAATTTGAGCCATTTTGACCGTTTAATATATATGTATAATTATATTCTGCCTATCGTGTTAATTCCGCCGAGGTAATTCAAGCCTATCTTAATAGATTTCGGCTAATTTTTTTTTGTCTTTTGATTCCGTTTTCATGGTGGATATGTTAATATTATTATTACGAAGATTACTACTACCGAGTCGTTGGCAATTTAATTTTTCAGTTTTCATTTGTTCACGTGCAATAAATTCATCATTTACCCCAACATTTGGCACACTACAATCGATATTACGAATAATCAACATAAGTAAACATCGATGACAGTAGCTGTGGGTAAAATAAATTTGGACTCTTTTTTGACCTCGTGGAAGTGATCGTACCTCCTTAATGCGCAAAACATGGCTCGGTTCTCAAACGATAGATGCGCAGGAAATCCGGCGAAAAATAGACGGTGAGCAGTTTATACGGTTTTCAAAGCGTCGATCGGCCGAACATTGGAGGATCGCGGGCCGGTGCGGCCGTGAAGGGACAAGTGGAAACGGTGGTGTATGGACAGGCAAGTGCCTCGTTATAGAGGCCGGTGCCACGACGTGCACTGACACATTTATAGGCAGTGTACCTGTATAGCCACACATTGTACTTTAGGTTCTGCGCAATAAAGTTCGTATCCTATGAGGTAAAAAGATTCGTCGGTCCGTGCATCCGCCCTCTTTCTTTCTATTATACATCCATACACGTGTGTCCATATATCCGAATGCGCATATACATACAAATCAACGCGTTTATTTTTTGGGGGTTACTCGTCTCGCACCTATGCCCGACCACCCCGAAGTGCGGGGGCGGATTTCTTAGTGCTTGATTTCCGAACAGGTGACCGTTCGTCCTCGGTTCGTGTAATGTGTTATTTGAGGAATTTTCAACTCCTTGAGACCGCGAACGCGTTCGTGGCTTTGCTCACTTTGATCCTTCGGCTACGTGCGTTTATATCAGGGTGGCACAAATTTGAACTGTGTTGTTTTTCCTTTTTCTCAACATCCAATATCTTTCTTTTTTTTCATTGTCGCCAAAGCTCCGACAGGCCAACAAATATTTAGAGGTCGCTCGAGCCTCCCAAAAATTCAAATTTTCATGAAAAAAATCGATTTTTTTTTCGGCCACTTCTCACCCGTGAATTTTACGCTTTATAATTTTTAAATTAACCTCGCGAAAGCTCTAGCCGGTCAATGAATATTTATAGGTCGCTCGAGAGCTTCGAAAACTTCCAATTTTCGACAATTTTTATTTTTACTCTTCTCACTCATAATGTTGAGGCTTTGTAAAATGTTCTAACCCAAGAATCACAAAATTTGCGTTCATGAAATAATTCTTCAAAGCTCTTGTCCGTAAACGAAGGTATAGGTCGTTTTATTCGTAATACTCAAATGGCTGCTGTTTGCCGCGCATCGTAATGCGTCCCACAGTTGGTCTCGTTAGTCAAACTGCGGACCAATCGTAGCTGTACGCTGTGACGAGCGACGCCATAATAAAATAATACATAATAATGCATAATAACACATATCGTCTTATTGGCGTTTGTTACAAATTATTATAAAAAATTATTCAGAACATGTGACACTTCGCTGTTTATTTTAGTTTTATGCTACGAGGAATTACAGTGCATGCGAGATTACTTTTTTGGCGGAAATTGTAAATTCGGAAAACCTTAAACGATCACTGAATATTCATTGGCCGGCTAGACCTTTCGCGAGGTTAATTAAAAAAATTATGAAGCGTCAAATTCATGAGTTGAGAAGTGGACAAAAAAAATCGATTTTTTTATTTAAAAAAAGTGACGTTTCGGGAGGCTTGAGCGGCCTTTAAATATTTTTGACCGCTCGCGGCTTCGGCGATAATTTTTCTTTGATTAAAAAAGATAATTGGATGGTGAAAAAACGGAAAAAATAGTGCTCGCATTTGTGCCTATTCAATTTTTGTCAAACATCGCTTCCTAATGGCCACGCAAATTAAATTTCCTTTCAACTGCGCAGATATTCATGTGCGCTGAAACATTCTGTTTTTTTTCGTTTGATAACCCAAACAAGCGAACCCACGTTTTCTAAACACTTTAAGATGCAAATGATATACGACTAATCGAATTTTCAGCGTCATGAACAGTCCTTTTAGTCCTTTAGCTACGAATATCTCCTCTAAGAATGCTCACTCCGTTGCAAACGAAAATATGTGAAAAGTCAGGACAAAAAAGTCGTGTTTAAACTTAACATGTATGCTTCTCGAGCATGTACGTGTGTGGTGATATGTCAAAGTGGATTGAAGCAAATACCAAATGATAATTGAAGTGCATTTTCAGTAATGTCATTAAAATTGATTTATGAAATAAACTTTTTAAGCGATTTACGGTTTTTAAGGCGTCTTTTCACTGTAGACGGTGAAAAAGGCTATTTTCATGATTTTTTTTGATAGGTTTATATTATAGATATTGATATAAAAGTTTGTACACTTAATAAATACACTTTAGAAGTACATTTGAAAAAAAAATTATATATTTATAGCTATTTATTGCCGAAAATGGTAGTTAAAAAAATGTCCCAAAAAAATTGTACTATTTATAGCCGAAACTATTTATAGCCGAAAATGGTAGTTAAAAAAATTGTAGGTCTGCGCTGTTGATGAAATCTCGGAGATGGATCATCAGAAACAAAAGAATCGAAAGGTTTTAGATTCAGTATGTTCATGACTATAGCGCATATCATACGATTTTTAATATATGCAAAAAAAAATGGCAGACATTTTTCGAAAAAACCGTTTTTTCACCGTTTTGGGCAAAAAAGCGAATATCAAAATTTAAAAAAATCTTGATATGCGCTATAGCTATAGTTGTAAAGAATATGTAGTTAAAATTTCATAAGAAACGGTTCAGTAGTTTCTTCGAAACTACTGAACTCGCGAAACTCAAGTGAAATGGGAAACATCAAGAGCCATCAGCAAGAAATGCCAACTATCAAAGAACGGACCAACGACGTTGGCGTCTTAAGCTCTAAATCTTCTATATATACACACGTTTATTATTATTGCCATCGTCGTTACGATTCTTCGGTACAAGGCTGAATACCTGTGTGAAATGATCGAGGATCTGCATATACCTAATCCTTCCAGAGACCGACGAGTGGGCGGGGGAGGGGGGTAGCTAGGTTCTTATTCTCGAACGCGCTTCTACGAAATCCCTTACTTCGCACAGGAAATCAAATAATCACTATTGTACTCAACCATCTTCTTTTTCCATATTGTCACGAATGGCGTTTGAAATTATACCCGTAATATTGAAAGCGAGAATGTTCTACGAATTTCGATATTCAGAAATCGCGGTTCGGACGCCTGTAGAATTATTGCGCTTGAAAAGTGGGGGACTTTGAGACCAGAACACCCGCGTCGCATTAGGGGTTAGGGCCTGGTTTGGTGGAATAATGGAAACTTCCATGGTTCGGTTTAAGGGCTGTAAATCACGGCTGTTAGAGCTTGTGCTATTCTGTATACGTAGGAAAATCACGTGGCTTAATATTCTCGAAGTTTCGAGAAATTTTTACCTATAGCACAATTTTTTACCTATAAAAAAACAAAAATTCTCGTCAATCTACATTAGGATGCCTAGAGAAGTACGTATAGAATTTAAAAAATATTCTTTTATTCAAAAGTTGCACGTATTTGAACTTAAGAAATGAATTTTCAGTGAAAAATTCCGTTATAGCTGCTCATAAACGGCTCATAAAATGAAAAGCTTTCGATTAATCAGAAATTCCATACGGACTTCTCTGCGAAATGCAATTAGGAGCATAACTTTTAAATTTGAAGTAAATCGAGTGAAAATCGTTGAAGTTACTTGTCACGCCAATTGAAAAAAAGCTGTTTCGAAAAGTTTCGAGTAGTCGGCCATTTTGTACATAGAAAACAAGTGCTAACAGCTTGATATTGACACTAAATAGATATGTAATCAATTTTATGAGTAAGTCACTTTTTCATAGGAAAACAAAATGTTAAATTCGCAAATTATTTTATACCCGTTACTGTGGCCTAAGGCCTTAAGGAGGCTTTCTACTTTGTCGGGCCAAAAAAATTGATTTTGCGGTATCGGAAAGAGCCAATGCTTCAGGAAGGGGCACTCTATGGTCCCGGCCTAGCAGACTCGGTGTAAGTATGCAATTTTTCATTTCATGCGTACATTAACTTCAGATTAAGGTTGTTGCTCAAAAATATTGGTGTGAATAGATATCAATGAAAATTTTACTAATCGTTATGGTATATTTTCGGAATATACCCGAGACAAAATTTTGAGCCTCCCTTGAACCCTTGCAGGACCCATTTCTTTTACACACGCCGCCAGCCTCCGTTGGACCTACCAAACCCTATTCGTCAAGTTCAGTGCCATGAAGAGACCTCCTCTTGGTCCAGTGTAGCCTCTATCAGACCTCACAAAACTTCTTTCGACCCCCAGTTTGAGTGACCCGTGCAGAACACAGGCCTCCTTAACCTGTTTTTGATCTCAAATTCGTTGCCTCGACCCCACCTAACCTACTTTTGGCCCAATTTCGATATCTCCGCCATCATCTCTCTATTGTAACCTGTTCGGTAACCCGTTCGATGACGAAAAAAAATACGTTTTCCCTGATTCCCCGAAGAATGGTACAGGTAAAGATGCATTATCAGATGATGAATAAATACTACACAATTAATGAAAATACATCGTCACCTTACCAAATTTCTAGTGCAATTAATATGCGAAAACAATCTAATTTGCTCAATATCGGTTTATTATTATTTTATAGGCGATTCATAAAAAGAATGCTCGCATATGCAGTCTTACTCCAATTCCATCGAATTTATGGATGTCACAAGTTTTCCGGTGAGAAAAAAATCACACAGAAAAATTCTTTAAAACTTCCAGGCTATCCAGCATAAACTTACGCTACTTTTTTACATCCTTTATATTTGCTCCTAAACCCTACAGTTCTTGAGATACATTGAATTTTCCATAATGTCTTTTTTTAGCAAAAAATGAAATAACTTTGCAAAAAAGAATTGTACGAAACTTTTCAAAAAATGAAAATGGAGCTCCTGCTACCTCGTTCAAGTTTATCATGGATATACGTGACAAAAAAATTTCCCATAATTCTCAATTCTGCCATACCTCCGACTAAAATGTTATAAGCACTCGGTAGCATAGGGGCAGCGTGCGTAGCTATGCATAGGAAGGTACTAGGTTCGAATCTGACATAGGTGGGTGAAATATTTTCTTCGAAAAAAAAATCATATCAATAGGCTAGTGGATGACGAATTACGATGAAAAATCGTTGTGGTAAAACTCTCAATTATGACGTCACACGAAACAAACGCTATCCCCACTCCACTGCCACTATGTTGTAGTAGAATGGGGGGGGGGGGGGGGGGGGGGGAGCTCCGACACGTTAAATGCCTGTGACAGGTTAAAAAGTGCACTCTCCTACCCAATTCCAATCTTGTTATTCATTTAAAAATTATATTACCTCAATGAATCAATATTTTTTTGACAAATAATAAAAACCAACTCATATTATAAACATGTATCTGTTTTTTATTGCACGAAAAGTCCGACTACATTTTCGATGCCATAAAATAATTGCACTTTGTATAATAGCTGTAGATCTTTTAAATTGAAACTGCAAAAGAAAACATTCTTCATATTCCGTGTTGTCAATGACGTCTTTAGGGGTATAGTTTGATGGTTGGATGGAAAACAAGGTTTGATCCAACCGACTGGCTCCGGCTCACGAATCCCTCTCAATCGCTCCCTTCTCAATGAAATAGAGGAAGTCGTAATAAACGATGCACGTCCTGTCCCCCCGTTATTCCCGTTACACATGTGGATCGTGCATGAAATATCCCTTCCAGTGCGCGGGCGTCGTAGACACGTTTCTATTATTGCATTACACGTATAAAGTCTCGAAATTTCGGGGTGAATCGAGTGTAGGAACTAAAAGAAAAAAAGGCAACGGATGGAAGGGGAGGAGAGGAATAAGAGCATTTTGAGGACAATCGGAGCGGCGACTTCCAACGCAAACTTGTGATACAAAGAACTATTTGACACGAGAAATCGTGACGTGACCGAAACTCACACGAGAACCTGACAAACTCGTTAAATCATTTTGCTGCCCATGGACAATTAAGCTTTATGTTCGTGGTACGATTTTTTTTTTCATTATTCAAAAAAGCACGAACCTTTTCGGACATTCATTCGGCTCGAATATAAGCTGGGGAAGGATTGTCGCAGCTCCAAAGTTCAGACATCATTTTTCATTCGACTCTTTGTAAGGAATATCTCTTTAGGAGTACTTCTCAGCATTTTTTTTTAATATTCGGGGGAAATCCGAAAATGCAGGTTTCGATGAAAAACTTTCATCATGCAACGTAGGAATTTGATAACAATTCTCTTTTTTCAAACACCCATTTTTTGTACATTTGAGCTACGACAATAACTCAAATATTCTTGAGGGTTCTTGTGAGAGACCTACAACTTGAATCGGCCAAAAAATTCGAACGACAAATCAAACAAAAAGGAATTTTTGCTACAGCTTAAAGCTAGCAACTTTGAAACCTTTAGCTTTTTCAATCGTTTCTGTAATTAGGAACTCTTATGTTTGTCTCGTTTGTTCATGATATTGAAGTTTGCATTTTTGGAACGCAACGAAAATTTCTTAGTTCAATATTTTTGGCACATTTAGGTCTTCAAAATCCTTCAATCGTTTTTCAGGATTCTTCTTGGAGATCTTCAGCCTAAATATGTAGGAGAAGATTTTCGATCATAATGAAAATGAAGAAATGAAAAAATTGAAAAGAATTTCGCTTGCACTCCAACGATGCAAATTTCAACATTGTGATTATTCAGGATTTACTTCTTGGAAGTATGATTCGGCATGTACAGAGTAATTTTTCAACTGAAACTTTGACTAGGACAAATATGCCGAATAAAATAAAAATGGCCATTTTTGGTCTATCGAATGCAATTGTTTTTTTTCATGACTATATTTCGCGATAAAAATCGCAATAATCTCGCACCAGTTGTCTGTAAAGTTCAGACAGTTTTCGAGTTTTTCCGACGTTTTTTTTTTAATCGAGAATTATGGAGGTCTTTTAAAAAAAACGTTTAGTCCGGAGCGGAAATAACTTTGTGTCCGCGCTTTCCGCGCGTAACGGTTCACATTGTTTTTCTTCGTTGGAGGGAAACTTTTTCGCTGCAGGGGGGGTTACTGGTGGTTTTTCTCGCATGAACGGCATGAAATTTCCTCATGGCGGTATGATGGTTTTTCACGAGCCTCCCTTCCAGGAAAGTCTTGCGGACCTGCCGCCTTTTCCTCGGAAGGGTCTTCTCTGAGCAGCGTCTTGCTTTGTACACGAAAAAAAGGAGCAGAAGACGAAAAAGAAGACAAGGACTGACAAGGACAGAAGAGGAACGAGGATCAGGAATGCTGGGCCGAGCCCGAGCACTGAAAATATGAAAATATGATGTACACGTGTCGGAAAGTTCGCCCCCCCCCCGGGGAGGGGGGGGGCGAACAATTTCGTTTTAATTCGAGAATCACGCGTATCTGAAACTCTATCAAATTGACGCAATTTTTCATATCTTTTACTTGAGTAGGCTATTTTTAGGCGAGGATAAAATTGTCTGATTTTCAATATTTTTTTTAAGGAAACATTTCTCCACCACTGTTGGGACTTGCGGTATGTTTTATTACTATTTTTGGCTCATGGTATTTTTTAAATGATTCGGATCATGGTATTTTCTAAATGATTAATCTTTGAAAATGGTGAAGGTATGGCCAGGTCTTCTAAGCTGCATATTCCAAACTGGCGTGACGTATAGCTAAAAATCTAATCGACCGATTTTTATGAAATTTGGTATAAATCTTCCTCCCCTCGTTGTCTAAAACACAACCCTAAAGGTTTTTGAAAATCCAAAGTCTTTCTCATCGCGAAAAGTAGCAATTTTTTTGGAAAATTCAATCTTTTTGTTTCAAAGCGTACCATTCGATCGATTTTCAACATTTCTCACTTTTCCTTGGTTCATATTCTGCGTATGAGTGTAAATAAAAAAAAAATCTTCGTTGGTTTTTTTTTTCAGGTTAATCCAATACTAATTAACTAACAGTTAACTAATACTAAATCCATACATAATAATCCATACCATACCTCCACCATATCCAAAGATTAAACTGAAAGAAAAACACCATGCAACAGCCAAAAGTAGTAGTAAAACATACCCTAAGTCTCAAAAGTGGTTTTAAAAAAACAGCAAAATTAGCCATTTTTTCTCGCCTCAAGGTATCTCCCCCTTAAGAACAATAGATTTACAAAATGGATGGTTAGAATACTGTTCAAGTTGGTATCGCGATGCAAAATCTTTTTATTATTATTATCATTGCGTTTCTCTATTTTTATCATTGCCCAAAAAAATTTCCCCATACGTAGATTGTAAATGTCTGATGACGATCTTGAAAAACGGCTTGACGGAGCACAAAAAGTAACCAAAATGCGCAGAAAGAAACTTGGATTGCTCGCATTTCAAGATAAGTACTGAACTGAAGTAACGTATAAATCTAGGTATGGTAAAAAAAAAGACGAGCGCGGTATAACGAACAAGGTGAAGACTTCGCGTGACGCGGACGTTAAATGTTTCCGCGTGGGAATTCAGGAGCGCTGATGCCTCTCGACGGTCTCCGTCGAGAATCTCGTGAATGAGAATAGTGTCTGCTTTGTCTCCGGTTACAGGTTCTTTAGCAAATCGTAACACGTATCCGAGCGAGCGGAACGTCGAGTTCAGTGAAGAGCACACCTACACGCACGTACAAACGTAGCTGTATACATACGCGGAACACGTGTGTGACGT
Source organism: Ophion costatus (assembly GCA_951751655.1). Classification (NCBI taxonomy): domain Eukaryota; kingdom Metazoa; phylum Arthropoda; class Insecta; order Hymenoptera; family Ichneumonidae; genus Ophion; species Ophion costatus. Next base: position 361,608 of record OX632361.1, on the reverse strand, counting down.
GTCCACGTGTACGAAAGTACGTGTGTAAGAACGGAAAAGGAACGAAAAAAACGTTTATGCACGTTTCATCCCTCCCGGCGCCTCGGCACTTTCTATAGATATATCCAATGAAGTGGGTATGTGCCCGTCGGACATTTTTAAATGCCGAAAAGAAGCCCCGCAACGCTATTCTTCCAGCAATGCGTGAACTGCCAGAAAAGAGAGAGGGAGAGAGAGAGAGAGAGAAAGAATACGGTCAGACATTCACGGAACGTTTTTGGGAAGGGCCAAGGTACCATCAGCCGCATCAGCTGAGCAGAGTTAAGGGGGGAAATCACAGTAAAATTTTCAATTTTTCGAAAAAAAAAAAATTTTCGCTTAAAAAGTGCTTTAGGGTCTTAAAAATAATATACCGAATGATGGGATACGGCAAAAGTGTCCGAGTGCCCAAATTTCTTGCGTTGAATACAACGCTTTTTCACGACGCTTCACTTTCGTGCATACATATATAACATAAATAGTGATAAAAAAACAGTGATATTTGTAAATCATTGTCATTATGAGTGACACATCGTCGAGTCGTGTTAGAAAAGGGACGAAAAAGGATACTGCGTACGAAAATCGACTGTACGGTGCAGGCATTGGAGATTAGAGGTATATGAAATTTTCATATGGTTTCTCAGTACTTAAAACTTTAAACGCGTTTTTCTCGAAACCACTTTTTTTGAGCTCGCCGAAGACATAACTCGAGCAAATCTTTACCGATCGACTTGAAATTTTGACAGTAGCTTCGAAACATCTTTCTCCACGGAGCTACGTAGGATTTTTTATTTTATAAGGCTTAGTTTTTTTTTATCGACGATTTTATGGCGTTTTTTGTTTGTTAAATATTTAACTTTATTTTCAAACATGCACCATTTTGCGAAAAATCAATATATCGAAAAAATCCTACGTAACTCGCTAGCTGTTGTTATATGGAAACTAAAAAATTTTGGTTTTTTCTTCCAGGTAAAAAATTAAGGAGTCTACGTCTTCGGCCATCGACACGCTTTCAAAAATAGGCGCTTTGGGGCATATGCTGCGCAGCCGCCATTTTTAAATATTTTTTATTGAAAAAATTACATTTTGTACTTTTTTAGTATTGCTATAAAACCTACTTTACAGATTTTCGATTGATACTTTTATTCAGCCAAAATTAATTCCCGAAAATATGCCTATTTTTTTGTGTGCTACTGTGATTTCCCCCCTTAAAGCCTCTGTGGCCTCCCGCATACATCAGTAATCCAACAATCAAAAAGTCGTAGAACTCTATGCTTGAATATCCATGTACGCCCTTTTCCCTTAACTCCACGGGTATGGTGGTGAAAATGTTGTCGGTTGATGGATAAGTGTGCGTAGGAGTGTATGTGAGTGTGTACCAACGGAAAGGAGTTTGGCACCGGGAGAGACAGAGAGAAGAAGAGTGCAAACCTGCACGTCCAAAACGTCGGTGCTTCGAGCTTATTTCTCTTTCTCTCCCTCTCCGACTCGTCTTTTAGTCTTGAGCCGCGTTTTCAAGATCTATTAGAAATTTGAGAACTCCCGGGAGTTCTTCGCACTGCGACCGCGTGAGTGCCGATAAATTCTGGTCCGGAGAAAACGGAGGCCCAAGAAAAACTTGTCCGACCCAAGACTTGTTTTGCGTTACATATTTTGTCCTCCCGTCAGAAAAAGCTTCTACTCGTATTTCAGCCCCGTGTATTTCTACCGCCGAAAAAGAAACAACGCAACCGTGTGTGAGCGCGAGATACATGAAAAGTTTGTTGTTTCTGCTATCCATATATACAACGACGTTGAAGTTTGTATTGTTGAAACGCAAAAGTTTTTCTTATTCATTTTCCATCTCGTTATTTATATTGTCCATAGCCTGTTTTTGCAAATTAAGGTCGTAAATGTATAATTGGACTACTTCCAAATGTTTGAGTAGTTTTTACAGCCTAAATCGGGCTAAGAAAATTTGTGCGATTGAGGGGTCAGGCTGCTGTGAAAATGACAAGTACTCGATTGTCGCTTAAGCCATGTCAAATCGAAGAGGAAGGTCCAAAATATGGTGCAGTAGTCGCAGAATGAAGGCTGACTCATATAATTATAACGATAGCACTGCTGGCAAAACTTTAATGGTGTTTCTCTCGAAACTACGTTTATAGAAACGGTGTACATGACTTCACCTAATGGACGGATCCACTTAAAATTTGGTACACTTATTCAATGTGATAGTAGTTTCGTCGTGATCGACGTTTTTATTCTTACATTTTTTTGTTTGTTAGTTGTTACCATTAATGATGTCATTTTTCTTCGAAAAGTCTTTTCTAATCAGCCTACCCTGATTAGAGTAAACATTCGTTAGAAAAAAAAGTGATACACTGTTCTTCACCTTCCCCTACACCAGTGAGCTTCTCACGAGAATGTTTACAACTTCTTTAACTATGAATGTTTCTTTATGAAATTTGGTACACAACTTTTTAAATGTACATACAAATAAATGTCCGAACGATTCCCCAATCGTCTTACTTATTCCTTCGAAATCAATATTTTTAATCAACCCTGATTTTCGGGTCCTCATCGTAAGCTATGCCCTTAAATTACGAATACGAAACGCTCCTGCAAAATTTGTTTACGCATCCGTCAATCGAGGAAACAATCATCAAAGATGCATTCTGAAGTCGATAGGAATTTAATTCCACAAAAAAAGTTTTTTCCGGAGTGTTTCATATTCCGAATTTAATTATCTTTATCCTGTTGTACTCAAAATAGAAATTCCATTTTTTTTTAGCATATTCAATTTTTTCTGGCATCTACTATGCATCACAAAAATACGCAATATCTTTATTTCAAAGCATTTGAAAAACCATTGAATTGGAGACCTCCGCGACAGGCCCTCAGAAAACACACGGCCACCTTATAATTGTCACCCTGTATAGGCGACCCTATAAAACGCGCCGCGTCGTATGGACTAAAATGTGTTCCGTGAGCGGACAGTCGATAATTTTTTTGTCAACGTCGATTTATGCGTGCACATTGTATATGTGACGTCGAGTGACATTCCTCCTAAGGGATTTTTAAAGATTCTCGGCGATTCCTTAAGGGGTCTTCTCACTGTAGACGCTAAAAAAAGGCTATTTTCATGAATTTTTTGATAGGTTTATATTATAGATATTGATATGAAAGTTCTTACACTCAACAAATACACTTTCGAAATACATCAAGACATTTTTTTAATGTATCTATGAGACCCAAACAAAGTTCAAACGCATTTTTCTCGAAACAACATTTTCCGACGGCTTGTTGATAAAATCTTCGAAACTACTGAACGGATCCTTATATGAAATTTTAACCACATATTCTTCACAACTATAGCTATAGCGCATGTCAGGGATTTTTTTGAAATTTTAATATTTACCATTTTTTCCCCAAAAAACGGTGAAAAAAAAACATTTTTTTTTGTTTTTTTTTTCGAAAAATGTCCGCCATTTTGTTATTTTTGCATATATCACAAATCGTATAATATGCGCCAACATACCGAATTTAAAACCGTTTGATTTTTTTGTTTCGGACGATCCATCTCCGAGATTTCAACAACAGCCCGCAGACCTACAATTTTTTTAAGGACATTATTTAACTACTATTATCATCTATAAATAACGACTTAAATAAATACATTTTTTAAATGTATTTCGAAAGTGTATTTATTAAGTGTAACAACTTATCTATATCAATATCTATAATATAAACCTATCAAAAAAATGCATGAAAATAGCCTTTTTTAGCGTCTAAAGTGAGAAGACCCCTTAAGTCGAGAGGTTTCACGCGTTCGAGTCTGTTGATTTCGTTGCAACGATCAAGTAATTCACGGGCGAGCGTGTTCGAACAGTTCCTACGACACAGATTATACTTTTTAATCTTTTACCAAAATCTACTTTATAACGCGTAACAAGAGAAAGAAGAACAATCCGGGCTGCGGGCGTGTGCACATATCTACACCAATTTCCCTTCACATAAGCTCGTCGTCGTACGAAATTCAAAGATTTTTTCAATATCCTTTATAACAGCTCAATTGGGACAGAATCACGTTCCTCTTTCGACCACGTGATTATTTCATTTTTCATCGGTGTCACGTCTGCAAGATTAAATTCTTCCACCGCATACAGAATCGAAGCTCTCCAGCTTCGCGCACACTTGTGGATCGAAATATCTTTCCGCGGCGAATCGAACTTTGCCAGAAATTCTTTGAACTTTTTTCTCTTCGTTAAGCTGCGTGGATGAGAACGAGTTCCGAGTCTCGCGCCTCGTATAAACGGGCTGGTGAGAGGAGACCGAGATACAGAGAGACAGAGGCGACTAACAATAAGACGAAGAAATAGCCGACTACAAACGGACCCCGGGCCCTTTTTATTCTTATTGTACGCCAGTCGAGTTCCACGGACCCGCACGCCGCCACACATCTCATCTCATCACAATTCGTACCGGTAATCTTTGGCTTCCCAGCTTACGGGTCTTAATTTTTGTTTCCATGAGCTTCGTTGCCATTTTACTGCGTTCCCCTCCTCCATTAATTCGAATACAGGCGTTCATAACGTCTCGAATAATTGTTGGGACGCGCGTTTCGTGGCAATTAAAGCGTGAGGAAGTAAAACGTCATTCTATTCAATTTCGTGAGATGGGACGATGCATTTTATTCTACGATGGAATTAAGGGGCTGCGTTTACCTAGAAGCCTGAAAAAATGGCCATTTTACGATTTTTTATGGGAGACGGTTGGTGACAAACAAACGCATTGTTTTAATACTTGAGAGTTGACTACATTGAGAGCCTTTTAGGGGTCTTTTCACTTTAGACGCTAAAAAGGCTATTTTCATGAATTTTTTTTTATAGGTTTGCATTAAAGATATTGATACAAAAGTTGTTACACTTAATGAATATACCTTCGAAAAACATTTTTTTTCATTTGTTTACTTATTCATGTCACTATTTATAGATGAAAATGGTAGTTCAAAAAATGTCCTAAAAAAATTGTTGGTCTGCCGTGTTGGTGAAATCTCGGCGATGGATCATGCGAAACAAAAAAAAAACAAACGGTTTTAGACTGAGTATGTTAATGCAAAATCAACAAAATAGCGTACGTTTTTCGAAAAAAGTGATTTTTTCCACCGTTTTTGGCAAAAAAAAAGGTAAGTATTAAAATTTAAAAACAGCCTTTGCGCTATAGCTATCGTTGTAAAAAAATATGTGGTTAATATTTCATAAGGATCGGTTCAATAGTTTCGAAGATTTTATCAACAAGCCGTCGAAAAACGTTGGGTCGAGAAAAACGCGTTGAAAGTTTGGGTTCCATAAATACATAAACATTTTGTTTAAATGTACTTCGAAAGTGTATTTATTAAGTGTAACAACTTTTATATCAATAGCTATAACATGAACCTATCAAAGAAATTCATGAAAATGGTCTTTTACAGAGTCTAAAGTGAGAAAACCCCTTAAAGAAAATCACCAAAAAATACAGAAAAAGAAGATGTGGGTGCATCTTGGGACTCCCTAACAAATTGACGCACGGGATGACGAAAGGATACTTTTTTGGCAGATCCAACAAATTCCGATTCAGAATTTCAAATGAAAAATCGACAGATATTACACAAAGTGCAAGTACTTCATGGCATGAAAATGGAATCAGACTTTTCGGGTGATAAAAAGACAGGCATATGTAAATAATATGAGTTGGTTTTTATTATTCTTGAAAAAATACTGACACATTGAGGTATATAATTGGGGTGGTGTGGATTAGTTTGGGTTTGTTTGGGTTTGTCGGTATATTTCGTATATGATTTTTGTAATATATTTGTAATATAACTTGTAATATAATTTTTGAATTACTTGCAAGATTAGAATTGGGTGGGAAGAGGGCATTTTTCAACCAATCACAGGCATTTCACGTCGCAGCTCCCCCTACTCTAGTATAACACAGTGGCAGTGGAGTGGGGGTAGCGTTAGGTTCGTGTGACATCTAGCTAATTCAGACCCCTATACCCAGCCTACCTCAACAAACATATACGGTTTTGAAAGGCTTTTCAATGCTGAAAATTCTTGAATTACGTCAATCGGCAAATAGGACGGAATCCACTTGGATGCCAATGTGGACTTCCTACGATCGACATCCCTATAAAAACCCCATGGGATGTGGTAGGATCTGGGGACTCTCCACCAAACTTCAGCACGGATATTTTCTTTATATTTCTTTGTATTCCTACTAGTTCGCATTGTATTATCGCCTGAGACTTATCCTAGTCTGTATTAACGTCTTACTCACGAGCAAATCGATCGTAACGAGCAAAGGGAATTTCTTCGGGCGTCAGTTCCCATTCGAATTCTCCGGTCAGTCAGGTTTATCTCAAAGTTCCCGCGCGTCGAAAAGAAGAACGAGATTTGAGAGTGATCGCGTTTACAGATCCCCAAGCGAAGGGAAGAAGAATGGGAAGGAGAGAGAAGTGCACCCTTTTCGGCGGGCTACTCCACGGGAGAGGTGAAGTTCCCATGACTCTCATCGGGACCCATATATAATTACCCAACAAGATCCTGGCTCTACAGTCGTGTCCTGCGTACTCGACACTTCACGAGGTGCCGAGACTCAACTTAGACACGCTTGTGGAATTTCGACCAATGTAAAAAAATTCGTGGCCCGCGATACCTCACTTAATTTTTTCCCCCGAGCCCGTTGTCGAATAGAAAATGCCATGTAATTATTCCCAAGATCCTCACATCGGTCCTCGCTGAATCGTGAAAACATATCACTCGTAATGTTTACCATCCAAATCACAAAGAGCGAGAAATTAATGCGGCCAAATGAGGTTCGAATTAGTGATTCTTGAAAGTGCTCATTGACCAAGCAGCCGAAAAGAAAATCAATTACTCCGAGGAAGCATATTCGCAGTCCTCGAGGATGAAATTACGAGAAAAAAAGGAGTGGAAGAATGGATAAAGGTTGAAATCCTTCGATTGATCTGCGACATGAGATTTTTTAATCAAACAATGCGACGTCGATTTTTTTATAACGTTACATCCTAAACCATAATTTTACCTCGACAATTACACAGCTCAACGGCCAATTTGGTGCCGCAAAACTAGAATTAAAAAAAAATCTTATCCCTATACTGATCTTACCTTAACACTTAACATTGATATTCTACGTAACAACACGGAAATATACAATTTTTTAATGAAACCCAATTTTACGAAAAAATTAGGTTTTATTGGATATTTTTAGATTGAGTGAGCATATTTTTCGTGATTTTCTTAAGTGAGACTGGTCGAGGTAGTCACGAATCAAACTTCGAACGTAATTCACTATTGTGCGCGTGTGACCCATCTTCCCTGATACCAGTCTTCCATAATTCTTATGTGTTGGTGGAAGTGTTCGCCTCGCTCACTGTAAGAGCCAAGATTTTCTGCCAATTCATCTTGATCCTTTATTATTTCCCCAAATAAGAAAAAAGCACTTTTCACCTATCATCGTTTTTCTATTTAGAAAAAAATAACATCCTCTCCGCATATATAACAAAATGATTATCTTTGCTTTACTGCCATCGACATATCACTGAATTAATGTATACTACCAACTAATCAAAAAACCAAGAAAACATTTCTTGAATGAACTGCCGTAGAAACAACGTAAAATAAAAATTCATTCAAAGACCCCGTGTAGTAACTTGAAATATAGGTTCCAAGTGGTCACATGACAAAAAATGACACGAATTTTGTAGGCACCAAGAATTTTGTTTTTTTTTGCTGACTTGTGTTATCAACGCGAGGCATTCGTGAGAAAGGTACGATAATTGTCGTGGTTACTTGTCGATCCGAAGATAAGTTGCCGAAGTTCGGAGTGTTTCGGAAACAATTGCACGGAAAGTATCACGAATTGTCGGACAAGGTTTCGATCAACCCAAACGATTGGAGTGAGGGACGAACCGCGAAAAGTCCCGCGTTAACGAGATCCAGGGACCGTTTATCGGGGATCTACGTTGCCGATCTTATCCGTAGCTCCTCCGACCAGATTTTTGGCGGGAACGAGATGAAGAGAATGTATTGATGCATACGCGTGTGTGCACACTGGCACCCACGCCCCACACCCCCACACACCCACACATGTGTGTGTGTGTGTGTGTGTGTGTATCCTCGTTTGAAGATCTGCTGACGAAAGAAGGTGGTTCAAGATGAGGGTTGAGAGACCCTGCACCAAGGACCGGTTCCTATCCGTCTCCCCCTCTCTCTTGCTTTCATTTCTCTTTTGCGTACATCTATCGTGACCGAAGATCTTTCAGCGACGTTGACGGGCCGATAGAACGCAAATACGAAAGACAGAGGTAGAGAGAAAGAGAGGGCGGGCGAGAGAGAGGGGGGAGAGAGAGAGAGAGTGAGTTAGGTTAGGAGAGTTAAAGTTCTCAACGTTAGGTCCAGTTCTCATCCTATACCGGACGCTGTACCTTCGTTTATATTTTTCTTTCGTCAGCAAAACTCTTTTTGGTTCCATAATACTTTGGCCTCTTGTTCAAGGGAGAGAGACGTAGCGGGACAGAGAAAAATTGAAAGAGAGCGGGGAGAGTAGAAGAATTAACCTCTTAGAAGGCTCACATAGGGTCGCGTCCCGGTCCAACGAGACTTCTTCGTCTTCTCCACGGTGGTTCGCGGGGCGGCAAACATAAAAATGCCTCGGGAACTTGCATTAGCATAAAACGCGGCCCGGCTCCACCGAGCCATCGAAAAAAAAGCGTGTATGTACATTGTTCACGAACGCAAGTGGTGCGAGTATGTGTACAACAATACACGAGAACGGCGCGAGAGATGAGCCAGTAGAGAGAATCGAGAGTCGTTTGCTTCGGTTATTCTTTGCATCGTTGAATCGACTGTATAAAACAGCCTCGTTTCGGTTATTTGCATATCTACCCGAAATGTACATAAGCGACCAGAACGTCAGCGCATGGAAATGCCGAATTTTCGTCTATTTTTTACGTACATCGATTTTTTTTTTTAAAGCCGCTGATGTTAAAAAAAAGATGGCTCCCAATTCCGAAAACAATGCGAGTTGGACACTTTTTCTATGCTATTGAAGCTTGCATCAGAATGAAATGAAAATTCTGCTTTAGTTTTTTGTTTTATCATTTTCGTCACGCTACATCATTTTTTTTACTGATTTATATAATAGATTGTTGAACAAGCAAATGAAAAAAATGGTCGAGGAGTTTTTGTAGCTAAGGGATCCCAATAGAAATTTAGGCAATTAAAAGAGAATAATTTTCATTGAGTTCCAACGATGCAAGCCACACCTTATTTTCATTGACAGTTGGTATACGAGTGTTAGCACGAACACGAAGAACCGTAATTTCAATCAAAGGAACTTTAAGCCTACGGCGGACGACTCTGTCGTCCTAAAAAAGGATGAAGCTGACGTTTGCATAGACAGGACGCCATAAAAAAGTTCATTTTTCTTTAATCCCTCATTTTTTAACCACAGATTCCAATTACTAAAGGCGCCTTGACGTTTGCAAGTTTTATTAAAGATTTACAATCTTGGTCTGCAAACAAAGATTGATAATATTGAAAATAAGGAGATAAAAAAATTGCTTGCATTGCAACGATGCTTTAGCTTTATAACGAAAGTCACGATTTTCATCCATTTTACAATTGTGCATAATTGTGTTTCTTTTTTCCAAGAATACATTTTCAAGAATAAAATAATGTTTTTTAATTGGAATAAATGATCGCTGACGTTAATCTCGTAGAATAAACGTAGGATAATAGTGGGAGTAATTTTTCAAAGATTATCCCAATTAGGCCTTAGTTGGCACCTTTTTTGAATATCCGAGACCAAATAGCATGTCTAAAAAGCGTAAAAGAAAAAATATATATCATCATCATTACTTAGGCGAAATTCTGGGTAAAGGGCCCTCGTCTAGGTTTTCATTTCGGCAAACTTTCCTACCGCTTTCCACTGTGAGAGTATCACTCCGTCTCGCTCTGTGGCTCCGTCGTTCTTTTTCTCTCGCTCGCTACCCGAGCCTACTATTGCCTCTAGGGACCGCCCGTACCGAGAAGATCTCGTCACAGGGGAAAGATCGAGAAAGACGGAGACCGAGGGAGAGAGCGTGTGAGAGAAATCAGCTGACGGAGATCGGCCATTTTTAAATCCCTCTTTGACCGGCGCGATTTAAAAGGCCGTGTCTCGCCCGCGACGCTCCTCTCGCGTCCTTGTCAAGCCCGTTTGTGTTCTGCCTCTCAAACCCGTCCAGACTTTCTCACTCCCTTTCCGCCTCCCTGCGTCTCGCTTCGCGGTCCCTTTTGCAGAGCCTCGAGAGACCCCAAATGTGGCGAGCGAGAGCAAGATTGCCACGCAGCGAGATTGAGAGAGAGAGAGAGAGAGAGAGAGAGAGAGAGAGAGAGAAATTGGTCCGAAGGAACAAAAAAAACTTTGGGTCTATAAAAACCGTGATCTCAAGCCGCCAAGCTCCCACACTTCGTCGCAGGAAGATAGGGCAGTATCGAGATAAGAAAAAAGTACTGTAGATAGAGCGCAAAAAAGCGGAAATTGGGGGAAAAAAATTATCTCCGCGTAAAGCTTTTTGAGTCGTATTGCTATCAGTGTATTAGCGCAGGAGAGTAGACTGTCCAGACTGATAAAATGGAAGAAGATTTTAAAAAATTCTACATGTCAAGTAGGCCATTTTTACATTAGTAGGCAATTTGTACCATGTGAACGATTTTCAAAATTTCTCACTTTTCCTTGGCTCATATTCTGCGTATTGAGTGTTAATAAAAGAAAAATCTTGGTTGGTTTTTTTTTTCAGATTAATCCGTGTCACGCCGTCTGACAACATCCGCCGCAACCCGTTTAGAAGACCGTGCCATACCACCGCCATTTTTAAAGATAAATAAAGATATTCCACGTAACAGCCAAAAGTAGTAATAAAACATACGCTAAGTCTCAAAAAGGGTTGAAGAAATCTTTCCTTAAAGAAAAAAACATGAAAATCAGCTGTTTTTTCCCGCCTAAAGGTATCTCCCCCTTCATTTCCCAAACTGAAGCATTAGGTCTGCCAAACGTCAAATTCCGTCGACCGAGTGCACCAGGAAACGAAGATGTCACTCGAGCCATCAGCAAACAAGCTTCCCAAGGAGGACAGCCTATAAGAGCAATAACTGCCAGGACGAAAGTTTCTCAAGCTTAACCTCGATGCGGGCCTTCCCCATTTTTCGCTCGTTCCGAAAACATTGTCCGCCAATTGCGCGCGGAGGTGAAAAAGAAAGAAAGAAAAAAGTATTCCTGGAGGAATCCGCCCTTTCGAAACGCCGTATCCCGCCCAGTGATCCTCCAAAACGTATTCAAGCGTCCTTCGTGCACCGAAGCGCACGGCGTGTGGTCCGAGGAGTGTTCAAACTTCAATCTCGAACTCCCGGGCTGACAAATCGATCGAGTTTGAGGTTAAGTGTCGTACATCCCTAATGTGATTCGAAAAAAGCGTTTGTCTCGCCAAAAAACGGTAGCCACAAGTAGTCTGGGGCACTCGAAGATGCACTTGAGCCGGAGAACACTATTGGACAAGAGTGTCTCGTCTGGATGAGTGAAGAAGCCGCTCATGTACGTTGATCGAGTCGCGACACACTACTGGGCGTATTTCCAGACAACACAGAAAGTAACGAACGTTCACGAAAGCCGTCAATGTTTTACACAGGCTGTATCGGTGTTCATTTTCCCGCCAAAAAAAAAGAACCCGAGAAACGTGGTTCCCCATTCATAGAGCCCAAATTCAAGGGTGCCCATGTGCAGGCAGTCAGCACCATTCCGGTCTCTGTTGGGATCTTCGCGTAGGTCCGACGGCCCGTTTTCACTGGGAACGCAACATATTTTATGGTTTTTTCTTCTTCGTCGAGCTTCACACATATACGTAAAGGCGTCGTTGTGGCAGACAGAGCGCCCCGGACAGTCTCGGGGCCCTCCCTCGAGAAGCTGATAAATATTGTAAGAGGATGTCAACCTGTTTTCAACGCGGTAACTGGACTCCTCGAGCTATTCGGCCCTTTACGATCATACGTTTCCCAGGTCGTTTCTTCTCGATCCTATGTTTATATTTGACCTTTGGCGCTCTTGTTCGTTCTTTCGGGAACTCTAGGCGTACAGTGACGGAAATTTTTTCTGGACATTAACTTGATGCGTCTACGTGATCCTTTTTAAATTTAAATTAACTAGATTTTCCGTAGGACCAAATTTTTCCTACTGCATTCCATTATTGGAATTATTTATTTTTAATATATCTATTTATTCACAACAAGGTTTATTTAATATCGTTAAATAACAAAATATTTTATTTATTCCTAACAAATCTGTGATTCGGTTTCATCTGTTCAAAAAACAATTTAGCTGAATCCACTGAATGTATCTATTAATGTTTCTACATTTAAATTAAATGAGATTTTCGTAGAGTAATTTTTCTATTGTTGCGAATTAATGGTTTGTCTCTATTGCAACACTCACATAACGGGGGGAGGGCATAAAGGGAGAGAGGAATTATATACATATAGCACATGTTTGAAAAATCTATATATGATATTCGATAAAACTATCTAATTATCACAATGATATTAACTAATTGATATAGCTTATGCGATACAAAAAAATAGTTATAGAAATGCATTTGGTCTCTTATGCCATATCTGCGACGAAGATGCTACGAACACTCGGTAGCGTAGGGGCAGCGTGCGTAGTCATAGGTAAGTCAGGTGTAGATTCGAATTCGTACGTAGGCCACATATTTACTTCGATTAAAATCATTTCAGAAGGCCAGGCCATGACGAAAAATCATACTAAAACATTGTGGTAGAACTCTAATCTGAGTATTTCACTTTATTTTGGATTTATGAAATATCATATGCATATAGTACACTTGGATTTTAGAGATTTATTCGAATCTAATCTTTATTTATTTAAGGCATCTGGCCACCATGTCATTTGTTTTTCATTTTTCAAAAATAAACTCTGTACTGTTAAGAACAATTTAAGCCATAGTACGTATTAAAAAACGCAAAATTGACCAAGTTACAGTTATTTTTCGGCAGGAAGGTTGAGCCGCTGCGGGCGGTCGGCCGTGCGATTCGATTCGTGTTTATAACTCAAACTAACTAGAACGCACTACCTCAAATTGTTCAAGATGCCATTCGACCTATTTATGAGGACCTCAGCTGCCTAAGGAGACGTCTATGGCCCAGGAATCGCTGATTGAAGGTAAGACTCGCAAAAACCGCACTGTCAGCTGAATAACCGCACATTTACTTTCTTTTGCGATTATCTCGAATCTACATTTTTTGAACTGGTGCTATCGAAATATCGTAAACTATCGGTCCGATCGCTTTCAAATTTTCACACAATACTTTTAGATACATTATCTAAAATTTCGTGTAGGATTTTTGCGATAACTTGATAAGTTTTTGTTTTATTATTGTTTTTGCTTGAAAAATTTCGGTGAAAAATACACATTTTTTTCTTCGGCTCACCATAATTTTGTAATGGTCGAAAAAAAATACTGCCACGCTACATCGTAGCGACACTACTCGCGAATGAGCTGATTTTTTTTTGCAGGTGTGACATGACCGGGTAACAGCTGGGACAACGACCGCGCGTATCGTGCGGAGGGCCTCCGCGGCAATGTGCATAACGGCGCTATTTTTTAAATATTTTGAACGGAAATTTATTAACGTTATTCTCAGAGCCCTTTCTGACGTTGTGTAAAAAAATAAAAATATTCCGGCCCATACTTTTGAGTTTATGATTTTTTTTTTAAACATACCCATTTTTCGATCTGCCAAGGAGGCCAGACGCCTTAATTCAAATACAGTTAATATAAAAAAAATAGCTGAAACGAATAAAAAAAATATATTTGGAACAAATTGGATCGTAGTAGGCCGTGAGACAAGGAGAAAACCTATTTGATTTAAATAGTTCCTATTTAAATTAACTATTTTTTAGCAATGGAACGGGAAATATGGGAAAACCTGTATTTTAAATTTTGTCACCAAGTCATCTCTCCGGGTTTCTAAGAGGTCTGGAGTCATCAGCATATCCCTCTCATTTCACGTTTCTAATTCCTTCTCGATTGTGTCAACAGCCCCTAAGCCCAATTGCACATTCCCACAACCTTTCCTCCTCCATCTTCTTCTATGCGCCTTCTTGAATTTTGATTTTCTGAATTCCTCTGCCGTCGCCGCCATTGTAAAGCTGGAAAAGCGTTACATCCCGTCGTTCGTAGCACTATAAAGTATCGCAGCCAAGTGTATATCGTAGGTGGAATTAGACCTAAAGGTTGACCGCGTGAGCCAAAGGTTCCGAAGAACTCGGTGCACTCAGCTCTGGGCGCGAGGGATGGGAAATTTATAGCGGATTGTCAGTGGGTCGGGCTCGTCCTTGAGAATCATCCTTCTCCGCTTCGGGCATTAATCATACACGTCGCTCTCCCCTCTTGCGGACTGCAGATCAAGCAGGTTTCTTCACGTAATCTTCGTCACACGAGTTTTCACGATCTATTCATCATTCTTACTTTTTGACTTCTCATTAACGCGAACATTCCGAAGCTAAGATTTTTCGGCCAAAAAAGCCAACTTTATTTACAGATACGAGGAATGTACTAAGGCAACGGTACCAATGCTCGGACGGTTAAGAGCATCCTTAGATTGTAGGGACTTATTATTCGTTTATGGACCGTTTAAAAAAAATGACCTGATCCAACGGCAAGCTCGTAAGTTCTAGGTTTCAAAACACATGCATCGACTGCCGGAAAGTTAAATATTTTTATTTCTATACATTCAAATGTTCAATAGTACCCAATCGGCCAATTTTCAGACAGCTGTTAGTGTTACGTACCTATGTTCGGACACTATCATGACCCAATATTCGGACACATATAAGGGACCATATGTCCCTTATTGGTCCCGGATTGGCTTGCTCTTCAAATTCCCGCCACGCAGCATACAACGAGCGAGCACAATCTTAGAAGGGAAAGTTGAGGACGCGAAGAGCAACTGCAAGGACTGAGAAACGACTGGATGCTTAGATGGAAAAGGGCGACTTAAAGAGACAGAGACGCGGAATGAAAACATCGAGTGAGGAATATGGCGACGGGAGAGCAGGTTCATTACTTCTTTCGGCGTTTTCCTCCAACGCGGTCCAGGGGAGACGTTTGCACAGGTAGTAAGCTACCCCGACGATGCATAGAATTCAAAGTGTGTAACCTGCACACAGGTACCACACAAAGTGGCCAACGTCTTCCCACACGTACGTATATATACATATATCCGAAGGGCACAACAGCGAGTGTCGAGGGCGAATGAGCGAGTGGAAGTTGAAGAGGAGGATGTCGAGAAGAAAAAAGGAACCAACACTTGCTATTTCTCTCCTTGTCGCGATCACCGGGACATTGCGATTGGGATCAGAGGCAAGCCACGGGGGCGCGCACACAATATCACGAAGAGAGTGAGAGGGTGAAAAGAGACGATATAGGCGGACTACCTCGTCTTCACGACATTTTTATTGAACGAAAGCTCCCTCACTGTACTACGAAAAACATCCGCAGCATCGCCGCCAAGACAAATTCGTCTACCCTCGTGGATTTCTCAAAGGCCTCTTCTTCTCGAGACTTTTTCCTTATGGGCAAAACGAATTTGCAACACCACCGTGTATACGTCGTCTTCTCGAAGGGCCATAAATTTAGGGGTGTATTATAATAGCCATATTATGAATATGAAAAGCGAGGTAATATTTCTCAGCGTATATCAATACGATCGTGCAGCCCTTCTGACTTTCTCAACTTTGGGCGTGACGACGTCTTGCGTACCCTGCATTATTTTTCACCGTCGCGTTAGAGCGATATCAAAGGATAACAACGCAGTGTAAGAGGAGAAGGGACTTTTCCTCTTTATCAAATAAATAAAACATCTAAGTCGCTTACTTGGACATCCGTTCTGATGGTACCAATGCCACTTTAACGCGACAGGGAAACTCTTCGTTATTTTGCCAATGCCTTGGAAACATTGGAAGACGAATATCTGTACCGCGAGAACGACCGATCGTTGACAATTATTTTACCAGAAGAAGAAAGAGTATCGCTTCCGTGGCGCGTTGCATTCATCGCTGGAGTTTCCTCACTCGGATTATCACGATTACGAACAGAAAGGTATCAAGTGGCAGAGGTGTCGGCGTTATCATTGTGAGAAACGAGCGCGTATGAATGAGAAGCACGAGAGAAGCATCAAGGCGCCTGGATGTAAATATTTGAACGTTGGGAAGACCAGCTGATCAGCAAACAGTGTCTTATGAAATTCTCGAAGCTTCCTCCACCTCGAGGATCTTTAAAATCCGACGAGACGCTCAACGGCTGTAGGCGGGAGAGACCACACGCTGTCCTGTGAGAGGAGCGATCAGCTGAGTATAGAGGCAAGGGAAGCATCCGTCAATTCCACCAAAAGAGAGGGAGCAACGAGGACCACTCTTCTCATCGTCTCTTCCATGCCCTTTCTCCCTTGCTCGAGAACTCTACCAACGATGTATGCGCGGCTGGGAAACGTTGGCGGGAAACCAAAGACCGGTCTCTTCGCTTCTCCACCGGCCGCCGCTTCTTTCTCTCTCGTGCAGGAATTTCAGGAGGCAGGGAGGGGGGAGGACCTGTGCGTGGTTGTTCGTGTGAAGCTTCCGACGTTCCTGGAAGTTCTCCTTGTATCCCTTCCCTTCTGCCTCGTACCGCCAACGTCTACCCTAGCCTCATTGGCATTCATGAGCGCGACGATACGAACGTGGCATTTAACGAACTTGGGTCCCGATAGAAAAGACCGGAGACACGCAGAAAGAAGGGAGAGCATATGAAAGATTTTTAAAGATCCTTCGGTATTGTGAGAACAAGTGCAAGAGAGATGGAATCTGTGCGGAGACATTGCTTCGAATGTTAATACTGATAAAGCAATTATTCTGACTCGAACTCTCGGGAAATACTACATCTCGTCGCCTGATGAAACGTGACGAACCGCTGTATGGGGATGAAAAATAATGGTGGGCCTTACAAATCAAATGGCTCATTTCAGGCAACTAGAATTGACAGCTACGTGAGATTAACGACCTGGTATTCTTTATCGAGATAAACATCGTTTTTCCTTCCACATCCAAATTCCGGGATGCAACGAAAATATACTCCAAAGTTCTGCACTCAGCGGTCTTTCTATTATTTGACCCTAAATTTGATAACGAATCCAGACAATTTCTACTTTCGACGTTCATAAAACATCAAAAAGTAGGAAAACCTCTGCGCGATGAGGAATTTCTTTATCACGAAGCTAGGAGATTACGTTTAAAGTCCGGATGAGGCTCTCGAGGGGCTTTAAATAAGAATCTCCGTTGTCAGTGTGTTTTCGTAGTTCCGGGGATGTGTCCGTAGGCAACAACTATCGTCGTCCCAGATCAGGTCAGTTCGCTCGTCAGTCTAAATCGTGAATGGAAGAGAAAAATTATGTAACCGCCCTTTGAGGCGGCATTTTGGAAGATGCGCAGGAGTAGATTAGGAAAATTCTGGGAATGGATGAAGGTCCAGGATCGACCACCGGCACGAAGGGCCAAGAACCCGCCGCGGAGTGAAACCACCGAACGTGTCAGTTCATCGGAACAATTTACCCAAAACATCGGTGGTATGAAAAAAAAAATTCCCCCAAAACATCGATGGTGTTGATGGGCGTGAAGAAAATGTTTTTTCGCCAAAATATCGCGATAAGATTCTCGTGGAAACCAATAAGAGTATGAAAACGAACAATTCGAGTGGAAAATTCACAGCGGACTGAGCAACGAGTTTCGGCATATTTTTTTAAGGGAAACTGCACATGTAGGGGTAGGATCCGTGTAACTTTGAAAATTGCGAGGAAACGCCTCGTCGTGTTATCCCAAGAATCTTTTCGGTTATATGTGAATTGGGTGTATGACGGCCACGTGTTTTACACTCTTACGGTGGACGCATGCTCGGCAGTTACCACCACCGACGGGGTCATTGTTTTCCTGGACTCAAAGGCCCTCCCGGCTCAGGATGAAAAATCTAGGAAGTTTCGCTCTCCTGCTGGTCGGCGAAAATCCAAAGAAGCAAACGAGTTCCCATGCCCCAACGTTTATTTGCTCTTGTTTACCCTCGAGAGTTCCACGTTGCAAGAACAAAGAACACAATGCTACATAGGCACAAGGAAACAGGAGATCGAGGCAAGATGGCACATTAAGGGCAAAAAAGGAGACCTTCATGGACCCTGGATTTGAGACTTCAACATTCAGTTCGGCGGGCAAAAAGTGAAAATTCGGGAAAAAAGAAACATCGCCAGCTTTTCTTTCAGCGTGTGTGATTAATTATGTGTTATTTTTGAATAACAATAAATAATTGTGCAGCCCGTCGATTTTACGTGAGTCAAACTAGGCACCCAATGATGCCTTATTCTTTGGTTTTCGTTACCATGGCATGGCGCGGTTTATTTGAAACGTATTCGTAGGTCTAAAGGCTTGAAAATTTTCAGTCTTTTTGCCACTAAATTTCTAAAGTAAGTTTGTCACGAAACCCATTAGGATGGGTTACCAGTCTTATTTCGTAATTTTCACTTCATCTTTTGATCACTTCGTTCACTGTCTTTAACTGGAAATCTCGATGGATTGCTCTGCTTGTCACATACCATGGAGCGTCGAAGATAAGTCTGAGCGTTTTATACTGGAATCTTTGGATGATTTTCAGGTTGACATTGCAAGCGGTTCCCCACAGTTGTATTGCAAAGTGCCACACTGGCCTCAGGATGACTTTGTAGATGATTGGTTTTTAGTACTGAGAAAGTTGGGATTTCCTACCGACCACCCAATACATTCTGCGCAGTTTGAGGTGCAGCTCTTTCCTTTTGGTTTCGATATGCTTTGTCCATGTTAATCTTCGATCCAGGTACATTCCAAGATATTTTACTTCGTTGACACCTAGTTGCGGTTGTTCGTATAGCTTGACAGTGGGGCAGATTCTTTTTCTCGTGGCGTCATTTTTCCAGCCATGCCTCTATGTCCGTAATTTCCCTTTGGAGATATCGAGATTATTGCCCAAATAGGCATCGTTTGACAATTTTTTAGGGATGCTGTAGAGAGTACATTTTTCCGAATATCAGCGCGACGGAGACACAAAACGAAACAACAAAAAAATTGTTCATTTCGACGAATCGATAAAATGAAATAAAAACATCTCCTCGAGCCCTTGTAGGTCCGATACCATGAGACGGCAATGGAGTTTTAAAAAAACGTCTCACAAATTACAATGGGCGAGATTCATCGATGGGCGAGCGAGGAGGAACGTCGAACCTTTCTCCATGGCGCCAAAGCTGTTTTAGGGCCCTTGGGCGTCCAATATATATATAATACACACGCACGAGCTGACTTATAGACGAACACGTGGAGAAGACAAGGGCGTGGAAAAATGCGTGTCCACTGCCTCAACGATGTCGAGACCTCGTAATAACCCTCGAAACTGCCCACTCTAAGTTGGCCAGTGGTGCATTCGTTTCTAATGAGAAAAAGACAAAACCCGATGCGCATTGCGAAAACTAAATGTGTATTGGTGAAATTTATTTTTTCTCACCCTGCCAAACAACTTCTCGATCCCTACGTGGCCTAAAAAGTCGAAAGACGCCATTTAAGGACAAAAAACACGAAATTACAACATTGAACGACATTGTCTTTCATGGCATTTCGATTTTTGTTTCGATCTGAGCATAGAAGAACGCGAGTTGAATCTTAATGGTAAGGAATAACAAGACAAATTGGTAACTTGAGGAAGGGCGAAATGATAATAATGCTCCGGGATGCAAAAGCTTCAGGGAATCCTCCTGAGAGGTCGCAATTTCTTCGAGCAGCTGATAAAATTTGCATTTAATTCATCTAATAATTTATACGTTAAAAAAATATTTTCTAAATATACGGTTTTATTGAGTGTACTAAGAAGTAAAAAATAATTTGTTTTATCGTGTCACTTATATGTGACTATAAAAAATCTTGAGTCATTCAACTTTTTAAATTAATAAAATTTAATAAATTTGATCAATTCAGTTTCATTAACCGTATTTAATTTGGCACAATAGCAATTAGAGAAATTATTATCAGACGTTTGTACGCAGTTTTAGGATTTTTATTTTAGAAATCTAAGGTTGTTTTACAGTTAATTAAATACAGTTCATATGTTAACGGATTTATATAAATTAAAGATTATATGTCTACATTTTGAGCGCTCCAAGCTTTTACGTATAGTCACATATAGGTGACTTGGAAAAAAATAATTATTTTCTACTTTTCAGAACATTAAATAAAGGCTTCTTTTTTAAATATTTGTATTACATATAAACTATTTTCTACTTTTTACTCTTCAATTGACTTTACTAGTTAGTTGTTACTGGTAATTTACCAGTTTACGAGTTTGTACGCTAGGAACATGGAATGCTCGTAAAAAATGACAGACAGTAATAGGGATTGAACTTACGACTAATTGGTGCATATAAATTTTTCACATGCAAACACAGTCGACTACGAATTTGCTCGTATGTCAGTGAGATTTTATATGGATGATTAGATCTCGCTAATGTTACTTGAAGAATTTAACTATCTTATGGATAGATTTGTTTAAAGTTGAATCATGCATTGTTACCTCTTAGATGCATGTTTGCAAAATTTCAGAGCTCCACGTGGTCGGCAAGTGGGTGAAATTTTGATTTACCGTTCGACATGTCACAGAAAGTCAAGTTAAATAAAAGCTTGTCAAATTGCAACAATCGAATAAAAGCCGTTAGACTTTCACAAATAATCTTGTTGCTTTTGCAATAATGAATTATGTTGATATTGAAATATTACGCCATTGCAGTACAACAAATTCTTGTAATATCTTTCATTTCCTCATTTTTGTTATAGACTACACTGTTTTTCATTTCAGGTCCTGTCGTAGATCTCTAGTTACGATGTTGATAACTGTTTCTGTGATTTCTCCGGTCTACACCCACCAAAAAGGTGGAAAATGAAGGAAAAAAAATGTTCGTCCCAATTTAACGACGCAAGCTTCAATTGTATAATAAAAACCACTTCGAAATACTGCATTATTCGAACGCTCCCGCGGGCTCCCTGTCCATATGTAACCTCAAGCCAGTAGACTTTTTCCCCATCCATGTTTACCTCCTCTGCATTCTTATTTTAAAAAGTCACCCCAATTTTTTTCCTCACTTCGCCGTTTAACGAAATTCGCAAATTGTTCAAAATTTGTTTCGTTAAACATGATATTTTTAGCTTTGCAAAATTGAAACCCAATGAAAACTATTTTCTAGTTCCTTATAATAATGAAATATAGCCCGAATATATTTTTTTCGCGGATTTGGATTGTAATACTGTAATAAGAATTTAAAAAAATGTTTAACCGATAAATAACGATATGGCGATGCAAAAATCTACAATAATGATTTCGAAATATTGCAATGTCCGATTTTTCTGTAATATGACTTCAGTTCGCCGACAATACTACTCTCAATCTAATATCGGGCGAAACGCAAAACGCGACGAAACTTAAAAAATTGCTATGGTTAATTCTGAGACTTGCGCACGCCCACATGGCGCATAATCCCGCATCCTCGGAGACATCCTGTTGTTAAAGATCGCGCCATGCGTCAAGCGTAAGAGAAAAGTAATACCTCGCGAAGAAATTCGAGCCGCAAACTCCGAGAGAGAAACGCGAGAATAATATCGTGAAGATTTTTCGGATCCCTTTATTAGACGTGAGATGTAGTAACGGAAGGGGAAAGACAATATGTCGGTGTATAAAGTGGTCCGGAGAGGTCCTTGCGTTTCGCAACGGGGCGGAAGGGGTTCGCGGTTCACCGCACCCGCCCGGCCAATTTAATTTTCAACCGGTCGAGGGATCGCCGTCAAACGGATATTAGAAAAGGGCACCACCGGAACAGCCTAACGGTCTGATCTTGAAGTCTCCAGCGAAGAATTATCGATTTTTCGACTTCCGTTTCGCGGTTATACATCCTCCCGCAGCCTCGAAAATTTGCTTTAACATTTTTTTATCTTTAAGAAAGAATATATATTTTTTTTAATTCAGACTGCCCTCAATAGGGGCTTTGAAGTTTATTGAAATAAATAATAATAAACTACATTGGAAATTAATTTTACTCAAAATATACGCAAAGAGGGTACAGCATCTATTAAAAATATTTTTAAATACACACTTGGCTTAATAACGATCTGCTCGAACGCTTTTTTTTTACTCCGTCCACAGTGGCATTTTCCCGATTTTTAGGATTGAGTTTGGAGCAACATATCATATTTTCAAAGTAGAGACAAAACGCTAAAATAGCGCCAAATATTTTTACGAAACATTGCAAAAACTGTATGCAATTTACGAATTGATGCATGTTTTTTTTAAAATTTTTTGTTTAATGCAAGAGTGCTTTCTATCAGTAACCGATATTTTCCAAAAATCTTCCTCCATAGTGTTTCATATCTACATTCAAAAACGCTATGGTAACCCGCTCTACTTTCATTGTGTTTCGGCCTTACGTCGTAAGTCAACCCACTCCTTAAGGTGGAAGCTACCTTTAGGCGAGGTAAAATTTGCTGATTTTCATGATTTTCTTTAAAAACAGATTTCTTCACCCTTTTGAGACTTAGGGTATGTTTCATTGCTACTTTTGGCTGGTACGTGGTATTTTTTATTTTATTGATCTTTAAAAAACGGCGAAGGTATGGCACGGTCTTCTAAACTGGATTTTCAAAACTGGCGTAACGTATAGCTAAAAAAAACTAATCGACTGATCCTAATAAAATTTAGTATAGATCTACCTAACCTTATTGTTCCCACGAACAAGCGTTGTTCGTGGGAACTTTTGATTTACTTCTTTAATTCGAAAAAATCTGCAGCTGAGGTGCATCGAAAAAAAATATATATTTTTTCCAACAGCTTGATAATTATACTAAATAGATGTGTAATTAATTTAACGAGTGAATCGTTTCCATACGAAAAAGAAAATTGTTTATTTCGCACATGATGTTATACACGTTACTGTGGTCTAAGGACTTAAAGGTACGACTCCCCCGCACATTGTTCAGTCACGCAACGTACCGAGATCAGATAAATAATAATTTGTATCAGCCGACTGCAACCTAAAATTCAATATGCAAGCGGTGCATTCGAACTTGCGTGAAGATGGGCTCGAAAGAAAGGTATTTTCGTAACATGAATGAAGTCTCCGTCCTATCTACGGGATCGTGGTATATTTTTTTTGTCTCTTTCGAAAAAAGCAATGTCCGTCGCTGTGGGCCCGGAGAGCTGTTCTCACTGGTGGACACACCTAGCTTTTTCGAAAGGGCTCTTCTCGTCGAACGTGTCAGTGTCCAGAGGCTTTTCGAGGTGCGTCCGAAGCGCTTTTCCTCGAGGATGCATGCACCGTTAATCTTCGAGAAACGCCGGTGTAAAAAGAAGAGGAATAAGAGGGCAAAGAAAAGACGAAGAAAAACAGTGGTATAGGTGGCATAGTCCTGGCGCGGAGTTGGGTTATATACGTTGGTACAGCGCAAAGAAGACGCTGAGAAGACTAGTGGACAAGGATCGTCAAGTCATTCCTCCAACTCCCACACGCACACACACACACACACACACACGTGCGCGCGAACACACGTACGTAGTTGTCTCATTTTCTCTCACGTACTTTCTGGTCGTTGGCGCGTTCGTGATACATCCCGTGGTGTTTTCCAAAGTCTCGAACGTACCAAGCCCTTAAGGGATGTAGGCGCGGGATGGAAAAATAGAAGAAATATAAGAAGCGCGCGGTCTCTCTACGGCAACTTTATTGCTTGATGAACCGGCCTTCTACCACGTTGGTATATAGATGCTTCCCTTTGAGTTCTCGCTCGTCTTTGCGAGAACAGGTCACGCGGTATGACGGAGATCGGTGAGAAAAAGAATTCCGAGAAAATCTTGACGAGAATGTGAAGGAGAGGAAGTGATATCACAGAATGACTCTCATTTACGGATTTCCCGATGGATTGTGGAAAAGAAACAGCCGTGCAGAAATTTGTTGGGGTGTCATCAGATCCCACCATATTCCTGTAAGGATTAAACAGGGATGCCGCACGTAGAGAGTCCACGTTGGAATCCACGTGGATTTCGCGCGGATTGAAAAAAAAACGACCATTTTATAGGCAAGAAAACAGACTTTTTTTCCATAACTACGCTATTTTGTTAGATTTTGATATTTTTCGAAAATCCTACGTCATTGTACAGGAAATACCTTCCAGTTTAACGACATTTTTTCGTTTTTCGGTTTCAGCTACTCAATCGGCAGGAATCATGTCAGCAGTGGAGGAACTTTTTTTGTCGCCTTCGAAGGCAGCGCATAAGTCGCTTGAATCTCGATATTTTTCTATAAAAAATTATGTAGTATAGGTCAAATATAGCCAAATATATTCTTAATTTTCCGAAAAATTTAATTGAGTACTTCCCTTCCAAAAAATTTCCGAAAATCACCTGAATTTTCAGCGTTCACACCGGTATAGCCCCTTAAAGGTTAGATTTATATTTTTTTTCAAGATCCACTCATTTTGTATAACTATATATTTTGTTTAGAAAATTCAACGTACAGAATGCGATGGGATCTATCAAGAATGGTATCGAATCCTGTTCTATAATGTGGGAATCCTTTAGGATTCAAATTGGATCCGTGCATTGGATTCCAAAGGGGAATCCCGATTAGAATCCGATGTACGAGCGTGTACAACGTACTATATCAGGAAATGGGCACAAGGATGAAAATCCAATTTTCGGTGATATGATCCAAATCAGTTTTTACGATCTACTTTTTAAGGGACATACTTTTTTGAGAGTAGATTTATATTTTTTCAAGATCCACTCATTTTCTATATCCACGTATTTTGTTTAGAAAATTCAACGTACGAAACGAGATGGGATCCATCAAGAATCGTATTGGAACCTGTTCAATAATGTGGGAATCCTTTAGAGATTCTCTCGGGGCACTCACGAAAATCCAAACTTTAGCAATTTGGCATACACGAAATTGAAATCGTACACTGGATTATAATGGGGAATCCCAGTTAGAATCCAATTTATGAGCGTGTACAATGTAATATCAGGAAATGAGGACAAGTTTGGGAATCCAATTGGATCCCTGCGACAATTTCTACACAGGCAGTATTTCTGTCTTTTCTTCGTGCAATTTCTTTATTACCAATCTATGTTTTAAAAAAACAAATTGCTTCCAGTATTCACAAATGTGTATACAGACTTTTCTTCGACGACATTGGAATTTGCAGCATTCGAATGCAATGGAAGAGAATCTATTTCAAATTTTCAAAAATTGTGGCGTCAAAAAGCGATTCAAGCATTTTTTTTAGGATCCTTATTAAACGAGTACAACTCGAATCTACGAAGAAAAAAAACATTTTCACTAACAATAGCGAGGAAAGATAAAAGTATTTTTGTTGCATTGCAACCTCAACACCAACGACGTGCGACCAGAAATTTTATTCGTTGCGTTATTTGAAAAAATAATCGCATGTGGTATCAATAAAGGCTCGATAAACACAAACGGTATGGATCATTTATACGGGACGACCAAGACGAAACCATTTCCGAATGATCGTATAAGCGGATAGGGAATCCAACATTTTTTTTTACGGAACGAATACTTATACCGATCTCACCGAAAGTACACTTCTTCGGACTCGCCCATAGCTCGCTGAGCTCCGAGCAGCTGTTTGCGATAAGCGAATGAACAAATCATGGCGCCTCCAAATAAATTGGGACGATTTTCAGCTGAAAGAATTTTCGTTAATTGGCAAACGTTACAGCGAAATAACGGAAATGAAACAGGCCCGCTCAATAATATGATATCCAGTTTTTTTTTTCACTCACAATACCTCGTTCGCCTTTCGCGAAGGTGTGGCGTAAATTAATTACACAGATATGCCACACATGCATGCAAAACGGAAACGTGGATCATTAATTGAAGAATTTTTATTTTTTCGGGAGCAACTACTCACGATTAAATCTCAAATGAGCTTGTCGTCTTTTGTTCCTAGGACGTTAAGTTTTGTCGATTACGGTGCTTAAAGGGTTACATCAATGTGGCTCACCGAAAAATGCATCTATTGGGGGATTTTTTTTCAAAGATTACTAAAAAAAATCAATATGATTTTTGAAAAGTTTATTCTACATGTGCTGGTGTATGAAAGAAGAAAATGATAGAAAAAAAAAACCAAATAGCGACTCATCCGTAGCTACACTAAGAACATTTTTCAGGCGCTCTGCGAAGGACGCACAAATTTTACAGATTAGCACCGGGAGCAAACGAAAACGTCATTTACATGAGTTACGCTCGAAAAGTACACACGATTATTGGAAAATATTACTTTTTTCGCTAAATCGCATCATTATGAATTTAAAAAATTCACTGAAAATAGGTTTTAATATGTTTATAAAAAAGAACATTTTTGATGAGTCGTAAAAATAGTGTACACTTCATTAGGAAATCTACAGTTAAAACTTCAAGTCGGCCTTCTTTAGGAAATCTACAGTTAAAACTTGGAAAAAATTGTTGGCGAATCTTAATACTTCAAGTCGATCGTATTAAATCCACCCAATTAAAAAAAAGTAGTTTCGAGAAAAACGCATTCAAAGTGTCAAAACTGATTAAAGATCTATAATCCACATGACAGAATTGACGTTCTCATTTGAATTGTGTGTGGGCCCACCGAGGCATTTTGATACTGTCAAAAGACAAAAATAAAAAACAAAATTTTTCACGTATGTCCTTTTGTATATCATTCTTATGACGTTGATACATCATTTAATCCAATAACAAAAAAAACGTTCCACACTTTTTTCTACACACGGATCTAACGCCATGAGCGAGCCAATAAAAATGAATGATTTGTCAATTTGGCAAATCTTGGAGGGGGGATTGTAGATTTTTTCCTACTCTCATCATGGTCATAAAATAGACGGTGAAATATAAACTCCAGATTTATTAATTGTAACAAATTAAAATGTACAAAAACAACTAATCGCAAATGATTATTAAAATTCCTAAAATTACGGGAGAAAAGATTTACGATCAGTAACATCGACGAGTGTCATCATAAAATTCACAAGTAATACTACGGACTTGGGTGAATGTTGAGTGTATGCTTTGCGTCGAAATATTCGGCCCCGTGTGTTAATCGTGTTATCTGGAGTTGGCGCTCGTCCGTCGGGTGTAACATAATTTATCGCCGAACGGAGAAATCGACGAATTAATTACTTCATTCAGTACAGATGCAAGACACCACATGTTTGCTCGAGGATAATCCAAGAGAGAGAGCGAAGAAGAGAGAGAGGGAGAGAGAGAGAGAGAGAAGAGAAGAATTCGAAGGCGTCCTTGAATTGCACTTGTCGTGAAAAGAGGGGAATAAGGGGAAAAAGGAGAAAAGGTCTGTATATATAGAGAGTATACCCGGGGTTTAAATGTCTGGCCATTTAAATCACATGTGTGGAGGAAAATAAGAAGAGCCGAGGCCCTCTCGGGGCACTCACACGCATCCTGCCGACACGCAGGACACGCATACACTCTTGAGAGCTGAAGAACCGGGGGCGTTATTGGTTACTCGGGATAAGGTTTTGTTCAGGACTCTCCGGTGGTCTCCCTCTCTCCGAGCACATTTTGCCTCCTTCTCTTTCCTTCTTTCTCCAACACTCCTCGTCCGTTTGCTTTATTTTTTAACGGTCGCTACGAAATGGGAGAAAGAGCGAGGAAGAGAGAGGTGCGTGGATGGAGGGAGGGCGAGAGCATGAGATAAAAAATGAAACAGAGAAAGACGAAACTGCGCACTCAATTCGGACGCCAATGAAATCTCTTATCTCAACTTCTGACAAAAGTAGGGGGATAATTGGCTAGCTGAATTTTAAAAAATTGACCTCCAAACACCCAAAATTGACTCTCCAAGGCATAACTAATACAAAGAGATAGAGTTTGAACAACAAATTTTGACGATAGCATCATTGGAATGTAATGAAATTGTTTTTCCGTAATTGGCCTTCGTTTTTTTGGCGAATTTTACGGGCTGCATCAACCTAGGTGGCCCAAAAAATGCCATTTTCCAGAATTATTTTCATTCGATGTCGATTGTTTATTTATTATATAATATATAATTATTTCTATTCGATTCGATTTTTATTCGCCTTTTAGCTATATTCCCAGGAAATTTCATTGAAATATTCCTAAAATTGAATGAGCTACAGCATCTAGCAGTCGGCCGGGCGAGCGGTGGCAGCACCGTACTTTAAACGTTTTAAACGCGTTCTTCTCGAAACACCGTTCTCAAAGTCGGTGGACACGATACCTCGAGAACCACTAGATGGATTGTTTCCAAATTTACAGGAGATACGATGAGAAACATTTAAAGGTCGTTGACGATCTCACTTTTTAAAAATCGATCTTCATTATTTATCAGTTACGCAAAAATGACGACCTTTTTCATAGATTTTGTGTGCTCGAGTTTCAATTCGTCGCCACGTTGTTAAAAGAAAGGATTTTGAAAATTGACGATCGTCAACGACTCGCATTTATTGTTGCTTTCAATACCCCGTTTGGTTTTTCGATTTCAGACGGAGCGTTTGGGCTGGAAAGTGTAAACCGGCGAACGTCGCGAAAAAAATGACAACTGCCGGCTGTTGTTTTTCTGGTGATTTTGTTTCAGCGTTTAAAAATATGCATTTCTTTTTCACCAACCGTTTCTCAATAAAAACATCGAGAAATTCGGCCATTTTTTCAAGGCATCTAGCGAGACGTAGCCCCTTAACGTAGGGAAATAACTGAAACGTTTTTACAATACTCGTTTGCGATCCATAATCTGCATCCGCTGGAAAGATTTCGGGTAATGACAAAATTAAATAAAAACAAAAAAGACCCTGCCGTGCAATTCAAATTATGCAAACATCAACGAAAGAAAAATCATTTTTGGCGTCTACGTTGATAGACGATTTTCGAATTTATCGTTAGTTGAACGTCAGATTAAGCCATCAGTTGGATAGAATCGTTGAGATAGAAATAATCAAAAATTTCGGAGACAAAGGCAGCCGTTCCCTGGACGTAGAAGTGGACGGGAAAAGGGCTGACTGGGCTGAGGCATTCGCTCAAGACGAAAAGGGAAGCCCACGAGAGCGGTCCTAAATAATAAAACAAAAATTCGTGCTCCCGGGGTTCTCACTCAAACGTGTCAATCTTGACATTTTGCGAATGGAAAAATGAGAACAACAAAGTGCATCATCGTTCGCAAAAATTAAATCGTTTTAAAATAAAGTTGAAAAAAAAAAAATTGGTCAATGCAAAACATCTTCTATCGAAAGATTTGTACAAGTTTGCTTGCTGTCTCGAAAATCGGTGAATATCTTGTTCGAATATGTTTTAGTAGAGGATATTCGTCGTAAGTTTACGACGAGAGCAAACACGGAATATTTTCGTTAACGAAAACCTAACAAAGAAAAGGGTACAAATATCTGTGTAGAAACTGACAACCCTTTTCCCAAGCACTGGCCAGACGGGAGTATGTACGGCTAAGAAAAAGTGGTTGTCGGAGCGCGGTTCGTAGGCGTCCGAAAACACAGGACGATGATCACGGTGGGAGAAAAAGATGCCGCGCGCGGGAACATCTCTGCACCAATCTTGGCGACGCGAGCGAAAATTACAAAATCGCACTACCACCACCACCTGTGACCTACATTTTTTAATATCTCTGCTGTACAAACGCGATTTATTCTCGTTTTTTTTCTTTCTATTTTTATCGTGCGCCTCGAATCAATGGTCCTAAGCTCTGTATAAACTCGTACATTCGCGGACAAAAATACCCAATAGGAAAAATTAGGTTACGGTTCGTGTTCGAATAACAATAAGAATTTAGTCTTTTCAAAACACCATATTTATTCGCTTATTGAGCTCGTAATCCTTTTTTAATAGCCTTTAGGAGGAAAACGTAATAAACGGTGTACGATGTTTGTTAATTAAATGATGCTGAAATTATTATTTATTACTAATGCGAGTCTTTATATCACTCGATATTTCTTTTTTTATGTTTCCATTCGAATAACAATACGGATTAATTTTTTTTCAAACTCAATAACAATTCTTACACTCTGGTGAAGAAGATATGATAATTCAATGCGTAAAAAAAAAGTTCCGAATTAACGGAACGTAATATTTGCGATTGAATTGCCACTAAAGTTATTACGTCTTTATTACGTTGTTAGTCTTGTTGAGTTAGAAAAAACGACGGGTTAAATGACGCCCGAGTCGAAATTTAGACCCTCCTTTGAATGCTCGAGAACCTATTTCCTTCGTAACGCACAGACCGCCGCCCTCCTTTGACTCCCCTTGAACCTATATGGAGAAATTTGCACCGTTGGCGACCCTCCTTTAGCCCTACTGAACCTTCTATTCAACCTCCTGAGCCTCCTTTAGGCCTATGGACTCGGCTTGCGTGAACCTACACAACCTCGTTTTGGCCTAAAGTCCTATCTGTACCCTACAGAACCTCCTTTGAATCCAAAGCAGAAGGAAAATGAAAGATTGGATCCAAAGGAGGTTCTGTAGGGTCAAGCTATATCTGAAAAATAAATTATATGTGTGAATTAAAAATATGATGTTTGATTATTTATTATAAGATTGATTTATTAATTCGACGAACGGAATATGAAAAACTATAGTTTTAATACGTTTGTACTATAGTTATAGTACAAATATAATATACGTTAATATAATCTAGTAAAGTACGCTGGTACTACATTTGTTTGTGTGTTATTCAAGTTTACCATATTTCTATATTTGCACTATAGTATAGTACAAATATAGTATACGTTAGTAGTCCAGTGAAGTACGCTGGTACTACATTTGTTTGTGTGTTTTCAAGATTATTTCATTATTATAAATAAATGATATATAGTTTATCTGAAAATATTTTTTAATTATAATTATCCCTTCTTTGGAATATCCGTGAACTGCGGATGGGAGAGAAGGGGGGGGGGGGAGCGGAGGGCAGCATATTGAAGTAGGCTTAAAGGAGGGTTAGTAGGGTCAGAAGAGGTTTAAAGGAGGGATAGGAGGCTCTGCGAGCCACCGGTGAAAGTAGTCAAAGGAGAGTTAGTAGGGCGAAAGGAGGTTTAAAAGAGGGTCTGTAGGTTTGCGTAAGCATTAAATCAGGCTCACTAGGGTTTAAAGGAGGTTCAGATGAACCTACTAAACCTCCGTGGAGTGAAAAAGTCCAATTCCTGCCACTTTTGGAGGTTCAGTAGATTCTGATATACATGTTTTTGAAATTTCCATTTGAACTTCTTGAACCTCCATTGAATGACAAATTGGGATCGAAAGGAGGTTTAAAGGAGGGTCTAAATTTCGACTCGGGCGGGTAATAAATACAATCTCCCCACTTGTATAATACTCGTTTACAAAAAAACTTAAGCCCTCCACTGTGACGCATAAAAAACCAGTTTTTTGCGTTTTCTAAAAGTATGCATATTCAAGATATGTGAAAAAATTATTAAATTGAAATATTGAAAATTGACCAGATTACAGAAGCTTTAGTGAGAGTAGGTAGCGCAACGATTTACGAATACTAAAACTTTCAATCGCGTTTTTCGCGAAACTTTTTTATTTTCAATTTTTTTAAACCAACGTTTCCGTAATTGCGGCAGCTATCGGTGTACGTAACTGTTTTGTGGTTCGAAATTTAGTATCTTTTAAGGCCCCGAATATAAGCAAAAATTTTGCCAGAATTACACTTTTTTAACACCCGCCATTGTTCGATTTTTTTTTCGGAAAACGGCTACTCCATCGAAAAAAGTCCAATTATGTAGATTATAAGACTTTTTTATTTTCATTTTGCACACCAACCATTGTCAGGTTATCGATCCGGCCGTTGGACCACATTTTTTATACAGAGGCTCTATTATACCTGAATAACGTTGTAAATTTTTTTTTCTTACTTAAAAATTACACCAAATAAGTTGAATGTATGCTTAATGATATACCGTTTTCCTTCAAATCCCAAATAAACAATCCAGTAGACAAAAAAAAATCGGAAAAACCGAACACGATTTTCGGCCCGTCACAGTGGCTTGAATGGCTTTTCGTAAAAAAAAAATTCAATGGATTTAGGACTTTTCCATACTACTGTATATTCTTTGTGCTCTGCATGTTCAATAAAATTTATCAAAATTCTGACAAGCTGTATCGAAGTATACCAAAAATCGAATTCACTCCCAGTAAGATCGTAAATTGAGACCCCAGTTAACGGTAAATTCGTCCACTTTTAATCGGCACCTCAATCGCCAGTGTAAATATTTTACAGAAAGATTGGAAAGAGCCGATAAATCGATAGTTCGCACCGTCGAAAATGCTCAGACAAATGTTCCTCGCGAATAAAGGAAAAAGATACTTCCTGGTGCCACACATCTCCGAGACGATGAATTTACAAAGAACGGTGAGAAAGGAAGAAACGTCACAATTGTACGAACACGTGAATACGCTTTATGTATGTACGTGTATGTTCTTCGCCCGACGGAAAAACTATTTTCCATCGCCCGTGCTACGAAACGACTATACATAGTGCCTGTGTATGTGTGAGTGGATATATATGTATGTGTGGCATTTTCGGCAAATCTCTCAACAAGTAGCACGCACCAAGCGTTACGGTCTCTGGCACCCTTTCACGTCACCTGCTAATACCTTTCACCGTTTTTGACGTCGGCAAATTTCTTTGCCAACACTGTAACCTCAAAGTGTACATAACAATCTTTCACTTTGCCCCTCCCCTTCGAGCCACTTATGAAGGGTGTGCGATAATTTATTAATTATTCATTTATTAATCATCGCAATTTAGTTATTCATTCAAACCGCAAATATGCCAACAATAAATCCCATTTTTTTTTCTCAGATTCCGATAAACGTTCCGGAAATGAAAAGTGTGAGACGACAAGTACAGCGCCGTTGCTTGGGTTTGTTGCAAAAAAATAATCAAACTGCGCCGCCGTGATGAAACTTTTTTGTCAATCGAATAAATCAACGAAATGCAATATTTCTTTTTTTATTTCTTCATTTTCTTAATAATATAAATTTTTCGCCGATCTAGGTCGCTATCAGTAAAGAGAATAAAAAAAAAAATACGTGTAACCAAAAGAAGGGACACTTTCATTATATTTCAACGTGGCAAACTTCAGCCCCTTTTGAATAAATAAATAAATAGAGCGACAAGTGGTCGAAAAGCGAACGAAAATAATCGTCGAGAACTTTGATATTTGAATGACAAATGCTCAACCATTGCATTTTCCACGAACGTTAAAAAAAACTAGAATTACTAGAAACTATAAAAACGAACGTATGAAAAAAGCGTACAATTTTCCATCGTAGAGTATCAATTGCTCAAAGCAAAAAACAAATCGAAGCGGACGGTAACTTCGCCGGAAAAATAAATATTGCGACAGTCCCATTCAGGCCCGAGATCTCTTTTGGTCATTTGATCGAGACCATTTTCCGCCAGGAAGATTAACCGAATAAGCGGAGTATCGAGGAAGAAAAAAAAACTCCGAGAAAACTCAACAGTCCGTTGGATCGTAAGCAGCGATCAACCTTTTTTTATACGCTCACGACAAGCATCCGTAAAAAAAGGAGAAGTGCAACGAAGGTACAACGGATCTGAAGGAGCACGAGTGTAAGTCGTACAGAGTGCACAAAGTTCGAGTGAAAACTGGAACGAACACTGCAAGGGAGAACGGGAGCGAGAGAGTGCGCTGCCATGGAATTCGAATGAATGAACCAAAGTCTTGAATGAACGAACGAGCCCGCCAACGAATACTGTGGACTTTAACCGAAAGCCTCTCTGTCTCTTTTTTCCTGTGGCGGTCTCTCTCGTGCCGGGTCTGGCCGTTCGTTCGGCGTGGGTGAACTCACACCATGGCACGGACTATGTCTTACAATGAGAAGAAAAACTATGCGTATAGCTGTAGATAGAGGGGTAAACTTTCTAGCCTCTATCTCCCTCGCTCTTTTTGTCAGTCTGTCTTTCTTCCTCTTTTACACTGTTTCCCTTATTTTCCTTTGCCCTTTACCGACGCATTTTTCGTTCTCTATTGTTTTTCCCCCCTTTTGCCCCTCGGCCTACTGCGTAGCCCGTGCGGATTTTTCTCCATTTACCCTTTTCCTACATATTTCATCCCTCTATCTCCGTTCTTGCTTGCTCTTCCGCTTTCAGCATCCAATACTCTCGGACAGGAAAGCGTTACACGATTTGGCGTGCAAAGAACAACGAGTACGTCCTTGTGCTGTGACACTTCTCACTCACTCACTCCCACCCTCACTCACTCACTCACTCTCCCTCTCCCTCTCCCTCTCCCCCCTTTTCACTACCTCTCTATCCCTGAAAGATCAACTCCACGAGGAAACTGAGAGACTACTTCTGATCCAGGAATTAATTCAAAGCCCGCAGATTAATCGGTAAGTCATTTAGCAAATACATGCTTGACTTTTGAAACTTTAAGGAGGTTGGAGCGATAGCCACAATCCGGAATTTAAACAAAAATTAAAATATATGTTATTGTCTAGATTGTACTTTTTTACGATTTTTTTTAAATTTGCTCACTGTCAAACACCAAAGATAAAAAATAGTTCAATATATGTCATTTTACATGCGGTTAGACGAGCAAGACGTTCACACTACGAGTGATGTTATTTTTCTGCTATTTAGCCCCAAGATAAACAATTTCTTACTACGCAATAACGTAAATCTTTGTAAACATTTGAAAAAGAAAAAACCCATTTTGCACATCGTAAACCATATACATTCAATATTAGACCATCAAGGTTTGATGAGAGATCAAGAATCTTGGCTGGCGAATAAACTCTTTATTCTCTTTGTCTCTCTCTATCGCTGTCCGCGAAGTTGCCGGATTTCGGCCACACCAAATATTACTGAATGGTAATAATAAATAGTCTCGTTGCATAAATTTAAATAGGCATGATTATGAAAGTTGTAGAAAATATCAACTGACGTGCTTTTTTCACAATAGTTATCGATAATGTCAAACTTTTTCAAGTTGATAGCAGCCCAAAGTGCTTCTTATTCACATAATAAAAATATAAAAATGCATATTTTTGCTGTTTAATTATATATTTTATGAAAATTTAGCATTCGCGGAATAAATCAATATCGAGCACTACATATTTACTAAAAAGCGGTTTTCCTGAAAACCACTTTTTCGTAAACCTCGTACGAGAAAACGCGAAAACGATCTAATCGTCTATTTTTGAATTTTGCACCCTCTCAAATGACATAATTACGGTCTATGTGAACATCAAATTCCTTAAAAATTATTTTGAAAAACTACTTTTCATAAACAAATACTATAGTAAAAATTTCACGAAAAATAAGACATTTTTTTTTCAAAAACTTTCTATTGTTAAAAAATCATCGCTTTTATTTGGATTTTCTCAAGTTGAGATAGAGCGTCCGGGTCTTAGAAATCTGAAACTTCTCGGCTCTGATGTTTCAGATCAATGCTCCAGGCGCTAGGTTGTCGGCCGCGGAACAACTCCGGCGGCAACCGTCTCTGAAGCAAGTGTCGTACGGCCGATATTTTTATATATTATATAGCCGATAATTTAAATATTACAAGACAAAAAAGTTCGGAAAATCAAAACATACAATAATATACATAAAACATTAATTATGTATAGTGAATAGTGTCAACACAAAAAAATATTGAAAATTCGCTTACCTTCGGCTGGCTAAAGAGATGCCCCCCTTAAGATTGAAGATTACTACATAATTCCTGGGATCTCTTGACAAAATTCTAGCATCCTCAATTATTTTTCGTTAATTGACTATAGGTGGATCTCGATAGGCTATTCTTATCACTGCTCCTCTGTCTCTTTTTCTCCTCAAACGAAATGCTCTTCTCCATCTGGCCATATTCCTTTTGCCTACTTTATACCTAACATAGATATCCCTCCCCCGGTGTCTCTACCTGTTTTTACATCTTCTCTTCACTTTCCCAGCACCCACGCCATTTATTCCAGCCGAGGTATCAAACCGCCCAGATAACTTTAAACCTTCCAGATGAAGGACCTGGGGATCTAGTATCTTCCACGATACTTCAGTCATGGGAAATCGAGGTAGGCGCGCATTCTATACACGCACACGTGTGCCGAAAGGGCGGGCGTTAGCTTGTGCCCGAAATTCACATGGCAATTGGTATGCTTCACTGTGGAGGCATGCAGGATAATGGATATATGTATACGCACACAAATATATGTAGGAAAATATGATTTTGAGGACCATCGACGTCGTTGACCGTCCTCGTAGTAGCCTATTGTGTCCCCCTGCAATATCCATCAACACGGTGAGAACCACGATGTCTTCGAAATCGCCATCGAATAAATATAAAAATAACGATATTACGGTCGTTAGGAGGAACACGTCCGCGAAACGGCAAGATGAGCCGATAGCCAACAATACGTTTTCAAAATGTCCTTTCGTGCATGCATATGACGCGGGTGTGTATGCGTGGGTGCGTACTATATAATGTCTTTGCAATACAAGACGATGAGAACGCGCGCACGAGTACAACAATACAAATATAAAGCCGTTTACGCGCCACCTACCACGTGGGAACTGCCGAGGTCCTTTAAGTACACGCGCGCCTGTTTCCTAATTCACTATATTCCATCGAGGATTCCAACGCTCCAGTTTCCCGGAAACTTCTTCTGATCTTTCCCCTTGCCGGGGTTTTTTTCTACCTTCTGAAGTTCACGCCGCGAATCCGATTCCGGAATTTCACGAACGACGTAGCTATTGTGAGAAAGTGAGTAGGGGAAAGCGCGATGGATCCAAAGTAAATTGCCGAAAAAGGGGTTGCGCGGGGCGAAAAGACCGAAATTTGGCCACTCTTTGGCTCGTTATTACTCACAAATGAACGTTGGCCAATTGTGTTTCTTTCTTCCGGTCTTCCGTACATTTACAGGGGGTGAAAGTGATATCTCGTACGGAGGGTTACCGAGGAATATAATAATCGTAACAAGGGTAGAAGGGTTCCTCTAGCTCGGAGTTTGGGAAACATCGACGCCGTTTTTTTTCCCATTTTCACGGACTCTCCCGAGGTTTGTCCTCGTGCTTGTCACGCTCGTTAGGATCTATTTTGTTCTCAGGACTATCCGTTACACTTTCGGGGGATGTCTTTAGCTCGTCCGAACGATCGTCAAGGAAGGATTCCTAGGCGCTCGATGTAATAACGGATAACACGGCGGGGAAGATTTGAGGGAAACGTATTTTTCTTTTTTCGCTATCCTCGTTCGCTGTCGGTTCTCTTTCACGTGGACTTTTTCCGTAGGAACGAGATGAAAATTGCACGGTAATCAATTACCGACTCCGTGACATTTCCATTATGATAATCATCGAGTCGTCGTTGAATGGCTCGAACCACGTGTTCTAAATTTTATCACTGTCTTCCTGGTCACCGTTAATTGTCAACCCTATAAAATTGTGCCCAAGAATGTGCTCGTCCAATTATTCCGATAAAATCACATACGCGCGTGTGTGTGTGTGTGTGTGTGTGTAGACAAAGGCGATCTTGAGCCCAGGGTCACCCCATAGTAGCCTGAAGTCTCCATACTCAACATTATATAAAATCCTACATCATCAAAATCGTTTATTGATAAACGTAAGCATCTTTATACGAAGGTCATTTTAAACATCCTTCCTGTCTGCAAATTAAGGGTTTGTTTAATGAAGATTACAGACCTTCCTTTTGAAACAACTAGATGTACTGACAGCCAATATGGCTCGGATGTAACGAGTCTAAAATATCCTTTCTCTATCAGTCTCCAGTACAAAAGAAAGTCCTCCTAGAGCCTCTGTCTGTCTGAAGACGTTAATTTCGATAACTAGCCAACGGATTTTTATGGGGGTATTTACCATTGCGTAGTGTAGTTCTCGAGAAAGGTTTAGATATATAAAACGTTCATTTATCTAATTAAGTACGTCTTTTATACGTCTTTTTCGGATGACACCAGGCATATAAAACAAAGGAACATCTGACGAGCGAGATGTTCGTCTTTTTTTTTATATCGCGGTAAGCATATTTCTCGAAGGGACAGAGAATCCACGACTGAGCATGACGTACTCCTTCAGATCGTAAAATCACAAAAAAGAGTGATTTTTTGTGATTTTGAGTGACACAAAAAATCACGACAAAAGATAAACATTAACGCCGCAACGTCAATATTAACCATATGAATTATACAAACTTTAATCGAATAATAAAAGTTTGACTGAACGAGACCTAACGTGGAGTATACAACATTAGTGCTTGTGCGTCGATTTTGTGGTAGCAGTGAATTAACCATATCTATATTGTCAAGCCTTTTACCCCATAGTTAATCATTATTTCGGGGATGATAGGGATAATAAGGTAGTCAAACACCCCACCCAAATCGCGTGTTCAGATATATTAGGACTTTAGCACATATTCAATAAATTATAAAGTGTTGTTATTTAAGTGTTTTTATTCAAAAATTTAAGTGTTTTTAGTGAAAAAGAGGTTATGTACAGCAAATGACATTCAATGATAGATGTTTCACGATGAATACGTTACTGTCGGTAACAACGGAATATTGTACTACCTACGGAATCTCTTGTAACACGCTACGAATTAATTCCAAAGTTTACCATCGTTTCGGTTAATTTGAGTTGCGAATGATGATGAGAGGCAGGTAAGTAGACACAATGAAAATAATATTTATTGATTTAATAAGAACGGTTTGTCAGACATTTTCTAGGTTTTTGCGTGATTTTTTGTTGATTCGTTAATAGTCTAATGGGGCAAGATGAGTACAAGCGATCGCAAAGCCGCAATATTTTACAACGTACCATTGTCTACGCTAGAGAGACGTGTTAAGGATGTTGAGTCCCTATGAAACATGTTAATGTTAATTGTTCAATCAATAGCTTCTTAATCGTCATGAAATTTTTACACGACCTCCTGAATACTTCATGTAGAAACATACAAAATTTTCAGAATTCTATCATCATTACTTCAACCTCCTTAAGCGTTGAAATAAAAAATGATAAGAAAATTCGGAAAATGTGGTATACTTTTGTATGAAGTATTTAATAGGTCGTGTTAAAATTTCACGACGATTAGGAAGCTCGTTATTGAAAAATTAACATTTTGTCAAGAACAATTTTTAAAAGAAATTTAAAAAAATTTATCAATAAACTTCGTTTTGTTTCCGTTGCTTTCGGTATATTGTAGATATTACAAAATTGAGAGGTCAAAAAAAAAACTTATTGCAAAGTTACATCAGTTTCCATAAGACTGCATTTAATTTGTGAATGCGACACGCTTTCAAAAATAGGCGCCTTGGGGCATATGCTGCGCAGCCGCCATTTTTAAATATTTTTTATTGAAAAAATTTCATTTTGTACTTTTTTAGTATTGCTATAAAACCTACTTTACAGATTTTCGATTGATACTTTTGTTCGGCCAAAATTAATTCCCGAAAATATGCCTATGTTTTTTTGTATGCTACTGTGATTTCCCCCCTAAAGTGCCGCGAAAAAAAAATTCATTTTTTTCAACCACCCTCATGTATATAGGTTAAGTATGTCTTTGCATATTTATGTATTAAAAGACATATATGTAGTTATATTTTTTAAAAACCTATTTTTCCTTCATTCGCTCCGCAAGGGGTGGATTGCCAAAAGTTAAATAGTAGGTGCAGAATGGAGGGCTTTAAGCCTCGAAAATTGAAACGTTTTGAGGCATCCGTGGGAGGTGCAACCGTAGGAGCGAGGGCGCGAAAAACGTTCGCGAGAATGATTGTTTGGGGAATTCTGGGCAGGCACAAAGTCGCTTTGCGGCTAGAGAGAGAGAGAGAGAGAGGGAGGGAGGGAGAGAGCTTACGAACGACGTCTCACCGAGTCACGGTCGCGCAGTGAACTGATGCCACAATCGTGTGGCAGAATGGTGACTCGTATTGAATAAGCGATCGTCTGTATCCAAGCCACTAGTAAAATTCGTATGTATACGGGGCAGAGCAGTCCCGTATAGGTAAAAGGGTTTGACCCGTAGCCTCACATCCGGTTGGCGACCAACGATGAGCTCTCCTTGGACTTCCTTGACGTTCGAGGCACGAGGATATTATTCTCGATCCGTATAATTTCATTAGTATACAGGGGAAACGAACCGGCTATCCCTTCTTTTCATCACTCACACTGCGCCGAAAAATACGAATGAGAATGAATATCGAACGCGCGAGAACCGAGAAATTTCGGCCACGACGGAGTGTGAAATTGCATTTTTCCCCAATACCATTTTTTTTCTGTTATTGAACGAGCCGAAGAAACGTTTAATGGAAAAACAGTATTCTGCTTGCTGGTCTCGCGCGTCACTTCGATCGACGAGAATTCACAAAATCAATTTTTAAAAGCGGTCGTGAAAGTTGTAGCAAGGAAAAGGAACTCATTGTCAATTAGCTAATTGATAAACCGGTAAAGGCAGCCGAAATGATTGAATCTCATATTTATGTCCTAGATGGAAATGAAAATCAGTTCTAACCGAGCCTCAAATTTCGAGTTAAGGAGGTACGATCATTCCTACGAATCCAACTTTCGGATTTAAAGTTTTTATGTGATTTTGATGAATACTTTATACGCCTGTTGCCAAAATTTGAGCTGTTTCCACCGTTTAGTTTTTTTCACAATAAAACTGCAAAGTCGAGCACTTTGAGTTACCGAAGCACGTCGTCTTATGGAGACGGTCAACCGGAAGTGCGGTAATCGTGGTTTTTCTGCTCACGTATCCAACTAAACCCAGTCGATAGATTAGATACAATAGATATTGTAAAAAGTGCGAAAATCGATCTTCACCGTGTAGTTAAAGCACTACGTTACACGAAAGTCGTTTGCCAACCAACCCAAACAATCTTACAAAAAGTTTGGTAAACCAAATTTGAATAAATTAAATTTACATTATTATATTTTCATAAATTCACAATATTACATTACACGAGTACGTCCTCTCCGATCACGAATACTATTTTATTTCGACGATCACTCGTTAAGAAAAAAAACGCCAAATTTCTGTTTTGTTCATAGTTTGAAAAGGCACACAACGATCCAATATTATTATTATTGGCAAATATTTACAAGTGGGGTTCCAGCTTGAAAAGGGGTTTAGAAATGTTGTACCGAGTTGATGTATTTCAGGGCACTTTGTTTATAATATTTAAGTCGGGGGAAGACAATGTCAACCCTCATTTCGATCCGCGGACGCTTTTGTTTCGCTTTTTTAAAGGTATGGAGGAAACGGGTTTGGTGACATCAAATCTCACCAAACAAACCCAAACAAATTAGCGTAAACATACAGAAAACGTATCTGAAAAATCAAATATTTTCCAGAAATATTTTTTTTTTTTATTAATAAAATACCCCTCTCCCGTCATAAAAAAAACATATTTTCATACTGCAGAATAGCCCCAAACACGTGAAAAAAAAATTTGGAGCCGATTAGGGCTGGAGCTCCACTTGTAAATATTTACCTTATTATTAATAATAATTTAACATAACTGCATATTTAACCAACGGAATATGTATGTAGCAATATTGATTTGAGGTTGTCATACGATAAACGAATTGGTTGTCAAATCAACGATCTCCTAAAGAGAAAAAAATTAAGTGCTCCTTTTTTTCTAGAACTACTGTCGAGCAACTGAATAAAAAAATTTTCAGTGATTTTTCTTTATTATAAGTTATATGACAAATTATTTTCAAACATAAATGTTTTCCGTGTAAAAAAATATTTTAACGCTCGAATAATCACCGAGCTGCGATTATTGCGTTTTGCTGCGCGCCCAAAGGTTAGGACTAAGCGATCGCTATTATCGTTAGAGGACTGTGGAATTAAGAATGTTCCGCTAGTTTGTACGGTAAATTAAACGGAAAATAAATGTTGAGGACCTTTTTCGACGCGCCTTTCAGCAATTAAAGCGAGAAGAACGACGGGGACTGATAGAACCGCCATGAGACGGTTCTTCGACCAGAAAATTTTCGCGGCTAAAGTTTCAAAGCGAAACGAGGAGGTTCAACACAGCCAGAAAATGTGGTACTGATGTAGACAGGAAGGCCCAAAGCCAAACGAGCGTATCGATTATGTACACGAGGGTGTTATTTGAAGATTGCAAGAAAAACTGTAACGGGTATCGCGACTATTATTTCGGAAATTTCACGAGTACGCAAATTATTCGAACTCGAGATTCGAGAAAAAACTGCATTACCCAATGCGATGCAAGAAAAATGACTTTTTCATTGGACATCTACAACCTAACGATTTACGCATGTAGACCAAATTCACTGTAACTTGCAGACATATATCCAGATTCAATGCATGTACATATGCTTAGAGAAGGAACAAATACGATTAAGAGAATCGAGCGGAACCATTGCTGTTGTGCGAATCGAAGCTAAACTTTGGTTATGCCCTGTGTTCTTGAGTTTCGCAACCGCAATCCAACAACAGAACCAAAACGTAGACACGAAAAGCATTTGGGTCGTCAAGTTTTTACGAGGGGTAGCCAGAAAAGTCTACGACTTGTCCAAGGCTCGTAAAATGATGGAAGACACGGTTGTCCACACCGCAAAGGTAAGGTAGAACCATACATAACGGTCCAGCCCAGCCACTACACGCCGATACGACCGTGAAGAAGCCAAATCACAGGCGTCAAATAACAATCATATAAAACCACGACTTGCAAAGATTTTACGACAAGTGTAGGGATCGGTGAAGGGTGAAGGCAAGCTCAAGGAGGTAAACCACCCCTTACTTTAGGTCCCTTGTCATAGTTGTTTTTTTTCTATATTTAAAATGTATCCACTGATTCCATATATTTCTACAAACTCCAAATTGATGTTTAGGGTATTGGAAGGATCCGCCAAAATCGACGATCCGACTTTAAAACTGTGCCAAAAATCGTAGAATACTCGGAGCTTCATGGATCAAACTACATTTTCCAAAGGAAACGTCTACGAAGAGAATGCGTTCAAAGCAAAGTTTCAAATAGAAACGGTAAAGAAATAACCGGAGTGAAGACACTTATTTTCTTTTGTGTAATCTTATGCGATTATCACTTTCAATGAGAAAGAATATAAGTAATTGATCTGATAATGTTATTTACATTTGTTGATCCACCCATTTTTCAGCAATCCAACTTTTTGTATTGTAACATGTGTAGACGACGTGAAAAAATCAGAAATTAACCAATAGAGCTTGCTTAATGGACAACATCATGGCTCATCGCCCACCCCTGGGTCGAAAACACGTTTCAC
The DNA here is from genome assembly GCA_951751655.1 of Ophion costatus. Taxonomy (NCBI): domain Eukaryota; kingdom Metazoa; phylum Arthropoda; class Insecta; order Hymenoptera; family Ichneumonidae; genus Ophion; species Ophion costatus. Next base: position 318,120 of record OX632361.1, on the reverse strand, counting down.
GCTAACGTTTGTCTGTTATAATTTGAAATTGCATGAATAATATATTTGCAGCGAAAATATTATAAGATGTAATTAGTGAATAACAAAGAATATCGCAAAAGTGGTCGATGATGTAAATGCGAAAAAGATCACACGTATGCACTATATCTAGGCGGTTTCTCGCTTCAGCTAGGTAGTAGTTGATAAAGACTTATATATTTTTCCAAGTTAAACATGAAACTCGTCGCCGTCTAACCGTGAGCTTGTATAACTACATTTCCGAATCAGCTTTATAACGCTTTCCGAGTCTCGTGACTTATATAAAGAAAAACTTATATTTTTAATTTACAAATATGCATCACGACATAAAACAAACTTATATTGGCCCCTCATGTTAATTCGGAATGCCAAAAAAATAGCTGATTATACGATGCTTTTGGCTAAAAAAATCGAACGGTAGCTTCAACCCCTTAATTATACGACACCGGAAAAAGAAAAAAAAACACGTATCCGCTACTTTTCCATTCTATACATATATGCGAATGGATTAAAAAATCTCGAAGAGACGTATGAAAAAGTTGCATTTTTGCAATAAGCAATATAAAATTTGTCGTTATCTGCTTCGTTCTCATGTCTAATGTATAGTACACGGAAAAATAAAAGATATTGTAATTTGAATTTTCTTTCATATCTCGCACCGTTAAAACGTTCTCGAAGAAAAACACCCCTGTTCTCGAGGGTGCCTTTCACCCCTTAAAAATCGGGTTCCGTGGACTTGAAAAAATATGTGTCGCCTATTTTTATCCATTCTACAAACATGCCAAATTCCATCGAAATCAGAGGGTTACACCTCGCGATCTGTCCTCGTTGGATTAAAAAAACTAGGTGATTACTGAATTAATATACCGGGTATCCCATTTTAATCTTACACCAGATTTTTCTCGAAAAATGTTGCTCGGATCAAACATTGTGTATAACAAAAGTTTTAGGGATTAAAGGGGGACGATTGAAAAAGAAAAATGTTGGTCGATCCAAACTTCAAATTAGCCGACATGTTTTTTTCGAATGGAAACATACAGTTTTTTTCATTCGTCTTCTTGATTTTCCACCGTATACGTGAGTTTCAACAAAATCAAAAGCAGACACCAATGTTCTTGGTAAGATATTTGGGAAAATCAGGCACGTGGAAAAAAAATCAATTATATCAATGCGGTATTGTGGAATTTCGTCTCTGGGAATCGAACGATGAGCGAGCTCGATTCTGTGAAAGAAGAAAGTTGTAACGTCGCGAGTGCTGTGAATCTATACCGGAGGAAAAAAGCCGAGAAAACTTGTGAAAGTGGCGAATCTAAGGCGTGCCTAATTCCCGATACAATTCAAGATCATAGACGGTCAAATCGAACGTGAAAATACGAGGAAATCGTGGAAAGTATTCGAGACGAATTATAATCGTCGGTATTTCTTCGTATATGGCTATACGTGTGTATATGTGCGCGCGCGCGCGCCCCTGTAAGAGAGGAAACGAGTGTAGCACGATTCTGCGTGCGCTCGACAAAAGACTTCCGCAAGGGCACGACAACTATCCTTGTACTTGGGTGCTTGTCCCGACTACGGATTTTTCCCCATCTCCAGTTTTTCATTCTGTGAGAGTGGGTGCTCGATCTCACTCTCTCGACGCAGAGAAATAACCGTTTTGTCCCTTTAAAGTCCCGACCACAACGTGGAATTCGTTGGACCTGCTCTCGCAAAGAGAGAGAGAGAGAGCGAAACAGATTCGTAAATCCTCGAACAAGAGCAAGAGACTCCGCAAATGCAGGTAAACGTCTCTCGACGTCGAAACACGCCCACTATATAAATCCTGAATGAAGTTTTATCGAGAATGAAGAAAGAAAAAAGCGGGAAGAAATATTCATGTGTGTGCCTCGGTGACAATCGTGAGATTGCCGCTCGTACTGCAGATACACGTATTCCCAACGTCAATGAAAACGGTACATCCGCATCGCGAAACCCTTGCTTCTTTGTTTTCCAAAAGATTTTTGCTTTCTGGAGTATACGAATGAAAGAAAAGGAGATATTAAGGAGGTACGATCATTGCTACGAATCCAACTTTCCGATTTGATATTTTTATATGATATTGACGGATACTTTGTGCGCCTATTGCCAAAACTTAAGCTATTTAGACCGTTTAGTTTTTTCGCAACAAAACTGCAAAGCCGAACACTTTGAATTACTTATGGAGACGGTCAACCGGAAGTGTGGTGATCGTGGTTTTTCTGCTCACGTGTCCAACTAAACCTGGAATTTCCGGAAAACTGAAATTCGATAGATTAGATATAATAGATATTGTAAAAAATACGAAAAGCAATCTTCACCGTGTAGTTAAAGCATTTAACTTTTTTTTTTGTCTTTTTAGTCCGTTTTTATGGTGGGATATAACGGCAAAAAGTATTTCCTTTCATTTTGGTGAAAATTGTCGTCTGATGTGCTTTTCGGGAGAGATGGTCTCGATCATTCACTTTTTGACGCGAACAACCACTATGTGGCGAGACGTTTCGACACTTGCAGGTCCATGCATTGGTGGATCTAGCGCGATAAATTGCGTTCATTATGGTCGGACGATTTTTGGGAGCACTCTCAACTGAACGAGGGAAATTTGGTGCCACAGACACTAGAGGATCAAAGGATGATCCAGACGATAACAGCTCGAACATGCGAATTTGTCCGTAGTATCTACACCTCCCGACTCAACCTTAATGGCGAACGCATGTAAGAACCGTGATTCATTTTTGGTCGGACCAAAGCAAAGCAAGGACACCGAAGTTTGCTACGTTCGAATGCAGACATTTGTTTCAGTCACCCCCATTGTTTGGCAGTTTCAGGCTACTAAAATCATCATAAAGTTCATTGCGATCGTCATTTGACATCTGCAACCTAAATCGGAAAAATGACGATTTGGGACACCTCCGAAAACAAAAAAATAACCATCAAATTTTCCTTGCGCTTCAGCGATGCAAACTTGTCCCGTCAAGCTGTCCCGTCAACGGGACAGCTCCGAGGTAAGTGCCGGGTCGACCAGCGAGCGCCCAAGATTGGCCAGGAAATGAGTTTCCCAATCAATCTACTAATGATTCTCTGCCAAGCCGGCAGGAGTAAACCGACACTGACTGCCTCGCTAAGCAACAGGGGTCGTCCTGGCCCAGGCTGTAGACCAGTTTCGTCTAGGTGGTGGATTTTCCACAAGCACGGGGATAACACGTTTTATTGGGGAAGACGAGGCTTTTAACGTGCCCATAAAGTCCAGCCGCGCCTCCGTCAACACGTTTTTGAGCGCACATTCCATCCTCGCTGTGCAAGAACGTAACGCGCCACCCCCTACGAGCTAATCGTTGAATGAAGGTGCAAAAAAAAAGGGGGACACAAAATATATGACACCGCGCGTATACAATGCCAAGGTGAAACGGGGCGCGTCGTGTACCTGTCTTCTACCTTGCATCCTATGGACCCGCGCGTTTCGGATTCTGCGTCTTGCCAAAGCTCACAGAGACTTTTGCCGACGCGCTTTGTTGCACGGCATACAGTCCACCCACTTGCCGGGAGGTCGTGACCACTGTAAACTTTCAGCCCAGAAGAAGGAGAGAAAAAGGAACGAAACGAGATGAACGTAGGAACAGGCCACGAATGGACCTTGTACATCTCTAGGCGGGCGAATTAAGAGGAAAGAAGCGGCATCCAAGTCCAAAGGAAGTTTCACGAAGCTTCGGAAGGTTTTGCCTCGTCCGCACACGCACACGCACACTTGACAACGGCGGCAACAAGGTGGTAGTAACCTGTCGCCCTGAGCACATATTTCCTAAACTCCGCAGGCGACGCGTCTCCGATCTGGATGATCTCATGGGAACTACTCTTGGGGACGCGAAGAAGCCTAGCAGGACCTCCGTTTCTCGTTTATTGTCTCCCTCTTGGTGCCCTCTCCTTCGTTTCATTTATTTCCAACCCGCCGCCACCACGAACACCCCACATTCAAACCTCACACCGAGGAACCGGAGAAAGAAACAGCGATGACACGGACGGAGAGAGCGAGGAGAAGGGAGGAAGAGAGATGGGCCTAAGTGCAGTAGGATTTCGGTCCATTTCGGTGCATTCCGTGAAGGATCTTCCAACGTGTCGGTACGTATTTCTTTTGCTCGCGGATGCCTGTGTCTACCGACGACGGGCTCTCTCGCACATATAGCTTCTACCCTGCAAGGCTCACCTTACGGACCCCCCACCCACACGGATCAACACAGCTTCGACATACCAGTCCGAAATGGAGAGGGAATTCGGAAACCGAATATTGCAAATAGGCCGCGAAGCCCTCTTCGATATTTTGTCCCGTGCACGGGGGGGGGGTTGTCGCTTCCAGGAAATCTCGGAGAAAAACGAGCGCCAGAAAAAAGCAGTGCATCATACCGCTCGTCTATGTGTGTTCGTTGGTTTCACAGAAGCCTCGTATTATAAGCCGACGAATGGCGCCAGTCAGCTGAGATCTTGAGAATTCACACGGATTGGAGAGTATTTCCTTTTTCTTTTTCTTCAAATTTCTACCGACCATATAGACAGACATTCCACGAGTGTTTTGGGGGTGTTCTGTATGGACTATATGGACTTTTTGCTCTGTGGGTCAATGGGCGATAGATGGGCAGTCGTGGTGGAACTCTCAGCTATGTCTTTAAAGTGATCTTCCGCGTTTATGGTGTAACCGTTTTGTGGCGCTAGTCGGGAAACGAATGAAGTAACCCCTGGTTGCGTTGCCAAAGATTTTTGTGGACTCGATGTATTCTCAGTCTTTTACAAGGGTGTAGATATTGTGTTGTAAAAAAACGTGTATATACACAGGGTGAATGGAAGATCAATGAATTCTTTGGGGATAGAACGTGGGAGTTTAGTTCCGCGTGTGTAAATTCCAATGCAACGATTGGAATCTTTCAAAGAGGAATTTCAAGCGAAAAAGAAGAGGTAGCGGTAGAAGGAAAATAGTATTAACGTGATAAATGCTCGAGTTAAGGGCAAGAAACGTCTTTACAACGTACTTTTGGATTTCTAATTGTCGAAGGCGAATAGAGTACCTTCTCGAAACTCTCGGTAGATAAGATTGAGCATCCAACGGGACGATGCGGGTTGTGGCCTAATTTTAATGCTTGCTCAACTAACTTCCGGATTTTTGTCAACGTCCTGCAACGCAGCAGACGATTTCTTTCGGCAATCTTGATGAGTCTGCGTTTATCGCATTATCAATCGTAGTGTCGAATGTAATCTCGTTAATTTTTGTTCGAGCTAAGCGCCTCGTCAATAAGTAAGGACAACAAGAGTGCAAAGATATGACAGAGTTAGCGTCATACGAATACAATGAATATTCAATTTTCTTTCAATTGCCCCAATTCTATGGCAGATTCAGATTGCCGTCGAATTGGGGTAATTAGATGGATAGCCATGGATTGTCAGGCTCCCAATGGCTTAAACGATTTTTGAGATTATTGGCGATCTATAATCTACGTCTGTAAGGAAACAGCTTTTCGTTACTAAAAAGAAAAAATAAATGGAGAATAGAAAAAGCATTGTCGGTTGCATTTTAACGACGCAAACTTCGACTACTTCAGGTTTAAAATAGCAATTGCGATTTCGAGACTCACCCATCGTTTTTATCCACGTTGGTGCCAGTAGACGAGCCCTCCTCGAAATCTGCAAATAAACCCAAATAAATCTGTAGCAGCAAAGTCTTTTTTGCTGAACAGGGAATAACAATATTATCGTTATTACCTGAAATCACAAAAATGTGGGTTTTAACGGAATACGGAGTGTTTTACCATAAAATATTGCAATGACGTTACTCGACGTATGATACATGGGGTTTGACCTGCGCAGCGATAAAAGTCAGAGATCTACGTAACATTTTACAGCATCTACGGGTAGGAAGAATTGTCGTGAACTTTCACACTTTTGTACGATGACAATGAGAATCTGGCGTGCGCGATCGGTAGAGAGCTGATTTTCGGTAGAGGGATGCTCACACCAACAAACGACGCACACACGTGTGTTCTATCTTCGGTACCCCTTCCTAGAGCGAGCACATGCCACACACGGAGTGTGCCCGCATGACGATCGCGATAGCGGAAACTCGTTGGGCTCCAGACTCACGCAGACTTTGGAGACCCAAAACTATATTCTCACGTTCGAAAATTAAAAAAAGCATCTAAAAAGTAACATTTAAATTGATTCAGGGTGATTAACACCCTGGATGGGTTCGTAACACTGTCACTCGATTAAACCGTAACAGGAAAATTTGGTATGTTTTTACATGAAGTATTCAGGAGGTAGTGTAAAAATTTCATGACGATTAACAAGCTATTTATTGAACAATTAACATTAACATGTTTCATAGAGACTCAACATCCTTAAAAGATTTTAGGGATTTGTCCGGATGTAAAAATGTAGTATCTGTGCGAACGATTTTTTTCCGATGTATACCTTTTTTCCATTTGATGAGTGAAAAATGCCAATTTTTGTCGCAATAATCAAGCCTCCTCTTTGTGCAAGCGGCATTTTTTTAAATGCGATATTTTGAAAATTCCTTGAATCAATCATAGGATAAACTAACATACAAATGGAATCTGTCTGATTTTTTTTACATTAGATAACCCAGTTCAGAAGGGCATTGCTCAATGCAAAGGACATTTTCGAGAGGTGCTTTACATCGACTGTAAATCGATTACCATTAAATATTTTTACCCGAAAAAGTGACAGACTGCTCATCAGGCGATACTTAATAAAATACCTCATTTTTGTAGAAATTTATCATCGCGATTTTCTAAAACAGATCTCAGCAATGAGCTGTTTTCGACTGGTACAGCTAGGCATAACCTGTCAGTCGGAAAGTACGTGGAGTTGGTTCAGAAAGAGCTGACCCTGAGAGCTCGAGCGGTTAGAGTACCAGAGCATCGTATGGTAATTGATTAGTATTAATGAACTCCATGATGTCATGAACCCAAACAAATCCTGAAACGATTTTAAGGTTCCTTCTGAAAGTTGTATAGTCGAAACATGCAAAGATTTACCGACGATAAGTTAGACAAAGCGAGATCAGAAGAAAAACAAATCCCTGCAAACGTTCAACTCTTCAACTTCGGCTCAAAAGTTCCTTCAACGCCCAAAGCTATAAAACGCGATAACGACGAGGGTTCGTTGACCCCGGTACGTTTCCGTTTTGTATCGCACGCGTGTGATAAAATTCGGTGCGCGATGCATCGCTCGACGCTTCGAGAAGTTGCATCTGGCGATGGGTTAGATACGCGTGCGTGTGTCGCTTTTTGCCCCCGACGAGAGTATGAAGATCGATATTAGTAATTCTATCGCGGGTGACAGTTGCCAGAGTGTGCTCCCACTCGTTGCCCCCTCCTCCTCCTCCCGCCGCCCCTGCCCCACACCACTGACACATCTTGCTTCTCCCTTGACCGTCGATATAGACAAGACCCTCACGCGCATTAAAGCGGGTACTAAAGCTGATCCCCTAAATTGGGGGTACCCTCGCACGAAAAGCGAGGGTGAGGAAGAACGTACGCGGGAGAGAGAGAGAGAGAGAGAGAGAGAGAGAGAGAGAGAGAGAGAGAGAGAGAGAGAGAACTCCAAGGGAGTAGGAGGGGGATAAAGCGATTGAGGGTGACTGTGTACAGTGCAAGAGCAGTGTGATAATAATGTGTGCGGGTACACGAGCACGCGTGCATATATATATATGAATCACGTACAAAGCCCAGCTGCGAGTTTTCCTATCGTTTTTTCTCTTTCCTTTCTCTACCCCTCTCTATCTCCCTCGCTTATTCAGTCTATCCTATCCGATGTTACCGTTCCCTTGTCACCCACCCTCAGAACCCCCTTCCTAAAAGATCCTCCCGTGCTGGAAGCGCGTGCCAAACACGAAGTACCGAACAACATCGGGGCTGATTATTTGCTCCTATCGTGCCTACGCACGCAGAGACACGCATGCAGGCACAGAGGCACGGTGAAATTTCGATGGATAGTCGAGGAAGGGTGGATGAAATAAATTTGATTGTGGGGTGGTTACCACCCCGGTGGTGTACGCAGTTAATGTCTCTTCTCGTTTACCCATACATGCGCAACGTGCGCGCGCGTGTGGCAATGTGGATTAGGTGTACGGCATCGCAAAACCAATGACAGGAATGAAATAGGGAGGGAGGTTTGCCAGGCAGGGGGTTTCAACCCCACGCCTCACGTACTGGGGAGTCTAACGAATCGGAAGAATCGCGACTGTATTTTTTCACATTACAGATATGTAGTTCGGGGGAACGATGACGTATGGTGCCTCATAGAGTGCCTGGTATACACGCCACATGTGCGTTCCATCGAAGAGATCAATCGAATCGTTGCACTCCCATTATCACTCGTGTTTTCTTTTACCTTCAATTTTTTTACGTGGCTCCGCGACAAAACCGATCTGGCGTTTTATCGAGGACAAACGACGGAATTGGTGGACGGGGGGGTCGAATCGATCATCAATCGTTCGGAGAAAAAACACTTCGTATTTTGCTGTTACTGCGGAGATATTTTTTTATGAGGGCGCTTTTTTTTTTTCATGTCAAGCAACGGGACTCATTGTCAATATCGGAAGAAAGGATTGAAAGATACGAAGAATATCTTGAAAAGAGAGTCATAGGACCTCAGTGCGTAGCCAAAATTGTTCGGTACTCAAATTCCGTTACGCGCCCATTGAAGCTTGCATCTTCCAAATACAATTGAGATGAAACTTTTGAATCGCAGAAATCTTTTTTTTCGTACATTTAGGCTAAATATTAGAAAAAATATTAAATATTATTTTGTGATAAAATTGCTGTTTATAATTATTGAAAACGAAGAAAAATAATAAGAGAAATTTGTCTTAAACTGTTTGTCAAATGTTCTAATAAAAAGCTAAAAGTTTGTGACTGAGTGACTAAAATTATTCTGCTGTCCTACATGCAGACACAATCGAGTCAACAAAGGCCTGCAGACCTTTGCATAATTAGTTAAAGCAGTTAGAACGCATGTAACGATTGGTGGGACGTTCACATAGCGATTACTAGACCAACCGTCATGGTGGCATGACAATGACCCGTATAACAGCGTCTTACGTTTACGAAATATTTTCTCGAAAACTCTACCAGGCACGAGAATTTCACAACGCCGTTTTTCTTCGTAATAAAACATGGATTAAGGGTGACGTGAAATAACTTCTACTCACTTTTCAAGTGTCGTTTCCCTATTTCGGTGGATTGCCGTTTGTAATTGCTCGTAGTTCCTCTTTGAGGAATATTTTAGCTCACCTGCCATCCTCCATTTTTTAAAGGAACGAAAAAAGAAGAAATAATAGGTCAGGAAAGATTTTTCGTTGTGCCCTAACGTCGAAAACTTCAACAGCGTGTTTATTCTCAAATACCTTTTGCGCATTATCTGAGACCTGTAACTCTTTCGCAGTAGATCGGAGCTGACAGAATACCGAATCTGAATTTTGTTTGATCGATATACCACGTTAGTGCTGCATAGTTTGATTGATCTACGACGTTAGTGCTACAAGTACAACAGAATCTTGAGTTCACATGACTGCACACACTGAGTGAAACGTCCATGTCACTTACAACAACGGCCCATTACGAAAGCTGGTATGACTACCCGGCTGTAGTTGATTGGCAGGGCAATTACTGTATTACAACCACATTACAATTGCCGTGCCAATAAACATATTACGCTACTCCATGTTCACGATAATTAAAAGGCTGAATCGTGCCGCAGAACAATTATTTTCTCCTTCCAAGGGATGAAAGTAACCAAGGCCATTCGTCACGACCGAGATCCTCGTTACAACAAACAAGTTCCTTCTCCTTTTCTCTTGGCGTTGCCTTGCGTGACGAATTTCGATTTTACGCCTCGACAAAGCCGAGTTTTTCCACCACTGTTGAAACAAAAAACGAGTGATTTTTCCTTATCGCTCTTGTTCCCCAAGTGACTTGATCCCAAGTATTTATGTTTTCTTTCGTCTCGCAGCGTGTGATGCTGAACGGCCAGGTAAGTTAGAAGGGGAAACCCCGGAGGAAAAGCGAGAGTGTGAAAGTGAGAAATGTGTTGAGTAAGAAAGGATGCCCCAGCTTCGTCCATGCTATAAATGATTTTTTTTTTCATGGATAAAGATTTTTAATACGGTTCAAGGTCTTTTACCAACGTTGCCGTGCCTTTTCGCTTTGTTTTTAATACGTACATGTAGAGCCCTATAATGGGGTATGAGGGAAAGGAGATGCGAAGAATTTACGTCGCGGGAGATCTTTTCCGAAACTTTTTTCTCGTTTGTTTCCTACTCCATGTGCGGACCATGTGGATATAACGTATATATATATGCATAAAGCGAAGGACGACAAGGATGACGAAACGTTGACGATGCTGACTCCATGACATCCGTGACAAAGCTTATTTTATATGTACCGTATCCCCTGTACGACACGCTCTCTCGTACGCGCTTTCCTCACTCTTGTCAAGGAACCAGAAATAAACCGTATGTCGTTTTGGGCATCATGCTCGGTAATTGGAACACGCCGTTACTTAAATTACGATTTTTAGACGAAGCGTTAGCAGTGCTAATCTCACCTCGAGCCGAGAGCTCTATTTTTCGCCTTTTCCTCACCATCCAAATGCCTTCTTTAAAGAAAAAAATATATATTTAGAGTTCGATCAAGCCTCTCAAAAATTCAAATTTTGATTAAAAAATCGATTATAATTTTTTTTTTCGTCCACTTCTCGCCCATGCATTTTACGCTTTATAATTTTTTAAACAACCTCGCGACAGCTCTAGCCATAATTTTTTTCATCAAATTTACCTCACACTTTTAACCCAATAAAACGACCTTCAATTTTGTTTGTAAGACAATGGACAAGAGCTGTACATACCTATATCATGAGAACAAAGATTATAATTCTTGGGTTAGGAGTGTGAGGCAAATTTGAAAAAACTTTTTCTGAAGAAAAAACGGATTAGATGTTTCAAAATTTTTACAAAGCGTTAAATTTATGAGTGAGAACAGTAAAAAAAATAGAGAAAATATGAAACTCCGAAGCTTTTGGGTAACCACTAAATATTCATTGACCGACTAGAGCTTTCGCGAGGTTAATTTAAAAACTATGAAGCGTAAAATTCATGGGGTCGCGAAGGCGACGAAAAAGAACGATTTTTTTGTTTGAATTTTTGGGAGGCTTGAGCAGCCTCTAAATATTTACTGACCGCTCGCAGCTTCCGCGACGATTTTTTTCTTTCAAGAAGATAATTGGATTGCGAAAAAAAGGGGGGGAAATAAAGCTCACAATTTTGCCACCCTACCATACATGCAAGTTAAACTCGAAAGCGGCATGTTCAATCATAGATAATTCTTTTTCCGATGATAATTCGAAGAACTGAAAATTCGGGAGAGAGCAAGAAATCGGTAGGTCAGGGTGCGATGTGGAAATCTTCGCAAGGTCGCTGGTTCCTTGTGTCGAGTCTATTACAAAGAGAGTCGGTAAAAAAAAATGTTGAAGCCTCCCAAAGAGTCTAAGAACGAAGAATGAACCTTCATCAGAATGCTCTCTTTGTTCGTCTCTTGTACACTAGGCAATATATATAGGTACATAGCAAAGGAAGAAATTGATTTCGCGCTCTTTTCTGTCGAAACTGCGTTATAATCCCGTCACGAATAATCGCTGTGGCCTCTTCTTTTTCGCGTGCTTAAACTTCAGAACACGGCTCCTCGACGATTGTTGGCAATTTCGGGCGCACAATTGACTCTCGTGAGCAACGATAATCACCGTTCACAATCACTTTTGTTCCAAGTGTAACGAAACTTCAACGGCCGAGCGAGTAACGCTCTTTTTTAAAGCAATTTCCAGATGCTTGTTTCTCCTAACGCGATTTTTTCCGTAGTCATTTTCGAGCTTACCGAAAGCTGGTCTCGCAATTTCGAGTTCGCGGAAAATGACGAACAAAATACACGAAAAGGTATTTCAGTAAAATGTAGTCTTCTTGACTTTCAGAGCAAGAAAGAATAGGAAGGGGAAGGGCAAGACGGAGATGCAGGGTAAGATGAATCAAAAGTCTAGCTACTAACTAGTGTGTGCGAGCACAGAGGAATTTGAAGGGGGTCGGCTGGGAGGTAAATGAGCGTGGAAGTATCAACTGTGGCGGAAGCACGCTTCTCGAGTGAGAAAACAGTATCGATTTTTTGAGAAAAAAAACGATCAAATTTTTGGTTAAGTTTACCATCGTTTCGGTTAATTTGAGTTGTCGGTATTGATGAGAGACAGGTAAGTTAACACAATGAAAGTACTAATATTATTAACCCTTTAGCTGCCACCGTAGCAAATTTGCTACGTTCACTTTGACCCCGTCGGTAAAAGCGTGTAAGGACTATACGGCGGACAGGCTACTTCACAATTCCATCAATGTATGCTAGATGCAGCTAGAAATGCTGGAATAGCTTGAAATTCAAACGTCAACACATGAATTATGTTAATATGGCAACAATGTTGTGAAAATTTACGACGCTTGCATCTGCTGCCAGTTTTTGTCCAAAAAAGTAAGTAAATGCACCTTCTTGAAACATTTTGTGATAGAATTGCGTAAAGGAAGCTTGACTGGATGAACTAGGCTTCGAAGATTGTTTTATTGAATTAGAATAGTAGTTCGAGCCGACAGTGTGAAAATGTTAGTAGGAAATTTGCTACACTGGCCATTCGGGTATGTAGAATGCCAAAATGTTGACTTCACGTTGTTATTTTCAATATTTTATTTTTTAACGCATGGCGTGTATGCCGAAGAGAAACGGGCAAAAACGCAAGGAGCATGAGTCTAAAAGAATTCCGATATTCCGATGTGAACGAATTGATGAAGCGCGGTAAACATAAGCGTGGTCGTATTCCAAGTCTTGAAACGTTGATTACAAAAAACCACACTCCGCGAGGCGCTAGACCACACGAAACAAGTTCGAACTGATGGTATAGGGCACTGGCCTCTTTTTGACGAGCAAAGGCAGCAATGCAGGTATTGCAAGTCAGGTATTTCAAAAATCAAATGCTGCACATGCAACGTGCACCTGTGCCGGAACGCAAGGAATGCTTTTACATTTTGCACTGTAGCTAATGCTTCTGTAAGATTATTCTAGCCATACTATTGTAATCCGATAAGATAAGTAAACATTTATTTCAGCTTTTTCGAAGATCTGAAAAATGTCATAATTTGTATCCCCGAACTGCCAATGTAGCAAATTTTCTACAGTCCGAAAATACTACTTCCAGGCCCTTATCGACAAAATTATGGTGGGACATTCATATTCAACCCTTTTTTAGCCATACTACCAGAGGAAATTGTTTTAAGCCATCCAGCAATAGGCGTGGCCGTTAAACGGTTAATATAATAAGAACGGTTTGTCAGAAATTTTCAAGGTTGGGTGATTTTGTATTGATCCATTAACTGTCTAATAGGCCATGATGAATGCAAGCTATCGCAAAATCGCTATAATTAACAACGTACTACTATATGCGTTAAAGAGACGCGTTGAAGCTATAAGAGAGGGTGAAATGAAACTAGTGGAGCCCTTTTTTTGCTCTTCAACCGGTCTTCATAGGTTACTGGGTAAAAAATATTATTTTCTACTTTTTAGTACATTAAATAAAAGCTTGTTTTTCAAACATTTTTTTAAATGTAAATTGTTTTCTACCTTTGAGTTTCCGATTGATTTTACTAATTATTTGTTTCTAGTAGTTTACTAATTTACAATTTTGTACGCGAGGAACATGGAATGCTTGTAAAAAATCACAGGGATTAAACTTACGACTACTTGCTGCATATGAACTTTTCATATACAAGCACAGGCGACTACGAATTTGTTTGTATGGGTCACTGGGATTTTATATGGATGATTAGATATCGTTAATTTTGAATGAAAAGTTGAACATTTGATGGATATTTGTTTTAAGTTGAATCATGCATTGTCACCTTTTAAGATGCATGTTTGCAACATTTTCAGAGTTCTAAGTAGTCGGGAAGTGGGTGAAATGTCGATTTTCCGTTTGGCATCTCACAGAAAGTCAAGTCAAATGAAAGCTTGTAAAAATAGCACGCAGTTGAAATGAAAAATCGTTTGAACCCCTCTATTTACTAGTGGTTAGTACTATATTCTATTTATAGATAAAAATAATGATAATAGTCAAAATACTCTGTAAAAACGAAAATATTTTTTTTCATACGTTCGAACTATTTTATAGATTAGTTTATTGGAATCTTTTGAACATCAGAAAGCCTATCAGTGTCCTTGTACTAAGAAGAACAATGCATTTTTTTTAATACGGCACGCATAAGGGTCCAGCCGAACGGGCATCATCGTCACCATCAAGCAGTACATTACCGAAGCAGACTTTCGACGTTTATATGCGACACATACGACGCAGTTGTATCAAGCAAAGCATATGCTCCAGAGAGATATCACATGTGCTCGTGTCCCTTCTTCATCGTGTCTCTCTACACAAATGGTATATATGAGCTATATAGGAAAGGGCAACAAAAGGAAGGGTGAAAAAAAACTATCTTGGGTATGTTCGTGGCACACTATCCGTGGGAAGTAAACACATTTCGGTCGGCAAATGACTCTCCACGTTTTATGTTAATTAATAATCTCCGGCTTCCTTCGATTGATTAGTTATTCTACACAATTGGCCCCTTGCAAATAAATATACATTCAATCTTTCTCATTATTTTATAAGCTTGTTTATTGAGGTTTCGTGTAGTCTATGAGGTACTTAATAATTTTGTCCCACTTCTCCCCCACCCCTATGGCTATAAGCCTTAAGTTTTTTAAGTGAAAAATGATTCCTGGCGATTTCGGCACTTTTGACTAAAATGACTGCGATTGTTGCAAAGTAATTCGTTTCGTTGAAAAAAAAAAAAAAAAAAAGGAAAACTGTTTTTCGATTCGACGAAGTTTTATCTCCGGTATTTTCAACTCAGTACTAAAAATGTACGTGTCAAAAGAAATGGTTTCTGTCAGTGCGATAAAAAATGTCTACAGTCTCCGAAGTTTAGTTCTGAGATTTTTTGTAAAGAATGTTAAATTAAAAGAGCGGTATTTTTTACCTGCTGGTTGCATTCCCAAAAAGGGAAAAAAATTTGCAGTTTACATCGTTGGAATACAACGACTTTTTATTTTTTCTTCATCCTTTTATTTTCCTAGTTAATTATTGTCAAAAATATTTTTTTGCAGATTGAGCTCTTAATAAGATCTCTAATAAGGATACGTAAAAACATATAAGTGATTTCCATCGTCTAAATCGGTAAAAAAAAATGATCAATCGACAAAATGAATTACCATTGCACTCCAACGATGCAAACTTCGCTATTGTACGGTATAGACGAGCATAGCAATCTATTTCCCGCCCAAAAGTGTATGACGAGTGAAGAATCGTCGAAGCTTGCCTTGGTGTTCCTTGGCTTCCCGCGCTTTTTTTCCACCGCGTTTGCGAGACCGCGCGATCTCGGACTCAAGTGGAAACGTTACACTTGGATGGTGCACTGCTCGACCGATGCGAGATTTTCAGGCAAAAAGCGTCCGGACCGGGGTTTCCTCCCGCGCAAATTATCTCCGTCTGCTGGTTTACCGACCGTGGAGAAATCTCGGCCAGACTCGGAGGAGAACGAACGAAGGGCCAAGGGCCCGAGAGCTCGAAAGATCGAGAATCGTGAGCCGATAAAGTCGATTTTCCAAGATTTCTATCTCGCAAAATAAAATGCAGAACCGACATTTCTCCACGAATTCAATCGTCGTCATTCGTACAGACAGAAAATTCATTCGGAGATTCTTCGTTGTCATAGCGAATAAAAAAAAAACTACAAGGGAAATACAGAAGAAATGTCATTTCGGAATGGGGAGCGAGTTTTATTTTTGCCCAAGGCGAGTTTCGAGGGTTCCCCCGTTTTTTGCGCGACAGGAATGACAAGGCGAAATACGGAAATGTCATATTCCGATGAAACGGAATTTGGACGATTTTTCTCAAGCCCAAAAAGAGAACGAAAAAAAACCCAATGAAAAGGACTTGACATTTCGAAGGGACAAAATTCGGTTTTGACGTTTTTCTCATCAAACGCCTCTCCCGGCAACGTCATCTACCCTTACGACTTTTTCAATGATCGTTAACGCGCGGGAGCAGTCAAGCTGAGAGGAAGGACTCCCCCCACCCGCAAAATAAACGAAAAAAATTAAACTAAAAAACAGTGACTGCAGCTTCACCGCGGTCTCGTATATTAATTTGGTGAGAAGGAAGTTACGGCAAAGCTCACACACACACACGTGGCATGGAAAAATATGAGTGGCATCCTACTGCACCCTTCGACTCCAGCGTCTTCTCCTCGAACCGCGTGCAACGATGAGGTGCACGCAGCAGGAGGAGAAAATCAAAAAGTTCTCGATGAACGCACTAAAAATAGATGAAACGAGGGGGCGCCCCGAAGCCCACCGGATCTTCATCGACGTGTGCATGAAAGGGGGGTCAAAAAGTCTCTCGTGTGGGGAATTGAAAACGGAAGGACAAGCGGCGCGTAAAACGTGTCACAAATCGATGGCACATGGCTCGTGCCCGGCGTTTGTCTCAAAAAGCATTGAGAACATAGGGGAGATTTCCCCAAAGGCACGGGGAAAAGGTGCAAGAAAGTACGAGGGGAACCAAGATCGAGGAAAAGTCAAAGGTTAAGGTGTGTCTTCGTCTTGGCTTCGAAACTTATGTACGACAACTGCATATACGTGTGCGTTCATATATATATATATATATATATATATATATATATATATATATATATATACACACACACCATGATATATATCATATCATATCATATCATATCATATATATATGCATTTTTAAAGCTCTGAATTACGCCACTCGAGTGCGTTATTTATGAAGCCCAACAACTTTTATATGTATATCTTTTATAAAATTCTCAAAAAAATCGCGAAAATAGCCTTTTTTCGTGGGTCCAAAGTGGACTGGCCCCTAAATTGCCCTTCATTTTTTTTCCCATTTGGAACCTCGCTCTGCACGCATTCGTTTGAAATCGTTTTCTTTTTTGAAATGTCATTCGATTTATGAAGCTCCGATTATTTTTTAATTTTTTGCAGAATTTTAAAGTCGGACCATTGAGTTTCGGGAGTTTTTTCGTACCCTCCCTTTTTCAATATTCCCTTTGCCTCTTTTTTCGTACCTTCTTCAAGTGCACTTTCCGAGAAAACTAATCGAGATATCGGGACATATCGAGTGGCATTCTTCAAGTCTACCAAAATCCTTAACTCAAACAAGACCGGCCTGGTGTAAGGCTGTTTGAAATTTCAGGATTTGGAAAATTGTCGAAAAGTGGCGTAAACTGGAGAAAAGAAGCTGAGGGTTGCAGGCGAAATAAATAATGAATTTGTAATCCGAGGGTGAAAATTTATCGAAACGGGCTTCAGTGAAAAAAAAAATTGAAAGTCCAAATGTCTTTCTCATTTCAGCCAAAAATAAGTGTCTTCGCTGAATCGTTGCTCGTGTATTTTCCATTTCGTTTTGATACTTCACCTCAGGTGCACTCTCTTCGTAACCGTTTTTTTTTCCTGAAAAAATGCCTTTCGATTCATGAAGCTCTGATTTTTCCGATTTTTGCCAAAATCGAGAATTTGAACCATCGCCATTCGCGATCTTTTCCATGCCAATGATAGAATCTTATACTCTGTGATCAAATTTGACCCGGACTGGTTAAAAAGACAACATTTTTACGTATTTTAATACAAATCTTTATTATCGCCTTCAAAATAGGTTCTTTTGGAGGCAATACAAGCATGCCAACCGTTAATCCAATTTTCCATACACTTCTTACACGGGCCTCGGCCGGGATGGCCGTTAGGTATTTCAGCGAATTTCTTTTTACGGCCTCAATCGACTCATGGCGCGTTCCCCGGAGCGGATATTTGATTTTCGGAAACAGGAAAAAGTCACAGGGAGGCCAAATCTGGCGAGTATGCGAATGTCAAAGAAGGTTGCACGAAACTTGAAAAAGTTAATTTTACCGATTCGGTTTACGCGCGCAGTTTAAATGAACCAGCCCGGGTCAAATTTGATCACAGGGTATACGGAAAAATGTGTCTGCATTCGTATGTCCATGAGGTTGTTTGTGCGTATACACGTATATAGTACTTAGAGAATGCAATATGCAGGAATTACGACAGTGGCAGACTTCCGGAGGAAGCCAGTTGAACGCACTCTCCGTGACATTCGCCCTTAGGCCTTTAGAAGAGAAACGTAACGGCGCGGGCTCTCTCTCTCTCTCTCTCTCTCTCTCTCTCTTCCTCTCGCTCTCTCGCTTTTTTCTTATTTTCCTTCCCTCTATCCCTCTCGCCCTCTCGCTTTTTCTTATTTCCATTCTCACTCTTTTTCCTTCTCTCTCTCTCGTTCAACGAGTTTAACCCTCTTAAACGAAAGATGAAGAGAACGGAGCAACTTTTCTCTCGCACTTTTGCCATCTCCGATTCCTATTGCAGACCGAGTCAGCTGAACCGCGGGCATCCAATTAGCGTGTAGTTGCGGCAAGCATTTTATACACGCGCGCCCCCTGCCTTCGGAGTAACGAGAGTGGTGAGGACAATTACTCCAACTCGATAACGCCAAATTTTACATAACAACTGCTAAATTTTGTATGCCATAACAAAATTATACTATTTACGGGAACCGACACTGGTGGCTGGGCGGTCAGGGTTCGACTCCGGCGGTACTCCGAGTTAAGCAGCATTGCGCATGGCCTAAACTTGGAGCGGTGTGACCGCTTAGCCCTGCACCAGCTGCAGCGCTACGACCAGCGAGCGGAAGGCCGATGCTTCTGATACCTTGGTGTAGATACTTGAGTTGAAGTCTGTGCATCAGAGCATTAGAAGAATATATAACGTTAGGATAGATTAGCTAACGGTAATACGTAAAAACCCGCAACCCTATACGTGGGACTCAGGAATTAATGCTATTTAGTTACAAATTAATAGTTATAAATTAAATAATGCTTTAAATAATTAAAAATGCTTAAATAATTTAAATTCAATAAATTAAATGCTCTTTAGTTGTAAGTGAATAGCTATAAATTCAATAGAGCTTTAAATCTTTAAAATTAAATGAATTAAATGCTCTTTAGTTATAAGTGAATGGTTATAAATTCAATAGAGCTTTAAATCTTTAAAATTAAATGAATCAAATGCTATTTAGTTATAAATTAATAGTTATACATTCTATAATGCTTTAAATAATTCAAATTAAATAAAGTAAATGCTATTTAGTTATAAATTGATAGTTATAAATTAAATAATGCTATTTAGTTGTTCCAAATTTAACCTACCCTAAAAAATGTGTTCTCGGTACTTTTCTCGTAGCCTGCGAAAATCGTTTTATTTCGTGATGAAAACAAAAAGTCAAATTCACAGCTTCGAATTGGCTGTTCAAGTTTGCACCATTTAATTGGAACGAAAATTGGTTTTTTATATTAGGACGTTGAATAAGTTCTCGCTGTTTTCCAACAGATGCCGTTACCAGAACTGCGTGCATGTACTTTATGATGGTAACGCAGCTATAAAAAAGTACTATAAGCTAACTTGAAATTCAATGTATGTTATGTTGCCGAAGTGAAAACAACTTTGATTTTTTCATAGTGTTAAACATGTCAAATTTCGTGCCAAAAAAGAGTATTTGTGGGGAATTTCACTGCACTTTTTTATTTTAAAAAATCTACAGCTGAAGCACACAGAATTTTTGTTGAGGCTTATGGCGACCATGCTCTGTTGGAAACAACGTGTGGAGATTGGTTTAGACGCTTCAAAAATAATTATTTCAATGTGTCGAATTGAAGGCACTACTTTACGAAGACTCATGTCAGACGCTAGCTGAACTTGCAGAATCATTAGGAGTTGATCACCCAACAATTTCGAAACGTTTGAAAGCATTAGGAATGATACTTTTAGACAAAGCATTCATTTTCACGACAAAACTGCGAGAACTTATTCAACGTCCGAATAGTCTTCTCATTGCTCCATTTGGATTACTATACAAAAGCTAGATTTGCACATTCAGGTGCATCCTTCTCTGACGAAGATCCTGAAAGAATCGTTCGAATAATTTCCATAGCCTAAGTCAGCCCGCAAGAAAATTGGACAATGAAAAAAAAAAATCGTTTTCACTGCATTCCAGCCACACAATCTTCGACATCATCGAAATTTGCACGCGTAACGTCACGATCATATGGACCACAGCAGGTAGCATTCATATTTTGCCAAACTGACTGACATGTTTCTTTTGTTCTCCAATTTAGCCTTTTTAAATAATTATTTCGGAGATTTCGTTGGTTTATTCATAAACGAGGTACGATGAAACTCCCGAGGAAGTGTTTCGAGCAAAGGGGGAGCTGAGGAGAAGCGCGTACGATATGGAGGGCCGTCAAGACATATACGTATATGTATATATAATTAAGGGAGTCACGGAGGAAGCGCCTTCAGCTGTGATTCCTTCCTCCGGCTCTAACTACTGGATCTGTATACGTGTATGCCTATGCATGTGTGTATATATATACACATACCCTCGGGAGAATATCCTACTTTTTCCCCGTTTCAACGTTTCTTCTCATCCTGTTACCGGCTCTCAATAAAAGCAGCACTGACGTTGAAGCGACTCGTTTCTCCGCGTTTGCTTTGCCTCCTCCATCTTGCACACACACACACACACACCCGCGCACACACACACGCACACACACACGCACGCACACACACACACATGTGGCTCTACACATAAATATATAAGCTATGATATTACGGCTGCACGTGCGACGTGGATTTAAATCGGAGGAAAAAAAAGAGGCGGCGGAAGCCTTATCCATGTAAATACACCACTTCCGCGAGTCTACGACCCTGACGGAGACCACAAGATTAATCGTAGTTTTTCAACGTACAATCTCGTTCCTATAAATTAAATCTACTGGGTAATAAGTGTGTGGGTCTGTCGATGTATGAAACGCTGTGACTTATACGATCGCTGTAACATCGAAAAGCAGTTTAACGACGTGATGATGTCCTGACAATGTCACGACAAAGTATTCGAGAGAAATACTATTGAACAATTCGTCTCCTCCGATGACTACTCTTCGGAGATTAATCGATATGTGACGGCTGAAGGCTGCATAGTTGGAATGCAAAGCAATTTTTTTTCAAATCTTCGTACTTTTATCGTTATGCATATTGTTTTTGGCAAATTTAGGTCGTAGATCTCTAATAACCAACCTAGAAAATGGTTTGAGCAATATCTAAAGCCTAAATCAGCCGAAAAATATTGGGCCATATGAACAAATCCATGTACGTTGCATTTCATCGATGCAACCTTCGAGGTCACTGATAAACTATGATTCCGTATGAAAGAATAAACGTATTTAGGAAATAAAGTTAGAAGATTGACACAACGAAAAATGATTTAAAAAAATCATCGACAACATTCATATCTCTCGATTACGTAACAGCTTAGGCATAATTTTATGGATATAAAACGATAACTTTTTATACAGAGTGTGAGGAAGGTCGATGCCTTAAGCGGGTGATAGGTCACCTTGTTAGGAACATATCTAACCTAGGTTACCTTAGTCCAAAGTCTAAGGATTTCGAGTTACCATGGTAAGTATGATTTTTGGAAAATTTCCCAAAATTAGGTACTAACTCGTTCATAATGTTCAAACAGACAATAATTGGTAACTAAAAACTTGTTTGCGTCTTAGCTTAATGTGTATTCAATCGACAAACACCAGTGCCATCATCTGTATCCACGCAACTAACTATATGGGAGGTGGTGAATAATTAAAAACTTGTCAAAGAATAAAGATACCTCTTTTGTTTATGCTGTTTTGGTAAATATTCGGAAGTGGGGCTTCCTGCTAGAATCAGGCTAATTTTCTGCCAGGATTCAAACTAACTCAAACAACCCCAAACAAACCCAAACAAAAATTAGCCTGATTCTAGCAGGAGCTCCACCTCCGAATATTTACCGCTATTTTTTCAAAAATAGCATTAACATAAGAGGTAAACGAGTTAGTACCTAATTTTGGGAAATTTTCGAAAAATCATACTTACCATGGTAACTCGAAATCCTTAGACTTTGGACACTAAGGTAACCTAGGTTGGATACGTTATTGCTAACGAGGTGACCCGTCACCCCCTTGAGGCTTTGCATCGACCTTCCTAACACCCTGTATAGATATACAGTATATGTCTTTCAAAAATAATTCGTACGCATCTCTTGATTTTCGAAAAACTTGCAATGATCGAAAACAGCTAGTGTTCACAGGATTCCCGAATGCTCGTTTTTTTTCAAGATTTTTTGTTTCTTATTTCGCTCTCCTCAACGCTCCGTTCAACTTGGTGAACGTCCTGTTAGACGAGGGATCCACCAAAGCCCGGGAGATACCCCAGCGAAGACTAAATATAAATTTTCTCCTGATACGCAGACGCAGTTCCGGGGCACACGCATGGGCACGCGATATCGGGGCGAAAGGATTCCAGGAGACGAGAATAACATGCGCACAGGATGCATGTAAATATAGTACATGGTGAGAGACCACGAGGGGAACGCATCGTGATACTATTTTTAGGATTTAACCGTTTTCTCTGCTCACGTATAAACGAGATTTATACCAATACTGTTTAATGCCCAACAGTTTATAGGCTGACATACACTACTACTATGGGCCCCCCGCTCGTTCCAAAGACCAATTCGTTTCTATTCTTTGATGACATTTTGTCCTCGAGATACAAAAAGTGCTATTACTCTGGAGAATAAAAAAATAAAAAAAAAAACCTTTCCAATGTCTCCATCGCCGATTTTATGTTATCAAGCATTTCCATAAATATAATTAACTAAAAAGCAATTTTTATTTTTAAAGAAACGTGACTATGTTATTAAAAATATAATTGAGTTAAGAAAGTTGTTGTGACATTAATTACATTAAGTATAAAAAATATGTAATACGTCTATTGACTACGAAAACTGGTGTGGAGCAACTAGTGATGAGTTTTCGATAAAGTTAATTCGTTTTTTGAGAATCGTTTCTAAAGAGAAACGATTTTCAAAAAACGAATTAACTTTATCGAAAACTCATCACTAGTTGCTCAATATATACACAAAAAAGAGTAAAAACATTTATTTGATGATTTTTTACAGTAAAAAATAGCAGCACAATCTGCTCATAGTCATCTCCATTGGTGAAGCTAAATTTGCGAATATTTAAGATTGTACTTGGAACAAGATACGAAAATATTTAAAAACTTAAAACACAAAACACAAAATACTTAAGAAGTACCAATGAAGTTTGCCGAACATCGAAAAATCCTTTTTGCAGTTAAGGTAAATGTCCCAATTATTGATCAGGTCCCAATTATTGAACACTATCTTGTATTTTTATTATTTCTCATTCACCTGCATGCATTTACTTATTTATCAAAATTTCATTACATATATGGAACTTTTAGCTATCGAAATGTTACCTTACTTGTGCAAAAAAGTTTTAATCAATATAGAAAAAAATTATTTAATCAGCAACGGTGACCCGATTTGACGTCTCGTGGTAACTGTTTATCGTTTTTGCTAAGACGCGCCGCTACATGCGTAAGGGCATAAAAAATTCAAAAACTGTCACATCTCAAAAAGTAAAGGCGTTTCAGGTTCCTCAGACAATTTCTCACAAATAACAATAAAAAAAAAAATTTAATTAATTATTTGTTAAAAAATACGGTGTTCGATCATTGGGACATAGAAAATGCCGTGTGTCCCAATTATTGAACACTCGAATTCTCCAAGATGGCGTCATTAAACCCATCAAAACATCGAGACAGTTAACGTGTGACAGATCGTGTGAATCGAATTTTTTTTAAACAAAAACTGTAAGTTCCTGAATAAACTTACCTTTATTCTTTTTAATAACAACTCTAACATCGTCAAATATATGTTTTATTTGTATTTTCGTGCAATAAACATAAAAACAAAAGTAAAAAGAGAATATAACCTAAATGTAACCTGAAAATACGAATGTAATGTTCAATATTTTTTGCTCTGCGATATTTCAGGGACAAAATTTTCTCAATAAAACGGCATAAACATGGCGACAAAAAGTAACCAATGGCAGTGTCATAATGCAAAAATTGAGAAAGTCCCTTAAAATCGTCCTGTACAATTCGTCAAGCTTCGTTCCGTGACAATAACACAGAGGGACCTGGGGAACCGAGATAGGGGGGTTGCAACCGCAAAAATACGGGCACAGTTGGTCCAACCCGAGGGAATTCATCGTAGCGTACAATCTACGTGTTCGCACACGGAATGCATATGCGAAAGGGGCAAATTCGTGTTACGACGAATTCGATGCATACGCATAACGATTGAATGCACGTTTGAGGCCTGCGCAAATCGATCGATCGTGTATACACTGCCTGATTTTCAATATACCCCTAGCTATGGTACACATGGGTGAAGCACGAATATAGAGAATAGTCCGAAGGCCGAAGAGAAAAGTGATACATGGAGCAACGAGTGTGGGCCGTACATGTACGCCCACATATGCTCAACGATGTAAACGAGACGGAGACACAGACCGCACATCCCGAGTCGAAATTTAGCCCCTCCTTTGAATGCTCGAGAACCTATGTCCTTTGTAACGCACAGACCGCCGCCGCCGCCCTCCTTTGACTCCCCTTTTACCTATATGGAGAAATTTGCACCGTTGGCGACCCTCCTTTAGCCCTACTGAACCTTCTATTCAACCTCCTGAGCCTCCTTTAGGCCTATGGCTCTGCGAGCCACCGGTGAAAGGAGTCAAAGGAGAGTTAATAGGGCGAAAGGAGGTTTAAAAAAACTATGGCTGACTATATCATACAAATTTAAGCGAATTCCGTTCAATAGTTTTTGAGATATCATGAAAGCCTATTCGAAGAGTGCAGTTTTCAGAAAAACGTGTTTAAAAGTTCAAATACGATTTACACAAAGAAAATGATGACTCACCATCAGTCTGCTATGCCGGGTCCATATAACGTGCATACATTTTGTGCAATTTGTGCAAAAAAAATTTTTCGATTTTTCGGACCTGTCACGTGAGATGATTACCTCGAAGTTTTTTTTTAAGACTTATTTCTCGACGAAACGCGACTAGTTTCAAAACTGCAAAGCGAACCTGGGACCAGATGTATTGATATAGGTTTTCCGCAGTTTCCCTACACCCATGTCAGAAATGTCATGATGAATCCGATAAGTTGGCTGCGGGCGCAAGGTGGGGATGAGGAATTAAGGTAGTATGTGGACGAACCTCCTCATTAGAAAGAAAATTGATTTTTTTACATACTGTAGTATAGACATACAGAATGACGTCCGCGAAAACTCTCCATGCCTTACCGGCTAAATACAATAGTAATTAATTCACGAAATCAATGCATTCAACCCGCACCTTATAGAGAATCCGTGCGGATCAAACATCTGAACGGAAATAATAATAGTTCGCGATTAGATCGGAGCTATGCGAAAAGCGATAAATAACAAGAAAACTGTCGCGGTCACGTATGTTCCATGGAAAATATAGGTTACGGGACATATCGAGCAGATATTATCGATTGAATCGACTAATTTTTGCACCCGCCAGCCGCGTCTGTCGTGTCTCCCTTTACAATGTGTACATTTCACACGCACTACAAAAACACACGCTTACACAAACGCTAAACAAACACACACTTGACATTTATCGAAAGCACCTGAGTACATCGTTGCCACGGATATTGCTAGAATTATGAAATGGCGGGCTGTGACAACTCAAGTCAAATCTGATTGTTATTTTAATACTTTATTTTGATAATATGATACACAATTATCACATACATTTCTCAAATAATTATTTTTCTTATCATGTTTATTATTATACCCAAATGTATAATACATTTTATCCTTTTCAGATTCGATCATTTATAGATCTTCTGTTGATTAGTCAATCCGCTAGTACTACTTTAAATATGGTAGAAATGCCATAAAGAGGAAGACGCCGTACAATGGAATCTACGATACTAAACTTTTTAAGCTGGATATACCTTTTTAAGATAAGATTTATACATTTCTAAGATTTGTATATCTATGTATTTTGTTTAGAAAATTCAACCTACAGAACCCGATGGGACCCATTGAGAATGCTATTGAATTCTGTTCAATAATGCAGGAATCCTTTAGGATTTAAATTGGTTTCCTACATTGGATTCCGATGGGGAGTCCCTACAAGAATCCAACGTACGAGGGTTACATTTTAGTATAGGGACCCAGTTCGCTCACCCATTGGATCCATAGCAGGAAGTAGGGCTGAGGAACCCAATTGGATCCCTATGACAATTTCTACACGCGAAGTAAAATAATAAAAAGATTCTTCCCTGCATACCAATTATGCAAATTCCAACAGCGTATGCTTCGTACAAGGAAAACTCCTAAACCGCATTTTGACGATACAAAGTTGAAGTGACTTTCGTATCGCACGTATCGAACCTTCAACCCTGCGCCAACTGATCCTGCGCAAACTAAAAAATCCCGAATCTCCCTCGTGTATCGTAAAGAGTAAAAAAGCATAAAAAAAATTAACAAACTCTTGTTTGTATAGGAAGACATCCGGACTGTCTGTCGTTTCCTCTCTCTTTTCCTTGACGATGCGTGGCCCATTCGAAATATAGAATACGGAAGTGAGAGCGAGGGAGACAGAGGTGCCGGGAGACAGGGGATGGAAGAGACACAGAACAAGGGAGAGGGATCAGAACTCGATGTTGAGCTCTCCATACATACCACTACCCTCTCTGGGCTGCCCTTTTTCAAGCTATATATATATATGTGTGTCTGCGAGAGCCATAACAATACGTGACGGCACGAGCCAAAGTCCAAGAGGGTTGGAGACCTACAATACCCAGCCCCTATACGGTGCCCGTAGATACATAAGCCGCTGGCAAAAAAGGCAGTAACCCACACAAAATTGAACGAGTTACGCCCTTTGCGTTTTCAATGAATCGACTCATATGGACGGAACGTCATACATCATAGTGCATTGGCTCTATAATCGCACGCACATTATGAAAAAATAGTCTGATATCTAGTGCTCAGGCGTAAATACGAATACATGCATACGTGCATTTATAATATTATGCGCGAGTTTCTATATGTGGAGTTTTTCAGGTAGAGTGGGACCAGCCTGGAAAAAGGCACGTTTTGAATTTATGCAAACCCTTTAGTGCCTGGGGTATTTTATTTGACACGTTCAGACTGCTGCTAAAAAGTGCCAGTCGATAGGTATTCGTAATTTATCGGGCTCGATGCACCGATCTATCAGACATAGCCTCTAGGCGTTGAAACAACTCGCTACCTGACGTTACCACTGGAAGGTAAATGTGACGTGACCATCTACTATGAAAAGTTTTTGTTACGCTTTTAAAATATTCTCGTGATAGATTGTTATAAATAATGACTAACCGCGTGTGGTATCCATGCCGATGTATAAACTTGTGCAATATAGAAGAAGGATTGTGGGAGGGCAAAGTGGACTTGGATCACTAAGCAAATGATATTCTTCTGACTTTTACAATTTGACACATGTTAAATCGTTTTGATTGAATACCTCGTATATGCAATATATATATATATATTGCATATACACTGTAAAAAATTTCTGTATAAAAATTACTACATAAGTGTAGGAAGTTTTTATGCGGATACCGCTTATGAAATTTCAGATTCAGCGAAATAACCATCTCAAGCAATGATCAACCGCACGCAAAAGTATTACCTCAAAACGATTACCGTAATTTCGCTTACGTCGCCACTCTCCTACAAATTTTTGATTCCCGTATAATTAATTAGAAGGAATGAAAAGCCGATAAATAAAACACCTCGGATTCCGGCAGCCAAAATATGGTTTCTCTCCTCAACGTGAGAGCCCCGATATACGGATGCGCGGCACACTACGGTACGGATCGAGTTGTGCTGCGGTCGCAGCGGGCTAGGGGTGGTGGTGGCTCGCGTACTGAATCGAAGGGGGCGCCGTGCCAGGTGGCGGCTAGCTCGCCCCATGTGTGCTCATATGTCCGTCTACTTCGTGCGTAGCGCGCGAGCTATATAGACGAAGGGCGCGTTGCCCCCTCAGAGTAGGCGGCAACTATATACAATACGTGGGATGAAGAGAGAGAGAGAGAAAAAAGACACGAGGACGATATGCGACATTCTGCGTACAATCGAGTCTGCACGTATGTGCAGTAGCAGACAGAATTGCGGTGCACCCTCCTCGACGCCGAATAGGAAAAGCACGAACGAGCCTGCATTTGTAGGAAGGATATTTAGAACCGGTTAGATCTATGCAAAGTCGGCTATCAGCAAAACCTTTTTAATTGACCAGCTGATCAAATAAAAGAATCCAATTGGCTGGTGTATAGTGATCTGGAACGATGACTGCAACGATATATGAAAAACCTGAGACTCGAGAGCCTCAGTATCAGAGCTCTCAGCCCTGATGATGCAGATTGTAACGTTTAATTTTCTAAACAAAATTATATAGATACCCGGCATGAGTGGATCCTATGAAAGTATATCTTAATCATCGATTTGAACCACATATAACTGAAAATCCACTGTAATTATCGTTTGTTATTTATTTTACCGCACTTGAACTTAATTTCATCCCACACGTACATACTCACGAAGCATGTACGTTAACTTTCAGCACGCCGAGCTTTCGCAGACTTTCGATTCAAACGGGGTAAGAATTCCCAAACGGCGTTCATCGGGAACCAATGCAAAATCCAATTGGATCCCAATGATGATTGGATCCCTATGTGCGGTGTCCCTAATAAATCCCTATAGAGATGTCGGTTCATCTTGGAACTCTCCTACAAACTTGTGCACGGGATCACGAGAGGCTACTTTTTTGGGAGATCCGACAAATTCCGGTTAAGAATTTCAAATAAAAAAAATGCTCTATCGGGAAAGAGCGCGGCACCCTCTTAGATTCCAATGTGGTCTGCCTACGTGCGACGTCCTATCAAGTCCCTATAAGAATGTGGTAGGATTTGGAAACTCCCCAACAAATTGCTGCACGAATAACGCCGATTTTCAATGCTACCTCCATCGTGAAGTCACAAACTTTTGTAACAGCGGAACTGTTCGATTTAACGACAGATCTGAACATTTTCTAAGCGAATCGTTGATTCATCTCAATAGAGCAGTAGTAGTAAACGTGTTTATTGACAGTGTCTGGTATACATATGAGGAGAAAGGTCTACACAGTTGAGGTGTATTTTTTTTTTTTATAGTCCGGCACTGCCAATGTGCCATTGACCGTAGTCCTTCAGCTTGTGTCTTGCTTGGTCATCGTGATAGCTATTTGTATGCTCATTTATTTATAACTTTTTTGCGTTGGTAGATACGATAGAGTAAGTGAGGGAAGAAAAAAAATAGATAACAATACTAATAATAAAAGTTACATGTGGATGAATGTATGTATGTGTACATCAGGGTAAAATAGAAGCTCGTTTTTTTCTTCGACCATCAAATTGGCCGTGCGCTGTAGATTTGTACGATTCTCTCCAACAACTGTATGATTGTGTTGGTCGGATTTTTATGGGCTCTTGTAATATTTCTCGCAGGTTCAATGCTCAGTGGTGCTATGTTTATTAGCTGCTTTTCTGCAAATTGTTTGGTCAACGTATCTATTCTATGATCTCAATAGATTTATTTTTCGAATAGATTTTACTCCATTCGGCAAGGCCGAAGTCTCGATCTGCTGGATCGCCCCACAGCTGGGCCAAGCAGATTTTGCGAAATTTACTGAACTCACCCAGGGTGTGAATTTCCCGATACTTTGGGTACCTGATTCCCAAAGGAAGAATCAAGACATCGGGATGACCCCGATACCAGACATTTTCAAAGATACACTTTTCTTCCGACCGTTTTCTACATACAACGATGCTGCAATGAAATTCGCCGCGGAATAAGAATTCTTAAACGAATGGATTGGGCGCAAATAAAATACGGCATGATTGGAGGGTTCCGAGGGTTCATTCGTGACTCGACTAATTGTGAAATGTCCGTTGCACTCGGTGGTCTTTATTTTTCGTTAAAGGCGAAATGAGAGGAAACGGGGAAACCCACCACGTGGGCGTCGGATATCGATTGTCGAGGACCGGTATAACGGGCGCGTGCCACCGTTACGAACTGCAACGAGCATGTTTGCCCCGTCTTCTCGCACCCCCCAATCTTTCTGTCTCTCTCCCTCTTTTACACGGTCCCCCTCCCCCTGTCGACCAATACTCGTGATACTTATTCGCACCCACACGAACGAATTTTCGGCTCACGGACGAGATCACCAACGCTTTCGTCACGCTCCAATCCCTCGTTCGCCGAGGGTTTGGTCCCCCGTATATATTCGTATAAATATGCGAAAAGACGGTGTGAACTGTATCTATATATACACACTTATATAAACGTATATATATATATATCCATGAGAGAAAATTTCCGCCGCAAAAAGCATGCCCGAGGTGGCTTTTTTCTTCCTTTTTTTACACGAACCAGCAATTGTATGCGCGAGGGCAATAATGCTAATCGCGGATCATTAATTCCGTATACGCCCATAGCCGTCGGGGATTGAGGGGTGGGCAAGAATGTATTCACGATAGTGAATATAAATCACGTTGAGAACGATCGATCGATATATGCGATGCCGAAAAGAGCACGCTCGGACAGACGGGGAAGATCAAACCCAGGGTTTTCTATGATCAATAAGTGCGCAGAATAATCAAAGCTGTAAACCGAGTGTGATGATGGAGTTTGCATTGGGTGCAATCACGATTTACTCAAATTAGCCACGTTTGGTTTAGCAGGTGTAGGCTACGAAAAATAATTCCAACCTTTTTTAGAATCTTCATTATAAATCGAACTAAATTTGCGACCGAGCGTTTTGAATTATTAAGAAAAACGAATTCTCGATGCAAAATACAAAAAAAAATATAAAAAAGGTTAAAACGTTTAGGAAAAAACGTATTTTCGTTCCAAGAAAGCGGCAAGCTAAAGATTGAATTCGTTCATAATAGGGTAAGGCCCGGAGTAGTTGGCCACAGTTTTTTCAAGATTCCGTCAAAATAAAAGTACAGACGTTTCTTAACTTATCTTCACTTGTAATTAAACATTGAACATTCAACTTTAAGATAATTTCCGAAATTAAAACAAACTCCTATCAGATCAACCTGAAAATTACTATTCGCTTAAAATGACACCTGGCGATCTCTCCTGGAGTGTCCGGATGTAATGGACATACGAGTAGAGGTGAGATGGCCATTTACCCAGTATTATGCTCTCGGTTTTCTCTTTTGATTCTTATTTTATTTGGGTGGGGATCGGAAATTCGAACGATCAATATTCAGAAGGACCGAAATGTGAAATTCGCTAATGACGAACGTTCCAATATAGATGATAGATCAATCTTATGACAGCTTCTAAAATAGTTAAGTAGTTAATCGAAATTGTGAATACAAAAATCACAAAGGCGATTTATAGCGAAAACAAATATCAGATTTAATAAAATAACGAGATATATGGTATCGGCTCGCCTCATATATACACCAAAAAAGTCGAGACGTTAAATCGTCGAATTGTAAATATTACGACACTTTATAAATTCGAATTCATTAAAGCGAAGGGCCAAAAATTCGATCAGTTAAGGATGTTGAGTCCCTATGAAACATGTCAATGTTAATTGTTCAATAAATAACTTCTTAATCGTCGTGAAATTTTTATACGACCTGTATTCGTATGACTCAAACTGTAGACTATCTGAATATATGTTCTCGAGTAAATGAGCTCTCGAATAAATAATCCTTTGGTCTAATAGTTATTCGATTTTTTCATCGGTCAACGGATGAAATTTCGAATAATTTTACCTTCCTTATTTTGGGAGTTTATAATTCTAGTCGTACTAGCGGCCGCACGAACTGACAATTCATAATTTTTTCGAGCACTAATAGCTGCTTTTAATGTTTCTTGAGTCCAGTTACCTCGTAGAGGAATTGCTTTTCTCTTGTACTTATTAGGCATCTAAAACAAATGTAGAAAACATGAATTACTTGAACACTTTACAACTGATACTATGGCCATCAAACAACCGACTGTACGTGGCCATCATTCCTAATCTCCCGGGAGAGGTGGCCACATCTAAAATGTAAACAAGTTGGAACCATACATGCGAAATCTTGAGGTTACAACGAAACACCGTTCGTGAACTATTCAAGAAATCCGAAAGTAATCATTACTTCTACAAAATAACATCACCACAACGTAAAACATGAAACCTTAAAAATAAATTAGCAGTAGACAGAATAATTAAAAAGGATTTTACTTACCTAACATTTTGTATGCCAAACTATTGCTCGTTCACTTACACCTGCGCACGACGCGAAGCGAATTAAACATTAACAGGTGAAATCTAGTGGCGATTCTATGAAACTTTTCCATTGGCCATCTCTCCATTATGGCCAACTCTCCCGGAATTACCCTGATCATAAGTACGACGAATCTTTGGGACGTGGTCACCCCATTATTCTTCATATTATGACTTTTTTTTTACTAAACGAGGTGCAAGACCCAACCTCCATTTTGATACGTTGTACTCCCTTATCGTTGTCGCGTGCTGAAATGGTTTGTCAGATTCGTGTGATATACTTGCGAAGGAAATAAAATTGAGCCTATTGAAATGTGAGAATACGTCCGAATAAACGCACGCAATATTACGCTCGCACAGCTCACCAACTCGATGTGAGCGCAGCATGCGTACGACACAATCAAACCATATGGGCCGCGGATGGCCGTGTAGGGCGGAGCCCTTATCCGATAATCAAAATCACGAGGGATCATGCCTTACGGACATATTGAAATGCTCGCGCGCTCAATTGTTCCGTTCCACTCGTAAATTATACACGAGCGAAAAAAAAAAACCAAAAAAGATTCGCTCGAACAAGCCCACATATTGTCCTTACAACTAATCGCACTTGAGGGCGGGGTAAAGTTAATTCGGCGAAAAAAAGGCATGTTTTTAAGATTTTTTTTTTGGCGTAACGAATAGTGTTCGTTTATTGAAAAATTTACATATAATAAAGTAACATTTGAACAACATTCTCCTAAATTTGCATTGCAAAATATTCAAAATTGAGCGAGTGAAAATTAAGCCCCGGAGGCGCCTCGAAAAAAAGTTGGTTTGCGGTGTGCACGATAACTCGCAACAGAATCATCTGAAACAAAAAAATCAAAGTGCATTTGTTAAAGGAGATGTTTCTCGAGGTAATGACGGGAGGATTTTTTTTTTTTTTTCGATTTTTCGATTTTTCGTAGCACTTGGGAGCCAAAAACCCGATTTTCGCTAAAAAAAATCGGCTAATTTGTTGTTGAAAAATTAGGAATTATTTAAAAAAACAAAAAAGCTCTCGACAATACCTGGTGAATTATGTGAAGAAGTACTGTGCAAAATTTCAAAGCGATTGGTCCAGTAGATTTTGAGTTATCGTGCACACGGACTTCAAATATGACAAGTCTCAGAAAAACGGTTTGAAAAACGCAGAAGAGTTTGGTCGCTTAGCGCTCATTGCACATAAGTTTGAGAACACTTGTCGATTGCATAAAAATCTGAGAAAATTCATGCATATTAAAGGTACTCAGAAGATTAATTTTGCATAATAATAATTCCAAAATGTTATTGACAAAATGGTGAAAAAAAAAAATTAGTCAACAAATTTCCCCGCAACCCAATTTTTTTTTCGTGATTCGTTCATTTTTCTGAATACGTATGAATTTTTTCAGATTTTTCAATTATCTTTGAATTTTTAGAAATTCAAAATAAAACTCGATAATTTTCTTATACTCACTCAAAGTCGTCGATGCCAGGTCCGTAGAGCGAAAGGCTTCCATCAAGATGATCGAGAGCATCTTTTTGCGTTTGTCTACGCAAAACTCTTTCTTCTTTACTGTCGTTACGCCGCTTGCTCCTCTGCTCTACTAATTCGCAAATCGTCAACTTGTCAACGCTAAATACTCATAACTTCGTCAATTTTACTCCGATCGACTTGAAGTTTTCAACACAATATTCTTGATATATTATGCATTCATTTAAAAAATGAAGAAAAAAATGTTTAATACTTTACCACGCCCTTAACATTCAAAAACTGTATTCATTTTTTTCGATAAAAAAGAATAAAGCTATTGATCACAACAAACAAAAAATCGGTGAATTTTTGTTTCCGATTCTACAGATTAAAATAATGTACAACATTGGCGATAAACTTTTTCTCGTGATCTTAAAAATTGCATCGTTGCAACGCAACGAAATTTCTTTTTTATATTTCTATTTCCTCATTGTTATTATACTAAAAAGTATGTTTTTCACATTCAAATTCTAGATCTGTAAATAAGCGACTGAAAAAGTGATTGAGGGATATTCGTAACGAATATTTGGCAAAAGAAATTGTAGCAATCGAAAAATATTAATTTTCTTTGCATTCCAACGCTGCAAACTTCCATCTCATATTTTATCGACGGCCACGAGGCACTCATAACATCAGTCATCATATTTTCTGAGCTCCGTTCGAAAAATTAATTAAAAAAAAAAAAACTTGCAAATGCCTCAGTGCGGTAACGGAAAAGGAGTTTCCGTCGATGAAATCAATTTGTCGAGAGGTCGACGACCTCGCGTCTAGGTGCCTCAAATTTTACTGACTAAACTCGTTGACGGCTGGAAAAGTCAGGTCCTTGTACCCATTTCGATTGCTAACAACCACAATGTCGTTACCCGCGTCACTTCTTTCGTTATGCAGCGCATGGGTTACGCCCTTCAGCTTGTGAGCCGTCGATATGTGCAGTATACCTGGATAAAAGTGTAGTGTTCGAATATATATATATATATGGGTAGGAACGTGTGCACGAAGAATATATATATACGGAGGAAAGACGGGTGCAAACGTAGAAAGTCACAGAGGTGGAAAAAGCAGCGGCTTGCCATGTGTTACACATTCGTAAAACGAAACGACGCATAGGCCGGCGGCGCGACGACTTACAGGTGCAAATTACCCCACCGTGACCGAAAGAAAAGTAGGCATTGCAGTACTTCGTACGGGCCTCGTGTGCAGTTTCTATACTGTGTGTGTGTATATATATATGCACATATAAATATGAGAAAACATAAAGATGAAATGAGTAGCAGCATATCCTCTAATTTTCGTAGTGATAAAGAAATTAAAATGCTGATTATATATATATATATATATATATATATATATATATGATGATAATCTTTTTTCAGTTTCAATAGTGAAATATTGCTTTTATCTTTTATGTAATGCGGAGCTTTTTTTTCGCCGCCAAGAAAATTGGAATATTTGTCAAAACGGGGATTAAAAAAGTGGAATGAGTAGAAATGCACTCTGTAGATGTATAACCTTTATATAGTAAGATCAGGATTTTTATTCCTTTATCTGTACAAACATCTAAAGGACGTGCTTTTACTTCTTTTATATATACACACATATATATAGTACTGATCAAAAGCTTTCGATCACTTTGAATAATTGGAAAAGTATGTGAAAATTATTTAATCAATTTCATTTCTTACTTTACGAAGATAGCATATAGTTCGATGAAATGAAATATATTATTCTAATGTAATTTTGCAACTTCCGAAAGGGATATATACGATATACAATATACAATATATATATATATATATATATATATATATATATATGTATGTATAGGGTGGACCATTTAACGTGACCACCCCAAATATCTCCGTTGCCTTTGGAGTGACGAAAAAAATATCAGGAGGTAATTTGATTGATTTCGAAGGGCTGATACAGTGGTAAAAAATTCATTTTTGCATTCTCAAGGTCATCAATGGGTTGTCAAATGGGTAAATGTGTTTTTCTTTATTAAGACGTTGTAGCTAATATTCAGACGAATCCAAATTACCTATGATATCATTTCAAGCTCATAGATGGGATTTGCATTCCAACAATGCAAACTTCAATACAATACGATTGTGTGGTCCGGGATGTCGATAGTTTTGAAAAAAAATATACTTTTCGGAAGTTTATCGGACTGAGCAAGATTCACCTGACGTTGACAATCAAAATTGACATTCAATATAAGATTACGAATTTATAAGCGGGTGCCACAAGTCGCAAAAATGTTATCGTGTAAGGAAAAAGACAGTATTGAATAAAACCCTATGTCACTTGCAGTACCTATCGATGATGGAAGAATCCTTAAAGAATAAAAGCTATTGCAGAAATTAAGTGCAAGCATGGAATTGCAATTGGGAACTTTTCGCTATAGAATAGAACAGGAGTTCTCTATCAGCCCCCCCCCCCCCCCCCTTCGAGTTCCATACATCCCCGAGAGAACTGCCCATCTGGCTTTTCTCTCTCTCCATCGATTATTGCATGGGGTGAGATGGCCATTAGGTGAATGCTGCGGCTGAATTGTCCAACGTTTGCTCTCCCGATACTTTGCTCGGTGTATGGTCGATATCAACCATGTGCGGACTCCCACGTACCCAACGGTCGTTTCAACTTGCGCTTGTACTCCTGTATATAAAGGGTGTCCTGGATATAATGTGGACAAATTAACGAAAAGGTTCGTTCAGAAGACTTCCCTTATCGCGATACGGTAATACAAAATTGCTGATTCGTTTTTCACTCATTTATTACGTATTTGAAATTGTACTCGTATTCGACCTCTTAAATACTTGATACAAAAACATACCAAATTTTCCGAATTTTCTTATCATTTTTTATTTCGACCCCTAAAGGAGGTTGTAGTAATGATGATAGAATTCGGAAAATTTGGTATGTTTTTACATGAAGTATTCAGGATGTCGGGTAAAAATGTAATGACGATTAAGAAGCTATATCTATTGAACAATTAACATTAACATGTTTCATAGGGACTCAACATCGATAAAAAATCTTTTGTATCATTGCCTAGGCGAAAATATCTTCAGAGTCGATCTCAAGGGAGCAAGTCATTCGAGTGATCAATTTGCAACGCTTAGGCGTTTTTTTTCCTTCGTTTTCTTGGGTTCGAGACACCCTGTATATACAAGTACGCGGCAAGTATGCCCGCTGCACGCTGCTAAAAGCATGACGCTTTATGTGCCATGGGGCCGATTGCTCTCGCCCGCTATCGGGGGCTTCGAACTACGCAGTGTAACCTGGGGGAGCTTTGTCGAAGGGTCTTCTCGCAGCTCTGTGCTTACCAAGC
Source organism: Ophion costatus (assembly GCA_951751655.1). Taxonomy (NCBI): domain Eukaryota; kingdom Metazoa; phylum Arthropoda; class Insecta; order Hymenoptera; family Ichneumonidae; genus Ophion; species Ophion costatus. The sequence continues at coordinate 280,722 of OX632361.1, read as the reverse complement.
GCGTGTACGTGCCTGTACACACATATATGATACACACGTACGTGCATATACGCACCCTCAAGATAGGGCCAACGGCGAATGATTCACGGACGCGTGCCAGACCACATTAGAGGGCCACGATCATCATCCCTTTCTTTCTTCTCGTGCCTTCGTACACCTATATACACGCGCATCGGTATAACGTACATTTGACGGCACATTTCTCCGCTGGACACGCCGCAGTCTGTCGCGATGTGTTAACGAGTCATTGTCATTCACTCGGGGATTCTCATTTCTCCCTTTACCTTTTTTTATATAGCCGATGTAACTTCGCGTATGCCCTTTCGTCGCATTCACGAACAGTTCTCTGTTGATTGACGACGCGAATTGTCATATTTCAAAACTCCGGACGGCACCATCAGCGAACGAAAATTTCACGAATGCAAACGAAAAAATTGATGACGTTTAATTTTGCATAATTGGAAAGACCATGAAGTACTTAAGAATAATTAATAAAACGCAAAAACGTTAACACGAAATTGAGGACGGAGCTTGATCCACAATGTATTTTGCACGCGAAACATTACATTAAATTGTATGCATTAACCATAAGATAAATGAACAAATGCCAAATTTTAAAACTGAACTCAAACATCGTTCGATTATAATTTCTTTTCAGTTTTTATTATTATCCGAAGTCTATTTTTTGCCAGGGTGCGGATATCTAATTAGGATCCTAAAAAAATTGCGGGGTTTTCGTAGTCTGAATCTGCAAATTAAAATACGGACGGTTGTTGCTGTTTTTTTAGCGTATGAATTGTTCGGGTCAAATGATCGACTCGCGAAACGTCGCCCAAAGCTCAACAGAACGGAGAATTGAGGCAAAGAGAAAATCGAATCGTGCAAATCGTTGCGGATTCGGAAATGTTTAAGGTGCATAGTTGCCAAGATTAGAGCGCTAAAGTAGGGGGATGAAATGAAAAACAGGTTACAGACATTTTTCGATCGACTTTTTAAAAAACGGAGACGTTTTTGCAACCTATTGTTCCTGATCGCGAGTGGCAGGTATCGTTATTTCGGATAACCGTACCCGAGTCAAAATTTTCGACCCGCAAAATGAAGGGGGAAAAATTTTCCCGAGGGAAAATCGGCGATAGCAGATTATCGGAGATCTAAAGGAGGGTACAGTGATTGGAAACACTATGCGTTAGGAAATTTCGAAAAGCGGGTCGTGAACTCATAGCCAGTTGGATATATTTGAAGAATTTTTTTTTTAACTTGAATACTGCGAAAGCTCTTCCGAAAAAATTACATTATAACCACAAACACGTGTACAGCATACTAGAAAAACATTAATTTATTCCAACCAATGTCTTACTGGAAAAAAATGAATCATTCTGACCCTTCAAATTTCACTTCCAGAGAGGGATGAAACGTTAAGACTTTTGCTTATTATAATATCGCGAGGTGTCAAGCCGAAATATTTGATGCCAAACGACAAGCTAGCGAATAAACACATCGACAGGTATCGAATTTCCTGAAACATCACCGTAACATGAGAAATCCCCGCTATGTGGCTTCAATCGGTTGAAGTTAAAAGTACGCGTTGATGGACGATGCAAAAGTATAAATTAATTGGCTAGTAACAGTAGAGAAAAAGTTTACGTCGACGAGATTAAGGATGTTGAGTCCCAAATCGCAAATGATGATAAAATTCGGAAAATTTCGTATGTTTTCGTATGAAGTATTGCAGAGGTCGTGTAAAAATTTCATGACAATTAGGAAGCTCGTTTTTGAACAATTAACATTCACAAATTAAATGTTGTTTTATGGAAACTGATGTAACTTTGCAATGTGTTTTTTTTTGCCCTCTCAATTTTATAATATCTACAATATACTGAAAGCAACGGAAACAAAACGAAGTTTAATGATAAAATCTTTTTTATTTCTTTAAAAAATTGTTCTCAACAAAATGTTAATTTTTTAATAACGAGCTTCCTAATCGTCGTGAAATTTTAACACGACCTCTTAAATACTTCATACAAAAACATACGAAATTTTCCGAATTTTCTTATCATTTTTTATTTCAACCCTTAAGGAGGTTGAAGTAATGATGATAGAATTCGGAAAATTTGGTATGTTTTTACATGAAGTATTCAGGAGGTCGTGTAAAAATTTCATGACGATTAAGAAGCTACTTATTGAACAATTAACATTAACATGTTTCATAGGGACTCAACATCCTTAAGAGCAACGGCGCCGTTTCCAAAGTTGAAAAGAGCATAGTATAGGTGCACCGTGAAATTTGCATATTGTTCCATATTGAATCAGCTTAGCGCCACCATATGGCATTGCGTGAGACGAGTAGGAGAGAATTCCCGTACGAGATATCTCTATATATGTTGTCATACACATATAGCGATCGCAGTACCGGTGTAGAAAAAATGTCGGGCGATCGTCATCAATGCGTGACTATCTTGCACCTAAAATCGGCGCTATTTTACTCCACGCCTTTTTTTCAATGCTAACTCGAGCAGTTTGAAGCAAGTTAGGTGTATCATGACTTCACCTTACTCGACGGGTTGCGATCGAAGCTTTTCCAACAATTAATTAGCACAGACACATATCGGCCAAAGCCAAACGATTATTACTTTACCTCCCCCGTGCGGAATGTTTTTGGGGACTACCCAAATCTTGCCGCACCAGTATAGGGATTTGATTGAGACGCCGCACGTAGGCAGTCCACATTGGAATCCAAGTGGATTTAGCGCTATTTCCCATTTGACGTCGATTGACAATTTTTTCTTTGAAATTTTCAACCTGAGTTCGTTGGGTGTTCGAGAAAAAATACTCTTTCGTCAGCCCATGCATAAATGTGTTTGTGAGCGAGTTGGGGAGTCCCAAGAACACTCAACTACTTTTTAGCCTTACTACCTTATGAGAAATCGTCAGCCCGAACTTGCAGGATACAATATCGGATGGCGAAACAAAATGCAGAAATAAAATGAAAATTTTATTTTTTTTCGTTGCACTGATGAACGCCGTTTGAGAATTCTTACCACTTTCGAATCGAAGGTATGCGAAAAGTCGCGAGAAAAAACTCGGCGAGTTGAAATATACCCTATAATTGAAATATGTATTGTTGAAATATAATACAGGTGACATATTATGTCAAAGTGCGGTAAAATAATTACGGTGGATTTACAGTGATGTAATTCCAACCAATTTTTTCGATATACTTTCTTAAGGGGTTAGTAATCACAAAAACTCGAAAAATCACGTTAAAAAAAACCCATTTATTTTAACAGTATATATCATCTTATGAATGTTCCCTAAACATTTCTAGGTAATCGGCTCAAAATTAAGAGACTATGTTAACGCCCGTCGGTACGTACGGTGCGTCGTTCAAAACTTTACACGCTTTATTCTCGAAAGTACGTTTTCAAAATCGGTGAGCAAAATATCTCAAAAACGACTGCATCGATCTTCCGAAAAATTTGAGGACTTTTCTAAACATATTAAAAAATATAGTATTTGATCAAAGGTTTTTTCCGATGTATACTTATGATTTGATGATCGAAAAATGTTCAATTTTTTCGAAAAATGCGCGAAACAAGCGCCATTTTTTTTAAATTTAGTATTTCGGAAATTCCTTCGATCAATCGGAGGATAAATTAATATACTAACGACAATTGTTTGATTTTTTTATATTAGGTAATTGTATGCGAAAGCCATTGCTCACCGTAAAAGACGTTTTCGCAAGGTGTTCGCGGACATCGACTGCAAATCGATTGCAACGAAATATTTTACACAAAAAAATTACAGAGTGTTCTTGAGATTATACTTTTTCAAATACCTCAATTATGTATAAATTTGTCTTTAGAATTTTCTTTAAAAAATCCCACAAATTAGCTGCTTTCGACTATTACAATTCGACATAAACCCATTGAACCGACTTTTCTAACATAAGACTTATACTCTTTCAAGATCCACTCATTTTGTATATCTATATATTTTGTTTCGAAAATTCAACGCACAGAATAACATGGGATTAATCAAGAATCATATCGGATTCTGTTCGATAATATGGGAATAACCCTTCGGGATTCAAATTGGATTCGTACATTGGATATTAATCCGGCATCCCGATCAGAATCCAATATACGAGCGTGACGCTTTAGCATAGTGCTCCTATGCAATGACCCATTGGATCCCGTTCAATTGGATGGGAATCCAATTGAATCCATACGACAATTTCTACTCGGGCACGAGACTAGTTGACCGAATCTCTGTTACACACAAAATTCTGTTTTTTGGCAGGAGAGCGACGAAAACTGGTAAATCATTAATTGCCCAAGAATCCCAATCAAGAGTGTGCACTCCAGAAATGAAAAGGAATTTTTTTCTCCTATTCTTCAGCTTAAATCAAATTCGCCTGATAATCTGAGAGGGGGATGTCGTCCGGTAGATCCGTTGAGAAAGCACGAATGTGCAGGCCTGGCTATGAGATGTCAGTCTTCTCACAGTTGAGAATACCCACGGAGTGCGACACGCACCCTTGCCGAATCAAGATATATTCGCGCAACCCCCCCGGCGTTGGAACACCTCGAGCACGCTGGGAGCCCAAGACGAAGAAAAGAGGCTCCGCAAAAAGCGAGAAGGAAAGAATTTATAAAGGCCACGAAACGAACGCACGTATACAGATCCGCATATGGCACGTTTATTTCTGACTCTTTGTGTCTACGCGTGAGTCCCATGTGCCAATAGTTCGTAGGCACCTATATAGAGGCACCTATATATATATATATATATATATACACGGAAACATATTCATACATGCATATGCCTACGAACTATTGGCAGATACATATATGCATACAGAACGTTGATTAGCCCATTCGTTGAAAAAGGTTTGCCTCGGTCGATCTTAAATTTCAGATTCGTCGTCAGGACTTACCATAACATGACGTAACGAGCGTTTCTCAGCAAGAATCTTTCGTTGCAGTTTACGTAGCCGATAGCAAAGCATGATTTTGAAATGTACACCTTTCCAATGCTGGAAATGATTCTTTTTTTAATCGATCTAACTTCTCCTTGTCCGATTCGGACTACGGAAATTACTCGAACGTTTTTTTAGTGTTCTTATCAGAGATCTGAAATGTAAATCCAATTTTCGGGACGTTAGACAGATGTAAACAAATTAATATGGTGTTGATTCGGATAACGGTTGATGGTTTTTCAATTCAGGTAAACTTTGAAGCTTTGGGGACTGATACGTGGTGGTTGGTTCAATATCATCAACGAAGTATTCGGTCTATATTAAGGGGCTATACCAGTGTGAAGGCTGAACATTTGGGTGGTTTTCGGGAATTATTTGGAAGAAAAGTACTCAATTAAATGTTTCGGAAAATTAATAATATATTTGGCTATATTTGACCTATATTACATAATTTTTTCATAAAAACATATTGAGATCCAAGCGACTTATGCGCTGCTTTCGGAGGCGCCAAAAAAAAAGTTCCTCCTGCTGCTGACATGATTCCGGCCGATTGAGTAGCCGAAACCGAAAAAGGAAAAAATCTCGTTAAACTGGAAGGTATTTCCTGTACAATGACGTAGGATTTTCGAAAAATATCAAAATCTAACAAAATGGCGTAGTTATGAAAAAAAAAATGTCTGTTTTCTTGCCTATAAAATGGTCGTTTTTTTCAATGCCAAATCGTCAATTTTCATCCAATCAAAAATATCCCACATCATTGTAGAGTAAATATATTCAAGAGTACTCAGTTCACATTTCAAGCCAATCGGATAATTACTCTTTGAGTTACAATGTCAGCAAATGTAAAAAAATCTTATTTCTAACTATCGATTTTATACTTATATTATAGTATTGTAGATACGCCCGAGTCGAAATTTAGACCCTCCTTTAAACCTCCTTTCGATCCCAATTTGTCATTCAATGGAGGTTCAAGAGGTTCAAATGGAAATCTCAAAAACATGTATATCAGAACCTACTGAACCTCCAAAAGTGGCAGAAATTGGACTTTTTCACTCAAAGGAGGTTTAGTAGGTTCATCTGAACCTCCTTTAAACCCTAGTGAGCCTGATTTAATGCTTACGCAAACCTACAGACCCTCTTTTAAACCTCCTTTCGCCCTACTAACTCTCCTTTGACTCCTTTCACCGGTGGCTCGCAGAGCCTCCTAGCCCTCCTTTAAACCTCTTCTGACCCTACTAACCCTCCTTTAAGCCTACTTCAATATGCTGCCTTTCCGCTCTCCTCCCTCTCTCCCATCCGCAGTTCACCGATATTCCAAAGAAGGGATAATTATAATTAAAAAATATTTTCAGATAAACTATATATCATTTATTTGTAATAATGAAATAATCTTGAAAACACACAAACAAATGTAGTACCAGCGTACTTTACTGGACTACTAACGTATACTATATTTGTACCATACTATAGTGCAAATATAGAAATATGGTAAACTTGAATAACACACAAACAAATGTAGTACCAGCGTACTTTACTAGATTATATTAACGTATACTATATTTGTACTATAACTATAGTACGAACGTATTAAAACTATAGTTTTTCATATTCCGTTCGTCGAATTAATAAATCAATCTTATAATAAATAATCAAACATCATATTTTTAATTCACACATATCATTTATTTTTCAGATATAGCTTGACCCTACAGAACCTTCTTTGGATCCAATCTTTCATTTTCCTTCTGCTTTGGATTCAAAGGAGGTTCTGTAGGGTACGAATAGGACTTTAGGCCAAAACGAGGTTGTGTAGGGTCACGCAAGCCGAGACCATAGGCCTAAAGGAGGCTCAGGAGGTTGAATAGAAGGTTCAGTAGGGCTAAAGGAGGGTCGCCAACGGTGCAAATTTCTCCATATAGGTTCAAGGGGAGTCAAAGGAGGGCGGCGGTGTGTGCGTTACAAAGGAAATAGGTTCTCGAGCATTCAAAGGAGGGTCTAAATTTCGACTCGGGCGGCCTCAAAATTCTCACAGAATAATCTTAAAAGTATAAACTGACGAAAAAGGCAAAAAAAAAACGTTTTTTCAAAAGTGTCACACTATAGTCCCATAATATTTGTGTAGAGTGCGACGAACAATTCTACGGGAGATTCGAGGTCCATATGGATTGAAGTAATTATATGAATCTATGTGTATGTATCGATGGTCTTGCGAATTCGATCGCAGTGCCGAGAGCACTCGTTTCGCGGAAACTTTTGTCAAACAAATTCCGAAAAACATTGTTTCCTTGCACCGTTGATTTTTCGCGAATGGCTCGTTTCGTGAGCGCGTTTCGCTTGAGGACATGGACTCACGCGAAGCATATACAAATAGGCGGATAGCAATAGCAAAAACAAAAAGGTAACACGGGCGATTTTACAGCTGAAGAAAAGGGGGGGGTCAAGACCTTCTGTTCATTAGCTATACAAATAGAAAGGAAGCGATTGCAAGACGGAGAGGAAAAGGCAGGGGAAGACGACGAGTGAGAGGGACAGAAACGAAAGAGAGAAAGGGGAAAAAGGCTGAGAAGCATAGACGGAGAGTAGATGATGTAAATGTGGTACCAGACGCCTGTGGACACGCCTGCCAGGAAAGGGCTGCTTCACGGGCTCTCGAAAGACCCGGTTTATTATTTTCAAACTATAATATGCGTTAGATATTCATGAGGTGCAAAAACATTGCACACTTGCAATATGCACGAACGCACCATCATCGTTTCGGAATGATGGTCGCGCCCACGACGAAATAACAAAGTGGATATGACAGGCAGAGAGAGAGAGAGAGAGAGAGAGAGAGAGAGAGAGACAGAGAGAGGGGGAGGTGTAGTTGCACACCGAAGGGTGTGCACAAATCCAGTGGAATATTTGGCACGTGGATCCCCTCCCACAGGAAGGATTACATATCCCGTTCGTGCCGCATCTTTTCTCGTAGTTGTGCAAGTTCGGTGACCTTTGCAAATGAGCATTTAAGCCCGCACTGAACTCGTTATACAGAATTTGGGTCTCGATCAATTGTACTGGACGACTCGGACAATCGTGGCTCGATAGTTTCAAAAGCTGCGACTCAGAAGCCTCGAAAAGGGTTCTCCAACGATTAGTGACATCACAATAATGACTTTCTTTTTTTACTCACTTCAAAAGATCATCACACCTTTGGAGACCAGATTCGTGACGTTAAAGTTTGCATCGTTGGTATGGAACGAAAACTAATTCTCTTCAATTGCTCAAATTTTTTTTGTTACCCATTTAGGCTGTGAAAATCACTTACGCGTTTTTACGTATTCTTATTAGAGATTTACGAGCCCAATTTGCAAAAAAAGGCTCTCGATAGGGATAAAAATAGAAAGATGAAAAATGAAGAAAAAAAAACCGTTGCATCGAAACGATGCAAACTTCGACGTCACCCAGTGTCACTATACACCCCGAACTTTAAGCAGGGAAAATGTGTGCTGATTTTTATGATTTTTTTTTAAGGACCGATTTCTTCACCATTTTCAAAACTTGTGGTATGTTTTATTACTACTTTTTGCTATGACATGGTATTCCACTTATTTATTAATCTTTAAAATTGGCGGAGGTATGGCACACTCTTCCAAACTACATTTTCAAAACTGGCGTGACGTATAGCTGAAAAACTAATCAACCTGGTCTGATGGAATTTGGTATAAATCTTTCTAACCTTATTGGCTAGAACGTGAGTCTAAATATTTTTGAAAATTAAAAAAGGAAGTATTTTTTATTCCAAAATGGAACCATTTTCTTTCAGAAAATTCAATATTTCCGTTTAAGCGCGTACCATTTAAGCGATTTTCAACATTTCTCACTTTTCTATTCATATTCTGCGTATGAGTGTTAACGGAAGAAAAATCTCCGTTGGTTTTTTTTTCAGATTGATCACATCCAACGCTACGTGTCGCGCCGTCTGGCAACATACGCCATTTTTTAAGATTAATGAAAAAAATACCACGTTACAGCAAAAAGTAATAGTAAAACATACCCTAAGTATTAAAAGGGTGAAGAAACCTTTCCTTTAAAAAAAACCATGAAAATTAGCAATCTTGTTCTAAAGGTGCCCCCCCCCCCCCCCACCCCCCACTTAACTCGCCAACCAAAATGTGACGAGAATTCCTTTTTTTCACCCCCCATTTTCTATTATTTTCGCAAATCTTTTCTTGCAGATTTAAATTGCATATCTGTGATGAGAATTCCAAAGAGACATTGAGCAAAAAAAATTCTTTGCATACCAGTGATGCAAACTTTATCATAAAAACGACTGACTGATGTAACGAATCTTCATGCAAAGTGTCGAGGAAAAGTCTTGAGCTTCTCACTGTCTGGTACCAATGATTTTTTTCGCAAATTCCATGCATCTCAATTCGAGTCTCATTCATTTGTTATCCCTATGGACCATTGCACTCGTATAAGAGCGCTTGTGCCTGCAACCACTCGTACATACGCACACGCATAAATATATATATATACACACACACACACGTATATATATATATATATATATATATTTGAACACATACATCCATATATGCATATACCCATTACATACTCGATTCCCGACGAAGTCAAAGAGACGAGAGGAGAGTACGCACGGGGAGTATGCACGGCATACTCCCCGTTACGAAATTCTGCCGGTGTGTTTCTCTCAACAATACCACGAGCACCTTGTCCCATTGTCGGGACAACTCTCGCTGTAGCTTTGATTGTAAAAGCCTCTGTGTGTAAGTCTCTGTGTTCGGTTAACGCTCGCAAAAAAGAATGAAATACATCTCTCTTTTTCTGCCTCCCTCCGATCTCTGTTCACCCTTGCCCTCTCTCTCGCTCCCTCCCATTCTAAATGTCCCTCAATCTCCATTCTTTCCGCGACATGCAGATTGTACGTAGAAGGTATTTTTAAATATTTGAATATCGTAAAACCTAAAATGTAAAATCGTTTTGAATCAATACTCGCTGCTTCCCCTTAAGGGGGGAAATCATGGTAAAATTTTCAATTTTTCGCTTAAAAGGTGCTTTAAGGTCTTGAAAATAATATACCAAATGATGGAACGCTTTTTCACGACGCTTCACTTTCGTGCATACATATATAACATAAATAGTGATAAAAAACAATGATATTTGCAAATCATTGTCATGATGAGTGACACAGCGTCGAGTCGTGTTAGAAAAGGGACGAAAAAGGATACTGCGTACGAAAATCGACTGTACGGTGCAGGCATTGGAGATTAGAGGTATATGAAATTTTCATATGGTTTCTCAGTACTTAAAACTTTAAACGCGTTTTTCCCGAAACCACTTTTTTTGAGCTCGCCGAAGACATAACTCGAGCAAATATTTACCGATCGACTTGAAATTTTGACAGTAGCTTCGAAACATCTTTCTCCACGGAGCTACGTAGTATTTTTTATTTTATATGGCTTAGTTTTTTTTATCGACGATTTTATGGCGTTTTTTTTTTTTGTTAAAAATTTAACTTTATTTTCAAAGATGCAACATTTTGCGAAAAATCAATATATCGAAAAAATCCTACGTAGCTCGCTAGCTGTTGTTATATGGAAGCTAAAAAATTTTGGTTTTTTCTTCCAGGTAAAAAATTAAGGAGTCTACGTCTTCGGCCATCGACACGCTTTAAAAAATAGGCGCCTTGGGGTATATGCTGCGCAGCCGCCATTTTTAAATATTTTGTATTGAGAAAATTACATTTTGTACTTTTTTAGTATCGCTATAAAACCTACTTTACAGATTTTCGATTGATACTTTTATTCAGCCAAAATTAATTCCCGAAAATATGCCTATTTTTTTGTGTGCTACTGTGATTTCCCCCCTTAATTGTGAAACGAATGAGAAAGGCGCAAGTAAAGTATAACTTCGTCCTTGAGCCTAGTTGTAAGAGTCGAAAAATCACTTTTTTCTAAACCAGTTTATTTTGACGGTATATCATCTTATAAATGCTTCCTCAAAATTTCATGGTGCTCGGATTAAAATTGACAGATTTATAGGCGATTTATGGGGTTGACGCCCATCGGAACGGAGCGTCGTTCGAAACTTTGAACGCATTATTTGTCGAAAGTACGTTTTCAAAGTCGGTGAGAAAAATATTTCAAAAGTATACATCGATCTTTCTGAAATATTAAGGGCTTTTTCTAGATGGGAAAATATCATACAGTGAAATCTCGTTCAGGCGATTTGTACTTATACGTTATCATTTATAAGTCAAATTTCTCTAGCCCCGGCAGATTCTGTTCATAAAGATGGCAATAAGTTTCATTCCTACGTTTTTCGCGCTTATACGTTATTAATTTGATCCCCCAGCGTCGGTTTCGAGGTTCATTTTTTCTCAGTTATACGTTCATCGCATGTGATATTCTCTCGCGGAAGAAAATTTTGAGAGTGCGTTTCGATGTTTCGTCTCGACTATGTATGCATGTACTGTGATTACATATCTCTTATCCATACGAACCTGTCCGTTATCTACTAGTCTTAAACATCAAAGCTTAGAGTATTACAAACTTGCATTAAATAAAAGTTCAAAACGGCAATTCGAAAACTTGAGTTGGCTCATTACTCAATGATCACCAATCAAATTTTCAACTAAAAAACCAAATATTAACATAATAAAGGTACTGCTCTTCAAAACATCGGGAATTATGCACCAATCGCCATTTTCAAATGTTACAGAGTTTCAGATACATACGGTATTTCACTTCTACGTTATTCTCACTCATACGTCATACTTGATGTACCCCTTGGAAAACGTATTACTGAAGTTTCACTGTATTTGATGGAAGGATTTTTTCCGACGTATACTTTCGATTTGATTAACGAAAAAAGCCCATTTTTCGCAAAAAAAACAAGACTCACTTTGAACACGCAACATTTTATTTTTAATTTGATATTTCGGAAATTTCTTCAATTAAGGGGTTACCGCCACTTGCGATTTTGAAACAATCGTTTTTTTTATCGCGTTTCTTTCAAGTATAAGTATCTGAGAATATGTCCTGAAATTTTCAAGTCGATCCGAACAAAATTGACTGAGATATGAGCGTTGAAAGAGAAGAATCCGTGAATTGAAGAACTGAAATTGAAACTTTAAACGCGTTTTTCTCAAAATGGCATTTCTGGAGTCGGTGACCAAGATTACTCGAACACTAATGAACCGATCTTCTTGAAATTTTGCAGGCTTATTTAATACATAAAAATGTAGTCTTTAATCGTTCGATTTTTTTTCGATAAAAAATGGCCGTTTTATAGCCAAAAAACGGCCGTTTTTTTTCGTTAAAATCGAACCATCAACTTTGAATGTCCGCCACTTTGTGAAAAATGAATATTTTTTCAAGTCCTTCGATTAAAAATTAGTTTATAAGAAACGATAGAACATTAGTTTATAAGAACAGAAAAAAGCTCATAGTACCCACACGGGAGCGTCAATTTGACAATTTTTGAAAATATCTCACCGGAATTTCCAATATTGATACATCCCTACAACGACACAAGCACATGTGAGTGCCTGCGAGTGCACATGGGCGAAGATTTAAATGGAATAAGCGTGACACTGCGCAGACCTACCCTAAGATTATTGTGAAGGGAGCGTTATACGCGCAACGAGAGGGCACGAACACCACGGTGCAATCGACCTGCGCGCGACAGTACCTTACCCGGTTTTCGCATTTGGCACCGTAAATATATTGGTGCGTACGTATATATGTGGTGTGTGTGTGCGCGTGCGTGCGTGCGTGCGTGCGTGCGTGCGTGCGTGCGTGTGTGCGTGCGTGCGTGCGTGTGTGTGTGTGTGCGTGTGTGTGTGTGTGTGTGTGTGTGTGTGTGTGTGTGTGTGTGTGTGTGTGTGTGTGTGTGTGTGTGTAGTCAAACAAGAGGGTTGGTTGGTAGTTGGCAGGCTGGTCGTCGTCGTTGGGTGGTGATTTCCCACTGGGGCTGCACGCAATATTAGCCAAGCATGCGAGAGCGAGATAGGGAGGAAAATAAATACAGGGAGAGAGAGAGAGAGAGAGAGAGAGAGAGAGAGAGAGAGAGAGAGAGAGAGAGGGAGAGGGAGAGAGAGAGATCGGCGTGTATATATAGCACGTGTATGAGGGGTGAGTCGCAGCCGGCACGCGCCCAACGAATTTTTCACCCAACGGATAATATACGTGCGGAGAAACTTTTCAGCCTCTTTCACGTACGCTCGTGCCTATGTGTGCACGCACAGGCGCACGTTTGTGCGAGCAAAGTGAGGAAAGAAGAAACGAGCTGACGAGTTCGTCAAGACGACTACACAATCTAGAAAGAAACAAGACGAGACGAAGGAAATAGTTGGTAAATTGTGTGTGTGTGTGTCTCGCGAAAACGTTTGCAAGAAACTCGCCCCTGACGCAGTTGCGCCTATACCGTATCGCCTTTGCACCCTCTCGTTTTTTTTTTCACTCTCGGTCCATTCCTGCCTCTGTCAGTCGTTCTCTCGCTCTCCGATCTCTCGTTTCTCGCCTTTCGGAGTGAGAACAAGGCAAAGGGACGAGCCGATCGATAGAAAACGTTACGAATATGCTCGCGTGCGACGTGCACTTTTTCGTTTGCCAACGCACACGCTCGTCCGAAATTCGCAAGTACGAAGAGCATGGCCGGGCGTGAGGTAACATTTTCCAACGATCGTCTCGGAGTCCCCTTGGTCGTAACTAAACTGAGACGTCGAGCGCGCAGGGTGATGGAAATGATATGAGAAAAATTTTGATAGGAATTTGTGTATGGGCGCATGGGGGACAACATTGGCGCGTTTTTCTCGAAATTGTGTTTTTCGAAACGGTGTACACGATTTCTCGGCATCTAAGGAACAGATTGACTTAAAAATTTGGCACACTTATTCAGTGTCATGGTAGTTTAGTCGTGAACGACGTTTTTCTTCTTGAGATAGTTTTTTCATTGTTTATTAACGTAATAAACAATAATGATGTTATTTTTGCGAAAGAAATAGTCAACTCGAATAAATAAATCGAAAGAAAAGTCAACATTTCCTTTCAATCATTGAAATAAGATAATAAAAAAAAACAGTCGAGTCTTAATTTGACCGAGCTTTTTTTGCATTATTTATTTCAAGTTATTTTTTAAAAGTTATTATCCGATTTTTCGAGTTATTTTTTGTCTTATTTATTTTAAGTCTATTACTATTATCTACCTCTGTTATCTATTTTACAGGGGGAAAACGAGTTTTTTTGTTTCAAATCAACCGAGTGGCGAAAATCAAGTACACCGCTGCCCCCTCACGTTCAAAGGTCCTTCACGAGATTGTTCATAACTTCTTCAATTATTATTATTTTTAAATGAAATTTAGTACACAACTTTGTTAATGTACATACATATAAATGTCCAAACAATTTTTCAATCATCGTACTTATATTCCGGCATAATTAATTTTTTTAATAACCCTAACTTTGGGATCGTCACAATAGCCAAACTCCTCAATCAATCGAATGAATTGAGACATGAAGATAACGTAAAGATTTCGATTATTTAGTTACTGGTATACGACGAATTATTGAATTGCAAATTCACTTTAACAATTGGATAATGGAAATAAATGTATACTAAAGAAAAATTTAATCGTCAATGTAAACCGTATAACAAAAAGAGATGTGTAATGAATAAAAAATAATTGTACAACCAAATTATACAATAAGACTAAAAGCGTCAACCGTACAGATAAATAATTGGGTTGATGAGAAGAGAAGATAAGACAACAAATTGATAAGTCAACTTTTGCAACACTTACTAATTATCCGATTTGAATAACAAAAATTAATTACATTCATGATGGAAACTGGATTACTCGATCTCGATTTTGTGAAGTGAATCGACCGAAATGCAGGAGGACCGTAAACGATAGACTGCCCAGCGAGGGATTCATCAAATCAACAATCGCGTAACACCTCATTACGGAAGGGAACAAAAATGGAAAAGACGGATCAGTTGATAAGCAATTCGGCGGGCGACCGTTAACCGTTCTGAAAGTGCATCCTCGTCGTCTTGACGATATGTTGCGGGACCTGCCCTACGGGTCCTACAGGATATGTTAATACACAGTGTCCTATTCCCGTTGGAGCGAGGAACTCTCTCAACCCTTACCTCGCCCGGGCAAGCTTCATAGCACATTTGGTCGCGCGTATACCTCACATCCTCGGCATCCCGCGGGTCTCCTTTTTTTCCCTCTTCCTTTTTTTCTCCTTCGCCGTTTCCCTCTTTTTGTCTTCACTCGCGTCTTCGATATCTCGTCCCATTCAATTATTCATTTCCGTTTTACACGAACCTCCTCCGATGGATCGCCATTGGGGACATTTAAAATGTTAATTCTGCTCGGGAAACGGCTCCGGCGGTAATAGGGGGGATCGAGGGGGATTGACTCGTCGTCGAGGATGTTCGACACGAGATGGCCTTTTTTTAAGAATTGATTTATTACAGCAAACATTCCGACGTATCATCCTCGAGAAGGCAGAAAGAGGCGACTGCTTCGGCACCCATTAGACAAGGTGCATTATTAATCAAAATGTAAACACGTATTGACGTTCTATTCTATACCTGTATCCGAGATTTTTTTTTTTTTAACGCAACGGAAACTTTGACAGCAGTGAAAAATAGAGATTTTTCAGCCGTTTGAGGTTGCATCGGTACGTTTGAGGTTATTTTTTTCCATACTGAAAAATCGATATGTTTTGACTCGCATCAGAGGTATTCGACGATTCGAACGGGCCCTATGAACCTTCAGAAATCGATCTTCAATAAAAGTTCTTTTTCGCATTTCATTTTTCTTATTTTTTGATTGTTATGGAAAATCTTTTTTGTAGATTTATATCGTAGATCGTTAGACAAATATCTGAAAAAATAATTGAGAGATTTTTGTAGGCAAAATCAGCCTAAAGAAACTAAAAGAATTTTCAACTATTCACTTTCATTACGCGATACAACGATGGAAGAACCTTTAACCTCATGAAAACCAACCATCCCGTTTTTCGTACATTTCCCCAAATTCCACACATTTCTGTCTTTGTTCTTTTCTCGTTCAACAACTAACAATAATCGCCAAATTTTTCAAGAAAAAATAAAAAGCACATCCTAATTCTTGGTCAAGTTTGCCATCGTTTCGGTTTGTGTGAGTTGTTCATATCGATTAGAGAGGCATGTAAGTAAACACGACGGAAGTACGAATTCTGAACCCCTAGAACGGTGACCTGGGGTGAAAAATCATCCCAGGCGAGCTTAAATAATTTTTCATTTTTACGAATCATTCATGTTTTTCACCCTTTTACCTTATTTTTTACGAAATTTTTCTACTTCAAGCGGAACCGCCGTAGGCCTACGCGATTCTGCATTAAAAAACAAGAAGAAACGACGCAAACTCTTGAAGTTTGCGTCGTTGGAATGCAACGGGCAAACATTATTATTATTATGCTTCCTTCTCCATTTCAATCGCTATCCAAAATCTTTTTCGATAGACTCAGGTTCTAGGTCTCAATGAGGATCTTAAAAAGTTTGGCCGAGCTTCGATCGGTCGAAATAAAAAATTGCCACAGCCAATAAATGGCTTTCGTTGCGTTTCGACTATCCATATTAACATCCATATTAACCTCGTAATTAACAATCAGAAAGACTAATTATTCTGTTTCCAGCATTTGTAAAAGCATTAACAAATGTCGATTACTTTAAAAGAATAATTAAAGCTGACTGACTCTTGTGTATTGTTTTATTCGTGTATGACCTTAGCGTTATCGTCTAGCCCCGAGGTCCCCTACGACAGATCCGCGAACTGGAACAAATAAAAAAGGTCGCACACACGGCCCAGAAATGACGAAGGACTGTTCTTTCTCTCGGGGCCCGTGCGCGGAGCCTCGGAGAAGTTGCTTATAAATAAAATCATAAGGTCTCGTGCCAGATGCGAGTCGCAGGGGGTGAAAAGACGATGGGGATCGAAACGAAGGGAATAAGCAAGAAAACGAGGGACAAGGTGAAGCCGAGAACGAGAGAACGCACGTGTGTATGTGTATACGGAGACTTTTGTACACGTTTGGGTAAGAACGTCGTGGGGAAAGGGGACGAGAAACAACCCCCGAACGAAACGACGTTGGGGAGGTTTTTACCGGACCTCGCGATGAACGGCTCCGACCATCTACCTCCGTTACCTCTTCTCTTCAATCGTTCCAATACATACATACATATATATATATAAACATATATGTAGACACATTTTTACCCTTGGACTACATTCCAGTCTGAGCGTACCTACTCCGGTTTCTTTTTAATGAAACCGAGAGAAGTTGCTCGGCTGGCCCATTTTGTTCATTCGTCCTGCGCAAAGAAACGCGACTTTCACGTCGGGATCCACGTATCTCTGTACACGTACGCGTATCAGCGCACATTTCGTCTCGTGTGTATGCGCGCGCATGTTTATGGATACGCCGGTAGAAAGGTGCAAGGCAGAAGCATATGAGTGTATTTGTATATTCAAACTTTCACCTCCTTACACGAGCAACGTGTATGACGTGTATACGAGTCCAGACGGTGTTGCAAAGAATGTTGATTTCTTTTCAATAACCGCATGGTATATCAGGAACGCGCGACCACCACCGTGGCAAAACCTCCCGAGACGAGGAGCAATTTTTGCGAGAACGCGAGGGGCTGCTATCAAGCGCCTTCTCGACCGTTGTCTTTTCTAGCCCAGTCGAATTAGTTCAAAAAACGGGCAAAGATTTACAAAAATTTTTAGCAGCAATTTTCTTTCGAAATTCGTTGGGGCGGGGGGGGGGGGGGGGGTCACTGGTAGTCTAAATTCAAAAAGTAGAGGTACCAGACTTTTCACTTCATCCGCCATCTTGATTTAAAGGGTTATTTTTTGTTTCTTGAATAACTCGTTCATTTTCAATTTTACACGCAAAATAGTTATTACAAAAGTTGTTTAAAATTAAATTTCCTACAATTTTCGTTCTCATCAATTTTTTCATAGGATCGATTTTTTTTCGATTTATACCCGAAAAGAGGGGGTGAATTTTTTGTTATCGAATAACTCGTTTGTTTTCAATTTTACGCGAAAAATTGTTATAAACAAAGTTGTTTAAAATTAAATTTCCTACAATTTTGATTGTCAACAATTTTTCGTAGGATCTATATTCTTCGATTTATACCTGAGAAGAGCGGGGGGTGAACCTAAGTATTCTATTATCGCGTTTATTATTGATGTTGTATCATTATTTTGTCTGTCTGTTTTTTTGTTGCTGATTGTCGTTGTAAATTTGATTTATTGATAATGTTATTTGCTACAATTATGATTCCGATTTTTTCTAAAGTTTATATTTTTGGGACGCACCATCACGGTAAAGGAAAAGAGGGGTGTAAATAATCAGTTTATCGAACAGTATAATTTTTACAATTGAAAAAATAAATTTTATTTTCTTTTCGGTACACTTTCAAAAGTCTTTCGAATTTCAATTACGTCTGTACGAGAGAATAATCAATGATAATTGACATCCACATCCATAAATACTTCAGCAATTAGTGCAGTAATTATGAATTTAAGAGAACCTAAATTATAGGAGATTCCAAAAAACTTTGGGAATAACCATTTTTCGTGTCAAATGGACTTTTAACGAGTTATTCAATAAACGAAAATTCTCCCCCGCTCTTCTCAGGTATAAATCGAAGAATATAGATCCTACAAAAAATTGGCTAACAATCAAAATTGTATTCCCTTTAATTTTAAACGACTTTGTTTATAAAAATTTTCCGGAAGGAAATTATTTTTCCCTTTTTACGCCGCCAGGTGTTGAAGGAAGAAATTTCACAAAAACCACCTTTTTTATCTCTAGCTCCCCCGTCGAGGAGGATAAATACGAGTCACATTTTCAGTGGGCTTAATTATCAATTTCTGAAATAAACTTAATACTTAGGATCAGTAATTTTAATACACACCCGTATGTTGATATTAGCAAATGGTTCTTGAATTTAATATACACTCGTATATTGATATCAGCAAATAGTTCTTGATTTCAATATACTTGGATGTGATTATTTCGTTACACGTGCATTATTTTTCAAACGCACAAGTATATTAATATTACGGAGCTACACTTTCATTTTTCAAATGACCTGTTTTGGATTTTCAAAGTCGTATCTGAAATTTCATAAGCGGTATCCGCATAAAAACTTCCTACACTTTTGTATTAATTTTTATACAGAAATTTTTTACAGTCCACGGCTAGGTAAGAAATATTATGCAGCCGTGAGAGATTTCTTTCTATAGTCACCATCTAATTTTCTGCATTCAGTTACTAGATGACCGAAGCGCGTTACAAGGCTGAGTAGTGAATAGCTAAAACGGCTAGCTAATGCCGATTCGAAACATAACTTTAGTAGCTTATTGTGGCTAGGCGGTAATGAGTTACGTTTTCCACTCGGGTACTTTCTATTTGACAGTAATTCAAATGAAGAAAATGCGTGCTATTCTCTTACTCTAAGAGAATGGCACGCAATTACAACAACAACAAAAAAAAAAACATTTCACCCAAAATATGTGTAAAATTTGGATTATAAAAGTCGTTCTTTTTTTTCAATTTTTAACAACAATTCTCGTCGAGTAGACGAGTCAACGACTCGGTAGTAATTTTCGTAATAATAAGAGAAGAAAATTCATTCTCGAGGAAAGGAATATTAACCAGCTCGTTTCGTATCTAATACTTGTTTCTCCGCGTTTTAGTCCTTTTAAATAAGTGGCGCGTGCCTTCCGTCAAGAGTTCCCGAGCTTGGCTCTTAAGGCGTTAATCGTATTCCAGATGGGCGCGAGAACTCTAGCGTGCAAGTGAGTTGTATAATTTGATATATATCGTGGAAGAAAATGTGGTCGGGAAGGCGCCGCGGGACTCGCGTTATAACGAGCCACCCTTATCCCCGGGGGGAGGGTTACATTCGAGACGGGAACGCACGCGTTCGGGCGCGATACGACACGAATTTTCGGTAAGCAAACGGTGGCGGCGGTCTTGTACGATACTGTTTTTTTTTTTTTTTTTTTTTCTTTCTCCCTCCGTTCTTTTCGGTGCATAATAGTAGTCGATGGGGGAAAAACGCGAGGGTAGTATAGCGAAGGTAGTTCCGGCCTATCGCGCCCCCGCGCTCGCGCGTGCCATTTGTATAACCCTCGTGAAACAGGTGAATCGACGGGACACACAAGCACGGGGGAACATAAGGCATTTCCACCTTGCGCGAGAGACTCGTGCCCTCGCGTTTTTCCGTTGGACAACAACATGCGTTCGGGAACACGCTTCAACGAGGCGGAACTCTATGAGCGTGTGCTCTAGTGCACCGCGCGCACAATTACGAACGAATCGTAATTTTGCGAATCCTTATACGTAATAATAATTACGTTACATGGCGTTAAGGATGTTGAGTCCCAAATCGCAAATGATAATAAAATTCGGAAAATTTCGTACGTTTTTGTATCAAGTATTTCAGAGGTCGTGTAAAAATTTCACGACAATTAGGAAGCCCTGATAATTCCAATTACGATTGGAAATGACTTCGGAGATTCTATTAAATAGAAGAAAAAAAAAGTCTGTGAAACAAGTAACGATATCTAAACCTTCTATATAAACAACTGTAAAAACGTCCATTTTTCATCGATCAAATTGGTCTGCATGATCATGTGGAAAGTGATTTTGCAAGTTACATTCTTCGATCAACGTTCGACATTCTCGATGTCGAATAAAGCCCGAGGGAATTGTACGTTAATAATATATTACGGAGGATAAAAAGATATGGATAAAAAATACACAAGCAGAAAGAGAAGGAGAGACTGAGAGGGACAGAGAGCGATAGTATGAAAGGTGCACGATAAAAGGAGCACTGAAATAATGGGGGTAGACGAAGAATATGAGTACGTTGGCCCGTTTAACCCCCGAGTCGTGAACGCACGACAAGGCAACGTACTTCCGGGGCAACGGACTTGAACGACCGCGACATGTGGCCCATGACTGCTCGTATATTTCACTTGGCTTTTTTTCTCTTCCTTTTCCACCTAATCCCTACTGTTTTCATATTTCTCTTTCTTTCAATCGTCGCACGACAAAATCACCTAATACGGCAATGCAGAGAGACAAGATCGAAGGAGCCGTCAAGTAATTCGGCCGTCTGCAGCGCCGATAAAGATCGCACTTGGTAGATAGGAAACACATGGGAGAGTTTACTAGCCAATGACAACGATTCAAGTAATTAACCTAATTGAAATATTCAAAATTCTTGAAAAATTCTTACGGGACCAGTTGCACTATTGCGGTAGGTTAAAAAAATTATAGGCGCCCCCCGGTATGAATACTAGATGACCTAGTACACTTCGGAAAACACATTTACGATTTTTCAAAAGCTAAATTGGGATATTGAAACCGTATCGAGCTAGGTCAAATGACCGGCTTCAAACGTGTTAGGGTTAAGGGGTTAGGCTGCTGTGAAAATTACGAAGGTTCGTTCGTCGCTTGAGACAACTCAAATTGAAGACGTACTCCTAGTAATATCCTAGTAAAACATCAAACGCTTTTTTTCTCGAAGCTATGTCTTTGAACATGGTGTACACGATTTATCGACATCCAATGAACGAATTGACTTTAACTTCGGTACACTTATCCAGTGCAATAGTAGTTTAGTCTTGACCGACGTATTTCTTCTCAACAGTTTTTTTCCATAAGTTATTAACAATAATAATATAACTTTTCTTCGAAAAAAATATTCAACATTCTTTTTTCGATGATCGAAACACGATAACAAAATAGAGCTCCGTCAAATCTCAGCCAGTATTATTTATTTCAAGAATCAAGTATTTTTACTTGTTTCAGATCAACCGGGTGACCAAAATCAAGTGCACCGTTAGGCCCCTTGGATTCAAAGGTTCTCCACGAACCTTTGTTCGTAACTTCTTTAATCATTGATTTTTTAAATGAAATTTGGAACACAACTTTGTTGATGTACAATACAAAATTAATTGTTACCTTGTCGTTAATGTACCTTTAAAATTAATTATTTTAAATACCCCTGATTGTCGGGTCGTAACGCCTTAAAGAGTTTTAATATCGAACGACTTTTGCGTTTGGCGATAAGAATCAATGGATTGTAACCAACGAAAAAAAAACTCTGAAAACATTTGTTGGTTAAAAAAAACGCCGCTTTAGTGAGCTCGATCATGCGAGTCGACAATATACTACTCTGCCTGCTGTACATTCGGTTGTTTCTTCATCACGCTGAAATTAAGCTTGTGGGATTAAAATACGATACCTAGATGATGCATACAATTAAAAAAAGATTTTGTCTTTCTGAGCGACGTTGGCGTAAAAACGGCTGCAACTTTTTTGCGGTGACTCAGATACATATAGAAGTAAACGTCTCCAGAATTTCCATTACACTCCAAGGATGCAAATTCCAATGTCACTGTTGCAAAAGTTTTGAGATTTCATTTCAATTGTCATCCGTGCCGGATCGTTGATCCTCCGCTTTCGTAATTTTTTCGACTCTTATATATTTCACGTATGGTCGATTTTTAAAAATAGAGGGAAAAAAATTGTGACTGTTTCGCCGGTAGAATGGAAAAATTGTCCGAGTGTGAAATTTATCATATGAACTTGGCACGTCGGATGTTGCACCGGTCCATCACCTGGCACCCCCCCAACGGAGGAGCCCCAAAAGATTCTACCGCGCCCCTGTCTCTCTCTCTCTCTCTCTCTCTCTCTCTCTCTCGCCTGCTTCTTTTCTCGCTTCCCCGTGTACGAGATCCGTACCCGCCGCAGGAGTTATTGATAAAACTTAAGCGAGACACAGAGAGCGAATCCATCGGGAGGCTGACTGGCGCGAAGGTCTTTAAACTTTAAATACCCGTCCCTTTAAATTCGACATCGGGGATAGACATAAGGACAGTTGGGTCTCTCCCTTCGCGCGCGCGCGCGCGACGACCTCGGGAGACGAGGCAAAAAATGGGGCCTGCCCGGCCAAGTGGAGGGAGGACGTTGCTCGCGACGAAAAGGGATCGAGGGTTGAAGAGACTAGGGGATGAAACTGAACGGACATAAATACATACGCATCATATGCACATATACACGTATATATTAACGTAAGAGAACATCAGGAGACGACGTTCACCATTTCATCACCGAGGGTATCGAAATTTCAAAAAATCGTTGGTTACGTGAAAAAAAAAAAAAAAAAAAAAAAAAAAAAAAAAAAAAAAAAAAAAAAAAAAAAAAAAAAAAAAAAACGTCCGACGTGTACTTTTGCGAAAAAAAAAATCCAAATATCATGAGCATATCGATCGCCTGGTCAACCGACAGCAGTGACCTCGGTCCCCGGACTCCAATCAATTACCATCCTGAAGATCCTTCGAAGAGGACATTTCAGGAGCTCGCGAACAAAATCGGCCTTGTCCATGAATTACTTTTTTATACAGGACCGGTCGTGAAACCAAAGTAACCAAATAGATACGAGTTAGAATTGTTGAGCTTTGATATACGAAGGCTCTATCGATATGTAGACCTGGAGCTGGCTTTACATCGATAAAATCACCGCAATTACCAATTGTTTATTTTAATTTTAGACAAGTCCAGTTTTCGACAAGAATAGTGGCCACCTCCGTTTTTCAATGAAAATCTCATGGACATATTTGCTTAACGGATTAGACCGCTCTAGGACTTTGGAAAAATCGCTTTTCAAATTGGGAGGATGGATTACTCGAACACCTTTGCACGGATCGATTTGAGATGTTGATAGTAGCTTCGCAATTACATTTTCTATGGGAGTATGTAGCCTTTTTTTTGATAAAATGTAAACTTTTTCTTATAAACAATTTACTGCTTTTTTTTGGCCAACAAATCGATTTATTTCTTGCAAAGTGCGCCATTTTTCAAAATTTGATAAAAACAAAATCCCTACGTAGTCCCATAGTTAATCGCAAATAGATTATAATTTTGCGTTTGGTTTTTGTTCCAGGTTCTATACTTTACGGGAAAACCGTCCTCCCATGAAGCGATTTGTAAAAAAAAATACGTTTTTCAAGATGGGTTCCGTCGCCTCCATTTTGTACGAAAATTATAATAATTTTTTTAAATACTTCAATACGTGTTAAGTAAACTCTCTCAAAAGAAATCCTATTTATTTTTTCATACTCCGAAAATAAATTGTCAAAATTAGGCCTTATTTTCTGCCGCTAGAGTGGTGTTGTCCCTTAAGAAAATAAAAAGAGTCTCTTCAAATTGAGTGTAAATTCGTTGGTTATTATCAATTCAACAATCATACACAAACTCGTTTCTATTGCAAATAATAGCGTCCCAGCCAGAACTGAAAATTCATCCAGCCAGCCATGGACAAGTCTGTTTCTGCTTAAGGGGGAAAATCACAGTAGCACACAAAAAAATAGGCATATTTTCGGGAATTAATTGTGGCTGAATAAAAGTATCAATCGAAAATCTGTAAAGTAGGTTTTATAGCAATAGTAAAAAAGTACAAAATGTAATTTTTTCAATAAAAAATATTTTTAAATGGCGGCTGCGCAGCATATGCCGAATACGTAGACTCCTTAATTTTTGACCTGGAAGAAAAAACAAAAATTTTTTAGTTTCCATATAACCACAGCTAGCGAGCTACGTAGGATTTTTTCGATATATTGATTTTTCGCAAAATGGTGCATGTTTGAACGATAATGTTAAATTTTTAACACAACAAAAAACGGCCATAAAATCGTCGATAAAAACAAAACTAAGCCATATAAAATTTTAAAAAAATCTACGTAGCTCCGTGGAGAAAGATGTTTCGAAGCTACTGTCAAAATTTCAAGTCGATCGGTAAAGATTTGCTCGAGTTATGTCTTCGGTGAGGTGAAAAAAAAGTGGTTTTGAGAAAAACGCGTTTAAAGTTTTAAGTACTGAGAAACCATATGAAAATTTCATATACCTCTAATCTGCAATGCCTGCACCGTACAGTCGATTTTCGTACGCAGTATCCTTTTTCGTCCCTTTTCTAACAAGACTCGACGACGTGTCACTCGTAATGACAATGATTTACAAATATCACTGTTTTTTTTTTATCACAATTTATGTTATATATGTATGCACGAAAGTGAAGCGTCGTGAAAAAGCGTTCTATAGAACGCAAGAAATTTGGGCACTCGGACACTTTTGCCGTATTCCATCATTTGGTATATTATTTTCAAGACCCCAAAGCACCTTCTGAGCGAAATTTTTTTTTTTTTTTTTTCGAAAAATTGAAAATTTTACTGTGATTTCCCCCCTTAAAAAGAAACTTTTTACCAAATTTTAACGCATTTGGAGCCGGATTGAAAACGAAATATTTCGAGAGCTAATGAAGGTGTGTCCTCGAAGAACACCAAAATAAAATTGACGTACTGTGGACGAGTTCGCCAGTTCCTCATTTTTATTTATTTTTTTCAAAAACCGAAGAAACTGTAGCAAAAAGCAGCAATCTCCGATCGTGCATTGATAAAAATGAGTGAGAGAATTTACGGTTGAAGGACGAGTTAGCCTAGTTAGCTTTTAACGCAAACTCATCAATTAATCAATTAATTTCCAATTAGAGGTAACAGGAGTAAAGTCGTTTCGTCGACGACGCAGCCTTCGCTACGAACAGCTGATTCGTATAACGGTCTCCGGTAGAGAGTTACGGGGGTAGGTCAGTGCCCCAGGAGGGCCCCCTTCCGATAAAGGTACAAACTGTACGCACGCAGGTATAGGCGGACCGCCAATTCGACTCTCGTCGGGCCATTCCGTGGAGAATTTTTTGACGTTCGGCAAATACGTGAGTCTTACAGGCCATCCGAAAAACCCACACGTCCCCGTGCCAAAGGCCAAAAGACACCTATACTCGCTCGCATCTACCGTACCCGTGCGTCGGACTACATGTGCGTGCATATTGTGGAATATCGTGGTGTGTAACCCACGGGCAAAGGAGGCCCCGGGACTGCGAGAGCAAAAGGAGGGGGGGGGGGGCGCCATGGGCCCCGCAGCCACCCATCGAGAAAAGGGGCAGGTGAGCACCTGGTCTAACCCGAGGCACGAGCTGCTGCTACTACTACTTGCTCCCCCTATCCCCGAGCGGTTCTCAATTCCTTCACTCTCTCCCCCCTTCTCTAGCGTGGAGAGGACGGAATGGCCAAAGAACAAACGAACAACAACAAAAAAGATACAACATATGAAGACGGGAAAATAACGGGGAAGGGTGACCGAGGACATGGCGAAAACAAACCTTTCGCGTACCCTTCTGCCCTTCGCTTTACCCTCGTACCGGGCTAAAACGTTGTAGGTATCCCCCGGATTCGAGCGGTTGATTAATTCGTAGGATTTGTCGTATCGCGGTGTTAAATGTTACGGCGATTAGATAATGGGCATCACCCTCCCCGCAGGCATCACTGACCCTTCCGGTGGTTCATCGCGTACCAATTGCCCGATATTAATTATCCGACGTGTGGCAAACCCGAGATACGAGAGGCCTTAGCTCGGTCAGCTATTGTTGTTATTGAAGAAAGCAAAAGCGGGAAGCTGTTGGCTTCAGTGATGATCACTGATTGGACGATGAAATGACATTTTCCTTCAAAGGGGAGATCCCCTTTTAGGAAAAAAAAAATCGCCAAAGACGAACTCCACGAGGAAGCTGAGGGACCAATGTATGATGGCCTTGGAATCGCGGATTAAGCGGTAGGTCATTAAGGATGTTGAGTCCCTATGAAACATGTTAATGTTAATTGTTCAATAAATAGCTTCTTAATCGTCATGAAATTTTTACACGACCTCCTGAATACTTCATGTAAAAACATACGAAATTTTCCGAATTCTATCATCATTGCTTCAACCTCCTTAAGGGTTGAAATAAAAAATGATAAGAAAATTCGGAAAATTTCGTATGTTTTTGTATGAAGTATTTAAGAGGTCGTGTTAAAATTTCACGACGATCAAATTTTTAAAAGAAATCAAAGAAAAATTTATCAATAAACTTCGGTTTTGTTTCCGTTGCTTTCAGTATATTGTAGATATTATAAAATTGAGAGGTCAAACAAAAAAAACTTATTGCAAAGTGACATCAGTTTCCATAAAACAACATTTAATTTGTGAATGTTAATTGTTCAATAACGAGCTTCCCAATTGTCGTGAAATTTTAGCACGACCTCTGAAACACTTCATACAAAAACATACCAAATTTTCCGAATTTTATCATCATTTGCGATTTGCGACTCAACATCCTTAAGTTACAACGTTTTTGTCTTGAAACTTTAAATGCGTTATCTTGAAAACCCAATATTTCGCGAACCTCGTGAAAGATAACTCGAAAAGTAGATTTATGGTCATTTCGAAATTTTGCACACTTCTCGATAGCATAACTATCGTCCATGTGAACATAAAAATTGTTGAAAATTATTATTTCAAACGATTTTTTTATAAGCATGCTATAGAGAATATTTAATGAAAGATAGAAGTTTTTTTTTAAGCACATACCACCTTTCGAGTTTTGACTTTTCTTTGGATTTCAGTGTTCGCACAGAGCGTGTGGCCCATAGAAATCGAAAAATTCTTGGCTACGATGTTTCAGGTCAGTGTGCACCAGATACTATGTTATACGCCGTGGAACTAATCACGCACCGATCGTCTCTCAAGCAAGTGCCCTACGGCATTTTTTAATATTTAAAAAAATGGAAAATTAAGATGTAATAATATGTAAGGTAAATGTCCCAATTATTGAACAGCTAAGGATCTGGGGGATTGAATTCGGTGAGAAAAAATATAAAATAAAGAAAAAAACCATCGCTTTCATGTTCAAATGATACTTCGATATTTTTACTTTCGAAAAATCACCCTTTAAATTATTTTTAAATGATTTCAAATGAAAAAAAAAGTCCCAAATGTCCCAATTATTGTTGAACACTGGAACTGCCTATGTCCCTAATATTGAACACTCTCGAGAATCCTTTTTCCGTTCTGAAAATATTATTTTCGGTACAATATTAAGAAATAAAAGGCAAAATCAAACACGTTAATAATCTTTTATTAATCATGTCAAAATACAAAAATATATATTTAGTCCCTTTTGACAGCTTTTTGGTTCATTCGCATTTGGTTTATTTTTGCTTTTCAACTCGAACTTTATTTTATTTTTCTTTGTTTGATTTTGTCGCAGCTTTCTTGTTTTTTCGACTCCAGTTTGATTTTCTTTTTATTTACCGCTCTGCATATAGTGCGGTTTTTACAACTTCCGGACTATATGCAGAGCGACGTCTTTTTGTCGCCATGTTTATGCCGTTATATTGAGAAAATTTCGCCCTGAAATATCGGAGAGCAAAAAATATTTAACATTCCATTCGTATTTTTAGGTTACATTTAGGTTATATTCTCTTTTTACTTTTCTTTGTATGTTTATTGCACGATAATACAAATAAAAAATATATTTGACGATCTTACAGTTGTTGTTAAAAGAATAAAGGTAAGTTGATTCAGGAACTTGGAGTTTTTGTTTCAAAAAAATCCGATTCACACGTTAACTGTCTCGATGTTTTGATGGGTTTAATGACGCCATCTTGGAGAATTCGAGTGTTCAATAATTGGGACACACGGCATTTTCTATGTCCCAATGATCGAACACCTTATTTTTTAACAAATAATTAATTAAATTTTTTCTTTTATTGTTATTTGTGAGAAATTGTCTGAGAAACCTGAAACGCCTTTACTTTTTGAGATGTGAGAGTTTTTGAATTTTTTATGCCCTTACGCATGAAGCGGCGCGTCTTAGCAAAAACGATAAGCAGTTACCACGAGACGTCAAATCGGATCACCGTTGCTGATTAAATAATTTTTTTCTCTATTAATTAAAGCTTTTTTGCACAAGTAAGGTAACATTTCGATAGCTAAAAGTTCCATATATGTAATGAAATTTTGATAAATAAGTAAATGCATGCAGATGAATGAGAAATAATAAAAATACAAGATAGTGTTCAATAATTGGGACCTGTTCAATAATTGGGACATTTACCTTACATAACATTTTTATTATGTATAATTGAATAGTTTCGACACGATAAAATCCTGAAAATTTGCTGACGTTTGGCTGTTTAAAGCAATCTCCCCCCCTCCTAATCGCGATATGAGATGAAGGACGTTCAGTCAGTGACAAAAATTGTATTCAGCTGTTTGCGCTGGTTTTCCGAGTTTTGCCGAATGGGCTTTTTCGCGTGTCCGCGGATTAATTATACGTAAGATGAGAATTGTCACTTTGCAAAATACCAATGCTCGTGGAGAAATAACAGAATCTTAGATTTCGGCTCTCGGTTATATACGAATAGGGGCTTCAGCCCCCCCCCCCTTCCCATCTGCAGCGCCCATATTACTATGCCTCCCGCACGACGATTTTATCGAGCTCGTGCAACGTCAATGAAATTTAATTGATGGAATATAATATAATATAATATATAACACAATTATATAATATTAAGGAGGTTGAAGCGTTAGCCAGAATCCAACAGTGAATTAGAATGTGCATTAGAGTATATGATGTTGTCTAGATTATACTGCGTCTTTACGAATTTTTTGAAATTTTTTCACCACCAAACACCGGGGATAAAAAATAGTTTATTCTTTAAGGATAGGCAAGACGTTCGCGTACGGATAATGTAATTTTTGTTGAATATTTAGTTCCAAGATAAACCATTTCTAACAACGGATTAACGCCAACTGAACCTTCGTCACCATTTAGAAGAAAAAAAGCATTATTCAATATTAAACCATCAAGGTTCGATGAAAGATTACGAATCTTGGCTGGCAAATGAAGAGCATTGGAGCCAACCTCAATGTCCGCGAACTTGCGATATTTCGGCAACACTTGATACAAATAAATGGTAACGACAAATAATCTCGTGACAAATATAAATAGACATAATTATAAACGAATCAAAGTTTTCATTCCAAGTTGTACAAAACATTCGCTGACGCAGTTTTTGTTTTTTTTTTTTTTTCATAATAATCATCGCTAATGTTATACTTTTTCAAGTTGGTAGTAACAGAAAAGTGTTCCTTATTGACGTGATAAAAACATAAAAATGCATAATTTTGCCCTTCACTGACATATATTTTATGAAAAATTACCATCTACGCAATAAATTGATGCCTAATATGCATTTTTATGAGGCTCATTCAAAAAGAAATTCATTAACCACCATTCGACTGAACCGCTTCAACCTTCTTAAAGTTTCCCTCGTTCCAAAACGCCACAAAAAGTAGCAGAACGACTGCGAGACCAGTCGTCAACCAGAGTCGATCATTAGCTCGTGGAATTCGATTAATTGCCCTATCAAGATTGTACCGCGATCGAGGGGGAGAAATTGATTCGGCTAGTTCGCGCCGTCGTTCGGGAACTTTGAGTGAGGACCACCAACGATCGAGGAACTTTCGTATTCGTAGACCCCCACTTGCGATTTTGAAAAAATCGATTTTTTTTTATTGCATTTTTTCGACGTATAAGTATAGGAGAATATGTCCGGAAAATTTCAAGTCGATCCGAACAAAATTGACTGAGGCGTTGAAGGAGACGAATCCGTGAATTGAAGAACTGAAATTGAAACTTTAAACGCGTTTTTCTCAAAATGGCACTTCTGAAGTCGGTGACCAAGATTACTCGAACACTAATGAACCGATCTTCTTGAAATTTTGCAGGCTTATTTAATACATAAAAATGTATTAACTTTGACTGCCGGCATTTTGTGAAAAATGAATATTTTATAAAATCCTTCGATTAAAGACTAGTTTATACTCATATTTGTTGTAAATCCATGCGCATGTTTTTTTTTCGGAAGATCCACTGCGCAGCCGCTATTTTTAAATATTTTTTATTGAAAAAATTACATTTTGTACTTTTTTCGTATCGCTATAAAACCTACTTTACAGATTTTCGATTGATACTTTTATTCAGCCAAAATTAATTCCCGAAAATATGCCTATTTTTTTGTGTGCTACTGTGATTTCCCCCCTTAAAGCAGATTCGATATCGTACCTGCCAATTTGCAATCTGTTTGGGGGTAGAAGAAAACTGTGGAGTAGCGTCGAATTGGGTGGAGAGCGCGCGAAGGCGGCTCGTTGAGAACCTCTACGACTTGGGAGACAGTTTGAGGCAGGAGTGCCGGGGGCACGACCAGACGTCAGAGGCCCCTTCAAGGACGGGGAAACCCCTCGTAAGAAACACCCCGCACGTGTATATATATACCGTTTCGTCCCGGTTACCCATCCCAATGCCATCTCTCACCTCGTGTCCCGCTGGCGGGCTTCCCTCAGCAGTCTCTAACATTCGTCTCTTTCCCCCTCTACCTCTCTCTCTCTCTCTCTTCAACTGCCTTGCTCTTTTCCTCTCTACTCTACCTAGCTGTCTCTCAGTCACGCCATGCGCGCCACGAGGATATACTTATACTGTTCCCGGCAAAGCTTACTCACGTGCCGAAAGACGAGTTTTTGGCGCGAAAGCATTGAACTCTCGCCCGACTGTGGGAGGACGACTGAAGCGACGACACTATTCCGTCACGACGTTTTCGAGCGCGAAAAACAAGTACATTATTTCGCAATAAACGACCAGGGTGACATTAATTATTCGCGGTGCAGCAGCTCGTTCGCCTGTACAGTCGTAAAAAACTAGACGTCGTTAAGCGAATTGGAAAGAAATTGTGGAATGTAGAGAACAAAATTGATTGGGCATCTCGTTATTTAATCCTGTTATGTATTCCGTATGCATTATGCAGGAGCATTATTTTATATTCCTTCGACGTCGCGATTGTTCTGTATATTTTGTGCCTCGAATCTCCAACGCTTCAGCTGGGAGAATATTTTTTTTCTTTTCCGGGTGAGACTTTTTGAGTCTGGCAAATTCCGAAATAATATGTTGCGATTTTTCGATTTGCCGTTAAATAAACGTGTACGTTTAATTTCCACGCTTTTCGATGTTTCGAACTTTCAATTCGCGAACTTCCGGCTGGGCAAAAATGGAACGAACAATTCACAAAGTGCAAGCGAAAGGGGGACTTTTCGATGTTTTCATTTTCTACTTTTCGAGAGGCGGAAAAAGGAATGCGGAATGCACCAAGTACGCGCAAATGGGAAAATTGTTTTTGTTGACTAGTTTCTTATAAGGAAATACTATGGTGAATATTTCGTGAAAGGTACAACATTTTTTCAAGCACGTACCATCAAGCGTGCACACAACGCGGAGTCCTTTGTTTTCCAATGTGAGGAATTTTTCCATCCAGGGAAACGGGGTTAATGAACGTAAGCTGATTCATAGCTCAAATAAGTGAAGAATATGAATTTTCGATAAAAACTCGAATCGCTATAATGCGGCATAAAATCGCAGGTAACTTATTTAACACCGATTTCTCAGTTCAATATCGGCATTCGACGACGCACGAAATTTTTTGGATCGTTGATAGTTACGACAAAGGTTGGTAGGCACAAAGTACATAAGAGAATTTTACATCGTCCCGTCGTCCTTGATCGGATGAAATTTTTCATCGTCGCTTCTGTACGAGCGTGAAAAAATCGTAACACGGGATAAAAATCAATAAATGTTTTTAGTTTCGTCGTTGACTTACCCAGCTTCCGGTTGGCAGGGTCAACGATCCGGTCCGATCGCTTGGAGTTTTTTTTCTTGCCGGATGAGAGTGTCGACCTGCTGAGATCTCGTACGATTCCGGCGATCGGGGAAATCATCGACGACGTCCGCCTCAACTTTTTCCTTCGCTCCATGCTTCTCGGTGACTCGACGATCACCGAAAGGCCTTCTCCTCGTCTTCGCCAATTCGGCATCTCGATATTCACCCACGATTTATCTTTTATCCACTACACACGGTTATTACAGTCGATCCCGTACCTCCGGCTCTAACCGATCGATCCTTTCGAATTTTCTCAAATTAACTTGCCTTTTCATTCACGATACGAAAAAAAAAAAAAATGTCCTCTCGTGTAGCCGGATTGATCCTTTAGTCAGAAATTACGTTTAGAGCGATTTCTTCGCGTTCAACTTTTTTTTCGGCTCGTTACACCGCAGTTACACCATTTAAATATGACTTTTTCGACGCGTCGATTTTTGTGTCCCAATCGTTTGTGTCTGCCGATGATGAAATTTTTATTCGATCTTTACGTCGATTTTTATGGCCCAATACTTTGTGTGTCTTTGCTGATGATGAAATTTCTATTCGATCTTTGTACTCTCCTTTGTACCGTTTCGCGTGGCCTGATTCTGATAAATCGTCTGCTTGTCCGTCGACTACTGACGAAATTTGAGCAACCGAAAACACACTGTTGACGATACTCCTCCCACGGTGCTGCAGGGTATGCTGAAAGTATAAATAAAAAACGTGTGCAGGTTTTCGACTTTTTCGTACATCGAAGAGTATGGTCTCGAGTATCTTTTGCAACTTGTAGATTGGAAAATATTCATAAATGTGGTAGATGCAATGGCTCGTGCATACCGCTGTTTTAAAAACATTCCTCGCGGTTTGAAAAAAACATTAACCGTACTGCTGCTCGAAAACGAGTCAACCGAAATAAAAGGGAATCAAACGCATTCAATATTTGCACGAACGCAGGGGTTCGATGAAATTTTGATTTTTTTAAACAAAGAAATCGTCAATGTGTTTTACTATACAGAACGATCGGAAATTTTGTACTGATCCCAACGGTACCAAAAACGCATTTTCGATTTCGCGGTGCGCCGATTTCGTACATTGCCGCGCCTTCTTGACCGTACATGACGGCAGAAAGTAAAAGTATCGATTTTCGGAAAGAAAAACGACGCTCTATTTTAGTTGACAAAAAAAAAACACTACGCATCAAAATAAAAATCCTTCGTTTAACGGACAACACCACTGGAAACCACCTGCTGTTTGCCATTTTTCAAGAATTTTTTTTTGTGGGAAAAAAAGAGACAAACCCTTCAAGAGTTCACCGTTCGTCTGTCTATTACGTCCATAGCTCGTACAATTTTCAACGGGTCGATTTTTAATTTTTAGGGAATATTTTTCAAACGTATTTTGAGAATCCGGCAAAAACCTACGAATGATATTTTCAAAAATGTTAACTTAGCCCTTAAGGGGTGAGGTTACTGCGAAAATGACCAACTCTCATTCGTCGCTTGAGGCAATTCAAACTGAAGGAGGAAGACGAGTATGTTGTGCAGGAATCGTAGATTGAAGGTAAACTTATGATTCCTACGATAGAACTGCTAGTACAATTTTAGCAGGGTGAAAAAAATGGCACTTTCCAAACAAACTCAAAAAATTATTCGACAGTGTCGTCTTTTAGCTATATTCCCTGTAAATTCCATTGATACTTTCCTAAAATTGAATGGGTTCCTAACGGTTGGCCGAGCGAGCAGGTGGCAGCACCATACTTCAAACTTCAACCTCTAAGCGGCCGGGATGATGCCGATCGGGCATCACCTCAAGGCATGACTTGGGCACATTCATAAATGCCGGCTGCCTGGAGGTTAAACGCGTTTTTCTCGAAACGCGGGGCAAACGGATTTTTTCTTTCGAGTTCTCGTTGCCTCCGCAAGACTTCTGTTAAATATATTTATAACATTTCCTCGTCAGATAAATATTTACACCGATACACTCAATTAAATTTCGTGAAATTTGAAATTGGCCCCCCTAACGAAGAAAAAAAATTGTTCCTAACCACATAACTATCGATAAAAAGTACATACATTTCCAGAACTATGTGGCAGGCAACGAGAAACGATGTTTTTCCTTCGACTGAGCAGTAAATTGGTGAGACGCGATGGAATGCTTTGAGACCAAATTTTTTTTTGGAAAAATTAATTTTTCTCTGGAGTTCTGTTTGCCACCGCAAGAGTTCTGTTAAATATCTTTATAACATTTCCTTGTCAGATAAATATTTATATACTCAAGTAAATGTTGTGAGTTGTGAAGTTGCCCCCCCCCCCCTATGGAAAAGCAAAAAATGTCGTTCTTAACAACAGAACTATTTCCAAAAAGTACAAAAAAACTCCAGAACTATGATGTGGGGGGCAACTCGAACTCATTTTGTTTTTTTTTTCCTTCGACTTTGGGGGGCCAACTTCGCGCACCCGCCAGCGGCCATGTTTTTGTTCCTCTTCTGTATTTTCGTCATGTTACCTCAAAGCCTCTAAATATATGTACCTTTGTGTTAAACAAAAATGCGTTTCTTTTTCACCAACCGGTTTCCAAATTAAAAAAATCAGAACTTGGCTATTTTTTCGGGCCCTCTAGGTGGTTTTAGCCGCTTAAACGCGTTTTTCTCGAAAGTATGTGTTTCAAAACGGTAAGCACGATTTCTCAACATCTAATGAACGAATGGACTGAAAATTTGGTACACTTCTTCAGTGTAATAGTGGCTTTAGTCTTAACCGACATTTTTTTCAGTAGTTATTAACAATAATGAAATTTTGTGAGATCGATCAAATTTTTATTTTAGATCACTTATTTCAGAAAATAACATATCCAAAATTCAAAGGTTTCATTTTAATACTTTTTGTTTGGTAAAGTTAAGATCAATTAACGTTATTCCATTGAAATTTTCGTAAGTAGATAATCAATCTGAATTTACAATAAAGATGTAAGGGACAAAAAGTCAGTATATATGGAACATGAATTTTTTTTAAATGTAAACATTCGAAAGTGGGGCTCCTGCCAGAATCAGGTCAATTTTCTTCAAGGGTTCAAACAAACCCAAACAAAGGTTAGCCCGATTCTAGCAGGAGCCCCGCTTCCGAATATTCACCAAAAAAGTAACCAAGGTGAATTATCAAAAATTGTAAGCCAGGTATAATCAAGATAACCGGTACAGCGCAGGCGAAGTCGCGGGCAAAAGCTAGTTATAAATATTTCTCTGAAATCTGCTACACAACCTTCTTAATGTACATACAAATAAATGTCCAAACGATTTTTTTCAATCATATTACTTATTGCTTCCATTTTTTTTATATACTCCTTATTTTCGGGTCGTCGCGATACCCTAACCCCTTAACTCTAGAAGCTTCCAGCCATTCTTTCACAAGGTAGGATCAACGTTTCCTATTTCGCCACAGGAAGCATGACTCAAGTAACAAGATTGCTCAACTAAATTCCACCCAATAAAGTGTACCATTTCAAATGTAAAACAAAAAAATCTACGTTGGCATGGTGGACCAAGTAGTAAAAATAAAAGTACGAATACTAGGTGTCACCCTCTTTCTCCCTCTCGAGAGCGAGAGAAAGAGAGAATGCGAGTAGCGGGTGACCGTTAAGTTAATGAAACGACTAAATGTCGACTCTGTTCACGAGCCGTAGCGTTCAAGCGACTAGCTCCAACTTTGTACAATGCCCAAGTGTGCGTAGACTCAGTTCCTTCGTACGCATGCTACGTAATGTCCATGAATGTATACACAGTATTATATATATATATATATATATATATATATATATATATATAGTCGCTGCAGTCAGAAGTTGTCTCGGGTCACGAAACGGATACCAGAGGGCCATTCGTGTTCACGAGGTTAATCAACACCAACTGCCGCAGGATCGCTGCGCGACCGAACTCGGCATTCAAAAACATCGCGGAGGGAGCACCCAGCTCCAGAGCCAAACAATACGTATTTTTGCCGCTAAAGACAACAGTTTTACCCCAACTCTTTGCAGCCCGTAAAAAAGCGGATAGCCAAAAAAATTACTGTCCACAGTCTATGGAAAAAGTTAAGTATCTTCCTAGTTGAATTCGAGAGACAAAAATTCCTTCAAGCGGATCGCCCAAATAAAGTTGGGCGAATGAAGAAGCGAGCGATCAACCTTTAAAAAGGCGAACCCTCTGTAGAAGTTATCAGAATTCTTAGCTGGCACGAGTATTTTGAACGAAACATACCGAGTAAATAAGATCCGACGATATAAATGAAGGATGATTGGAGATGAGGATGTTGCGATGGTCAGAGAGCGAACTTGTCAAGATGACTTCACGTTAGAGAATGAAGCTCATTTGAATTTTGCCTCGAACGGCCTGCCGTATGTGTGCGTGAGCGTGAAAGAGAACAAGAGTCGGGAAGAGAGCGAGAGGGAGCAGTCGCACAACGGCGGCTGAATTTGTGATAAACAAAACGAACTCGACCAACGGTCGCGCGACTGGTACGAGGAACGAAATCGAGAGGGATAATCAAAAGAAATAGGAGAAAAAATGTTGCACGAGGGCTCGAGTGATGTTTTCATGACTGCGCGGGAGTGAAGTGGAGACTGCAGAAAAGTACGAAACGCGAATTAAAAAGAGAAGGAAAGCGATCTGTGTGCTGCGAAAAAGGGACGAACGACGCGAGAACTGGAGTGGTGGGGGACAGGCCGGGAACACAAGTGTGCTCACACATGCTTGGGTTGGTGCGGCGGTGGCTTTTTTTTTTTCTATTCGACGAATCACGAGACTCCCACCAGAGTGGACGAGAGCTCGGCCTGTTGACGTTGCTAACGGTCGTTCGGGCATTTAAATCGTGCGCTATCTAAGCGGCTCGCACCGCAACGAGACGGAATACATTTTATTCGCTATCGTAGAAACACGTTGTGTGAGTTGCAACAGCTATTATGTATTCCGGATGATGTCGTTATGGCTGTTATGATTAGTTTAGGCACGTTTATTTCGACCAAAAAATAACTGTCGTTCGTCGTGAAATAAGTTACAAGTATATAATGGTTTAAGGGGGGAAATCACAGTAAAATTTTCAATTTTTCGAAAAAAAAAACATTTTCGCTCAAAAGGTGCTTTAGGGTCTTAAAAATAATACACCAAATGATGGAATACGGCAAAAGTGTCCGAGTGCCCAAATTTCTTGCGTTGAATACAACGCTTTTTCACGACGCTTCACTTTCGTGCATACATATATAACATAAATAGTGATAAAAAAAAACAGTGATATTTGTAAATCATTGTCATTATGAGTGACACAGCGTCGAGTCGTGTTAGAAAACGGACGAAAAAGGATAATGCGTACGAAAATCGACTGTACGGTGCAGGCATTGCAGATTAGAGGTATATGAAATTTTCATATGGTTTCTCAGTACTTAAAACTTTAAACGCGTTTTTCTCGTAACCACTTTAGAAAGGGTCCCCTTTAGATAAGGGAGTTTTCCGAAAAATGAGCCCTAAATTTGTGTTTGCTATTTTCTTATTAATTGGATTATCAAATGATGATATTAAGTCGGGGCAAGCTGAAATTCACCTCTCCCCCCATAAAAAGTTGTGGGGTTTTCAAGTTCGCGGATACACGTGATATAATAGGGCCTTTTTTAACATTTCGACGCCTATATTGGGTTTTTTTGGGCTCCAAACCCGAACAATTATAATTGTTTTTTGCTCGTAATAATTATTCGTCGAAAAGTCACGTATCTACAAAATTACCAAATATTGACCCGAATAAAAAAATACCTGCCCTTCCTGCCCATTTCATCACTGATAAAATAATGCAGTAATTAACACGAGAAACTGATAAAAGAAAATATTTCTCCCAAAACGAAATATTTTCATAACTTTCGAAATTTTGGTGAAATATTTGTACGAAATCGAGAAAAAAGAGCTATTTTAAATCTCTCAATATCACAGACTTTAGTGAATCCCCCTAAATTTGTTGTCATTTTTTGCGTCAACATGGAAAAAAAAATTGCGCTTGAGCGTGTTTCATTTTGAAATAAAATTTAATTTTAACTGCCGAGCTGCAAATTCCGAAAATCGATTCTGTTGAGAATAAAAGTGGTCAAATCTGACGTTTCCTCGTGACGAAGGCATCTACGTGAGAATCTAAGACTCTTGGCGCGTTTAAAAAGTATGTACCAGAGCTCGAATAAGTTCAAGCGTTTCTGGACGCTGCGTCTTTTATTCGCAAGCTCGAGAAATTGCGATGAATATACATAGAAGGATAAGCCGGTTCGATTGATCACTCTTTCGACCTTCTACGACCCAAAATTGAGGGAAATAAGGATCGACGGTAAAGCATTCGGTTTCAGACTGAGTGAAATGCAATAATGCGATTTATCGTTACGAACGGCGAAAATGCCAACAGAGATACAACATAGATGACGACAATGCGCCGGCAGTCGGCGGCCGTCTGTCGAGCAGCTCTGAGATCAAGCGCCCGCTGAGGCGGCGCCAACGTCCGGCGCGCTAACCCGCACAATCGCAGCTTGCCGGCGCGAGATGGCGCAGCGAGCGCCTCGGCGCGCTCGCGCCACCGGCTCGACCCCCACTCCCTCTCGGGCTGCTCTATTGACACCACGTGGTTCGGGGCATTTAATAAACAGACAGGGCGAAGCGTGCTGTGTACGACGTATCGCAGCTATCGAATAGCTCGTTGAGTCGAGCATCGTACGTATCTAGGCGCTTTCAACGGGCTACATCTACCTAGGTGGATCGAAAAATGCTATATTCCTTGGCCTCTAAGTAGATGCAGCCCCCCTTAAATGTAACGCGAAAAGAAACTTCCGCAGCACACACGTAAATAGGGCGAACCGACCAGTAAATGGACGAATAACGACATTGTAACACTCAGATGGACTGTAAAATGGAAATATTGCCAAAACGAAT
Organism: Ophion costatus; assembly: GCA_951751655.1. Lineage (NCBI taxonomy): Eukaryota > Metazoa > Arthropoda > Insecta > Hymenoptera > Ichneumonidae > Ophion > Ophion costatus. The sequence goes on along the minus strand of OX632361.1, from coordinate 241,089 downwards.
TTTTCAATAGCTATAGTTCAATAGCTAATTTATAGACAAGTAGCGAAATGACTAAATCGCCAGTGAATGGACGAATAGGAGGAGTAAATGGACGCTCAACCGCCGGAAAATGGACGTGTAGTGTAGACGAACGCTGTCAATCAGAACGATCAACTTTTATTAAATGCTAGATTCGGAGATCGCTGTGTTGCACAATAAATAAACGGAGCATCTCCCCGTCCGGTTATCGGACGAATAAGCGTATGTTATTCGTCCGGATAGCGGCTCAGTTCACGCCGTATTTCCAGTAGGCGTACATATTATTGTGATTCGTGTAATTTATCACAATAATATGCATTGTGATAGCTTACACGATTTTACGATTTTCTTCGTAGTCGACACGACAATACGATTTTCTTCGGTAGTCAGCCGAAGAAAATCTTTATAATTTTGTTTGGGTTTGGGTTAGTTAGTTGTGTTTGGGTTTGTTTCGCTTGGGTCGGTTGGTTTTGTTTGGGTTTTGTTTGTTTTTTTTTATCGTGTTGTTTGGGATTGTTTGCGTTTGGGTGTGATTGTTTGGTTGGTTTTGTTTGGGTTTGGGGTTTTTCGGTTTGGGTTTTTTGGGGTTGGGTTTGGGTTTGTTTACGTTTGTCATTTTGGTTTTGTATGTTTGGGTTTGGGTTTACGTGCTTGGGATTTTTTGTTTAGGGCGTTGTGCAGCGTGAACTGCGTGAAATTAGTCGCTGTCCGGACGAATGACATACGCTTATTCGTCCGATAACCGGACGGCTAGCCTCTGCGATAATGATATTCTTATAGATACGAGTATTATGTTCGTTATTACGATTTCGTAGAAAATACACAAAGCTTTTCGCTTCTTAATGCTCCTAAGAAACTACCAAAGTTTGTTTCGACATAGAAATAGAAAATTAAGTTTCGCCAAAACTAAACAAAAAACGTATGAATTGATTTTATAACAACTTTTAATTAAATCTACACTGTCATATCTTAACAATAATTAACTCATCAATTTTCAGCAGATAAGGTACATTTTTTACTCTACTTTGAGAATTATCCGAACAGAGCCCATATGCCCATTCACTGGAAAGAGGTTAGAATAAAGCACCAGCGAATAAACATGTTCAATTCTGACCTATTATTACGAATTTATTGAAAATTTTTGCAAAAATCAAAGATTGATTCTATCTCAAGTAATGGAAGTAAAACTTACCCTCAAAACTTATAAAAACTATTGTTTTCGCGTTTTTTACACCTACTGTGCTGTGCACAGCTGTATCGTAACTAAGCTGCGTGGAGTGCTGCAGTACCACAAGCTAGAAAAATTCCGTGTAGCGTCAAAATTCGAGATTAAACTGAGAAATCGATTTTAACAATAGCTGATTTTTTTGCTAAATTATAGTGATTCGAGTTTCAATCGCCAATTCATATGCTCGGCGGACTTGGATTATAAATCAGAGTTTTCGAATATAATTCGAGTTTGTTTGTATCGTTAATTCGTGTGCTCTGCTAATTTGGATGATAAAACAGCTTTAGTCAATTCACTGGTCGGTTAACCCTATTTCGAACAGTGGGTGAGGATACTTACTCAATGGAGTCGCGCTAACGCGACTACTAGAGCGAGCCCCAAAACGAGAAGAAGAAAGAGAAGAAATCTCTCTCTCGTCTCCCTCTCGTCCCTCTCGCGTCTCTCTCTCGACTCCCTCTCGTCCCTCTGGCGCCTCTCTCTCGTCTCCCTCTCGTCCCTTTCGCGCCTTTCTCGCGCCTCTCTCTCATCTCTCTCGCGCCTCTCTCGTGCCTCTCGCTCGTCTCTAATTCGCCATTCTCCGTCTCTATCGCGTCTATCTCCCGCATCCGTCTCGCTTCTTTCACGTCTCCTTCTCACTCGCTCGTTTCTCGCGAGTCTCTCTCTTCTACCACTCTCGTGTATCTCCCGCTCCCTCTCGCGTCTCGCGCGACAACTTCTTCTCCCACCTCGCCTCTCGACCTGCTCCATCTCACCCTCGCTGTCGCTCAATCTCACGCTCACTCGCCTTCTTCCGCCGCCGCCGCCGCCGCCTCCTCTCACTCTGACCAACACCGTTAGACCGACGCTCTCGCTATCACTCGCCTCCTCTTCGCCACCATCCATTTCACTCGCAACGTCTTCGTTACCATCCATTTCACTCGAACCCCCTATCCGAACCTCATTGCACGCACGATTTGTCTCAACCAAGTGATTTCTGCAAAAAAGACTCCGTCGCCGAGCCTCTCTGCTCGCGAAAATATCTCCAACGACGAGTCTCGCGTTGCCAGAAACCGAACGACCGCGAATTTACGAAATAGGCGAAACGCTACACGCGAGCGATCCTTTGTAACGGTCAATTACATCGATACGCGACAGTTGTTAAATGCGGGGAGAGATTCATGGAATTTGAGATTCTCAAACGCACCGGAGAGACCACCCGGATTTTATTTTACGACTTTTTTTTTTCTCCTCTCCCTTACTCGGGTGCCTAAATCGCGAGTACATGGTGTGACAACGACGTCAAAGTTGACATCGTCAGAATCCAACGAAAATGATTGTTTTTTATTGCGCAAATTTTTCTTCGGCAGATTCAAGGGGTGTTCTCACTTTAGACGCTAAACAATTTTCATGAATTTCTTTGATAGGTTTATATTATAGATGTTGATGTAAAAGTTGTTACACTTAATAAATACACTTTCGGAATACATTAAAAAAATGTTTTTTTGTTTATTTGTTTTGACCAAACAAACTTTGAAGGCGTTTTTTTTCTTCTCGAAACAACGTTTTTCGACGGCTTGTTGACAAAATCTTCGAAACTACTGAACCGACCCTTATTAAATTTTGACCACATATTCTTGACAACTACGGGTATAGCACTATGAAGGATTTTTTAAATTTTGATATTTACTATTTTCCTTTCCCAAAAACGGTGAAAAAACACAGGTTTTTGTTTTTTTTATCGAAAAATGCCCGCCATTTTGTTATTTTTGCATATACAACAAATCGTATGATATGCTCTATAGCCATTAACAGACTGAATCTAAAACCGTTTGATTTTTTTCTTCGGATGATCCATCACCGAGATTTCATTTCAACAGCACAAACCTACAATTTTTTTTAGGACATTTTTTTAACTACCATTTTTGTCTATAAATAGTGACTTAAATAAATTTAAAAAAAATGTATGTTTCTCGATAGGGTATTTATTAAGTGTAACAATTTTTATATCGATATCTATAACGTTAACTTATCAAAAAAATTAACGAAAATAGCCTTTTTTAGCGTCTAAAGTGAAAAGAGCCCTTAATCTACGAAAAATATGCGAATATTTTTTAGGATTTTCATCTAGCTATCTGCGACAAAATCTGCGCAGTATGATTTTTGATGATAATGAATATGAGTATATAAAAAGAATTTTCATTGCATTCCAACGATGCAAAAACTTCAACCCCATTGGTGACACCCGGCTTTCGTCGAAGAACGAAGAATCGACTTTACGCGTATACGGCCCTGTCTCGCGTTCGTAGATAATGCAAGATTCTTTCAAACGGTCCCATGACAAATGCGTGGCGAAAAAAAATGTCCGGCCGGGAAACATATGACATTACATGTATACAGTTATCAATGTTTTGTGTAATTCTTTAGATAAGTGCCTTTTCCGAGAAATGAAACAAAAATTTTATTTTTACTATTTTCTTATTTATTGGGCTGTAAATGATAATATTTGGTTGGGGGGAGGGTGAAATTTTTACATTGACAAATCTTTTACGAGCGAAAAATCCATAAAAAATGTATTTTGTCCTCGGACAAAAGAAACCCAAACAAACCCAATATAGACGTCAAAATGTTCAAAAATGCCCTAATTTATCACACGTTTTCGTGAACTTCAAAACCCTACAACTTTAACCCAAACAAACCCAATATATGCGTCGAAATGTTCGAATTCTTTTATCCCCCCCCCCCCCCCCCCCCCATAAAAAGAACCCAAACAAACCCAATATAAACATCAAAATGTTAAAAATGCCCTATTTTATCATGTATTTCCGCGACTTTCAAAACCCCATAACTTCATAGGGGGGGTTCAGTTTCCCCCAAATATCATCATTTATAACCCAATAAATGAGAAAACAGCAAAAAAAAAAAATGTTAGGCTCCTTTTTCGGAAAAGTCATTTATCTAAAGAATTACCATGTTATGTTTTAATGATGCGACGCCACTGAGGCTCTCCCCTGAGGATGGCCCCTTCCAGAAATCCCGGTGAACCCCAAGAAACAAATGGATCCAAATAATCGATTACTTTTATTTGTATCACCCAAGCAAGCATAGAGGAATAATTTAATAAAATTTAAACTATTTTCAACGTCGTGATTTCCTAACTTGTATAAAAGGTAGTTATTTCATTACGTAAATTAAATAGGTACTCAAATTTCAGTGGGCAAAAGCAATACGTTCATCGGCCAATACATGATCAGAAAAAAAAACTCGAATACCAACATTTATCACCGAGTAATAGATAATATCATTGTAAATCTAAAACGCCGATTTGAGAATTTACCGTTAGATCATGCAGTTGGTGGATTTTGTAAATTGAGTATGAAGAACGGAGAGGATATTATCAATAATTATTAATTTTTTAAATAATTGATGCGTCAGCCTGAGAAGCTTTAGCGATGGGCACGAAAAACATATTTTTATTAAGAATGGTGGAATAAAAGCTGGGTTGAAAGAAGTACTGCCCAAACTTGTATAAACGTTTCCAAGCAACTTCCGGTGAGCTCCGCTGGCTGTGAGAGAAGTTTTTCTGCCTTGAGGCTGATAAAAACGTGGCTTAAAAGTGCAATGTTTCAGGAACGATTCTCTCATATGTTACTGGTAAACATATGATGACATTGGGTAATTCTTTAGATACGCGCCAACATTTTTTTGTTGCCGTTTTCTCTTTTATTGGATCATAAATGATGATATTCAGCAGGGGAAGCTGAAATCCCCCTCCATAAAAAACAAAACCCAAAAACCCTATAAAAGCGTCGAAAAGTTCCTCAAATGCTCTATTGTATCGCATGATAAAATAGGACATGAACACTTCGACGCCTATATTGCGGTTGTGTATGGGGTTTGCAAGATACGAAATTATATTTAACGATTATTTGCTCGTAAAAGAGTGTTAATGAAAAATGTCTGCTTCCCCCGACTGAATATCATCATTTATAATCCAACAAATGAGAAAATAACAACAAAAATGTTAGGCTCATTTTTCGGAACTTATCTAAAGAATTACCGATTATTTTTCAATATATTGCAAGAGTTTGGTATTAATGTAAACATGGACGTGTGATTGAAACTTCGTATTGTGTGTTACGTGTTTATCGACTATATTGTAAATTGTATTTAACAAAAGATTAGCGTGAACGAAACCACCGTTTTGTCAGGCCAACCCGCCTATCCCCCACCCCCCCCCCCCCCCCCCCCCCGCCGCTCAAGAACAAAATGGTGGCTACGCCAGGGGACTTACCCTGTGAAGAATGAAAATGTCATCACTATGTTTTTCCAGAACTGTGATGCGAATCGTCGTCGTTTTTCTTCACGAACGACAATTTTCCACTGTCAATATTTGGTCATTCGATCTCAATGGTACATCGTCTGTCGGGCGATACAATGAGATCGAGAAAACTGTTCCTGATAGGCAAATTTGTTGCCAGCGAGGCGCGACACGTTACGAAGCGAGGCGCGAGAAAACAATGTGACAAGCTTACCGCGCGAGCGCAACTTTTGCGGCGCCTGGGCGGACAGTGGGGGAAGCGGTGGGTCGAAGTTACGAGGAATAATGTGTCGAATGTAAACAAATATAGAAGTACATTGACCACGGATTGTTCATCCGATGTAAGTTTCGCGCATTGAGCTCATGGAAATTCGCGCGTAATTACCAGTCAGTTTCTTCATTTTCGTCGACGTACGATAAAACGTCAGATTAGAAGAGGGCCATCGAAAGCGATGGGTGATGTAAAAAAGGGCGAAAATTTGGCGGGATAGTCGCGCGTCCACACATCGCTCGAATGTGATCAATTTACATTCCAACACAAATGACACTACTCGCGAAAATCTCCCCCAATGCTTTCTTGACTATGCAATTAAAGAACGGAGTGAAAAAAAAACGTTAAAAAAAACCGTTAAAAAAAACGCGATAACGGAAAAAGGTAAACGCAAACGAGTTTCGTACACTTACGTAGTTTTCCGGCGAAACTTGGCTACGTCCTCGGTGAATTTTTACCCTCACGTGGTATTCGTATTCCTCAGAAGTTTGTTTATCTTTTTTTTTTGGTATTTAAAGCTCGATGGACACGATGCAAAGCGATTCTGTCGTTCGAAATAAAAGGCGATCGTATCGTCGGCACGACTGGCGACGAACTTGTCATATTTCAGGCGGGTATTTCGAGACAGGTGGCGCTACTCGTTACGAGGTGCCCCCTTGCGATCTTATGGTAAACTATTTCGCGTTTATTTGCACATCAGCCAACATAATGCAACGAAAATGATTTTCGACAGACAAATCATTATATTTGTCGGAGCAATGTTTCAATATAATTTATTAGCGTTCGGGAAATATATATATACATAGATATATATATCGAGAAGAAAAATGGTTGTTTTTCGCGAACGTCAAGGCACTGACGTGGACCGAACATTTTATAAATATAAAATATTCCTAATCCGATCCTGTATAACCAGGAATAACAATTTGGATATTAAAAAATATATATATATATATATATATATATATATATATATATATATAAAACGATGCCTACGATCGTTTTATCTTCACAAGCTCTGTCCCACGTTCTCCTTTGTGGGTTATTTTTTTCTTACAATTTTCATAATTTTGACTGTAGGATTCTCCACGTTCTTCTTTTTCGTACAATTTTCATAATTTTGACTGTGGGATTCCACGGCTCTTCGGTTTTGCGCTACGCAACCGAATGATCGCGAGTACAAAGCTGTCAGCAATTTTGAAATCTAAAGCGAGACAGACAAAACTGATAAATTTTCCAATTGAGTGTAACAACAAGTTGTGAAAAAAAAGATTTTGATTAATTTTTTTTTATAACAAATTCAAATTGCATTATGACCAAAAATGGCGACACAAAGGATTTATTTTTTATTATTTAAGGCGGTCATCCTATGTGACAGGTCCAAGAAATCAAAATTTTTCTTCTTCACAAACTGCAAAAAAATGTTTGCGTCTTATATGGACCCGACATAGGAGACTAACGTGAGTCACCATTTTCTTTGTGTGAATTGTACTTGATCTTTTAAACACGTTTTTCTCAAAGCTGTATTTTCCGAATTGGGCTTTCATGATATCTCAAATTAAACTATTAAACGGATTTCGCTGAAATTTTTATGGTACCGTCAGCACATCTATAGTTCCTGCTATAGATTTTTTAAACTGAAAAAGTCGAAACAAATGACAAAACTTTGAACTTAACGTTTGAAACCATGCAAAAAATTCAATTTTCGATGTTATCACTTGCCTCTAGTTCTGGTGATAGCCTCGGGTCTACGAATTAAAACGCCGTTTGTTTTTTTTTATTTCGGATGAGCAAAACTTCCGGAATCATGGCAGCCGTCACCAACTTTTTTTACACACGAGTGTCTTCCGAACCGGACGAAGTCGATTGAACTCGTTATTTTTTCATAAATCTCTGAGGGACTGTAAACATGTTAATTAACGTATGGTAAATATTCAAAAACAGTGTTTGGATGGTTCATAAAAACAATCCCAAGAAAGCGAAAAGTATAGCTGTCACATGGGATGACTCCCTCAATAATCCATTGGCAGAGCACTCGAACTTGAATTTTATCCGTCGCGTGATTGTTCAAAATTCAAATCTGCACGTATTCGCGTTCCAGTACGATCGGTACGATTATTTTTTTGACAAACGAGGACTGTAGTGTCGTATTGTGCAAGCCCGGAAAAGAGACTGGCGCTCCTGCGAAAACGTTCGACAGTCGAGAAAATCGAGAATACAGATCGGCGTCGTTACGATTAAAAATACTATGTTAATTGAAATTGTTGTTAGGCGTCGCGAATACCGCGAGAAATGGAAACATATTTTCTCCTCAATCACGATCGTATAATCGTCGATTTACATCTTTCGTTATTATTTGTCGTTATGGCTTCTTTTTTAACGATATACGGCAAACGATCGGCAAAGCGCACAATTTGTCTGCGGTAGTGCTACAGTCGCGAGTCGAATGGCCAATTAAAATTGGAATTGGACAACGTTTTTTTTTTATCGCGACAATGCTCTTGTTGCACTAGATTTTTCGTTTAACAAACAATATTCGCGAATCACATAAATAATACGTATGTCGTTTAATGTGAGTGATAACTTTTGAATACACGGTATTCAACTTTTTACCGCAAAAATTCGACGTTATTATTGAAACTCTTCGCATTCGCGAAACTTTGAACGATCGTTTATTTCTATTCTAAGATTTGCTCGATTTTCGAGTATATTAAATATTTCTCAAGGTGCACTCGGATTGTCGATTGTCATGTCTACCGCGCCGGTACGATTAAAATGTAACATATAAACCGTTGATAGAAAAAAAAAAAAAAGCCGATCGGAAGATCCGGTAAGGGATCATCGCGGTGTAAAATTTGAAGAAAAAAATATCGTTGGTTTTTGGCATTATCCGATAGTATATACGGTTATAAACATGGACCTGGCATCGCCGATTGATCGTGAGTGGACAATTTATATTGAAAATTCTGCACTCGAAACTTTAAACGCGTTTTTATCGAAATGTCGTTTTTCAAAATGGTGTACACGCCAAAAGAAGAGTTCTCAAGCTATCCGTCTAAAATTTCGACACAAAATTCTTCACGCCATTCTTCATCTTGCTGTGGAAGCTTTTTTTTAATCTTCATATTTTTTTCTCGAAAAAAAACTCGAAAAAAAACTCGAAAAAATAGGCCAAATTGGATACGTTTTTTTTTCCAAACCGCCGCCACTTTGTCAATTTTGATTTTAAAAAACCTCCATAGCAAGATAGCGGCTTTCAAACTGATCAATAATCTTTTTCCAAATTCTGTTTCACTTAATATTGACGGCTACAACCGTGTACACCGTGAGAACTCCTTTCTTTCGTAAACATTTTCAACCGTTAACAAAAACGTAAATAAAAATAAACGTTTAAAAATGTATTTTCCGTTCTTCATTGCTTTGTTTCGACACTAAAAAATCAGACTGATTAGGGTATTTCAACCATCGAGAAAGAAATGGCGCGAAAAACAGCTATTTTTTCGACCCGTTACACTGTGATGATGCCTTAAATTGAAATCGGAAGATATCGCGATAAGGAACGGCACCGATCGTTGAACATCCACGTGATCAATTTTAATCCCCGTGCGCGACTTCGTTTGCCGATCATTAATACTGAATGAAAATGCGACTCGACGGAATACGTGTGCGCGTGTTTGTGTGTGGATGCAAATTGGGGAATTACGTTGTCGGAATTTTGTCTCACTTGCAGGAATTAACGGTTCGCAAATCGACCTTTAGTAGTGAGGCACGAGTCTACGCATTGGCGTGCAATGAACCTCGTGAAAGTAATTCAAAATATATGCTTGTTCTCGCGTGGTTCCGTGGGTGGGGACGAGCTGTTCTGAACGAGCCTCGGATACGATTTCGCGGATATAACGTGATTCACTTTCGAGGCGCTAGTCATGAGACTTTTTGGCTTTGGCGGCAACGGCGGAGGTTTTGACAATTTCGTCGGTGAAATTGTGACGTATTGTGATTCCGGTGGCTGATTGTTGTCAACTTTGCTCGTCGCTCGCATACAATTTTCAATAATCGTTTGATCACCGTCCACCAGTGTACCGTCCAAGTTCAACGAGGTGTCGAAAATCTTGTCGGGCACGTCGACACTGCCGTAATTCGCGTCCTCGTCGCATTGTAGTACGAAACCGTTCGACACACGTTGCGCAGTTACGAGGGCGTTTGACTTCTCGATACTCGTGTCGTAAAACTTTGACGATCCTTCGCTACAAGGCCCTGCCAATCGACCCCTTCGCATCTTCTTACCCTCGGGATGCTTTCCATTTTCTTTGTTCTGAAAACGGAAATGTTAATTTTCGTTAGATGGGTGGATTTAATATCAATTCGGCGTTTAATATTAAATCGGCGGTCAATTCGGAAACGTCGTTCAACGGGTTAGGCTATCGTGAAAATGAAGAAAAAAAAACCGATTGTCGCTCGAGGCAACGGAAATTGAGGAGGAAGGCCCAACATATGGTGCAGGTTACACATGGTTGGAATTTTTGAAAAAAAATCGATTTTTCGTTTTCGACGGATTCTTACGATACAACCGTTCAAACATCTTCTCTGACAACTTCAAGTCGGTCCGTTTAAAATTGGGGGAGTTATGAGCGTTTACAGGCAGGTATGTTTATAAATTTGTTTGGGTTTGTTTGGCTTATGAATATCCTTTATAACTCAATAAATGAGATAATGGCAAAAAAAATGTTAGGCTCATTTTTCGGAAAAGTCACTTATCTAAAGAATAACTGGAGATGTTCGATAGAAGCGATCTGACACTTTGTGTCAGAATTGGGTCAGGATCGATCGTTACCTTCAAAAAATCTGGAAGTTCAAAATTGATCTCGGTTCCTCTTTGGTCTTCGAGCCTCGATCTCTGCGCTCTCTTTATACCCTCGTACAATTCTACGAAGCACGAAAACGAAAGTAGAAAAACAACGCAATTAGTAACGCGTGGCGACAAGGGTGGTATTTGGTGTTCTCGAAAAGGCGCGAAAGAAGAAGCTGCGCGGCATTTCAAAACGCACCATCACCCTCGAATCTACCGGGCAACTGAAGCTTCACACCGTTTCGCCATTTCGCGATCAACGGCGGATGAGGCCGCGAACTCTCTTCGCCCGTGCAATCGGTCGAGTTACTTTTTTCACTTCCGTTGCTGCACTTGGATTTGCTCTGCAAATATATCAATCGAATTAATATGGGAACGATGAAAAATAATCGAAAGCAACAACAACGAGGAGCTTCCGAAGAAACTTTTCGTCTCGTACCTTCTTCTTTGCGTGAATAGTAGAATCGCGAAGAAAAAATTTGCTAGGCAGAATGGAAGATCCCTCCGAGCGCTGATCGTCGGACTGCCAACGGGAAAAGTAAATCGAGGTCGATTAGAGCAAGATAAATGGACGCTTGCGATTGAGGAGGCTGGAGCGATTATTACCGACCTTGCACGATCCCTCGCTGTAGTGATATTTGTTTGTGCTCTTTCCTACCAACAACTCTTCGAATACCTTGTTCGTTATTTCGTCGAGGGTCGGCTGACCTTGGGGTATTTCGTCAGGATATTTGAGACCTTCGCGATGAAAGTCTGCCGGGTGCGAAACATCGGTGGATAGATAATTTTAGTGCAAAATTGGTACGATGGGAGTGTAGATTAGGTAAAAATTGGCCAACCTTCGCCATTGGACGTGAGAACGAGACGCGTCGGGGCATTGTTCGCAGGTATATCGAGCGAGACCGGATGACCTTCGCCCCATATCGTGATCAAGTCGAGCTTGAATCCGTATTTGTTCAAACGAGGTCTCAGCACTTCTCTGAGGGTTCGACCTTTGTGTCCTATCACAGTTATGACACGTCGCGAAGGTAAATCTACCTTCAACACCTTTGTAGGCACAACCTCGACCTCTTGACCAGCCAATACAGCCGATGGATATTTCAGATTCACCAGCTGCAATATGAAAAATCATTCGTACCCACATTTCCGGGATTTCAATGGTGTTTCAATATTTCCTATGATTCGTTAGAGCTTTCTTTCTTAACATTATTAACTTACACATTCTCTACGGTGAAAAGTGCCAATTATTTTTGTTTCTCCCATCACCGTCGTTTACGTTCAGCATGCAAATATATTTACACAAAAGTATATTTCTACAATTTAGTCGAAGCGTCGTGTGGCCATGTGAAAAATGGAGAGGATGTGCGTAAAAATTGATGATGCTCCAACGATACAATCAAGGGCTTAGGCTACTGTCAAAATGACGAACACTCGTTCGTCCCTTGAGCCAACTCAAATTCAAGACGAATTAAAATGTCATTACGATGATAAAACTGCTAGTAAAACGCCTTTTTCTCGATATCATTTGTTTTAAACGGTGTTTTCTCGACATCTAATGAACGGGTTGACTGGAAATTTCGTACACTTATTCAATGTATCAGTAATTTAGTCTTCACGGCATTTTTCTTCGCATTTTTTTTCATTACTTATTAACGATAGCATGATCTTTCCTCAAAAAATCGAAATAATGCAATTTTGTTTTTTTTTTTTTTTTTCGTGAGTAAAAAACGACAACGAACAAATCTTGGTCAAGTCTCAGCTAATATTATCGATTTCAAGAAAAAAAAATAAAAAAAAAACTCGATACTGCTGCTTTGGATCAACTGGGTGGTCAAAACCAAGTAAACCGTTGAGCCCCCCTTACGCTCGAAAGTCCTTCACGAGATTGTTCATAACTTCTTCAACTATGACTGTTTTTCCATGAAATCTGGTACACAACTTTGTTGGCGCACATACGAATAAATGTCCAAACGATTTTTCACTCATCTCGCGTATTCCTTCAAAATTAACGTTTTCCAATAACTTTGATTTTTTTCCGAGCGTTATCGCAGCCTAAACCCCTTAACTCGATCGTAGATGCATACAACGAGACGCTTTGTCAAAAATTAACGATATGGAGGATTTTAAAATGGTTTCCACGATTTCCCAGGCAGCATCGGTGAAATATTTCTTTTGAACGAAATTTTGAGTAAACTCGCGAAACTTGGATACGTTCACGTGCAGTGCCTGTAATTGTTACGGGAAAAAAATCTCACGAATACAGACCTTCATACGCTCCTTGTGTTTCCGTTATAAAAAATATATGTCTCGTGCAAAGACCACCGATATACCATCGATTTTCCGACAAACGTGCACGGGATTTTCTTTTTGTGCGTTTACGAGAAAGAAAGAAAAAAAAGAAAAAAAAAAAAGATCAGATTCAGAATCCAAATCTTGCGGTTAATAATAATCGTTGATGTTTTGTTAGTCGCCCATAGCAGCCTTTAAAGTTTTGTTTTATCTGATTTTATTCGATTCGATTTAAGTAGTGATTTGGCACTAACCTCATCCGTAGCTAGTACTAGAACGTCATAGTTAGAGTAACGCAGTGCTCGTTTATCGAGGAGCCGCGTAACGACGTCTTTAATGCTCTCCGTTTGGCTAGTAGGGACGACCGTCGTTGAACCGTCCGGCAATATAACCCGACATAAACCGGTACACTTGGCATGTACCTCTTTCTTTTCATTCGTTTGTCCATCGTAAGACGACACTGACTACAATTTATAGATACTTTTGCTCACACACACAAATCCCGTTATGAAATTTGGACAATTTCAAGAGAGAGAGAGAGAGAGACGGAGAGAGAAAGTGAGAGGGGAGAAGAAAGGCAGAGAAAGAGGGCGAAAACAACAAAGACAAAGAGCTTCTTCATCGATCCTTCAAACGATATTTCGAGCAAAAAAAAGAACAATCAACCTTGCATTACTCTCCTCCCGATCCAATCGAACGGGAGAAGGTTTTTTGTTTGTTTGCTTTCTTCGCTTTATCATCGATCGACGAACGAACGTACACGTGCTAGTCCGTGCTATGATGAACTTACGTGTTTGTTGAAGGATTGCCGCAGCGCGAGGTCCCACGAAGCCAACGAAGATCTGCTGCTCGATATCGATATACTGTCCTCGTTATTGTTACCCTCGGCTTCTCGCTTCATCGTCGTAAAACTCTTGTATATTGTCTCGCTGCGACTTGGCGTCTTGTTGTATTCCGATTCACCCCGATCCTTCGATTTCGATCTGAAAAACGACCGCGCACAATCAATACCAATGTTGTCAAATGTTTCATCTATTGACGAGAGAGAGACAAAAAACGACTTTTCGCGTTTTCTTCGATGTAACTTTCGTATCCATTTTGGGTTAAAATGATCGACCATAATTTTTTCTATCATCTCGATATCCCACGATATAAACTGTGACACAAATCGCTTGGATTTCAATGTTTTTTTCCTTTTCCACCGATTTAGTGAAACCTGTGGACACTTGGAAGTTGAACCTACCCATTGGACGTATATCTCCGTTCAAATATAAAAACAGTATGTTTTATCATTGATAGGCAAAACGCACGACCCTCCTTGGACCCTCAACACCTCGCAATTAAAATAATATTACGACTGAAATGATTCGCGATTAAGATAACGTTTTACGTGAAAACCGCCTACAACGGCTTACCGATTCTTTCGATGCCAGGGTAGTATCGATTTTCTGCAACGATCCTCAGCATCCGAGTGGCTTTTCTTGAGTTTTACGCTCGGCGAACTCGTGAGCGTCAAATCGCAATCTTCCGTGCTCACTACGCTGCTGCTGCCAGTCTCAAGGCAATGCCTGTACAGATCCGAGCGCAAAAATCTCGGGTAACTGTCGAATTTCATGAGATTGAAGACTTGCTTTTGAGCCTAGAAACGAGACAAAAAGAATTATAAACGTAGTTTCGGCGAGTTAAAATATTATCATCCTATCAGAACCTATTATGAAGCTTTTTTTCTACAAATTCCAACGTATTTTTATTTATTTAAGAAGCTGAGTAGAAATTTACTCTTGCCATAGACAGATGACTAACAGTTACGTACGTAAGAGTACCCTCTAATGGAAATTTGTAAAAATCAATATTTCTCTTGGATATGTTCATCCAACGAAATTTCAAGTGTCCAAAACTTAAGAGCAGCGGGGTGAGGTATTAAAATTTTTTTTTTTCATTTAAAAAAAAATTTTTTAAACGAATGCATAATATATCAAGAATATTGTGTTAAAATTTCAAGTCGATGTTGTGTCAAAATTTCGAGTCTACCTAGGCGGCAGCTGCACGGCGCGCTATTGTATTTTTCGACCCCGAATGAATTTCTTGATAAACGGGCCTGTTCCGGTCCCGTTATGTATATTCGAGGCATGGTGTATATTCGTATACACATTAGTGGTCTATATTAGTATACACATTGGTGTTGCTAAAAAGATGCTCTCGATTATCTTGATGGAAGCCTTTTGCTCTCCGGACCTGGCATCGACGACTTTGAGTGAGTATAAGAAAATTATCGAGTTTTATTTTGAATTTCTAAAAATTCAAAGATAATTGAAAAATCTGAAAAAAATTCATACGTATTCAGAAAAATGAACGAATCACGAACAAAAATTGGGGTGCGGGGAAATTTGTTGACTAATTTTTTGTTTTTCATCATTTTGTTAATAACATTTTGGAATTATTATTATGCAAAATTAATCTTTCGAGTACCTTTAATATGCATGAATTTTCTCAGATTTTTATGCAATCGAGAAGTGTTCTTAAACTTATGTGCAATGAGCGCTAAGCGACCAAACTCTTCTACGTTTTTCAAACCGTTTTTCTGAGACTTGTCATATTTGAAGTCCGTGTGCACGATAACTCAAAATCTACTCGACCAATCGCTTTGAAATTTTGCACAGTACTTCTTCACATAATTCACCAGGTATTGTCGAGAGCTTTTTTGTTTCTTTTTTAATTAATTACTCATTTTTCAACAACAAATTAGCCGTTTTTTTTTAGCGAAAATCGGGTTTTTGGCTCCCAAGTGCTACGAAAAATCGAAAAAAAAAAAAATCCTCCCGTCATTACCTCGAGAAACATCTCCTTTAACTAAATGCATTTTGATTTTTTTGTTTCAGATGATTCTGTTGCGAGTTATGGTACACACCGCAAACCAACTTTTTTTCGAGGCGCCTCCAGGCTTTAATTTTCACTCGCTCAATTTTGAATATTTTGCAATGCAAATTTAGGAGAATGTTGTTCAAATGTTACTTTATTATATGTAAATTTTTCAATAAACGAACAATATTTGTTACGGCAAAAAAAAATCTTAAAAACATGCCTTCTTTTCGCCGAATTAACTTTACCCCGCCCTTAGGTCGAAATTCAAAACAATTTAGACTTTACAAGCAGCACGTTTACAAGCAAAACGTACTTTTCTCGAGAAGACTTTTTCCACTACAGTACATGCGATAAGCGCTGGAAATATTAATCGATACTAAACAACCTTTGTCCACTCCCCCCCCCCCACAATCGTAATCACTATCGCGAGTGTTAGAATCGTCAACTTACGTCACCCGATTTTTTATGAACACGTGTATGAGGGATTCTCCGTCAATTCGGCTACTTTTTTTCGACCATCTTAGATCCGCCTCATAATTGGTTATATCAAAGTACTACTAAAAGGTATTCTATGCGAATTTTTTCAGCTTCACGTTTTTGTAACTGAATTTAACAACTCATTTTTTTTAAATGAATTTAACAATTCATTTTTTTTAACTGAAAAAAAATGTCTGTACATAAAAGTTGTAGCTTTGTGTTAGCTTTCGAGCGGACGACTTGAAATAATTTTTACGTACCGGTAAGGCTGATTTTTTGCCAAAAAAGGGAGAAATTATTTTTTTATTCGAAAACGGCAATTTTTTTTTTCGCTGAAAATATGGCCGTTTTTTAATTAAAAAAAAATAATTTCCCTCTTTATTCGTAAAAAATCAGCGTTACCGGAACGTAAAATTTATTTCAAGTCGTCCGCTCGAAAGCTAACACAAAACTACAACTTTTATGTGCAGACATTTTTTTTCAGTTACTTGTAGTTTCCGGGATATGTTCATGTGGAAAAAAAAGGCATTTTCTAAAATGTTGAATTAAAAAATCTGAAAAAAATCACATAGAGTGCCTTTTAGTAGTACTTTGATATAACCAATTATGGGGCAGCTCTGAGATGGTGGAAAAAAAGTGGCTGAACTGACGGAGAATCCCTCCTATGCGCTGAAAGAGACAGATTTTTTTAACTTTGGATTTACACTCACGAGGAAATTTACCAAATTGGCTTTCCGAAATGGCTCTAGCACCCGCAATTACTACACTTACGTATTTTAAATTTGCTTTTGGATTTTCCAGCACGAAACGGAGAGTGGACCCGTGTATTTCGTGTAGGTCGTTAAGTATTTCTTCTAACACGCGTGTTTCTCCTGCCAAAAGCTCAACGAGGAGATTCAAATTGTAACGGAAAAGAAATGAGCAGCGATTGTGTGAAGGCATTTCTGGCCGAGGTGAGAAGAAAAATTTCAATCTTCAATATTTTTTTACAAGTCCATAGCGATGTATTTTCATTCCCTGAATACCATTCACCATAATTCTTTTCCGCAACCCTCGACTTCTATTGAAAAATCTCCGAATGTGTGAATAAACACGTTTTTGCGTTTAGCCGGCGCAGTTGTGAGTTTTCGACAAAAAAAACTTCAAATTCTGGTTCTAATGATCGAAGTACGAGAAAAAAAAAACATTCGGTGAATTCTCGAAAGCCAATATTATCTATTTTAAGAAAAAAAAAAAACCAGTTGTTTTTGTTTTTGTTCAATCGGGTGGCCAAAATGAAGTACACCGTTGAGCCCGCAACTTTCAAAGGTCCTTCAGGAGATTGTTTATAACTTGTCGAATTATTAATATTTTTTACGAAATTTGGTACCCAACTTTGTTAATATACATGCAAATAAATGTCCAAACGATTTTTCAATCATTTAACTTATTGCTTCAATTTCATTTTTTATTTTTAATAAGTGATTTTCGGGCCGTCACAGTAGCCTAACCACTTAAGACGAAGTGGAAGATTCACCACGTGACATATGACAGTCCGAGAGAGATCACGGAAAATTTCGAAGAGATTTTTCGGACATGAATAATATTTCAGGGCAAAAGGTAATCGTCAAGTCCTGTGTGCCAGGAAATTCTCCAGCGCCTGACGCTTCGTTCGTCCTTTAAAAACTTAACAATCTATGAGAAAACTGGGTCAGAAGATTTGTAAGGTTATGTTGGAAAATTTGTTAAGTTATGTTGGAAAATTTGTTTGGGTTATGTTGACGTTGTACATGCCCTTGATGATATCGTTAATTTTTATTAAGGTTTATGCGGGATCATTCTATCATTGTTTAGATTGATCCCTTCGAGTCGTCCACTCGATTACACGAAAGTGTGGGTGTCGAAAACGACGTATGCAATTACTCAGCGCAGCATAATATATCCATATTACACAATTTTCGAAAACGGCTCGACGTACACGATGATTGAAGAATAATTATTCGCCGGGCTTTATATTCTCTCCGCTTGAATTTCGTTACGAGAAAGCGAGCCATCTAGCGGCACTTGCGTGTACTCTCATTCGTAAGCCTGGCAAGCACGATTATATTCCATGCTGCGTGAGTTTACCGCACGCATATGATGGATCATTTTTTCAATGTTAATTCGCATAATATTAATTAACGATATTTGTTATTGATTTGTCGAATAAATCCAACGGTTTAATTTTGCAGTCGAATATACCACAAACGGTTTAGTTTATTACCTGTAAAAAAAGATCGGCCGGTGCTTGATTGAGTAACTCCTGGGTTATCTGACCGGAGGCGTGGCTGTCAACGTTCACAGGCTCAGCGGCAGACGTCGATAAGTGACGCTGATAAATTTGACAAGCCAATCTTCGACGAGCGTTCACGTCAGTCGTATCTTTGTATCTCTCGCATGCTGCCCAAAAATATATGTTCTCGTGGCTAAATTCTTTTTTCAAGAATTCCTGGAGAAAAAAATATTACAATGAAGCGGGAATACGCAAGCCCAACCAAACTCTCTGATGTAATAATCTATGTATTAAAGAATCATCACAGTGTGAAATTTTCAAAATATCGACTTTTTTCGCATTATGCGATAGTACAGACGGTTATAAACACGGGCCTGGCATCGCCGATTTATCGCAAGTAGAAAATTTATATAAAAATTCCGCACTCGAAACTTTAAACGCGTTTTTCTCGAAATGTCATTTTTCAAAACGGTGTACGCTCTCAAAGGAAAAGTATTCGAGCTATCCGTCTCAAATTTTGACACAGCGTTCTTCACGCTATTCTTTATCTTGCTATAGAAGCTTATTTTTTTTTTTTAATAAACTTTATATATTTTTAGCGAAAAACTGTCGAAAAAATACGCTTAATTCGATACTTTTTTCAAAACGCCGACGTTTTGTCAATTTTGAATTTAAAAAAAACCTCCATAGCAACGTATCGGGTTCTGTACAGATTAACAATCTTTTTACACATTTTCTTTCGGATAATATTTACAGTCACAACCATGTACATCGTGAGAACTCCTTTTTTAAAGACATTTTTAGCCGTTGAAAAAATGTAAAAAATAAATAAAAATAAACGTAAAAAATCTTATTTTATCTTCTTCATGAGTACTTTGATTTGACATAAAAAAATCAGACCAACGTATTTTAACCGTCAAAAAAAAATGCGATAATCAGCTATTTTTTAAGGCGTAACACTGTCATGATTCCTCAAAGGAAGCTGAAGAGGTTTCAATTGCAGGTATTTGATACGCCGTTTTAAAAAGATTTTGAAAGGCGCCCATAATAAATTTCAACTTCAGTATTCGGCATTTTCGTTACAATATTTTCAAACTGAAAATGATTTTAAAATCTCCCCTACGTTGAAACAATGGTTGAGGCAAAACGTGTAAAAGTAGAGAGCGAAAGAAAGACAGACAACAAGGAACAATCTCGGATATAATTACACGTACCGCAAAAGTTTGCAATCCTTTCGGATCCTCGAGAAGTTTTTCGAATCCAGACGCCCATGTGTGGACTCCGTTTCCATTACTCGTTTTGTCAAACGACTCTGAGCTCCCGTGCTGAAATTCGAACGGTATTTATGATTTTGTTATCGAAGTGAATTTAAACGTAGTACCGTTTCCAATTTTTTTTTTAAATTGGTCTTTGGTATAATCATCTGTAATCACAACCTATGGGTAAACTTGGCACGGTAGGGGTGCATAGCTTGCATGGGAATAAGGCCGAGCGACTTTTCCCTAGGTAAAATGGAATAAAAATCACGAAGCAGGAAATTACGCTCCAGAAAGTTTGTGTTTGCTGTTGACTCGTCGCATCAAGGATGGGCGCAGTTAAACCGGAAACCCATAACAAGTAATCTTTTCACCAGATTACGATGAATCACCACGAATTTGTCGTGCAGTTAAAACAATCCTGTATCTTCGAATTGACTAGAGAATAATACAGGTAAATTATTCGTTTGCAGATTGTAATGTTGTATTGTTAAAATAATCCGGTTTTTTTATGATCCCGCTGACCGATTATGTTATCCAATTATTCTACTGTCGCATCACACTGACACTTTTACTCCGCAAAATGTATTATTTGTTCACGTGTTATAAAACTCTTCGTTAGAAACGTGCACAGCATTTCTTTCGCTCTTGAGTTCTTCCAATCAATCAACTGATCTAACGTGAATTTAATATATAAAAAGCCTCTCCAAGACAGTGCACTCGATACAATAATAAGTATTATCCGACGCATCTACCTCATTTGTATTCTCCGAGCAAACGCTTGGTTATTCCATTAATTTAATTCAAATTAGAACGATTCCCGATGAGTCAGTTTGGCCGGAAGCGAGCTTAACGAGTTTGAATCGTTTCCAACGAAGAAAATCTTCATTCGAGCTCTTATCCTTATATGTATTTACACGAGTTGTAACGACGCAAATAATGCTATACGTACGTCGATGTTTTTTTTTTTTTTTTTTTTTTCCACCGAGAACTCTTTGGGATCGCGCGGTCTTTTTTCTCATTTGTATATAACTGTTGAACGCGGACGCGTGAGGAATGCAATTCGCTTTGATAAAAACGACAAATGCGAAATAGGCCATTCAACTATAGACATCCGTCGGAGTGGTCAGACAACGGTCGAGACACGTAACGTTAATTCTAGAAACAGGGATAAGAGGAAACAACGGAGTGACGTTCCACGCTGAGCCAAATTATTGCAAAATAATATCTCGTTTACTACGCTATCGCGCGTGTTCCCCCGTTTCGTCGGTTTATGGAACCGCCAGATTACGAGCGAAAATCCGCAAAGACGTGTAGGTACAATTATTTTTCATGCCCGACAATTCAAGTGTCTTCACTAATTGCGTTGCGATGTACTGCTGAGTACTGAGAAAAAAAATTGAAATCCCTTCGTCGTCGAAGGATATTATCGAGTTTAAAAAAACATAGCTGAAAATTTGAAACCTGCAAGTCCAAGCGGTGACCGATAATTTTGTTGTCGTATTTTACTTGTACGGATGTTTCGCGCGCTTCACGTTCAATCTTTAATAAATCAGCCACTGATGAATCTTTGTCAAGTTCAGTTGAAGATTTTTAAAGCTGACCTTTGCAGCCCTAAAAGGCTTCTTCTTTTAACTCTCGATATTATTGTTTTCGAACGGGTTATAGCTATTTGAAAAAGCATGTATTCCCGTGGAGGATCGAAAAAAGGGTTTATCAAATTGTTGAACGTTGCGTAATAATAATATGGAACTTTTTAAGTTAATGGGCATCGTTTTCCTGACCCGAAGGTATCTCCCTCCATTAAGCAATATATTTTCGAAGCGGTTCAGCTTTAACAATTATTTAATCGCTGAGTTATTGAAATCTGAACGGAAAGAGCTAATTTTCTGTGCGAATCAAAAAAGAAAAAAAATCATCACGCCCTACCGGTCAGACATTAAATGTTGGAGAGTTCGAATTTGGCATGCATTTTTTATGTACCTAATGACATTGCTTGGAGGAGAAAGGGGTAAACGTTTTTTTCGACCCAGCCCGACATACCCATACCTCCTTTAAAGCCAGCCTAATACCCATAACCCAAACAAACTCCTTTCGGTAGTTTTCTACAGTTCATGTGTCCGAACTAGTCCACCTTCGAACCGCATAAAACAATATTCCATCTTTTCAACGACAATTGTTATCCGTTCGTTGATCCATTTATCCAATAATTCCACGATAGAAACCATTAAAGATGGTAACAACACGAATTGCGCGCCTCCGTATATCCGCGTAGGATTCTCTCGCGTGCGAGAACACCTGTTATTCAACCGCAGGTGAGTAGCGTGGGAAAAGTTGATTCTCACGCGCGAATCCATTCGCCAAGAATTCCGCACAAACGATTTTTCCGCGCGGGATAACAATGAGACGAGGTGGAAAAAAAACGTAAGACCTGGCAATGAGGCCACTGAACAGAGAAGGATGAGAAAGGTTCAATGTTCGTACCAAGGGGCAATTCGTTTCGTAACGCTTGCACGATAGGCACATGCAAAACGCTACCACATATCATTTTTCATCTTTTACAACGATTAACGATCAGATTTTGTAGAATAACGATCTAACCATTTTAATAACTATCGGACGTTAACTTGCATCTCTCTCTCTCTCTCTGCTCGAAAAAGAGAGAGGGAGAGAGAGAAACACGGAGAGAAATTAACGTCGTGACCGGAATCGAGTATCTCGTATTTTCGCTAATTAAATGAGTCCAAAGTATGCCAATTAACGTTGCTTTGCGACTATGTGCAATCGAAGCTACGAACGCGACTCGAATTTAAAACGTTAGACGTTTTATGGTCATTTCGAGTAACGAGAGCGAGAAAATAAATGGTAGAAACGTGGTGGAAATGGTTAAAAAAAAAAGCTGACCAAGAACGTTTACCAATGGAAGTAGCATTCTTTTTTCTTGTTCGCGATATCGTCGACGGTAGCTGCTGCGCGTTGGGAATAAGGCTAATTGAAATTTATATAACGTCCTGCGCACGAACTTGACTCAAGGACTCGCAAATTGCTGCCCTCAATTTTCGGCGATTGCAAAATGAATTTTATTACGGTTATTTAAAAAATGTTACGCTACTGCAGAATAGCTACATTCGAGCAATTCTCTTGGTATTGCGGCTCTGGAATAACGCGTCGATGAGGTATGACGTTTATTTTCGAACGATACGTCAATAACGATACGATAAGATTTCTAATCAGTCGATGTGGCATTCATGGCTTGCAAAGGTTTCGCAAAATAAGCGGGAAAATGTGGAAAATGTAATTTTTTGGAGTTGGATTTTTACAAGAACGTACATTTCAATCAGAGTAGTAATATCGCCGTAAGATCTTGACTGGGGTAATAAGAGGCAGCCGCAAAACAATTGCCTACCGCGATGCAACAGTTTACTATTTCATCAATAATGCAAACTGCATCGCGAGGCAAAAAATACCAGCCAAGATTGCCGAGAATAAGGGAAATTTCCTTAGCGAACCTAACTTTTTTTTTCTATTCACAAACACGAGTTCCGTGCACGATGAAATTTAATCCCATGCGAGTAAGGCAACCACCTCGTGGATTCGTGCGGGAATGCGAGTAAGCTGACCCGCGTATAGGCACGCGGAAAAGCATTGTAAAGTCAAAAACTGGCTTCCAAAGAAAAGAAGAAAAATTATGCTTCTTCCCGAGGCCAAATTTATCTTGCTCTCGTTTCAAAAGGATCATTAGTCTAGAACGCGTGTTTCTCTACAAACTACGTACTGACTTTGCGAGTTGTTCCATTTGTCGGAGATCGGTGAAGGGGTTTCTCCGACAATGCGCGTAATCCCATCTATATATTGTATCCTTTCCCTTTCTTTTCTCGTATCAACACACGCGCGCACCCACAAGCGCGTACAAAAAGTACCAAATTTGAACACGTGTATGACTGACGAACGTGAGATAAATTGTCGCGCACGATTTTCTTCTGCTCTACTTTATCGACGTGACGCCCGTTTTTTTACATAAAAATTTCGCGTTGTTCGAGCGCGCTGTGATGTTCAATTGGGAAAACACGTAGCGCGTTAAGTCGCGTTGTATCTCGTTGAGGGGGCACGCCCCGCCCAGTCACAGCACATCAGTCGCTTCTCCGTTTCCTTGGCGCAACGTTCTGTCCGGTTGACAGCGCGAAACGCTCACGAACGACCGACCGCGGCGACGTTCAAGAGTCATACGTAGTACCCGAAATACGGGAGGACTTTCGTTACAAGTTCCGTGAACGCGCGCGCGACACGTACAGCACGATGGCCAATAAACCACTAATACCAATGCCAGAATAACATCGGGCCGAACAAGCGGGGAGGCTCTCCTCCTCCTCCTCGTTGCCCCCCAGCTTGCCGTCCTCCTCTTCTCTTCTTTCCCTCGTCGCGGCTCTCCAACCCGTGACGATCGTCATCTCCCCCCCCCCCCCACTCGAACACCGCGCGACTACAGTAGAAACTTCCCATCTCGCCCGATTTATCGCAAAAACCCTTCGAAAATATCTTTCGAGCAAATTTCAATCTGAAATCCTTGTCGGATCGACAGTTCTCTCCAAATACGGTATATCCCGATCTTTGTCGTTTGAAATATAGATAGTTAGTTGTGGACTTTTTTTCATAGCTCAAGCGCGCTTTACCGATGTATGTTTAGGGATATGATCTTTTTCGGCTTTTTGTAGATCTAGATACCTCCAATCAAAGTTCAACTTGGACGTTTTCGTTAGTTCGCTATATCGTTTTCGAACACAAGCATTGGTGGTTTAGTGGTAGAATGCTCGTTTTCGAGCACAAGCATCGGTGGTTCAATGGCAAAATGCTCGTTTTCGAGCACAAGCATTGGTGGTTCAGTGGTAGAATGCTCGTTTTCGAGCACAAGCATGGGTGCTTCAGTAGCAGAATGCTCGTTTTCGAGGACAAGCATCGGTGGTTCAGTGGCGGAATGCTCGTTTGTTGAGTTGAAACATTCAAGTCTAGACATTTTATCACGGCTTACTTAGAAACATCAGTATTCTCATTGACATGCATCGCGGTTACAAGCCTCCTTAGTGAACATTTTTCACGACGGAAGCAAAAGTGTTCGAGGCTTTGTTACCAAACTTCTGGTCTCGAAGAATGTCAACATTGAACGAGACCCTGTAAGTGCGTACTTTACCTGCCTATTATTTCTTTTTGGAGCTTCCAGGAAACAATTTTGATGCAAGTCGTACTTCGAGGCATGGAAAAATATGACGGAAAATGCATGATACTGCATATATCTTAGATCCATAAGTAAAAAATTCCAGTCGTTTCGAACGTTCGTGGCTTTTTGTCGACAAAGTGATCAATGGACCCTGCATCGAAGTAGGGTTCCGTAGGATACGCATATTGGTGTAACGTCAAATTGAAACTAAAAACTACTTCCAAATGGTTGGATCAATTGATCCAACAAGTATTAAACGACGATATGTTTACAAACATTGGCAATTATGTACATTTAATGGCTAATCTTGGTTCCAAAGTTGTCAAGGATATTGACGGAAGGAAGTTCCCCGAATGAAAACAACAAGTTTCCCATTTTTCCGAAGGCATTTTCATAAGTTATTTCAAATTTTCAAACAAAAGGGTTAATAGAATAGGGGGCGAAGGGCACACTGTTGCCATATACAAAATCCCTTATACAAAAGTACAACGAATCCCTAGTTGGTATACGGAGACCTCGAAATGGCTTAAATTGTACAGGTGTTTATCGTTCGAACATAACAACGACGCAACAGAAATTTTCATCTTATATCTAATCCGACTCGAATATTCAATTTTCTTATCGGCCGGCAAATAAAGATTTACGAATTGCTATTGCCCAAAGCTCTTTGGTAAAAGTACAAACGTGCAATTGGTACTTTCCATAAAAAAACGAATTATTCACCAAATTTCTAACCGAATCAACTCCAACTACTTTATAACCGTAATTAACCATTTTCGTGGCAATGTAAGGTCCTCTGCGAGCGTTTTTCTTCGATTTGGAGTCCTGAAAGAGTGCACGGAAAGGAAGTTCCACTGTAGCCAAGTACAGGGCACTATTCTTCCCTCGGCTGTTGATGCTACTCGACGCCACACGCTACTGCGTTTTCCACGAGCGTATATTACTCTCGTGTGGCATCAAACGAGTCACGCATCGTTCATCCATTCTCCATGTGTGGCTCAGCGCGCGCGCGCCTTCGTACACATATTCTTATTTCTCTGTGAGTACATGCGCCGCGCCGTGAACTCTTTCAGTCACCAGCTCGTAGTGTACGTACGTGACTTGATGTGTGTACGTGATTGGCGTACATAGGTATGTTCTCTTCCTTCATTCTCATCTGTCTCTGTCTCTCTCTCCCTCTCGCTCTCTTCCTCCCTTTCTTTCGCCCAGGCTTTAAACGAAGGCAGGAAATGATGACGCGCCCTCAATAGCGAACGAGCGAGAAACCGGAAATCGTGCATCGCCTTGCTTTACCTGCACTCCATCTCCTTGCTCCGCAAATATGCGAAAATATCATTTGTCAAATATCTACACCGTCATCATTTCCAAAGTAGATTGGCCTTTTCATGTTTACGTTGCTCCTACCGCGGAGAACAATAACTCAACTGGCTAACGCTTTCTCTTAAGTTCTTGCAACACTTTGTTCCGATGTTCTTCAAGAAAATGGACTTGGACGTTAAGATGTTGCAAATGGATCGCTTCCAGGTGGTTGATTATTGCATTACGAAAATGATGCAACTAGCGGACCTAGGCCGCCTTTTCCAAAACTATATTTTCTTCGTTATCCGTTATCTCGAATGCGTAGGTGTCGCGCGGTATAACTGCAAATCTTGCTTCTCAATATGCTTTGGACGCGGTAAGAAAAATAATTTCACTACGTTATGGTCTCTCTTCGCCATTTTTCTGTTCAGCTGA
Source organism: Ophion costatus (assembly GCA_951751655.1). Lineage (NCBI taxonomy): Eukaryota > Metazoa > Arthropoda > Insecta > Hymenoptera > Ichneumonidae > Ophion > Ophion costatus. The sequence goes on along the minus strand of OX632361.1, from coordinate 214,348 downwards.
ATCATGCCTTTGTTTTTCTTCTTCGTTCGAATCTTCCGTTTCAAGCTTCGCAATATGTACAATGCAATAAGCCTTTGACATTCCAGTCTCCAATGGTGACAAGGCAAATGAAAATATATATTTTTTCCACACTCGTCAGATCAGAATTTTGCTCCATATGGTACTCCATCCGTTCCATGAAGAGCGATTTTTTACTCGCCATTCAATGTCAAAACGTAATTTTATCATTCTTGTGGACGGTTCACGTTGGATTTTGTAGACTCGGAAGAGTTAAGAGTACGAAGGAAATGAGACGAGCTGGCGTGCTTCTTGGATGGGTAATTGGATGGTCGTGATCTCATAACCGACGCGCCCTGGGAATCCCTTTTAACAATTGTACGAACGCATTGCTCTGCATCGTAGTTGTTTCGTTTCTGGAAACATTCTTCCAACGGAGTTCTATGGTCGGCACACTCCAAAACATTTTGTATATGTTTTTGCCCTTTTTTTTTTTTTTTTTTTTTTTTTTTTCAAGTATCAGGACCCACGAGAATGGAGCTTCTCAAAGCGTTCCGTACGTCCGCGTACTTCCGTGAAGAAAGTTTACCATATGTTGGACACGCGCGATCCTCTATTTGAGTCTCATGCTCTTACTGTATGTATACATTACGTGCATGTGTATGCACACACACACACGCGCGCGCGCCTATGTATGTATGTATGTATATACACATACATACATATGTATAAACACACGAGATTAGTCACAGCAATAACTCGAGATATTTGTATTGTTTGATGCAGCCGCGGAAGTGGCGTCCAAAGCGTTCGTTCCTCTCAGATTCGAGAATACTTCTTACACGCACGTACACGACTGAGCCATACTTTACTGTTTTACCCGTAAATCGCTGCATACACTTTGAACAAAAAATAAAAGCGTTGGTACATCTTAACCCTGTTATTTCCTGACAAGGATACATAGATCCGCTGCGTAAAACATAGAAAAAGGAGCGGAGATATAGTTTCCTCTTTATGGATTTTTTTTTCAATGCGGATATTTTCTTTAAATTTGGTTAAGGGGTTAGGCTACTGTGAACATTAAAAAAAAATCGTTCGTCGCTTGAGGCAACTCAAATTGAAGGGAAAGGTTGAACATATAGTACGGGAATAAAACGTCCAAACTGTCGGCATTTTGTAAAAAAAAATAAAAAATAAAAAATAAAAAAACGGCTACGAGTAACGATAGCTACATTTGTAATAGATATCGATAAACTGTGGGCGTTTTATTTACAGATAACCTTTCATAAAGGTATCGATGGGACAATAAAAAAAACTCTTGTTCGTCGCCAAATCGGGGTTAATTTTTAAAAAATTACATAAATTGGTATAAAACTAGATGAATATATACTTCATAAAATGAGTATAAACCCGAACCTTTCATAATTAGTTATTTCTTTGAAAAAAAAAAAAAAAAAAAAAAACGTAATTATTGACGACGAAGCACCCGTTACGTAACGGGATAGAGGGGGGTAAAAAAAATGGGAAACTTTGCATTACGTAATTTATGGACGCCCCCAAACTTATTAGTACAACGATATAACTGCTGATAAAACTTTAAACGCGTTTTTCCCAAAATTATTTTTTTCAGAACGGTGTACACGATTTCTCGAAATCTAATGAACGAATTGACTTAAAATTCCGTTCAGTTGTTCACTGTAGTAGTAGTTTAGTTGTGACCAACGTTTTTTAAATATTCTTTTTATTATTTATCAACAACAATGATGTCATTTGCCCTCGAAAAATCGAACGAGAAAAAATCCAAAACTTCTTTTTCATTATTGAAACACGTTAACAAAAAAGCTCGATCAATGCTTAGGGGCCATCCATATATTACGACATCGACTGTTTGCTGAATTTTGCTCCCTCCTCCCCATGGCATCATTCTAACATTCCTATCGTCATAATCGAATTATCGTTACCAATAAAGGGCGAAATTATTTTTTTATCCAATAACGGCCATTTTTTCGCTGAAAAAATTACAGTCTTCCAGTATGTCTGACGATATCGCAAAAAAATCGCCAGAGTGGCACGGAGCGAGGTTCCGGTATAAAAAAAATTAATTTATGTGCTTTCATTCTTTTTACCCTCGAACCTCGGTCCGTGCCACTCTGGCGATTTTTTTGCGATATCGTCAGACATACTGGAAGACTCTGTAATTTTTTCAGCCGAAAAAAGGCCGTTTTGTAATTAAAAAAAATAATTTCCCCCTTTTTTGGTAAAAAAAATCAGCGTTACCGGAACGTAAAAATTATTTCAAGTCGTCCCCTCGAAAGCTAACACAAAACTACGACTTTTATGTACGGACATTTTTTTTCAGTTATCTCTAGTTTCAGAGATATATTTATTTGAAAACAAACAAAAAAAAAAAAAAAAAAAAAAAAACGGCATTTTCTAAAATATTGAAGTAAAAAATCTGAAAAAATTCACATAGAATGCCTTTTAGTAGTACTTTGATATAACGAATTATGGGGCAAATCTGAGACGGTCGAAAAAAGTGGCTGAATTGACGGAGAATCCCTCATATGTAGAATATTTTCCCAAAGTTTCAAAGCGGAATCCGACAAACGTCAAACGTCGCAGACCGTCAACGCTGCTGCGCCTCACCGCTCGGATTCGGGGCGTAAACTTCAAACACTTTTTTCTCAAAACTGCATTATCGAAATTGGCGCGCAGGATTGCTCAAAAACTATCAAGCCGATTCAATTGAAACTTGGTAGAAATATTGATAACATTGCTACCTTCTACTTGACGAGAATTGTTTTCGAAAAATTAAAGAAAAAAAGTACTCTATTAAGGCCTTAGGCCACAATGACGGGTATAAAATCATGTGCGAAGTTAACAACTTTTTTCCGTATGAAAAAGTGATTCATTCGTAAAATTAATTACACGTCTATTTGGTATGAATATCAAGCTGTTAGAAAATATTGTTTTTTTTTCTTTCGATGTGCAAAATGGCCGACTACTCGAAACTTCTCGAAACAGCTTTTTTCCAATCGGCGTGACGAATAACTTCCACAATTTTCACTCGATTTACTTCAAATTTAAAATATATGTTCCTAATTGCATTTCGCAGAGAAGTACGTACGGAATTTCTGATTAATCGAAATCTTTTCATTTTACGAGCAATTCATGCGCAGTTATAACGAAATTTTTCACTGAAAATTCATTTCTCAAGTTCAAATACCCACAACATTTTAATAAAACAATATTTTTTTAATTCCGTACGTACTTCTCTAGGTATTCGAATGTAGATTGACGAGAATTTTTGTTTTTTGTTCTAGGTAAAAAATTGTCGTTGCTAAATGGCACGCCGCGGAGCGCCTAAAAAAAATATAACAAAAGAAAATATTAGTAGTCGGGCATTCTGTACATCAAAGAAAAAAATATATATTTTCTAACAGCTTGATATTCGTACTAAACAAATGTGCAATTAATTTTATGAGTGAATCACTTTTTCATACGAAAAAAAATTGTAAAATTCGCACATGATTTTATACCAGTTACTGTAGCCTAAGGCCTTAATCCAATTTCTGCAAAAATGTTGCGTGAGATGTTGATTTTTTTTTTTTTTTTTTTTTTTTTTTTGTAAATGCGTGCCATTCTCTTAAATTTGTATTGTCTTCATTTTAATTACCGTCGAATAAAAACTACGCACGTGCTAACTGAAAAAATGGTTGAATTTGTTCGCAAATAAAAGTCTACGGGAAGCTGGACCCCGCACGCCGCCGTTTCGCAACTCCCGCGGCAACCTCGCTGTAACACTCTGCTACAGCTCCGCCATTTTTATGGATAAATGAATTAAAAAATTGTTTCGTATACTCAAATATTCTATTACAGTATGCCCCCCACACTTTGATACTTGTGGAATAATTATTTCTCAGTTAAAAAAATCCGTCGGAGTTGCTTAAATTTTTCTCGTTTAAACGTATATTCTGCCTTAAAGTGTTTAGTACACGTGGGTAAAAGGATATTTGGTAAATATTTGCAAGTGGGCCCCTGATAGAATCACCCAAACAAACCCAAACAATAACTAGTCTGATTCTAGCTGGAGTCCGAGTTCTCAATATTTACCGGATATTTTCATATCTCAAGTGTTTTAGAATTTACAGCCTGTCAAGCGGGGAACCGTACGCCAGCTGGAAAACAGGCAGTTTGCAGCGCGCGGGACGCTCGGGACATCTTCAACGGATGAACCGATTCACACGAGTCTCTTCAATTTGCGGGACCATAGAGACGCGCAACTTTGGTCAAAAGCTGATTTAGAATTTGTTTTCGCCAGTTGAAGAAAAAAAACCGTGCAAATAATTTAAGTTTTTTTCCAAACAGCTGCGATTTCGTTGTCCAGGGCTTTTTCAGAAAACAAAAAACAATAAGGCCCCCCGAATTTAGTCCCGTTGAATAATGTTTAAGCCGTTTTTGTTTCAGACGAAGCGGCAAGGCTGGCAAAACACGGCGCGCATCGCTGTATTTGACGTTTTTGTGGTATAAATAAAATTGGAATTTACTCTCCATCGATAGAAGAACAAAATACTTGGACAGCAATTTCCAAAAGTATTTATTTTATATTAAAAGAACTTCCGAAGTCGGTGGTTTTTTCATGTCTCTCGACGGTAACCTGTCCTTGAAACCCCATCAAACATTGACGTATAATCCGACGACACAATTGACAAACAAAATTGAACGGATGTAATGAAAGCTGTAGTAAATCGATTGCATCTCACCAGACAGCTGTCGGACGCGCAGCCACCACCGACGTTTCTCATTTCCTGAAGACTTCCCCACGGTCTTGGCTCGTTTTTGTTTGTGTACGAATTAACGAAGGATGCGGAAAATTCGACGTTCGTTGGTTTTAAATCTTCCATACTGTGAACGAGCGATTTTGAAAAGTGGTTGTAAACCTTCGGGCTCAATTTATTGTCACTGCTCGCTGTCCGCACAAACGTCGTCGAGGCTTTTTGCTGGCGCTGCTGCTGCTGCTGCTGCTGCCGCCGGGTATCTTCGTCTTCCATAACAATTTGTCGTTGATAATTCTCGTCCACAGCGTTATCTCGAGTTTCAACGATCACTGTATCGGCCCGAAACGTTTCAACGCTCGGGGATACGGACGCAAACTCGTCGACTGACGAGCCAGCCCCTTGCTCGCCAACTACGTGAGCAGATGGTCCGGGACAGGTGACGTTATCCCCACCACCGTCGCCGCCGCCGCCGCCGCCGCCGCCGCCGCCGCTACCTCGCATTGAGCTCGATCCCCTTAGTGAACGCCGTGAAACGTTATTGAATGGCCCAACCCCTGCGCAACTCACGACGTCCTCGTTGCTCCAACTCTGTTTCGCCGCAAGGTCCCTCCTCGTACTCGTATCCTCCTCGTTGGCTGCTACGTTCGAATATTCGGAATCCTTCGATGACCTCGAGAGCGGCGAGCCGCCGCCGCCGCCCCCCCACCGTGAATCACAGAACGCGCGAACCGTCAGTTTCGAACCCGACGCCGAACAGCCATTTCCACGGCAGAGAGGCATCTGAGGATTCTGCGAAAAAAAGGCGACATTTTTTTTCGGTAACTCACATTTTTTTTATTCAATCAAGGTATATATTCTTGATATTCTATAGTTTTATTCTATAGCTTTTGAGAGGCGATTTCAATCGTGAAAAAAGTTTACTTTTGAAACTAGTCACAGAGAATTTAGTCTGGAATTTGAAACGATGTGAAAATCGGCTTCAAAGGGTAACGCTACTCCAGAGGGCCGCTTTGAGAGAATTTCTGCTGCTGAGAAAAAAGAAGATCTGAGCCCACAGGACTTGTGCATACGTTCCTTAACGATATTTAATAAGGATTCACATCATCTGTAATTGGTAAATTAACATTTTCAATTGCTCTTTTCTGGCAAGCATTTATCGAAACAAATTTCCAAGTCATTCTGCATTTATAGTTGGCATTTGCCTTAATAATATTTGAATAAAAATGTACTTAGATGGAGAATTTTGAAGAAAAGAAATTGTAACGATTCCCCTGCTCGTTATAACGCGGTAATTTGAAAATAGATGGAGAAAAACAAAAATTATATCAGTTTATACATAACATTCCATAGTGTGCTAAAACTACGGCATTTACGAGTATTCATATTTTGCAATAAACTCGACCTCAATATTATACCTCGCGGAATAAAGTAATTTCTTCTCGGTCATAGAACGAGACGTGTTTCCTCCTCTCTGGTTAAAGCGTCACGCCATATACTCTTAATTAACGTTGGTTTGAGAAAATTCCCACAATGAAGTAGCTACACGATGAAACACGTTGACGATGTTAATTAAGGCATCGGTAACGGTTGTTCGTCGTCAAAGATCTTTGTGTCGAGCCTCACTGGATTACGGGGCTCGGCACTTTTAGAACAAGAAAAAAAAACGTCCTTTTCTCAATAGCGAAACATTATGTATCCCATTTGTTTTCCCGACCGAAAGCATGGTAAGAAAAATCCGACAGGATTGTCCGCAAGTGTCCGCCTTCGGTTTTGCTGAAACTCATATATGTGATCAAGCATCAAAAACTATTAGCCGCGTGATTTTTTTTATCTACGGAAAAATCCATTATAGAGGTATTAAGAGAATTAAATTAAGGGCTGATACGTAATTCCCTAAGAGGTCGTTTCCCCCCATTAAAACTATTTTTCTACCAAAACAACAAAAAAATACGCGTCCGATATTTTTCAATGCTTTGTCACATATATGAGTTTCAACAAAATCGAGGGCGGACATCATTTAAACAGTGCTCGTTTTGTATTTTTTTGTTTTTTTATACTCTGATCCAAATATTTGCTCATATATCTTTATACGTAAACAAAAGTTTGCGGACCCTTGAGATTTTCGACAGGCCTCGATTTGGTAAATTAGGAAGGAATCGACCGCGTAGACCTTGGAAGATGGATGAGCTTTCGAGATATTAGCAGACTGGAACAAAACAAGGTGAGCACGCTTACGTACTCTGGCCAGCATGTTGGATGGGCAACGACGTCGTTGCGGAAAATCCGGTAAAATTTTGCGCTCGGAGTGACTGACGTAATCGTCTTTGAAGCCGATTCCCGAATCGCTGTTGCTCGAGTGCGCGGTCGATGTGCTTATATTACTCGGTTGAGGAGATGCAGTTTCCTGATGTCTGTGAGCCTCGTTGTATGGATTCGCATCGTTGTCGACGGGATCCGCGATGTAAAGGGTCTGTATGGCACCGATAAGACTGTTGCAACTGTCCGGGAATTCTTGGCACACGTTCAGTTCCGATGTTTTTGTGCACGTAAAGCCAAATACGTTGCAAGTACTCGCATGCACGGTGTGATCGATCAGCTTGTAATATATCGTAAAAACATGGCACGAATTCGACACTATGTCATCGTTGTCCTTGACAGACTTTGTCAGTATACCAAAATACTGTTTGTCCTGTTCGGAAAATGAATTACAGAATATTATTCTGTACGACGGGTACTCCGCTATAACGCGATTTTCCGAATTCGTCAGCTTTATATTGGCAACGTGAATAGTCAGCAACACAGTGGTGGGATTACGCTTTTCCGCTTTCAGTCTCTTGATGCACTTTCTCAGCACCTGGAACGTGAAACAATAACAATGGAATTGAGTCAGTCTCAAGAATGGTATTTGTCATATGCCAAAAGAAAAAAACAATCGGCTACTTGGGGATACGTTCGTGCAAAATGCTTATATGGAAAGAGAATTTTTTGGGGTTATGGGAACTTATTGTATTGCTTTTAAAAAATCGTTGCCGCAATGCAGTTGGATGAAATTGTCGCACTGACAAAAAATGGTTTTCTCAGCTTTTTGCATTTTGAATTTCTAGGGTTTTTGATGACGTTGAAGTTTGCATCGTTGGAATGCAACCATTTTTTTTTCTCCGCTTCTAATTTCTCCATCTTTATCACTATCCAAAGCCTTTTATGGCGAATTGAGGTTATAAATCTTTAATAAGAATATGTGGAACAGTTCGAGAGATTTTTGAGGCCTAAACCGGCCAAAAACAAATTGCGCAATTAAAAAGACTTGGTTGCATTCCAACTATGCAACATCAATGTCATGGTTTCTGCGGTAAAATCGCTTGAATTTGGCAAATGAATAATTAGAACAAATAAGCTCGCTGAAACTTCGCGATTCAACTTTTGTAGGACGTATCTGTGTAAAAAAAAGAATCGGTATCCTTTAACATTGATGGTGCTGAAGTTTGCATCGTTGGAGGGCACTGAAAGTTCTTTATTAGATTTCAATTTCTTCATTGTTATTGCAATGAAAAAAATTCGTTTTCGCATATTTACATTGTAATGTTTGAATAATTGTCTTAAAAAGTAATCGAGACATTTTTCTAGGCAAATTTGGCCAAAAGAAATAAAAAGGTTTTCATCGGCGTTGCGTTCCAACGATGCAAACTTCAATCTCATTTAACATTGATCCGCAACGGTCAAACCCTCGTTGAGGGGTTAGGCTACTGCGAACATTTTTCAAAATCGACAGTCGCTCGAGACAACTCAAATTGTGGAGGAAGGTTCAACATATATGGTGCAGGAATCACAGATTGAACGTAATTTATGACTACACAACAGTACTGCTGGTGAAACTTTAAATGCGTTTTTCTGGAAATTGTGTATTTCGAAACGGTATACACGATTTCTCGACATATAGTGAACGGATTGACTTGAAATTTCGTTCACTTATTCACGATAATAGTAGTTTAGACAGACGGTTGTAGTCGACAGACGTTTTTCTTATTATTTTTTTTCATCAGTTATTAACAATAATAACATGCTTGCTCAAAAATCGAAAAAAATGAAATAATTTTTGTTTAACGATTGAAACACGATAACCAAAAGCTCGGTCAATATTATCAAGTACACCGTTGAGCACCTCAGGCTCAAAGTTCCTGCTGTACGCGATTTTTTATAACTTCTTTAATTGCTAATATTTTGTAATAAAATTTGGTCCCCAACTTTGTTATTGTACGTAAAAAAATATCTCAACGATTTTTTGCTCATCTTACTTATTCCTTCAAAATTAATTTTTCTACATAACCCTGATTTTTGGGTCGTCACGGTAGCCTAACCTCTTAATGAGATTTCACCGCAACATACTAATAACCAGTAGCCAAAACCGAAATAATGTCAGAAGATCTCCACTCGTATTCCATGCGGTTAATCGAGTGAGAGTTTTACATCTGTGGATATGTAAATTTCACTCCAAAGAATAATAATCTACTGATACTTGAATTGAGTAGTGTCCGATGTGTCTCGCATCGCTGTGACAATTTCCACTCGATATCGCAATTACGATAATTGGAAATAAAATAGCAAAATCAAACATTTTCTTTGCAAGGCTTCGTTCGATCGTGCACGCAGTGTATGCAGAATTTCTCCGATACTCGGAACCTCCGTTCGTATCAGCTAGGCTTTTTATCCAACGCCGCAGATCGTACCTGCATCATAGTGGACGGATGTAACTGATTGGGGATATCGATAGTCCCCAAATACCCGACGACGGTGCGATGAACGATCTTCTCCGAGTCTCTTTTGTTGGAGAGCGGCGGAGGAGGCGGCGGCAGAGCACTGGCCATGTTCCATCTGTGATGAAGACCGGCGTGGCTGCATTGAATCTTGCTCTGCGGCACTGCTCTGGCCACCAGTTCGTAAGAGGTATCGAACATCGCGCCGCTCTGCAAATCTCTCACCACCTTGGCGACTCTGCATTGCAATTGAGGAGCCGAACCGGCCGCGTTGCGCTGCTTGTGGGAGTATTTGGGCTTGGATCGTACGGTGGCCAAGCCTTCCTCGTCCGACGAATCGGAATAATAATTCTCGGCGATCTGAAGCCGGAGTACACCCTTGGAGTGTCCTATGAGCCTGACCACGTCGTCGTGAGGTGCCTTTCCTACGTTGTGACCGTTGACGGCGACGAGGTAATCGCCGGCTCTGAGACCGGCGCTCTCCGCCGGACTACCCTGCACTATGCAGCTGAGAATGCACGGCTGTTGGCCGGAAATCGTAAAGCCAAAACCCTTAGCACCCCGCACGAGTTCTACCGCTCTAACGCCGTAGTTCACTCTCTTCTTCTTTCGCCTGTTGTGATGCATCGTTCGGCCGTATTACAAAAGGACGAGAAACGGCGAAAAACGAACGAAAGGTGTACGGAATATGTCGCACGAAACAGAACACCTCAATCCATGTGTAATTTTCACTGTATAACGATCGGAGGACTTTCCAGGGTGAATTTCATCACAGGCGAGCGCGCGACCACGTCGACATGAACAATCGTAGTTAATTCGTTTTTAGATCATTTTGCGAAAGAGTGCACGTTTATTTCTTGGAACGCGGCACCTTGTTCAAACGCGTCTTTTAGAGCAACGAATGATTTTACGCTTTAAGGACGATCAGCAGGAATTTAACGATTTTCCTTGCCCCCCATTTAATTTGACAAGAGAATTCAAACTTGTTGGATATTGCACGTTGTAATATATGTACATTTATATATATGTGTGTATATATATATATATTTACATACGTAGATACGTATATGTATATATGTCACTGCTATGTCCCGAAGGAATGTCCGTGAATTAACTACATTCCTATAGTGGCGTATACAGGGGACTGCACGCGCAATATATCCTGCTGATTACTCCGAGAGAATATCTGTCTCTACAACAGTTTGTCAGACATGTTTTCGAAACAGTGGCGCCACCTCACGACGAGAGACTCAAGCGCGACAGTAATTTCTTACGGACTTTCGCCTGAGGGTATGTGGTCCACCAATGTATACATATAAGCCTTTCTCGAGGACTGTCACATGTGTCCTTTTGTTGCGAAAGTAAGGGGAGAACGACACCGATTTCGATTACAGAATAGTCGAATGTACATGGAACAGTGGGACGTTTTACCATTGCGGAGAGAAATCAATAAATTGCGGGTGGGAGGGCAAAGCTTCCCGACTCACTTGAGCCTTGTCGAGCTGAATGATGTCGGTCAATCCGCTCGACTCGAACACCGAACGGAAATGTTCCTCCGATGTCTTGTTAGGTGGCACAAATTCCATTAACCTGCCAACAGTTACACGACCCAACGATTGCAAACTTTTATCTCGTATTCAGGCTGCGAGTGAAATTTTCTTGTTGTTCATTTTTGTAAACACGCAGGGATCACGTTACGCTTAATAAAAAAAAAACCAAACGTAAGAAGCAATGAGTTAATGTCGAACAATTTCCGGGCCTTTTTAGATTAAAGGAAATGCTTGCATTGGCGAAGGCGGATTCGAGAAAAGTTGAATTTCAAAATAGCTAAGTAAAATTGACGACGCTATACCTTCCCTCCATCCCGCCGCGTTTCGACGCCGTCATCAAACTGGCCGAGCCCTTCTCCGTTTTCCACGTGACAAGGACCTCCATGAGAAAGTCAAGGGCCAGTTGTCCCTGACGAGATGTTTGTTGATGAGAACCGAGAGGACACGGTAGGTGGTACGGAACCGTTGGAAATCCAGGGAGCGGTTATTCTCGCCAGTTTAATTCTCTCAAAAGAAGAGAATCCTTCATGAAGACTAGCAGTTTTTTTATCTCGTTCTCAAACATAATCCCAAGTACTTGTAACGTCGCACCAGTTTTGTGAATACTGCAAGCAACAAAGGATTTTTTCGAATGAAATTTTAATATTCGATCGTATTGTATAACAGCAATGGGTATAGACTAATTTAAACCTTTCTGTCGCTTTACGTTCCAATGCATTGTTCATCAGAAAGTAAGAATCATTTTTGAGAATTTACTTCTCAAGTGATTGCAATAAATAACGCAGTGGAGACAAATTTATTTTTGTGTGCTTACCAGACAATTATTAGATACAAAATCGCAACCCGATGTGCTGCTGGTCTAGTGGTTAGCGTGCTTACCTCTGTAATCAGCAAATCGAGAGGACGTAGGTTCGAATCGCCGTCTCGTAGTTTTGGAGAAAAATACAAACACGAGCGTGATGTAGCTCCAGTTGTACACGGACGGCGCGTACACGGACCGGTACATGTGTGTTTCGTATGTTCAAACGAATTTTCGCTGACGTCGGTACAATTGGGAAGGTCATTTGGAACGACGATACCTTTATTTCAACGAGCTGTGGACAAAAAACCCTGTCTGTATTCCTGAATGGCTATGTAGACGGTGTGTGCATTCCATTTCAGTTGCAATTCTTCACTTATTCTGGTATAAATGGGCAACGTGTAAGATGGCAATATGGCTGTGACAAATGCGGGAATATATTTCTCTATAGCCCGTATGGCCTCTTTTTGACATTTTTCAACGTGCACTTTTCATAGAATATATTAAAATCCGATTACTTTATTTTACTGAGTTTCTTTTTAAAACAAAAGCGCGAAGTTATGATTGTTAGATTTATTTTTTAATGAGCGTTTATTTTATATTTACGTTCATTATGTTTATTGAGAGAAATCCTGACCTAAAGTACACGAGAGTAACATACAATTGGACAACTATAGCTATCTTCGTGGGATACTTGGCATACAATTGCCACCCTTCCGCCTCGTAAGTGCGTACTTGGGTGGAATATGTCTCGCCTACAAATGAAAAAACGAAAAGGCACATTTTCTCTCACATGGGAAGTTTACAGGAAGACGAATTCTGTCTCCCAAAGAAATGAACACAGGGTTTGGAACAAGCGAGTGCTCCCAAAGTATATACGATTACAGGGCACATTCTGTCTCGCAAATGAAGGCTAGGGTGAATTATGTCTCACCTTCGAATCCAGGCATGAGAGACGTTCTCGGGACTGATATAGTCTTGCACTTGGCACTGTTGGCCTCGTACCTTATCAGCTGTTCCTCACTGCGTATGCACATTCATGAATTACTACAGACTGTAATGCACATTACCTCCTCGAGTGGCCCGACTCTCCAACCCGCCATTGCAATCTCGCTCATCGGAAATTACTCACAACATTCACCGACGCTCATGTCCGCACGATCGTTGGCGCAAGGGGAACGATGCTGCGCATCTGGACGTCCATCGGCTCCTCTAGTTTCATGACCGCGATCGTCGTTCGCATTCGTTGTCGTCCAGCGGTGACAGCCGGATGTCGCTAAGGAAGGTCGTATCCTCATGTCCGGTATCTGGCACACGACTCTGCTGAGACCTCGATGCTCGTTGTGAAGGAGAAGAATCGTTTTCGACCACGCAGATGAATCGTTGTCACGGTCCCCGGCGACTGCATGCCTTAGAGGATTTCGCTTCGCGCGTGGTGAAGGAAACCACGAGGGTCTTGGCGCGAAGATTTTACAGAAGGACCGTCATACTATCTTGTATGTCCTCGTTTCCGGTGCCCATCGCACCGTCACGATCTACTGGGCTTGATGGCGCGTGTTGTCTACGGCGCACGATGTCCGCGGAACTCGATAGTCCTTCGAGAGCACATATGGCCATCCGACGCGGGCGAGCGCGTGGGCCGTCCGCGAGCGATCTCACTTTTATTGATTCGCGGCGATCAATTGAGGTACGGTCGTCACACGTTGCTAACATCCGTATTCATAGATGATCCTTGAGGAATAAGGATTCCTTATTCTTTGTTCTGAACAAAGAACAAGGAATCGTTCATTCTCAAGGTACATCTTTGAATATGGTTGTAAGGCTGGGAATACACGTCCGATTTTTTCCGTCCGACAATCCGATCCGACTATCGGATCGGATGTGTATTGTATGCCCAAACAAATGTATGGCATGAGCGCCGACTGTCGGACGGAAATAATCGGATGGATCGGATTTGATGAAAAATTATCAAAGACCGTTGGAGGGAGGATTTGATGATACTTTAACTAAATTGCTGATGGTACTTGATTTTAGATCATTTCTAGCTGAGATACAGTGAACACCGCAAATCGTGTTTTTCCAAAGGCGTTCTTGGAAAAGCTTTGTCACCGGCTTGTTTGTGGATGATATTTTCGCGTACAAATTTCACGGAATGTTCTTGAAATGACACTTTGTATAGAAGGTTTCAATAAATGTAGACTATACATACTTATAAATAAATAAAAATTCCCAAAAGTTTTTTTTCGCGCTGAGACCCCTACCCTCCCGTTAAACGGTAGTAAGAACGTGGCCTCCTGGTGCGAGCTAGCACACGCCTTGCGCTCCGCTTCCTTCGATCGGCGATATCTCATTCATTAAAATGGCCGTCCTGCGTTTTCGGCCCGTTCTTTAGTAGCGTATCGAAATAGTTCAGAGACAGAGTTTTCCGCTAAACAAAATTATTTGTTTTCCGTACAAAAAAATTGGCCAGAAAATTCGGTTTTTCGCAACGAATCAAGACCCTCCATTCAGGACCCACAAGTGTTATTATGCGTTGTCATAATTTAGTAATCGACTACCAACAGTTCTGGATTCAATACCAAATGCTATCATATGCTTTTCTATCAATCAAGTCGTATTAAGAAGTGGATTAGCCAAAAATAATCAGGGACTCTGCGTAAATAGGTTCTTGGTCGGCCCGATTTGTCGCGACCAATCGCACAGCTCACCGTTCAATTGGTCATGGTGAGCCGTGGTTGGTCGCCAGAAGCCGCAGTGGAAACAAGAACATTACCAATGACTGCGACTGACCACAAATCGATGGCTGAAAATTCAGCTATCATTTTGTGGCTTATTTCATTGCAATGAGACTTAATCGATTGAAACATAAATAACAGCGTTTGATATTCGATTCAGGACCCTTAGTAATCAATCGCGAAATAACGTCAACACAAAATACATGAGCGTCCTCAGTGGACGGTTCTGATTGGTTGCCAGAGGCGGCAGAGGCAGAGCGATTCATTATCGCAAATTAACTCGTTTTTTTAAATCCAATTTAATTCTAATTTGTCTGGATCGATAACGAAACATCAAAACAAAATACGCGCGAATCCGGAACGGAGAGCTGATATCGGACACGCCAGAAGCCGCACTGGCAGAATTATTTATTAGCGTAGATTCACTCGTTATTTCTTGTCGCAGTTTACGTTCTAATGGGGCTCGATCGATAGAAAAACATCCGATAGCGTTTGGTATTCTATTCGTGACGCTTGGTAGTCGACCAATCAAATACGATAACACAAAATACGTGCGTATCTCAGGAATATAGAGCTGTGATTGGTCGCCAGAAGCCGCAGGGGCAGAACGATGTGTCATTTTCATAGTTAGACTCCAAAGTCAACTAAATCCAAGAACGATAGTACGGAGAAGTCGCTGGGAAATAAATTAAACGAAATGCAAACGCATCAACATTTTCGAATTAAATTTTTTAATAAACTCCGACCGAACCGAAAGGAATTACGCATATCCGAAACGGAAGGCTGTGATTGGTCGCGATAATATACGACGTTTTTGCCATAGATGGCGTTGGTTATCGAGTCTTTTTCCGCCACCTATCGTCCTATCTCATGGATCGGAATTTTCTTTTTGATTTTCCGAAAGAACGGGAAACTACCAAACGATTTGAACGCTACCAAACGACTACCAAACGATTCGTAAAAAAAAAGTTCGATTAGTCAAAGTGGGGGGGCTAACTTACTGCCCAATTTTTGATTATCGATTTTTCGAAAAAAGGAGAACTACCAAACGATTTAAAGGGTCTACCAAACGCTACCGAACGACCGCCAAACGATTCGTAAAAAAAAAGTTCGATTAGCCAAAGTGGTGGGGCTAACTTTGGTGAGGTTCTGAAAACGCAGTAGGCGGATAGGTCGCAGAGACGAATAGCGACGGGCTTACGAACGAATCCAGTGCTTCAATAAGCGTCCTACCCCCACCACTTGATCTCGCGACGAGTGTCCCAGACCTGTATGTAAAACCGTGGTAAAACTGGTTATAGTGGGGAGTGATCGGATTTTGCAGGCAACATTGGACGATCATTCTCGCATTACAATATCACGTGGTACTCTACCCCCTTTGCCGCGCCTAGCGTTCCGAATCCGAACATTTAGTTTCTACGTCTCACGAATTCGTTTACTTTCCGGTCGTAACTTCCGTTTTTCCGTGCCATATTTTTTTCTCGTCGGGGGCCAAAGAGCGCAGAGTATAGAAAGAAAATAAGTCTCTCCCGTTATCGCGATTTGCGGCGAAGTCTCGCCATTGCGATAACATCGCATCCACATGGCATCGAGAGATGGACAGTTTTGATGTTCCAAGCGAGGTACCACCAACTTCACATAACCTAATCTGCATGTAGTTTTACGTAATGTGTTTCAAACCTTTGGCTCTACGATTAAACTAACAGTGCTTTGGATTTGAAATTAACAGAGATCCGAGAATTTTGCCGATGCAACGTACGATCCGGATTTAGAAGTGAGACTGTACGCTGAAATTTACTATTCCAACGATACCTACACCGAGGATTGCCAAGCGGCGAACCGAGACATTCCCGAAACCGCTTATGTTGTGCAGAATGCGACATCTTCGCTGTCCGTACAGACGTCAGTATCGAGCAATATTCATGCAAATCCACTTTTGATCAATAAAGATTGTCGCACATCGGAGACAAACAGTTTTCACGATAACAATACCAGCGGTGCTTGTACGTCGAGTGTAACTCAGGTGCGCAGAGGAACAAATGATTGCCTCATTGCGCCCGGCCCGCATAACCATATCAATAAGTATGGTGATAACCATTATGCGAGAAGAGAATTTCCCAAAAGGTGCAGGCTGCTCGCTCAAGAGAATCTCTGGTCTAGGAAAGAAGACACGCGCAAACTTGCCCCGGTGGTACTCGAAGCGGTCGTACCAGCGAGAAACCTTGAAAGCGACAAGACGTACGAGCATTCGGCAAGTGAGCCGACTATAGCGGAAACATGCGACGTCTCGGTAGACGATAGCACACGTAATGAACAAAATGAAAGCGTAGGATACAACGACGATAGGGTGTCCAATAAGTCTGGACTCTCCAAGAAGAAAGGATCGAAGGCAAAGAAAAAGAACAAACTTCTGTTTCCGACACAGGCCTTTCGTGGTACCGCAAAGCTACGTCGACGGCATAATGCAGCAATGAGAGTACGAGAATCCAGGCAAACGAGCAAGTACAGAGTTATCGGCAAGAAAACGAAATTGAACATGAAAGAAGCGAATTTGGAGTCTGTGGTAATGAGTTCGGACTCGGACGATTCCATTTTGGAAGTCCCGATTCCACCCAAAGCTCAACCAGTGGTGATTCAGTTAGTGGATTCCGATGAAGAATGCCCCACAGCAAAAGCCTTACGCAAAAAGAACGCTTCTAATTCGGCAGGATGCAACGACGATCCGTCCAAGGAAGGAACGAGTCGTTCAGAACAGACCGCCGGAGATTCGACGGAAGATGCAGCGTCTACCGTCGAAGCGGACAATGGCACGATGATTTTGAACGACGGCGATCTAATCCTCAACTGCACGAGCCATCAGCCAGGTCCGTCGTCGAATCGAGAGAAGACCGGTACGGTACATAGACCAGGAGTGTCGGGTTACGTGTATAGCGACGACAGTATGACGGAAAGCGAAGCAAACAATTGGAGCAATATAGCAGCCGGGGATGCCACCGCGGCTAGAAGTCACCAGGCATCTTCGGCTGAGAAGTCCTTGGACCAATCTTTCGGCTTGCTTTGGGATCAATTGTCGCTGGACAATTCTGCGGGACTGTATCCCCCGAAAGACTCAACGTATCCGTGTCTGAATGCCTCTGCCGAGGTCGATACTTCATTGGTCGATTGCAGCGAAGAACAAACGGAAAGAATCAAAAGAAAACGACCAAAGAATTCGAACGTGCGATCTCTCGATGACTCGAATGTATCGGAGATACCGGAAAAAAGGAGCAGAGGAAACACAAGTGAGCCCTGTACGAACAAATCATTGGTTAAATACTTCTTTACACCGATGTCGAAGGAATTACAGGCTTTTTACAACAACCCATGCAGCAACGCAAACATGGATTTGGACGATATACAGAGAAGAATGCCACGTGAGTTGGTCTATCGCTCAATTTGTCTCTAAGGAGACTGTACAATTGATGTTGATACACGATTGATGTTGATACGCGATGTTGAAGTTTGCTTCGTTGGAATCCAACGATTTTTATCTTCATCTTTCCTTTTTTCTACTTTTATTATATTTTAGTAGTATTTTACTTTTTGGAAATAAACGTGTCGTACGTGTCGGATATAAATACGTAACAGCGTTTGAGTGATTCTCACAGGCTGAAACGGCCAAACGAAATTTGAACAATTGAAAATAATGAATTTTCGTTTTCAACTATGGAAACTTCAACAACATAAAAATGCTTCCTTTATGGAGCATTTCAAAATGAATGATTTTATAATAATTCCCAAGAGAACTCTCTCCCTCGGAGAAACCTATCGTCTACCGACTGTTTTTTTCTTTTACCAGGAAATCCGAGGTACTGGACGATTTTGGACGCCGACTTGAGACCATCGCCCAAACGACGTGGCAAAGTTTGCCCATATTGCAAGAACAATGCACATTACGGAAGAAGGTGCCCCGAGAAATCATTGCAGCCTATCTGTTTCATGTGTGGGCTGAGGGGGCATGCCGGTATACGATGTCCCCAAACAATGTGTCTTACCGTAACTACACGCTTTTTTCCTTTTCTTTCTATTATGCCGTCAGCTGATTACTCCAATAGTTTGTACGATTCATTTCAGTGTGGCTATGAGTACACAAGTTTTCGACAAACGTGCTACCGTTGCTTCAAGTTGACGTGCAGTATGTGTAACGGCATGGGTCACACCCGCGAAAACTGCCCAGATTTGTGGAGAAGATATCACGACATCGTAAGTGTATAGTGAATAGTGTATATCGCTGTTGCGTTTTTGGGGCTTCTTACTCACTAGAAACACTTAGAATTTCAACATGCCGACCGTACTCTACTCCGCTAAGGAGTATTTCCTCGCCCTTGTTATTTTTGTAACCATTTGCGACAATAATTGAAATAATTTCTGACACTAGTATTCTCTGAGTAGATTGAAGTAAAATTGTTGCCGTAATTGTCAGGTAATTAGTTCGGAAATTAATTTCCGAAGGGGTTTTTCGTCTATATTTTTTACATCAATTTAAAAATTGTGCATGCCAAATATTGATAATTATCAATGTTTGTAAAGGTTTCTCTTGTCAATCCTTCTATAGCAAACTACAAATTAATTCTGACAAACTTCCTCGATGTAATTAATGTTCATTTCAATATTTCAATCGAGCGTGAATCTAACGGGCTACGGATTCGTAGTTTAGTTTGCGGTCCGAAACGGTCTTGATTTCTTTTCGTTCCCCCATAGAAGAAGCTCAAGAGGTTAGACTACGTCAGTGAACAGGAAATCAGGGTTACTTTTTGAAAAAAATGAGTTTTGAAGAAATAGGTAAGACGATTGAAAAAATTGTTCGGACATTTCTCTGTATGTACATTAGCGACGTTTTGTAATTATTAAATAAATTATAAATAATGTCGTCAAGGACTTTTGAGGGTGAGGGGCTCAACGGTTTACTTGATTTTGGCCACATGGTTGATCTGAAACACGAAATAAAACGAGTTTTCTTTACTTAACATGGATTATATTAGCTGAGACTTGGCCGAGCTTTCCTTGTTATCGTGTTTGAATAATCGATTTGTAGCTAACGAAGAAAAATGTTAAGATGAAAAACGTGTCGGCCATTATTAAATCGACGTTACACCGAATGAGTGTACGAAATTTCAAGTCAATGCATTCGTTAGATGTGGATAAATCGTGTATACCGTTTTGGAAAACATAGTTTCGAGAAAAACGCGTTTAAAGTTTTACCAGCAGTTCTATGGTTGTAATCCCAAGATTACCATCAATCTGCAATTCGTCCACCATATGTTGGATCTTTCTCTTCAATTTAAGTTGCCTCAAACGACGAACGAGCGTTCGTCGTTTTCACAAAAGCCTAACAGCCCTCAATAGCTGTAAGAATTTTGTCCACATCGATACAAGTGCCTCATAACACAGCCGTAACGTTTGTTCTGGTCCCTAGACAACCGAGTGTCAGCCAACTCCAAAGGACTTGAGTAACACGATGAAGTCTTCTCAGAATCTCAGTTGTTGCAATTGTGCGGAACGCGGACATGACGCGACAATGTGCAAACAATTACGATGGTCGCAGCACTTTCCAACTCCTATGTACGTCACGAGTTACACGGACGGCCCGATCTATCCACCGTTGCGGCAGGAACGCAACGAGCATTTGAATTCAGAGGAAGACGACGTCGAGGCTGTTCAGATCGCGGACGACGATACCGATCGGGGCGTCGATCCGCCAGATTCAGTATTCCAACCGAACGTAATATTCCAGAGCAGCAGGCGTAACTATTTCGAGACCCCCTGCGGCCACAGCCTATCCATACGTTTGGATACAATGAAGAGCATTCATCTGAACGGATTGCTGTCGGGCATCCTGAAGCCCGCGTTTTTGTACAAGATGAGGAATTTTATCACGTTCATCGTGAGAATAGTTCGTAAACCTGATGACGTGATTCTGCTGGATATTTCTTCGACGGACGAAGATGCGCTTTCCGGTATAGAGAAACTGTTGATGCAATGGTTGAGCCGCAGCGACGAGGAGAAAACCCTATTAAGATACGATTTCCGATTTGTCAATACCAGAAGAACAAAAGCGAAGTTGAGAAAGAGTCTGGCAATTGCGAAAAACACGGCCGAGCCCATGGTACTTATTAAAAAAATAGCTTATTACGAGACAGTGCTGTCGACGACGAGGGCAAAATTGGATAGGTCCGTCAATATAAAAAATTATCCCGTTTCGAAAACTTCGCGATTGCGGAAAAGGGTCAAAGCTTGGATGCGACATATAATCAATCGACAAAACAAATTAACCTTGTCACTTTATAGTCGTTCTTGGATGGACGATAACGGCCAGTTGTTTCGTTCGTTTTGCGACCTGGCGAACCGACTGACAAGCTCATCTTCGCAGGAAATTTCGATTCGTGATTACACGGACCTTTTGTATCTCAATAACGAACTATTCACGTTTAACAAAAACGATGCTATGATGAAAGCGATTGAGAAAGTCAAATTATGTTCGGTATCATCGGCAGCCGCTATTCCGCCGCTCCTACAGTTACCGGGGACCTCGCCGCTCACCTCAACCATCACGAATCCACCCGTCGAAGAAATCGACGGTCGCCACGCACAGAGCCCGATACCTGACCTTCCCAGCAACGGCGGTGATCCGGACAATCAGCCACGCTCGTGTGAAAATGACACTGAGGACATTTTGAAGCCAACGCCGCAACCGCTCGCCGCCGTGGTAAACGTTGTCGAAGAGGACGACCAGCCAACGGCAAACAGCTTCGACGCGACTGAACTTTGCAACGCGAATATCACGAGCAGCGACGTCGTACCGGATAAACTTGAGCCACAAAATTCCAGCGGAACGCTGTTACTGAACTATTTCCGAAAGGTAGAACCGAGCCCTAACAAAACTACTCGAGAAAGGAACAGGATGTGCCTGTTGACCGATTTGCCGAAGAAAAAGAGAAAGTTGTATCGACGCTCGGCAAGGGAGGCTATTGAATTGGCCAATACCTCAAACGTTCCGTGGCTTCGAAAGTTGGCGCAGAGACTCAGTTCCAAGATGAAGGATGGTTCTGTTCAAACAAGCGATGTGCAAGCCCTGCAAGGGGCCATCGCCAACACTGAATGGGTGAAAAGCAAAAGTGAAGGGATTCGCCGAACCGCGCCCAATTCTGCCAAGAAAAGGGCGAACCCAACTTAGCACGATCATCAATTCTTCGGAATTTGTAACGAATGCTCATTAAAGGATTTCAAATGTTTTTTTTTTCTACAGTACGGTGCATTTTTTACAGCGGCAGTTGCACGCTTAATTTCTGGATAGAATTGTTATTCGTATGTTCCTTCGTATCCACTAGTTCGGTTGGTGCGCTTCAAATGTTTTTAAAAATCATATTTTTTATGATACAATGCGTTTTCCCTCCATTGCCACGCCCGTTCTATGATGCATCTCCTTATTTTAATGGATCCTTCTGCAATTCCTTTCTTACGACGGAAAGTATGCAGTCATTTTAGGCTCAAGTCTTGCGGATGAGTGTGGAAAAATATGCGAGGGACGGCAATTAGGAGGTTGGAGTGATCCAGTTGAGCCAAACGACGACCCTTTAGGCTTTTTTTGCAATACACCTCGAAAAAAATACATCCGAGGTATAGATTTATTCTATAGATGCTGATTTTTCATAAAATATGAATAATTAAAGGGAAATATTACGCATTTTTATATTTTTATTTCGTAAATAAAAGAAAATGTTGTGTTATTACCAACTGGAAAGAGTACAACATTATCGATAACTTATAAAAAAAAACTGCGTCAGCGGATGTTTTATACAATTCGGAATGAAAATTTTAAGGCATTTTTAATTATACGTATTTATATGTCATAAGATTAGTCGTTACTCACCGTCAGTTAATATAAAGTTTTGCCGAAAGACAACTTCGCGGAAGGTTGGCAGCAATGTTCTCCATTCGCTAGCCAACATTTGTAGTCTTTCCCCAAACCTTGATGGTTCAATATTGAATATCTTTGGTTCACAGTGGGCAACATGGTTTTTCTTCTAAATGTTTATAAAAAATTAGTCCAGATGTTAATCTGTTGTCAGAAATGGTTTATCTTGGTGCTAAATAGCTTAAAAAAATCCATCACCCGTAGTGTGAACGTCTTGCCCATCTAATCGCACGTAAAATTACATTAAACTATTCTCTGGTGTTTTGTGGTGAAAAAATGTCAAGAAGTTCGCAAAGACTCGGTATATTTTGTAACATCTGATCACGACCGTTTAACATCTTATCACTACGTGTGCGTGCGTGCGTGCGTGCGTGCGTGCGTGCGTGCGTGCGTGCGTGCGTGCGTACGTGCGTGTCATAATCCAACAAGTTTTCATTTTTTATTTCGGAAGCAGATTGTTTGAAGAAATTGCAGTAAATTCGCGGAATGGAATTTCAGAAAAATATTTTATTGAACAGATTTATCTCGCAATAAAATACCACTTGTTTCACTGATCTATTTTCAACAAGAGTAAATAGTAATGGCCGCGTGTCCGGAGTATTCGGTACATGTGAATCCTCGTCGGAACGTCTCTTATATATATATATATATACAGGTTATATGGCCGTGTGCACGTGTGCGTGCGTATGTGTGTCGGAGCAGAACGGATCCGATAGATTATTTTTTAACGGATACGTATGTCAATTCTGAACGGTTTAATTGCGATGATTTTTTTTTCAGTTACACATCTACGACGCATAGTTTTTTCAACGTGTATTCGGTCGAAGCCGAAGACGGGAACAATATAATTACACAACGTACACGGGGACTATTTATTTTTCAATATCCGACATCGTAACGGGGTCCAGCGCTTTGGTAACTTCAGCAAATATATCGTCAACCGAGCCTTCGGCATTGATCTGTAAAAATAAATTATAAATAATGAGCGTTCAACATTGAAGGATTTGTTTCGTTTTCCATCGTGTACAAGCTAAGTTCATAGTCGTAGCTGGGGGGGGGGGGGCGGGTATGCCCCGCCAGAAAAAATCCATTAAAAAAAAATTAAATTTGAATAATCGGTCCATTTAATTTAAGTTTCACCCAAGCAAGCATACAAAATGATTTAAGAGGGGCGATACCTTTAGGTGAGGAAGGAATATACCGATTTTCATAATTTTTTTAAAGGAAAGATTTCTTCACCATTATTGAGACTCAGGGTACGTTTTATTACTACTTTTGGCTGTTACATGGTTTTATTTCTAGCAATCTGTAAAATAGCGGAGATATGACACGATCTCCTAAACTGCGTTTTTAAAACTAGCGTGACGTGGGAGACCCGAGCGTAACTAACAGCCCAGGCAAAGCGAATACCCCCTCCCACTACGCGCAAACGCCGCATGCGTCCCGTCCGTCCTGTACGGGTCGTCCGTCCGCTGCCGCCCGATGCCTCTGTGGCGCGGTGCCCCACGGTGCGAGCGACAGCAGACAGGCAGAGACAGGGAGCGAGCGACGGATGATAGGACCTGCCCCTCAGTCGCATACAATTGTGCTAGCGGGAACTCGTGTCGCATTTCAGGAGAGAACACCGCACATCAAAAGAGTGCATGACTGTTATGACAATCAAAGGTCCGTAAGTCATTCATAACTATAAGTATATGGAAGCCACGATAAAGATTCGATTGTGTCTTTAAAGTGCATGTATTCGAGTAGAAATACTGAGTGATTTCTTAGGTAATGGTCACTGAACTTGATTTTAGGTTAGGTTTCATTCAAAAGGTACGTATCGGGCAAAGTGACTTTGGCATAGCGGATACTGAATTCGCTTTGCCTGTTATGAGCTATCCGATTTGCCCTAGTAGACGTTGTTGGTAAAATCTTTTTTTTTTTCGTTACAGATGGTTTCCAAATACAAAAGGAAGACAAATCAAGCTCAGTGGAGCGAAGATACAATGAAGCTTGCCGTAGCGGAATGCAATTCTGGAGCTCCGGTGAAAACGACCGCTACAAAATATGGCCTACCTTATGCTACTCTTTATAGGCATTGGAAAAGTGGCAGTTCGAGCATTCAGCTTGGTCGCTTTCGCAAAGTATTTAGTGACACACAAGAGGCCGGTCTACAAGAATATTTAAGAGTGATGGATAGCGTTTTTTATGGGTTGAGCCGACAAGATTTTAAAAGATTGACTTATGTTTACGCCAAAAAAAATAATCTTACGTACCCGCCGAATTGGGACAAGAATGAAAAAGCCGGCGACGACTGGCTAGTAGGATTTTTCAATAGACACCCACGGATTTGCCTCAGAGGTCCGGGGCCGACGCCGCTTGCCAGAGGTAAAGGCTCAACATCAGGATTTGAAAAAATAGCTCATGAAGAAGCGATTGTAACCACAAGTACTAACCAATCCGAGTCTGAATATGAGGAAGATGACGAAACGACAATTGATACCGAAGAGCCCTCCGCACCGGAAATTGAAACCTTAGCTCTCCACGAAGCAATTTTAAAAGAAGTCATTCCAGTCGAAGCTTCGGGATCAGAAATTCAAGGTCCATCGAGAGATCCTTCGACATCAAGATTGCAAGAGTTCGCAATGCCTATTTATGCAGAAAGGTCCTCACACTCAAGGAATGAGGAAAACCCGCTCAAAAGCAATACAAATCAACATGACGACGACTGTGCTACAAAAAATCCAGAGTCTTCTACTTCTTTGCCTGCAAATTATTTTAGTCCAGAAGAGTTTAGACCTCTGCCAACTCCCCGTGTGTTAATAAGTACTCGCAAAAGAAATGTACCGAAGTCAGAAGTGCTCATGAACACTCCTGTAAAAGACGAACAAAGAGCCAAGGTTATTAAGACGAATTACAAAGTAATGAAAAATATAAACAAAGATTTAGATAAAGAATCAAAGAGTATAAAATTAACAAAGAAAAATACCAAATATATAAAAACTGCGAAAGTAAAGGGAAAGGAGGAAGATAGTAGTATAGAGTACATGTGTTATTTTTGTGGAGAAGATTATATAGAGATAAATGGACAACGAGTTGATGATTGGATCCAATGCAGTTCTGATAGCCAATGGAGTCGCGAGAAATGTACGGCTTATGAAGGAAAACGCACATTTCTTTGCGAGAACTGTACTTCCTCGTATTAATCTCCTTAAGGAAGGACACCACTGTAAGTGCCCATTTTCGCCCGTTCCCTTTGGATTCTTTTTTAACGGATAAAATACGTGGTCAAACGAACTTTCAGGCGTTATTAGGTATATAAAAAATGTATTTGTCAAAGGAATACAAAATGGCGGCTCACGAGTCGTTATAGCACTACTGATTTTGAGCCAACCCTCTCCGCGGCACGCAGTAGAACTGTAAATTTAATCCTGCAACTAAAAGAGAAATATTTTTCTTAACCCTTGCCAGTCACACCTCGACAAAATTACGTAAAAGTCATTGTAGGTGAAATTCACTCCAATCATTTTGGAATGTAATAAATTATTGAAGAATTGAAAAAAAATACTGCAATGTACTTTCAACTCTTTTCTACACGATAATACCCCGATTATTTTTAAAAAATTGTGATTTTAAATATGCAAAAAATATGTCCCACTTTCCCGAATTTTTTGAAAGGTATTCCAGGTTTAAAAAACGGCTGGGGTATATTTCACCCGGTGTGACCATTAAGGGTTAATTATATTAGTTTCAGCAGTCAAGTACGGGCGGAGCACATAATTGAAAAAAAATAGGAACGAGTTTGAAAAAAAGTTCGTTTTTTCGACCATAATTTTCATACAAAAAAGTGATATATTTCTACAGTCTTCGATTCATCGGAAAAATCGCTCGTACTTGACTGTTATAACAATCCAAGAAGCTACAGTTAAAATTTCAAGTCGGTTGGTCGAAAATTGTTCGAGTTCTGCTGCGTGCCGATTTCAAAAACATGGCTTTGAGAAAGTTTGTTTGCGAAGTTTTCGTTGCCCACTAAGCAACAAATGCACGAGTGAATTTGCAGAAACGTAGAAACTTCTTGACTCGGGGGGTTATGTGATCGTCGTTGGGAACGGTTTTTACTTCAGGATCAAATTTTTGGACGGTATTTCCGTGTAGCTGGTACACCACGTCTACCGACGTGGCATCGCCGAAGGCGCTTTTTACGCTCGGTGACACCTCAAAAATAGCTCGAAAACCACTTTAAAACTGCCTTTTCAGTTATAAACGAAAATGCGTTATATTTTTGAAATTTCTAAGGATTTTTTTCAGAGTGTTTACAAAAAAAAACCGATTTTTCGCCTTTTATTTTGCATTTTACATTTTTACAGTGGTGTCCTTTAAATTACGTCTATTCGGTATGCCCTATCCTCCGATCCACTTTATCCGGTGGATTGGGCAAGCGAATAGTGTCTCTTATTGCCATATAATTCACAATTATAATTAAAGTACTGTCGTTACGCATTTTTGTGATTATATTGGAAACATTAATAAATACTGATCTCTATAAACAAATTGTTTTATTTCTGTTATCTTTCAGACGTTAAAAGGTGCTCACTTTGCCCGGATTTCCACTGGTAGTTTATATCTGGGTGTCGTTGCTGAAACTCACAGTCATTTATCACGGCACACTCCACTGTCTGATAATCTAAAACGCTGTGGCGATAATCAGAATTTGACGATTCTTTAGCATTGAAAGCCAGTGCTTTTTTCGATGGTCTCCCGTACTGGGAGAGTTTATACGTCCAAGGAAGGAAGGGTGGGGGAAATACGAATTTTTGACATTTTAGACCCTCGTACTATACATGCTTACAAATATCTAGGGGGGGGGGGGGGGGGGAGGAGGGGAACCTGCGCCCCCTTGGCGACGCCCTTGTATACGTCGGTGATGCTTGACCGCTGATTTGACAGCAACGATCCGCAAATACAGCGAGAACCGAATTCAGTAAGCTCACCATCGTTATTCGTGTCATAATCCAACAAATTTTCATTTTTTATTTCGAAAGCAGATTTTTTACAGAAATTGCAGTAAATTCACGGAATTGAATTTCACAAAAAATACTTTATTGAACAAATTTATCTTGCAATAAAATACCACTTGTTCAACTGATATTTTTTTAACAAGAATAAATAGTAACGGCCGTGGGTCCGGAGTAGTTGATACATGGGGATCCTCGTCGGAACATCGCTTATATATGTGTGTGCGTGCGCGCGCGCGCGCGCGCGTGTATGTATGTATGTACAGAGCAGAACGGATACGATAGATTATTTTTTAAACAGATACGTATGTCAATTCTGGACGATTAAATTGCGATAGTTTTGTTTTCAGTTACACATCTACGTCGTGTAGATTTCAACGTTTATTCGATCGAGGCCGATAGACGAGAACAATAATTACATAATGTACACGGGGACCATTTATTTTTCAATCTACGAGGTCATAACGGGGTCCAGCGCTTTGGTAACTTCAGCAAATATATCGTCAACCGATCCTTCGGCGTTAATCTGTAAAAATAAATGATAAGTAATGAGCGTCTGACGTTGAAGGATTTGTTTCGTTTTTCATCATCATGTACGAGTAACAATCATTGGCGTAGCTAGGAGGAGGCAGGGGAGCACGCCCCATATATTCAAATCGACTCTAAATAATCGATTCATTTAATTTAAGTTTCGACCAAGCAAGCATAAGGAAATAATTTAAGAG
Organism: Ophion costatus; assembly: GCA_951751655.1. NCBI lineage: Eukaryota > Metazoa > Arthropoda > Insecta > Hymenoptera > Ichneumonidae > Ophion > Ophion costatus. The sequence continues at coordinate 186,062 of OX632361.1, read as the reverse complement.
GGGAGATACCTTTGGGCAAGGAAAACATGGCTGATTTTCTTGATTTTTAAAACCTATTCTCGACACAGTTTGACACACCGGATCAATTTCACCCAGATAGTGCTTCCATCCACTTGCCCCTAACAATCCTTCGGCTGGTTTTTATTGAAAAAATCCGGGTTACACTTTATACATTGATTAATATGTCAGCATAGTTAAGATTTGGAAAGAATAAAATTGAATTGTTGTAAAAAATGATTGAATACTTTCAATTCTAGGATAGTGAGCATTTTATTTCAAATTCGTCTGGGTAAAAATGAACCGGTGTGTCAAGGAAAGGGGTAAAGGAAGATTTCTTCGCCATTATTGAGACTCGGGGTATGTTTTATTGCTACTTCTGGCGGTTACAGAGTATTCAAAATAAAAATGTATAAATCTTCAAAAATGGCGAAAGTCACGACGTCGGACGACATCCGCCGCAACTCGTTGGTTTACCAAAATGGTGAAGAAACGTTTTATTTCGAAAAAAACTCATGAAAATCAACAATTCCAAGAGTTCGATAATAATCTTAAGGAAGTTCATCTGGTACCGAGTTAGTCAAAAGAAACAATATTACGACTAGCGTAGTCCGTTGAATAAGTTTGGCAACGCTGCAAGGAAGCGCGACCGCGTATCCTGTACAACTGCTATGTGCTAGAAATTTTTCACTCGCGTCCATGGTTCATCGTCGATCTCTTTTTCGACCATGGAAGAAAATTCAAAAAAAAAGAAAGCGTTTTTCTGGAAAGGCAAACAAAATCAATTTTCGAAAATCAAATATTTTCTCAATCAATCTCGAAATCAACTTTTTATGTGGTTATTACTTCGTATCCTTCTTTATGACTTTATTTGCGATCGATTTATTTGATTTTATTCTTTAAGTCGATCAAGTCATTACATTTCCAGACACTTCTGTATAATTTGCTGTAGATAAGTGTAGTGCACATTGGGTCGTTCGGAAAGTAATAGTGTTGATTTCAAAAAGCGCGCGTTTGCGACGTTGCCATCATAATATGCGACGGGAGTAATATGGAGGTTAACCTTAAAAAAATCAGCATTTTTCGAGACAAATTAATTTATTCTGAAGTTCACAAGTATCTAATGGATTTTAGAAAGCTGTCCAAACGTTCTCTAGATTTTTTTTTATCCATTATAAAAGTTTCTTTCGAAACTGTTTATTGTCAACGCTTGCAAATTTCACGTTTATATACGGGAAAAACACGACAATCCATAAGAGACAATGTTAATTTAGAAAATTTTTATTTATCAATTGCTCACAAACAAGGTATCCGGAGAGTTTGAAATTTGAACAGGTAACTTTTTATACACTCATAAGTGAACTCGAATGTTTTTATCAATATCTGTTTGTTAATGTGATCATCATATGAACTTCCTTAACATAAACATGCGATTCAAGGAAGTTTTATATTTTGTGTCTTTACGTGACTATCGACTATTTAACTTTTTATTTAACTTTTTTTTTAATGATTGTGAAGAAAAACAGTTTTTTCGTGAGGCTCGTCCCTCCTAGGCCTTTTCGAGAAAAATACTGGGTAAATATTCGGACGTGGGGCTTCTGCTACAATCGGGCTAATTATTGTTTGGGTTCGTTTCGTGTTGTTTACGTTTGTTTGAACCCTTGAAGAAAATTAGCCTGATTCTAGCGGGAGCCCCACTTCCGAATATGTACCAAATGTTGGCTACGCCAACGCTTGTAATCAATCTTACCCTGACGACTTTGTCTTTGTAGTGCTCGACGATTTGACCGTTTTTAACATTGAAAATTTCAATTCTCTTCTTTATCGTTTCCTCGTTGTCGTCAGCCCTCTGCGAAACTGCTGCACGGCCGAGCAGTCTCTTCTTGAGGGTTTCGTTTTCCACGTCGAAAAAAATCACCAGATCCACCGGACAAACCTGAACAGGAGCGGAGATAGCCAACACTTTGTGGTATTTCGGAAAAGTCGGAATTAGGATATAACCTCACGAAGATTCTCACGTCTTTCTCGAATTGAAGACCCTGGTCCAATTCGCGCGGATAACCGTCTATAAGGAAACCTTTAGCACTTCCTTCGGCACGAGCAGCAGCCATTCTCTCCTTTATGAGATTGAGAACTACATCCTGTTGCAGTAAAGAATACGCATTCATAATTAGTACACTTCCATGGAGCATGCATATATTTTATACAAATTTTGAAAAGTATTGCCTTTATAATACGATAATTTATGCTGACAAAACGAACAAGATTTTCACTTATTTCACTTGATTTTAAAGGGATAGGCTACTGTGAAAATGACGAAGACTCGTTCGTCACTCGAGGCAACTCAAATTGAAGGCAAACTTATGATTACAACGATAGAACTGCTAGCAAAACTTGAAAGGCGTTTTTCTTGAAATTATGTTTTTCAAAACGGTGTACGCGATTTCTCGATATCTAATAAATGGATAGACTTGACATTTGGTATACTTATTCAGTATAATAGTAGTTTAGTCTTGACCAACGTTTTTGTTCTTAACATTTCTTTCATTAGCTATTAATAATAATGACAATATTATTCCTCGAAAAATCGAAAAAAGAATTCAAATTTTTTTTGCATCCATTGAACAATGATTACAAAAAAGCGTTGGTCAAGTCTTAGTATTATCTATTATCGGAGATAACGCGTTTTTTTTTGTTTCGGAATAACCGGGCGGCGAAAATCAAGTACGCCGTCAATAACGTGAGCCTCTCACGTCAAAGGTCCTTCGCGAGATTCTTTTTAGCGTTACAAGTAAGTTTTAAAGGATTTTCAAGTGCGGGCGTGCCCTAGTATTAAATCGCATCCGACCACAACATAACCTTTTTCATGTTAAAGCGTCATCGTTAAATTTTAGTTTTTAGTACGTCTCATTTTATTGAAGTGTAAACAACATAGTTTTTTTAAATCCAAATATGTCAAGTTTTACCCCAACGAAACGCAATTTGCGAGAAGTTTTACTTTTCTGTTTCCATTTGAAAAAAAAGGAGCCGAAGGTCATCGATTGCTGTGCGAGGCTTACGGGGACCACGCTTTATCAATCTGAACTTGTAAGTACTGATTTAGACGGTTCAAAAGCGGTGACTGGCATGAAGGATAAGGAACGCGAAGGAAGACCACAAACGATCGAAGATGCAGAATTCGTGGCATCATTGAACGAGGACTCCTGTTTGACAGAAGAACTTGCACAATTGTTGGGAGCGACTCAACGAGCAATTTCATTACGCCTCAAGGCCATGGGAATGGTCCAAAAGCAAGGGAATTGGGTGCCATACGAATTAAAGCCATGGAACTTGGAAAGGAGATATTTCACCCGCTAACAACTACGCTAAAGGCAAAAACGGAAGGGTTTTTTGCATCGAATCGTAAGTGAGAGTGAAAAGTGAATTCATCACAATTCAAAGCGTAAGAAATCATGAGATAAACTCAGCCATGCATCAACGTCAGCTGCGAAGCCAAATAATCATGGATCACAGCTCGTGCTCTGTATTTGGTGGGATCGGCTGGGTGTAATATATTACGAGCTGCTAAAACCAAACGAAACCATCACGGGAGATCTCTATGGATTACGATTTGTGTGTTTGCGCCAAGCATTCAAGGAGAAACGGCTGGCGTATGAGCAGAGACACGACAAAGTAACTTTGCAGCATGACAATGCTCGACCACATGTTGCAGTGCCAGTCAAAAACTACGTGGAAAGACTCAAATGGGATATCCAACCCCACCCGCCGTAATTCTCCAGACATTGGCATTCTCCACATGGCCTGTCTGAGCATCACTTCTGATCTTACGAGGAATGCAAAAAAATTGGTTGATTGTTAGATTGTCTCTAAAGACCAGCTGTTCTTTCAACGTGGAATTCGTATGCTGCCCGAAAGATGGGAAAAAGTAGTGGCTAGCGATGGGAAATACTTTGAGTAATCAATTTCTTACCATTCTAGCACGAGAAATCCTCTAGTTCCACAAAAATCCTTTAAAACTTGTACCCCCAATATTATACCCTCTATAACTTATGTGTACCTACTTATATCCTCTAAAATTTATTTGTACCCCCAACATTATATCCTTCAAAACTTACAGTTGCCCCCAATAACTTCTTTAATTATGAATATTTTTTAAATGATATTTGGTACACAACTTTGTTGATGTAAATACAAATAAATATCCAAACTATTTTCCAATCATCTTACCTACCCCTCTAAATCGTTTTTTCTTTTATTAATCCCGGTTTAGGGTAGCCACAGTAGCCAAGCTCCTTAACATCCGTTAGAATTGTACTGAAATGAAAATTCAATTTCTTCCCATCAGGGACTGTATGTAGTTCAATATTGCGAACGAAATAAACATCTGCAAATATACAAGGTTTCCCTCTTATCTCTGCCACCCGAAACAACTCGGTAATTATCGACGTCGGAAAAAAACATTCCAGACAGAAGATGTACGGTGTGAAGGGGCCCACCAAATGCGACCATTTTTTTTTTTTATTTCGGTGGTGGCGCTGACGCACAGTAAAGGTGGTCACCTCCACGTTTTTAAATAGAATGTTACATTTTTTTTAACCATCTTGTGGAGCCCCTGACGCCGCATAAAAAGCATTAGGGGTCAATGTTGTTCAAGGTCAGTATCGATAAAAATCGTATCGACACCATAAATATTTTCAAATTTATATTTTATTTCAATAGATGTTCAAAACGACCTCCGCCAGACTCCAAGCATTTTTGCAGTCTGACAGTCAGACACTGTTTTTCGACCGTAGCATTCGCTTTCCGGAGTGATGCTGTTACGCGCATTGATGATGCGTTCTCGCATGTTCTCCGATGTTGTGGCATATCTTGATAAACTTAATCTTTTAACGTCCCTCATAAGTATCATGTCCACTTTTTTTAATTGCCAGTACATTTTCAAATCATGAGTAGTTCTTACCCAAGTTCGAAATTAAACTGAACGACAACCTCGATTGAGCTACAGACGATACAGATTAACGCGGGCTGGTATATAAACAGAAGGTATTCGAAGTGTTATCGATGATTACGATTTCCGATATATCTTATTTCAAGCCAATTTCGAACACCTATTAAACCGAAATACCAATATCAATATCTCGGATCACTACCAAATATTTGGTAGTGATCCGAGATATTTAGATTTGTATCATCGATACTGACCTTGAATGGCCCCCAACGACTTTGATCCCCTAATTTTTTTATGCAGCTTGATGTGCTCCATATGATGGTTGAAAAAAATGTACCATTTTTTTTGTGACTTCGATAATTACCGAGTTACGTCGGGTGGCAGAGATAAGATGGACATCCTGTATATATATATATCACGAGCTGTCCCCACTATTACTAAAATCTTTGTGCCTAGAGGAAGATTTTTTCAGAAGACGATATTTCTATGCCCAAAAGCTATAACCGACAATAATCATTCAATCGTGAATTTACAGTTGGAACGAAGAGGCCCTTGGACATTAACTCGTGCAGGGAAGCACCTCGTGCACTGCCACTGGCGACCTCTTCCCGAAGAAGATCACCACTACTCAAATGAAGAAATCCATACTTGGCGATCATCCGATCGCATTGTGTGCCCTTGCCGCATCCGGGACCACCGATTACCCAAACCGTCTTCATCCTCGATTTTCGTATTGTGTCAACACGGAAGTTTCGCGCTGAAGCCTCTGGTCGTTCCGCCTCGGGGCAATCGACTGAGCAGTCGCCACTCCTCTTCGAATTTGATATATCTAGCTATAAAATAAAAAGTGGAACAATATTTATTAAAACGGAACATCATGTTGATAATTAATGAGACAAATATATATATATATATATAAATATTTAGTAATAAATTCAACACGTTTAGTTATATACACGAATTTATTGAATAATTATTCGAAAATAAATTCGTTTTCAATAAAGTGCCGAACACAAGTTTCGTCTTGATAAAGGATTCTCGGAAATGTTTGATTGAACGATATCATCGCGTTTCGGAATTCCCTGAACTATACTATTTTTTTGTTGTTGTTTTATCGCTGACTAAGTACTTGCCGGAAAAATGTGATTTAAATTGTTATCGGGAAGTTACGTTCAGTTGTGCCTCACGTGTAATCAATTTCGAAACTCTATCGATTCGTCATTGGCTCTCTCAGCACGGTGGTGTGTGACGAATAACGACTGGATAGAAAATGTGTCGCCAATTGAATCGCGCATGCCTCAAACATGATGGCTGCATGCGAGCGTTTTACGCGCACGCACACACACACGCACACACACACGCACACGCGCACACACGCACACGCGCGCACACACACACACACACACACACACACACACACACCCGTATAGAGAGAGTGACAGAGATAGGCAATGAGAAATCTCACGGTCGACAGTGACGTTTTTAGTGCGGTCAAACCGATCGACTCCCGTCACTCATCTCTGTATGTACTACTCACCTTGAACTCAATAGTATCCTCGAATTTTCAGATGGAGCACTCTTTATATTACATTCGCGAATTTTCTTGGGAAATTCTAAAACCAATGATAAAAAGAGCTCCTTTTTCTTTAGCAATTTGGCCCGAAACGTTGTAATTTTGATACACTTTTACGAACTGAATTTAACGGTTCAATACCGCAGCCGAAATTTTCAAGCGTTTCATTTGTTGCAATTATATTGATTCGTATTTTCATGTCGCTAACCTTGCTCTTCGAATTTTCGATGCTGTACGTTGAGGCAGTCTCGTGAGGTAGTTCACATAAGCCTAAAATAACGATCCAACACGCGAGATACACTTTATATACGCGCGATTGCTTGCGGGCGAAACATCGAAAGCACACGACCTTAAGCGCCCAAGGGTTGGCGAGGAATGATATTATTTGAAAAAAAAACAAGTCCGACCAGAAGTTAAACAATGAGGGATCAAATATAAATCTGAGCCGAGGCTCAACCCTCCGGGCTATTCCTGTGTCCGCATTGTGGATAAATATAAATATACATAGATCTGTAGTACACCTACACCGTTTCGAGAAAAATCGCTATATAGTTTTGGCATAGCGTGCGTATATAAATAAAGGTCGTATTCGCTCGCAGCTAGAGAAGTGGGCCAACCTATTTCGTAGATAGGAGATGGTCATGTAATGCTCTATTACACACCACACACACCTACATATACATATATAGGAACGAATTTCGCAAGAGATTGATTAGATTAAATCTTGAAGACTTACACCTAGTTGAAATTTAAAAAATATCGATTTTCATTGTGATGATGAATCAAAACAAAATGTACCGATAAGTCCTCAAAATATAGCATCTCAAAATCATTTGATTAGATTTTTTACAAATTCTTTTCACAAAGAAAAAAACTAGATACGCGTAACACAAAAATCTGCATTTTAACCTTCAGCTACACGTTCATCGTTCGCTCATTACTATAATGGAGATTACATATGATCAGAATACAAATTTGTGATTACGCCGGGGAAAAAACGATTAAAAAAAGTGTTCCGTTGAATTTGTTTCAGTACAGTGGATCATAATGATTTCATTATTTTAGGTAGACAATAGTAATTCAAACCGTCAAGTGGGTAGTTATTTTACAGTTTTGATTTCACGAGGAACATTGACAGTGTGCTGCATGACAAGACGACGCATCGAATAATTTTTATCAAGATTCAAATTCGTTAACGCTGCTGATCGTTCGAGGCGCCACAGTTGGTCGGCCAAACGCGTGCACGATCGGGGGGCTAGAGGGGATAGATCGCGTGTTCTATCAAGAAAATGGCGGCGCACCCGTTCGGACAGTGCTGCCACCTTCGATCGTTCGCATATCCAACAAGCACGAACATCACCGACGAGTGTCTCGTGATCTCCAACCGGAGCATTGCAAAACTACTTTGAAAGATTCGTGCCAGTGCTTTGTTTGAAGCGAGAAATAATCGAAAATGGTACGCATTTGCAAATCCGAATTATTCACTGACATCCGTGCGCCTCAAATACTAATACCATGAAAAGACACTCTATCGAAAATCTCAATAGGCGGTAACGCCTTTATATTCCTGCTCCGACGTTCCGCTGCGGTGACAAATCCTCGTTTGTTCGTCCGAACAATTTGTCAAACCGGTACTCGGCTGAATTTCGAAAAGACGCTTCTCATTGACTATTGCTAGGTGGCAACGCGATAACAATTATTCAGCGGAAAAAAATAAAAAACGAGCTCGAAATCTACACCCTTGTTATTTCGGAAATACTTTCGATGTTGCCGAAAATTCGAGACCGTATAACCTTATAAGGATATTGGCTTCTCGGCTCGCCCACACCCAATGAGCCGAGAATATTTACTCCCAATGCCCATAAAACACGTTTAAAGATGTTCTCTTCCAATTACACCAACTTTCTATGCACTATACGATTCTTCGTGATAACTGTCAATCAAATCGCGGACTATATACTGCCACAATATATATATATATATATATATATATATGTACAGATAATGATAATAATATTCGTTAACCGTTCTGAGACTGTTTTTAAAAACAAATGCACAGTGCGACGCGACTTTCGATTGTTCTCGTCACGTAAAACGACATTTGTCCATTCGTAGACATAATCAAAAAGTTATTGAACAAAATGGGCAGATTTGCAAGGGTAAAGGCAAATAGTTTTGTGCCGTAGACTGAAAAGTTGACTTTTGTTGGATTATTAGAAACATTTTTATTCGCAGCAACCTCAAATCATTCTTCTGAAAGAAGGGACGGATGCGACTCAAGGAAAGCCGCAGTTGATTTCAAATATCAATGCTTGCCAAATGGTCGCCGATGCTGTACGGACAACACTGGGTCCGCGCGGCATGGACAAGCTCATCGTAGATCAAAACGGCAAAGCAACAATTTCCAATGATGGTGCGACCATACTCAAACTTTTGGACATTGTCCATCCGGCTGCAAAAACCCTCGTAGACATTGCCAAGTCTCAAGATGCCGAGGTTAGTTATCGTTGTAAATTAAGTGTCTCAACTCGAGACAAGGTATGTAGGTTTGCCATATACTGTAGGCACTTGAGGAAGGCCCTGCACATTCGAGTATATTGCTCAAACCTCTTGGGAACGATTTCTATTAAGGAGTTTCGAGACTAAAAATAAAAATTCTTTTGGAGGATACTTTAGTGTGCATAATAATAATAATAATCAAGTTTTATTTGCACAACTTGCTTAAGTATTACAGCATTTGAAGTTTGTGATAAATTGTATTCATGTCGTCATTGATATTTTTAACGTTTTCTCAACTTTGTCGAATGAAAGACTCTGCATAGAACATTGACCGTTCGACGCTTTTCACTGCATGAATAATCTGTAGTCGACGACACTTTAGCAATAGTGAGACGTGTAAATGGCAGAAACGGCCACTATTGCCGAGTCCATAGGATGCTTTTTCTTAATAAAACTGCGACATATTTAAGTTTAATTGCAAAAATAACTATTAATAGTATTTCCCAGCTTAGAAATATGTTTCAACAATATTCTGAGTTTAGAATTGCCCAATAATAATTAATTTTTACATGAAATTTCGTTTGCCAGAAGTTGGCAGCTCGCCGAACACGCATTGTATTTTAATTGCCCACTCTTGTAGCCAAGGAACAGTATCGCAACTACCGAATAAAGATAAAGCTATCGAACAAACGTTTATTATAACAAACGCAGAGAGTGAAATACCGAAATGTCCTCCAAAAATTGATGAATCTCGGCGGGTCAGTCATGATTCAGAGCGGAGGACATTAAATCTTATGGAACATGTAGACTGGCCATTTCCTTAAGTTTAGCAATGGTTTCATCATGCTTCCGACATTTCATTATGTTTTGCGTTTTCCGCAATCATGCAAATACCCATGAGGCTAACGTTTCTTGTTTTCTTGGGTCTAGGTCGGAGACGGCACAACTAGCGTTGTCCTGCTGGCAGGCGAATTTCTCAAACAAATGAAGCCCTTCATCGAAGAAGGCGTGCACCCGAGAATAATCATCAAATCCTTCCGTCGCGCAATCTCCCTAGCGATTGAGACTATAAACGCTTGCAGCGTCAAAATTGAGAAGTCCACAGACGAGAAGCGTCTCCTCCTCGAAAAATGTGCAGCCACTGCGCTCAGTTCGAAATTGATCCATCAACAGAAAGATCTCTTCAGCAAGATGGTGGTTGATGCTGTTTTACAGCTTGACGAACTTTTGCCACTCAATATGATCGGCATAAAGAAGGTGAGTAAACACAACCTCTTGAAGATTCTTTGTGGATCTTTCGTGGACAAATAACTGATCAGGGCTGCTGACGGAGTGAAAAATTAATCACCATACTGGCGCACAAGTTCTTTTGTCAATGGTTGAATAAAAATCGTTCATGACATTATTGGTTCAGTGTTGATGTATTATCAAAATGGAGCAAATGATCGAAAAATTGATATAATCGAAACTGCGGTACTGAATATATCGTGCAGTACTGACTGGAGAAGATAATTTTTCAAAGATTATGTTCGTCAAATAGCCTTTTGTTAGAACTTGGAGTATCGGAGCGTTTTTCATTACCGGTATTATCTCGATATCAAGTTATAATATTGAAATATCGGCATTTCGATATTTTCCGATATTTATGGAAAACCTTGATTAAAAGGGATCATCACAGTGTAACGCATCGAAAAATAGCTGATTTCCGCGATTTTTTTTCTTCCGACGTTTAAAATACGCAAAGTATTGTCTGAAACAAAATTTGTAAAAAGATTATTAATCAGTATGAAAGCCGCTATCTTACTATGGAGTTTTTTTTTTTTTTGTGACATCAACAAAACCGGCGGTTTGAAGAAGAAAAAAACGTATTGAATTTAGCCAATTTTTTCGACATTTTTCCGTTAAACAAATATGAAGATTAAAAAAAGCTTCCATAGCAAGATAAAGAACGGCTTGAAGAACATTGTGACAAAATTTGAGATTGATAGTTTGAAAACGCTTCCTTTGATAGTGTACACCGTTATTAAAAACGACATTTCGAGAAAAAGGCTGAAAACCGGAATCATTTAAACTTCGCCCCAAAAATTAAACAGCATGTTTATGACCGTCTATAACATCGGATAGCGCAATAAAAATCGATTTTTCCGAACATTTTACGATCCGATGATCCCTTAAAAACGTTAAAAGCTTGAAAATGAAGATGGAAGCTGTAGGAATAACAGTGTATAGCTAAGTGAAACGACCGTAATCATTTTTAAACACACCGTCTCTTATTGAGATATTCATTTATTAGACATTTTTTAACATACTCTGCTGTGTTCTTAAATATATCCAACATAAAGAAAATAAACAAACAAAGCAAAAAATCGAAACTTCTATGCAAATAAAACAGCGGTAAAGAAGTAAAATAGAAAAATTAGGAAGTTTTATGCAAGACAGTCCAGTGGTAGCTACCAAGATGGTAAACAAATCTCATAGCCTGCAGTAGGGCGGCAACAGCATCGTCACTTCGAATACCGAGACTGAGATTGTTGACACTGACCGCCAAAAACAGAGGGCATCTGAAGTTTCGGCCTTCAGAGACGACCCTGTCTTATTGTAGATGTAAGTCGCGGAAGAAAACGCCCTTTGTGGTTCCACACTCGTGGATAAATAAGTTGAGGAAAGTAAACAAGAGAGGATGTTTGGAAATATTGAATGTAGGTAATAATATTTTGAGGCTGTTAAACGTAGTGAAAACCCAGGTAAACGTGCCTTAAATTGAAAAAAAAATAACAATTATAATGATATTTTTATTTTTAACTCTTATATCGAAATATCGATACTATATCGAGTCTTTCGATATAATCGAAAACCGATAACCGTGCTCTTGTTTCTGTTCCCTCGTGGACGAAGCTCTGACTTGGAAAAAAAAATTTCGATATTTCAATCAAAAGATGTTTAGAATATTCCAAAACGTCGTGAAATACTATTAAGAGGGAAAAAATGTGTGTTTGTGGGTGTGTCTCAGGTTACCGGAGGATCCCTCGAAGATTCTCTCCTCATTGCTGGTGTGGCGTTCAAGAAAACGTTTTCCTATGCCGGTTTCGAGATGCAGCCGAAGAAATACACTCCCTGTAAAATCGCCTTGTTGAATATCGAGCTCGAGCTCAAGGCCGAGCGTGACAACGCGGAAGTTCGCGTCGACAACGTCGCCGAATACCAGAAGATCGTCGATGCCGAGTGGCAAATTCTTTACGAGAAACTGTCCTTGATCCACAAGAGCGGAGCCAATGTCGTCCTGTCGAAATTACCGATCGGCGACGTTGCCACCCAGTATTTCGCCGACAGGGACATGTTCTGCGCGGGTCGTGTGCCTGAGGAGGATCTCAAGAGAACTATGAAAGCTTGCGGCGGCGCTGTCATCTCAACGGCCCACGACATCAGCGACAAAGTTCTCGGTAGCTGCGAATCCTTCGAGGAGAAACAAATCGGTGGCGAAAGGTGATATTTTCGTTGTCAATTTTTGTTTTTTATTCTCCAATTAAAACCCTTCACATCTGATATTCTCCTTGCGGAATATTGTGTTTCCTTATGAACCATATTTCACGAAAACTTTTAAAACTTAGTAGTTTTCAACGTATCGATCGATATGACATTATGGACTGAGTCAATCATATAAAGGATGGAAAATTGTGTATAACGAGGTGCGCTTTCTGATTGTCATTAGATTCAACTTTTTCGCCGGTTGCTTGAACGCGAAAACATGCACTTTTGTACTACGAGGAGGTGCCGAACAGTTCCTGGAGGAAACCGAGAGATCTCTTCACGACGCTATCATGATCGTCAGGCGTATGATTAAAAACGACGCCGTGGTAGGCGGTGGGGGTGCGATCGAGATGGAACTTTCGAGAACTCTGCGCGATTATTCGCGAACGATCGCTGGCAAGGAGCAACTCTTGATCAGTGCCATAGCTAGGGCTCTAGAGGTCATTCCGAGGTAATCTCCTTTATCATTCTATAACTCTAAGATTTTAGAAATATCAAAGGTTTAGGCCACTGTGACGATCCAAACGTGAGGGTTATTTTTTTTTTAAATGTTTTAGAAGACCAAGATGGTTGAAAAGTCGTTTGGACGTTCATTTGTATGTACATTACGAAGTTATGTACCAAATTTCATTAAAGAATATCAATAATTCAAGTTTTTAAAAATCACGTGAGACATCATCTGAATGCGAGGCGCTCATTGGTGTACTTCTTCATTTTGGCTACTCGGGTGATCTGAAACAACAAAAAAAAGCAGTCTTCCTTTAAGGTAGTTCGGAAGAAAAACCGGAAGTGCAAACTGACAATTATAACGATTTTCATTTTTTTCTTTCGAATATTTAAAACATAAAATTTAATCTCATAAAGAAAGTATTTTTATTTTGTTACTCATGAGTAAGAAAATTTATGATGATTTTCATAAATACTTTCAATCGACATTGGTTATTGAGCACTCGGTTGATTATTATCGACTTTGCTAGAGAATTAATGTTTTAAGCAGCAGTCGGCAACGCTACATAACCTCACTTTAGAAGAATTCAAACATCACCTCTCAACGACTTGGAAAATGTTAAAACATGGCATAAATACGTGTAAGTGGTCGTTTCGCGAAAAAATCTCGCATTGAGCAAAAAATTGTTCGTATACGTATATTTGTATACATAATAATGAATTGAAAAACAATTAAGATCTAAAATGAACATATTTTCATTCAATTTTATCCTTCGTTTTATTATTACTTTTATTATATTCTTATTGTATTTAGCATGATCTGCAGCGTAGGCGTTTGGCGACATTCATATAGGATTCTGCGTGAATTTCCGTGTAGGAGCTTCCCCTAGCAATCACAGCTGACGTCCCGCTCACCGTGTAGAGAGAGACAGATGCCCCATAGCAAAATTTAATAAACTGTTGTGAATAAATTACACGGTGGATCAACTGCAATAATCGAAGATTCGCATAAGAAGTTTTGTTTCTTGGGTCAAACGACTAAATTTTACGTAAAGTAATCATCGTTTTCGGTAAATTTTTCAGATGTTACGTTTGAGTGCGCGTATTTTAGGCCAACTTTCAACGCTCATAACGGAAATGGTACGGGGGAGTGGCTTAAAATGTTTTATTTCAGCGTGGTTAATGGCATACTATCTCTTTCTCACAAAAAAATACGAGGTTAAACGTTAGTCGATTTTTGAATTATTTTTTCCGAACCACCTTAAGGAACTAGCTACGTTTACCTAGAAGCCTGCAAAAAATTGCCAAATTTCCATTTTCACCAAGAACGAAATTTTCCGGGGAATATAGCTAAAAGGTGAAACTATCGAATAAAAATATTTTTGGAAAATACACTTTTTTCGCCCCGCCTACGTAAATGTAGATAATATTGGCAAATACTTGACCGAGCTTTTTTTATTATCGTGTTTCGAATTCACAGAAAACAAAATTTGGATTTTTTTTTCAATCTTTGGTTGGAATAATAACCTCATTATTGCTAATACTAATGAAAGAAAAATATCAAGGATAAAAACGTCGCTGCTATAACACTGAATAAGTTAACCAGATTTCAAGTCAATCAATGGTCGAGAAATCGTGTACGCGATTTAAAAAATACAGTTTCGAGAAAACCACGTTCGAAGTTTTACTAGCACTCTATCGTCGTAATTATGAGGTTTTACCTTCAATCTGCGATTTCTGCACCATATTTTGGACCTTCTTCGTCAATGTGAGCTGGCCCAAGCGACGAGCGAGCGATCGTCATTTTCACACACTAGACCTGGACCACTTCACCCTCCGAAAAAACGCTTTTTTTTTTGTCGTATTAAAGATAGGCGATAGATAGGCATTCGGCGAGGTTGACACAAAGAAAGAAAAAGTACTACAAAGTACAACTTTCTGAAACGTCATCGAGCACAACTTGGTTATTGAGGATACGTAGCGTGTGAAAAATTACGTTCGTGTAACAATATCCTGATCGGTTGATCATTTTGACTACTTCGCAGACAACTGTGCGACAACGCCGGCTTCGACGCTACGAATATTCTCAACAAACTGCGACAAAAGCATCATCACGGTAAATGTTGGTTCGGGGTTGACATAAACAGCGAGGACATTGCCGACAATATGCAAGCTTGCGTCTGGGAACCGGCAATCGTCAAGATAAACGCCCTGACCGCCGCTTCCGAAGCCGCATGTCTCATCTTGTCGGTCGACGAGACGATCAAAAATCCGAAGAGCGGCGGTGGCGGTGACGCACCGCAGATGCCGATGGGCCGTGGTGTCGGCAGACCTATGTAATATCCCGAACGACGAAGTCGCACAATTTGCGGATCATTGTGCATCGTCGCCTTTGCATGGCGAATCATTGCTACGAGTGCGCGTGCGCATTGAGAAGCGATTTGCAAGAATGCATTAACGGTTTAACAAAATCAATTGATCGTTCATTTAGTACAACCGAAATTCCGGCTGTTACGCCACTCTGAACGCTTTTCTTCGTACACTTACAATTTCTTTTTGACTTTCCGAACGTGATAGATCGCGTCATTTCGACTCGACGCACTGAAAGCTCGTGTGCCTTGTGCATCACTACGTCCATTGACGTTCGCATCGTACCACTTTTTTACAGCGTAATAAGATGATTCGCGAACTTTTTACGAATTCATTGACGAGTTTGTCATTATCCATATGCTCTCATTGTTCGTAACATTAAATTAATAAATCATTTCAGTAAAATAAATGTACGTTCGTTACTTTGTTCTTGAAGGTACTAGACGGCGGACGAAAATTGACGCAACAATAAGTCACATGAAGTTCTCCGCTTTTATGATATGACCAGCCCACGAAGGAAGTGTTTTCCTCGTTAATGAGGTTGGAGCGTTAGCCTCAATGTGAGATTAAATTTGAAGAAAAAAAAAAAAAAAAAAAAAAAAAAAGATTCATTGTCTAGACTACACTGAGGCTTTACGATTTCTTTTTTAACATTTCATTAAATTGTTAGCTTTAAACATTTTAAACATCTTAAACACAAAACACCAGAGATATAAAAACTAGTTTAATTTGTGTGATCTTACGTGCGGTTAGATGGGCAGTGCGTTCACGTTACCGGTGATGTCATTTTTTGGCTATTTAGCGCCAACGTAAACCATTTCTAACAACGAATTAACCGAAATTAAACCTTTGTGAACATTTACGAAAAAAAAAACACTCATCTTGCTCGTCGTAAACCATATACCGTTCGATATTCAACCATGAACGTCTGATGAAACATTATACATCTTGGCTGGCGAATAAAAAGCATTGCGGCCAACTACGATGTCCGCGAAGTTGCCGTATTTCGGCAACGCGAATGTTCATTAATGGAAATAATAAATAATCGTAAACTCGTGACATAAATATAAATAAGCATAGTTATAAATGACTCACAATTTAATTCTGAGTTGCATAACACATTCGCTGACGGAGTTTTTTTTCATAATAGTCGCGATACTTTTTCAAGTTGATAGTAGCACGAAAGTTTTTCTTATTTACGTAATAAAAATATCTACATTTATAATTTTGCCTTTTAATGATATATTTTATGAAAAACTTAACATCAAAGTCAAAGTTTGTGCCAAATAAACAGCATTTGCGGGAAGCGGAAAGCCACTTTCGAAATTTTGCTTTTGCGGCAGAACAGAAAGAGTTTCCTGCATCGAATTGTTACTGGCGATAAAAAATGGATATATTTCGAGAATCCCAAAGGCAGAAATCGTGGCTTTCACTTGGCGGAGCGTCAAAATCGACGGCACAGCCAATTCGCTTCGGAAAAAAGACAATGCTCTACGTTTGGTGGGACCAGAAAGGAATCATCTTTCATTGCTCGAAAAACGGCCAGAACGGGACACGAGACACGAACGTGTGATATTGCAGCACGACAACGCGTGCCATCGCAGTTCCACCGTCCAGGACACCACAAAAACACTGAAATGGGATCTGCTACCGCACCCGCCGTATTCGCCAGACCTGGCCCCTTCAGACTATCACTTGTTCCGGTCGATGACGCATGGTTGGGTGGGCTACAGTTGGACAATTACGATGCAGTACAAAATTGGTTGGACGAATAGTTTCAGTCCAAAGATGCGTCTTTTTATCGTCGCGGTATTTATGTATTGCCAGAGAGATGGCAAAAATGTGTAAATACCGAGGGACAATACTTCGAATAAACCATTTTTTTTTATTTGTCTTGAAATTTTCGATTTTTTATTGGTCAAAAAAACCCGGAAACTTAGTTGTGTACCTAGCAACAGAATTTTGAAATCTACTTTTTCCCCTTTACGGAAAATGGGGCCAATGTTTAAAAAAAATTAAAGATAAAAGGCTCTTCAACAGCAGAGTGCATCGACCCCAAACTTTGCCTGTAATCTTGAACACTCGAAACATCATCGCCATGGTAAGATTTTTGTGAGACTCCCGTGAATCCTTATATTCGCGTGCGTAAAAAAAAAAACAATTTGGCTATCAGCAAAAACGCATTCATGGGTATTTAATAACGAGTTTACTTCATGTGCATTGAGAATCCCTGATAAAAAATTAATTTTATTATCAGGGCTACTGTTACGTCTTATATGAACATATTCTTGTTGATTTCGACTCTGGAGGTAAAGTAGCAAAATGAGACCTCCGTCTCTTCCACGAGCGTCCCCCGGTCTTTCGCAGGTATACTAGACTAAAAGCGCCAACTTCACGTTACCGACCATGTGTTTATGGAAATAAATAAAAATTGTCGAGAGTTTCTCCGTTTCAATGAAGAAAATTCATCGTTTCTGTGTAGACAATAAACCATTCGTTCAATATAATTAAATGTTGACTGCGCGTTTTTTCAAATGCAGCGTTCTTTACGTTCCTGTGCAAGCCTTGAGATTCGTGAGGTACGCCCATAAAATATGCTAAACCTCTATTAAATTGATGCCAAAGCCTACACACTATTAGTACCGGGAGTAGGTTAAATTCTCCACTCATCCCGCGTGAACGTAGGCGATTATGCACGCCAATCCAGTAGAAACGAAACAATGGAAGCAACGCACGCGACCGTATAAGCTTTCCGTAGCCTCACAATATGTGTCATGTGTTATTGCGCTAACGGTATCCTCTGGGCGTCGGGCTGATTGATACCTCGTCATGCGACTCTTCGTTGCCTAGAAAACAAAACGATACAATATTCGTTCGTCATCTAAAAAGGAATTGTATTTGAGGGCAGACGGGATAGAAAAATTGAAATCCGCTGACTAAACGCGACCAGCAAACGCGCTTCATGTCCGCGATAGCTCACACGAGAAATCGTTCGCTTGTAACGATTTACGAATCAACAATGTTGTTTGAATCATTTTTATACGACTTTGATCAGTGAATTTCTCGTCGCAAATTTTCGTGACCATAACCTGAAAAGTGACTACGATAAATCGTGGATTCTTAAGTTTTTGTTCTTTTTTTGTTTCAATTGCCCGAATTATTCGCGTTCGCGTCGAAACCACAATACTCGTGAAAAGTCGTGACTCCACTCCGTGAAATGTCGTCATTGCATAAAACTGTCGAACTTTCCACATCGCCGACATCCGATGTCGAGTAAGACACGCTCAGAAATTTGAGAAACAATGTTTCAATTTTAAAAAATATACGTTTCGACAAAAATGTAACATTTTTGCTATTTTCAGACGCCTCTCATCAGACATGAAGGACACGTTATTATCATCGCAGTCGAAGGATGGCGTCAAGAAACGATATGAAAATATTCAAAAGTCGCAGAATGACACGAGAAATTACAGAGCATTGTTGCTGGAAAACAATATGAAGGTACTGCTCATAAGTGATTCGACAACAGATAAAAGCGCAGCCTCGTTGGATGTCAATATAGGTGAGATTGTCTACTATGACAAATTTACAAAATGGATTAACTAGGTCTGGGAGAGACAATCCCAAGCGAAGGTAGCGGAAATTTTGAACCTCTCGTATACATACTCTACAAGGAAAGGTTGCAACGTCCATTTGTGCGATTTCGATGAAATTTGGCATGCTTGTAGAACGGGCAAAAATAGGCGACACGTTTTTTTTATATCTGCGAAAGCCGATTTTTAAGCGTTTACGTGCACCCTCGAAAATTGGGGTGTTTTTCGCTTCTCGTCGATAACGTTTTAATGTCAAGAGATATGAAAAAATTTTTAAATTACAGCAATGTTTATTTTTTCGTGTACTATCCATTGGCGATGAGAATGATAACGTTATCGTCGAAAAACAAAAAACGCCCCTATTTTCAAGGGTGCGTTCCACTCCTTAAAAATGGTATACCGCAGATATAAAAAAAATACACGTCGCCTATTTTTACCCGTTCTACAAGGATGCCAAATTACATCAAAATCGGAGAGGTCGACATCGCAACCTTTCCCTGCTGGACGTAAAGTAAAATCAGTTATAAGTGTACCCGGGGCCACATGATGATGTGTAGGCAACGTCTCAAATTTCCGGTTGAAATTGTTTCGCTAATGTCCGTTTATACTGATATTTGGCAATATTTAAAGCGTTAGGCTACTGTAACGAACTGATGATCAGGGTTATTTAGAGAAATTAATTTCGAACGAATAAGGTGACTGAAAACTTGTATGGATATTTGTGTGGATGTACATTAACAACGTTGTGTGCCAAACTTTGTTTAAAAATAAATAATTAAAGTAGTTAAAAAACAATCTTGTGAAGGACCTTCGAACGTAAGGGGTGCTTGATTTTGGTCTCGCCGTTGATCTGAAAGAAAAAACAAGTTTTTCCTCAAAATTGTTAATATTAGCCAAAACTTAACTAACTTCTTTTCGTAATCGTGTTGTAATCACCAGAAAAATGTTTGCATATTTGTTCGACTTTTCGAGACAAAATGCTATTATTATTTTTAATAACAAATGAAAAAAAAAGTGTTAAGGGGTCGTCTATACATTACGTCATCAATTTTTTGCTGATCACCCCCCCCGCTCCTGAAATGATCCTATTGTCGTAATCCAATAGAAAGCCCTTCTCTCAGAAAATGCCGTCATTATTTGATGTGTATCGCCGCTTCCAGTGCCGTGCATCGAACGGCTCTCTTGCTCGACGATTCGTAAGGTCCGGTTTATCAATTATAAATAATGGTTTGAGATTTGGGAGTGATGCCATTTTCTATGAGACCCCCCCCCCCGTCATCATGTCACCATCATCCGACAACCAGTCTCCCCCTCCCCATTTTAAAATGACTTAATTCAGGGACGGCCCCTAAGAAAAACGTTGTTCAATACTGAACTACGATTACACTGAATAAGTGTACCAAATGTCAAGTCAATGCGTTCATTACATGTCGTGAGATAGTGTACACCGTTTTGAAAAATACAGTTTCGAGCGAAACGCGTTTAACGTTTTACTAGAAGCTTTATCATTGTAATCACAAGTTTACCTGCAATGTGCGATCCTGTACATTGCAGGCCGCCGAAATTTTCAAGCTAGGCAACTGTGTAAATCGTTGGTACATATTCTTGAGGATGTATGGAAGAGCTGAACGAGAAAATACAATTTTAGTATATTATAATCGAAAGATGCGGGGCAGCGTCTAGAAATGAATGAAAAAAGACTGCAATCTTCGGCAGAGGATACATCGGAACTGTTGCCTGAGACGATGTGCCAATTACCCACAGATTATCCGCTACTGCATGGTCTTACATGAACTTTTTTTCAGGCTTCATGAGCGATCCATCGGAATTGCCGGGTCTCGCTCATTTCTGCGAACACATGTTGTTCCTCGGCACTGAAAAGTATCCGGACAAGGATGAGTACACCGCGTTTTTGTCGCAGCACGGTGGAAGTTCAAATGCGGCGACGTACATGGACCATACGAATTATCACGTTGACGTCGCACCTGACGAGCTCGACAGTGTTCTGGACAGATTCTCGCAGTTCTTTCTCAAGCCTCTGTTCACCGAGTCCGCCACGGATCTCGAGGTTAATGCCGTGAATTCGGAGCACGAGAAGAACATCGCAAACGACGTTTGGCGCGCCGACCAATTGCAAAAATCCTCGGCCGACCCGAATCATCCGTACTCGAAATTTGGCTCTGGAAATCGGCAGACTCTCGATCTGCTACCGAAAGCCAATGGGATTAATGTTCGCGAGGCTCTTTTGAACTTCCACAATACGTGGTATTCTTCGAATATTATGGCTTTGAGCGTTCTTGGCAAAGGTGCGTGTCCATGTCGGAAGAAAGTTATCGTTGAAGCTTTTTTTTTTTTTTCTTTTTTTTTTTTTTTTTCAAACAAACAAACAATCTCCTTTCTTCTTTCATGAAAGAAAGTCTCGATGATCTTGAGAAAATGGTGGTCAATCGTTTTGCTCACGTACAAAACAAAAATATCGAAGCACCTACCTGGCCTGAACATCCGTACAAGAAGGAACACTTCAAGAACAAGTGGTACGTCGTACCGATCAAGGACATACGATACTTGAACATGATGTTTCCTTTGCCGGATTTGCACGAACACTTCAGATCCGTCGTAAGTTTGAAATTTCGTTGCTTATTACGGAAGCAAGGAATCCAAGATGGAGAATCTCCATTCGATAATAATGTATTAACGGGGGTAAATAACGCTGCTTCACAGCCGTCCCAATACGTCGCGCATCTGCTCGGACACGAGGGTGACGGTTCGTTACTGGCAGCACTGAGAAAAGCCGGTTGGAGCGATTCCCTGATGGCTGGTGAGTGTACAGCTGCACGAGGAGATTGCAATTTTTTCAACGTCGTCGTTGATCTCACCGAGGAGGGTATAAACCACGTAGACGACATCCTCTCCCTATTGTTCCAATATATCAACATGTTGAAGGAAGTCGGGCCCCTTGAGTGGGTATTCGATGTGAGTCGGCGTAAAAAGATCCTCTCCCGTTAAGCCGGGATATACATTTAGACGGGAAAAAAAAATGAGCCATCTTGAGGGATTAGAAAAATAAAAGAAATACGCATTCTACATTTATCAAACTCTCGGTATGCTTTAATTGTATGATTTAAGTATAGAAAACGTTTTCGTTTATTCATTCATTATCAAAATGGCGGAGATGTGGCAGAGTGTTACAGCGAGATCGAAACGAGACATTTTTCGAGTTAAAACATGTATGGTTTCTATTTGACAGTAATTAAAATGGAGAAAATGCAAATTTAAGAGAATGGCACGCATTTACAAAAAAAAAATCAATATTTCACGCAAAATTTGGATGAAAAAAGTCGTTTTTTCTTCATTTTTTTAGAAACAATTCTCGCCAAGTAGAAGAAATATTATCAATATTTTTACCAGATTTCGATTCAATCGGCTTAATAGTTATTGAGTAATCCTGCAAGTTAATTTCGAAAATGCAGTTTTTGAAAAAACGCGTTTGAAGTTTACATAAAATTAGAATTAAATCGCACTAGGTACCGGTGTTAACTAATGATTTAAGTAAATTGTTACAATGTACTTAAATTACCAACTGCAGTAGTAATTTTAAGTGTTATTTATTAATTTAATTACTTTTTGCCCATCTCTGCATGCTTTTGCGCTCTTGCTTCTAGCTCTGAGCGGAAACGAACATATTCTACATACATAGTTCTATCGTTCAAAAGGGAAAAAAGAAATACATTTTTTTATCGTTGTAAATGTATATCCCGCCTTGAATTTTTATTTTCCACATCTCCCAGCTGTGATTCTCATTCCACGTTTTTCGCATTTCGCAGGAATACAAGCGCATATCGAAAATGGACTTCGATTTCAAAGAGAAATTCGAGCCACGTACCTATGTGAACGCAACGGTACGAGCTCTGCAAAAATATCCATTGGAAGAGGTTTTGACAGCGCCCTATTTATTTACGGTGTGGAGGCCCGATTTGATTGATCTCGTTGTCGATCACCTCACACCTGATAATGTCAGAGTATACGTGTTCGGCAAGATGTTCGAAGAGATCGCGACGGAAACGGAAAGTTGGTACGGTACCAAATTCAAGAAAGTGTCTATTGCACCCGAAATTATAGAAAAGTGGCGAAATTCCGGATTAAACGCGGATCTCGTTTTGCCGGAGAAGAATGAATTTATACCCGAGGACTTTGTGATAAGAGCGAATGATGTTCCGTCATCTGTTATCGATAAGTTTCCCACAATTATCGAAGATTCGCCTCTCATGAGAGTATGGTTCAAGCAGGATGACGAATTTCTCCTGCCGAAGGTCAACGTCACCTTTGATTTTGCAAGGTAATTCGAGTTCTAAGTTTGTGTCGCGAAATATCGTTATTCAAAACATCTATAAATGACATTTGTCGCTCTTTGTTTCTGCATTAAAGCCCCCTCGCTTACATGGACCCGATAAGCTGCAACCTTTCGCACATGTACATTGAATTAGTCAAGGACTCGTTGAACGAGTATGCATACAACGCGAGGCTTGCTTGTCTTAATTGGGAGTTCAGTGGTAGCAAATACGGACTAACTGTAAGAGATAAAACAAAATTCGTACCTTTCTCATTTTACGCTCCATCAAGAGCCAACTCAAGTTTCCTGTGATCGAAGAGTGACTGGAAAAAATGGTTTTTTTTTACCTATTTTCATTGATGTTTCCAATGGCTCAATTCTCTCGAGCCCAAACACAATCGGAGCTACGAACAATTCGATAATATAAATTTCAGCTCACGATAGGGGGCTATCACGACAAGCATCGTACGTTGCTGGAAAAAGTCATGGACAAAATGGTGAATTTTACCATAGACCGAAAGAGGTTCGAGATCTTGAAAGAATCCGTGAGTCCGATGCACTATACTTCTTTATATTGTCTCATGACTGTATAAAATCCTGAAACTTCACTTTTCGAATATTGGATATTAATTGAAACGCGATCTTGCAGCATATCAGAAACCTGAAGAATTTGGATGCTGAGCAGCCTTACAAGCACGCTGTATATAATCTGGCTGTAATTCTGGCGGAACAAGTTTGGAAGAGGGACGATTTATTAAGCGCGGCTGAACGTGAGTAAGGAAAACGTTTGGATGACCTCGTACATACGGAGTTTATTCACGGCTGTGAAAAATATATGTATATGGAACTCGGAGCCTCGTGGCAACTAACAAACACACAATTTTCAACAGACTTGAGTATAGAAAAGCTCAAAGAATTCGTACCCCAATTCCTCACGAAAATGTACGTGGAATGTCTGGTGCATGGAAATCTCACGAAGTCCGAAGCACTGGAGACCGTTCAACTGGTGCAATCGAAGCTGAAAGAACCGGCGCGTGAGAACGAAGATCGGCGCATCATGCCTCTAATGTCCAGACAATTGTTGCTCCATCGTGAAATAAGTTTGGATAACGGTAAACCTGAACAAAGCATCCATTAACGTTTTTTTTCTTCTTTTTTCTTTTCAAGCGGCTACATCTACCTAGAGGTGCGAAAGAA
This sequence comes from Ophion costatus, assembly GCA_951751655.1. Taxonomy (NCBI): domain Eukaryota; kingdom Metazoa; phylum Arthropoda; class Insecta; order Hymenoptera; family Ichneumonidae; genus Ophion; species Ophion costatus. The sequence continues at coordinate 161,580 of OX632361.1, read as the reverse complement.
TGGCCAAATTTTTTATTTTCTTTCCGATGAACGAAGAGGGCATTTAAAAAATCACCAGAAAATACATAATAGTAACAACAACATGGCCGCCAGCAAATGATGGATTTTGTCAGCGCTGAAGGAGGCGGAGCCCCCCAAAGACGCTAAACATAGTATCGAAACATATTTAAATGTACTACCGTTGATAATTTTTGGGGCTCTAAACACAACCCAAACAACGGCGGCGGGGGGGGGGGGTAACCGCCACGATTTCTCGTCGGCATTGTATTCAGGAAGAATTCTTATGTGAAACCCCCACCTCCAAAATAGGCGTTGAAATATTTAAAAATGTCCCATTTTATTACTTATTCCCGGGATGTCCAAAACCCCATAAATTATGGAATTAATAGAAAATGTCAGCCTCCCCCAACTGAATATCAGTAGTGGTGACCAAATAAAGCGGCAGATGGCATAAATAAATTCAAAACACAGTTTTTCAAAACAAGCTTTTGCTTGATGTAATAAAAAGTGGATAATAATTTTTTTTACCAAGTCACCTATTTGTGACTATAAATAAAAGCGTGGGGCGCTCAACTTTTTAACTGTTCAATACATTTGATCAATTCAGCTTCATCAACCGTATTTAATTTGGCACAGTAGTAATTGGAGAAAAAAATATTATCTCGTTTGTACTCTGTTTCGGGATTTTTTTATAAGAATTCTGAGGTTGTTTTACAGTAAATTAAATATAGTTGATATGGATTTATGTAAGTTAAAGATTATATGTGTAAATTTTGGGCGCCCCAAGCTTTTATTGATACTCACATATAGGTGATTTGGTGAAAAAACTTATTTTCTACTTTTTAGTACATGAACTAAAAGTTTGTTTTTTCTTAAATGTTTTTTTTACATATAAATTATTTTGTGCTGTCTAGTCTTTAATTGATTTGGCTAATTATTTGTTGCCAGTAATTTACTAGTTTACGAATTTGTACGTTAGGACACGGAATGCTTGTAAAAAATAACAAAGACCGTCATTGGGATTGAAGTTGCGGCTAATTGCTGCCTATAAACTTTTCACATACAAACACAGTCAGCTACGAAATTTTCTGTGCGTGTTAGTGAGATTTTATATGGATGATTGGATATCGCTAATCATACACGAAAAGTTGAATATGTTATGAATATTCTATTTGTTTTGAGTTGAATCTTGCATTGCCACCCTTCAGATGTATGTTTACAAAATGTTCGAGCTCCAAGTAGTCGGGAAGTGGGTGAAATATCGATTTTCCGTTTTACATCTCATAGAAAGTCAAGTTAAATAAAAGCTTGTGAAAAAGTGAGATCGTCAACGACCTTTAAATGTTTCTCATCGTATCTCGTGTAAATTTGGAAACAATCCATCAAATGGTCCTCGAAATATGTCCGACTTTGAAAACAATGGTTCGAGCAAAACGAATTTTGAAAGTTTGAAGTATGATGCTGCTACTGCTCGCCTGACCGTCTGTCAGAAACTGTGGCTCGTTAAATTTTAGAAATGTTCCTATGAATTATTCAGGCAATGTAGGTAAAAGGCGATTCTGTCGAATAAAAATACTTTGGACAATGCAATTTTCGATTCACCTAGGTAGATGTAGCCCGTTAATTAAAATTCAGCAATCAATATTCGTATCTATCCATTTATAAAAGTGACTAGTTTTTGAGAGTTTTTTATTCCCTCGCTAGGTTGTCACTACTTGTATCGCGTGGAGAACGTGCACCACAAATCCTCGTGTACCGGCGTGTATTACCAGACGGGAATGCAATCGACGGAATCGAACATGCATCTCGAATTGCTCGCGCAAATAATATCGCAGCCGTGCTTCAATGTGCTCAGGACGCACGAGCAACTTGGTTACGTCGTAGTCAGCGGCATTCGACGAACCAACGGTGTACAAGGCCTCCGAGTGATCGTTCAGAGCGACAGGCATCCGAAATTCGTTGATGATCGTATAGAGGCATTTATGGAATCGATGCTTGTGAGTAACGATACTCGAAATTACCACGGGATACTTTGTTCCAGACACTGATAACCTGTAGGTATTCACCTCTTTAACTCTCCAAGGAACGAATAACGACCATGAGCGAGGATGAATTCAATAGGCACAAAGCGTCATTGGCGGCCCAGCGTCTCGAAAAGCCAAAGATGATGAATACCCTCTCGGCCGTATTTTGGAACGAGATATATTCTCAACAGTACAATTTTGATCGTACAAACATTGAGGTTGCTTATCTCATGACGCTGACGAAGGATCAGATACTTAAATTCTACAAGGTTAACGAATAAAAATTAATGATTCAAAGCACACTGATTTATTCGTGCGCAGCACGAAACAAAATGGTTGCAAGGTTACAAAAATTGTAATGACAATCGAAAAACGTTTTTACATTAGGAATTCATTTACGAAAAATCGCCGATCAGACGAAAATTGGCGATTCACGTGGTATCAATGGCGGAGGGCGGAGCAGGTTTGGTCGAATCCACGGAAGTGTCGAATGACGAAAGAGGCGCAGAACCATCTGTTGAAATCAAGGATATTGTTTCTTTCAAAGCAAGCCAATCCTTGTACCCGTTGGCGAAACCGTTCAACAGTATACCGAGAAAAGGACAACGATCGAAATTATAATTCCGCAATCAAGAAGCACTCGAGCACAATTTGGATAATGAAAATTGAGATGGCATTTGAGATTTTAAAGATTTTTGACCTTTTAATCGACACAAGTGCGATCATTAATCTTTAGCATCACTTGAGACAGCATCACGCAATATTTTCATAGAGGCAAAAGCTCAGAATAGAATTCGTCGATCTACGCAGGCTAAGCAAGATCCCCGAGAGACGCATGCGAAAACAATAATAAAACACGTACATTTTTTTTAAATCGACGTCAGTGCAATAAACATTGTGCCTTCTCTGATAATAAGAGCGCCCGAATAGGAGGCCAATGCTGGTGTGAAACGCAAGGTGTATCAAATTTTACGAATCAATCATGTACGTCAATGAATAATAAACAAAACCATCACTAGTGAAATCTTCGTTCTGCAATTTACAAATGCTTGGAATCCTGGAAATTATCGGAACATTACAATGAGTCTATTGGCGGACCTACTGCTCCTTTTCGTTTTGGCGAAATCAATGTTTTACCGTGCTCTTTTTTTGAATGTCTTTCTTATTGAAGCAAACCAATGAGGATATGATGTACGCGTGTAGTCTTTGTATCGAACATTTGATTACTTTCAGAAAATTTGCCAATTAATCTGTTTATTTAAAACAAAACGGTATTTTAGACGCAACGATAATTATCAATAGTTGACATCGAACATCTTTCGAACTCTGTCGAAAATATGACAGGTGCATCCTTGTCAAACTAAAAACAGTTTTTTTTTTTTTTTTAATTTCCGGAACTACGTATGCTGTACAGTATCCGCGATAGTTTAACCGTACACTAATTGTCGCAAGCTACTTTCGCGAATTATTTGAGATTTTTGAGGCGTTAGGCTGGTGAGAAAATTTAAACAATCGATTGTTGCTCGAGGCAACTCAAATTGAAGAAGAAGGTCCAACATACGGCACTTGAAGCGCAGATTGAAGGTAAACTTATGATTACAACGATAGAACTGCTAGTAAAACTGTAAAGACGTTTTTCGGGAAACTATGATTTTAAAAATGGTGTACACGATTTCTCGGCAGCTAATGAACGGATCGACTTGAAAATTGGTACGCTTGTTCAGTGTAAAAGTAATTTAGTCTTGACAGACGTTTTTCTTTTTAACCTTTTTTCCATTCGTTGCTAACAATAAAGATGTAATTTTGGCTCGAAGAATAAATAAAAAATTCAAATAAAACAAAAAGCGAAACGAAAATACAAAAAAACGTCGGTCAAGTCTTACCTTTTTCATTTCAGATCCACCGGGCGGTCAAAATAAAGTATACCATTGAGCCCCTCACGTTGAAAGGTCCTTCATGCCATTGTTTATAACTTTTTTAGTTATTAATATTTTTTTGTAAAATTTGGTAGACCACTTTGTCAATGCAGACACCGCAATGAATGTCCAAACGGTTTTTCAATAATTCTTTCAAAATTAACTTTTTCGAATAACCTTGACTTTCGGTTCGTCACACTAGTCTAACCCCTTAAACTAAATGGTTAAGAAAATGCAATCATGATCGCCGTGCCAAAGCTCCGCTGCGAAAGACGAAGACGAAAACATTGGAGATACGTGGGTATGGAACACTCAAAGACTATCAAGAAAAACAATTATAACGAAATCTATGAAGTACAAAGTACGATTAATAATTTTTTCATTCCAAATAATAACTATATATGTATATATTTTAGAGATTTTCGATACTACCAATCTTCAAAGGCGAATATTCATACAGGGAATATACCATCCCGTTCTTCGGAACGGCACCACTGACGCGTCGTGCGGTGAAATAAGGGACGCGCGCGAATACTCCGCTCGTGTGGCTCCGGAAAGCCGTCAATTTCAATGTTAAAAAAGTGAATAATTCGTAACAGTAAGTACGAATGTTATTTTTCTTCACTGGCCACAGGCACAGCGTGTTATTTTGATTGTTAATAAACACTAAAAACTCGATCTCGCTACTTTTTCGTCGTACAGGTTAACGAAAATGAATTTCTAACCTACAAATATTATTCCATTATTGTATTTACCGGATATCCGTTAGCAGAGAATACGAAAAAAAATGCGTACTTATCGCGAAATTCAGTTAACGATTGCTTTTTGATCCGTCTTGGTGGTGGTGCTTATCTCATTGTTAAGTCAATAATATCGAACCGGCATGAGGACTTATCCGGGATTCACAGTACAAGAGTATAATGAATCATTCTTACAAGGTTTATTTGGCTACGCGTTACAGAAGAGTTGTCTGTAATCATTTTCCAACGTAAACGTAACAACATTAATATCATTATTACTAATCATTTGTGTATTTCATGTACAAACGAAACTTGTTAGAAATGGAACCGCTCAAAATACATTTGGACGCTCTGGAGATGGCAGGGAAGATGGTGGACAAACATATAATTGCAGACAGCTATTTTCCTTCGCTGATCAATCTTATGCGATACAGTGCTCAAGGTAAGCATTGTACTCATCCCAATTTTGTTTGCCTCGGTGTTCACACTTTTTACGAATGTTGTCTCATCCTTTGTAACTTTGCAGGTGGCCCGACGGTCAGTGGACTGGATGACCATGATTATCCGAACTTGAATGGAAACTCCTTGAGCTTGACCAGCATAAATCAAATGCGAATGCACAGCAAGATACCGCTACCTTCGGAAGTAATGGAACACTTCAGTCGTATCCTTCCATATAGACTTTATTTTCACCAGAGAGCGTTAGACTTTTCGCCAACGTGCAAGCTATACAATTAGTCAAATTTAGAAGTTTCCTGCACCGATTGGCAAACCTTCTCGAGGCAAATCTGGCAAATCTTATAATACGAGTGGTTTTGTTTCGCCCAAATTAGGATTCTTTCGGGACAATGTAACACTGCCATGTGAGACCAAAAACTGATACGGCGGTTGAAGGAATTTTTTAAATCGCCGCTCTAGCAAAATATTAAAGCGTTTGAGGAGCTGGTGAATAAAACCAGGCTTGTCTACACCGCGCCAAACTATATTTTTATTTATTTTTGTGTCTAAAGACTGTCGTTTCACTCAAAAAAGCTGTTTTAAACTAATTTTGAGGTGCTCAGAACCGGATTGGATTCAATATATTACGGGAGCTAATGCAAGGTGTAGTCGAAAAACGCGAACAATAAAAAAGAAATATAATGTACGTAGCGGGGACAAGTATAGTTTTCTTTGCCGGTGCGACGGTGAATGCGACACAGAGAGTCGGGAATATGGTTGGGAATGTAATCAGGGGGAAGCTGCTGTACAACGCAATTTACTGATATTCTTCGCACACGAAACTAAAGGTTTAGGGAACGGGAAATCGATTTTTTTACCCGACATGGCGGTAACCTCACAGTAACCCTTGAAACGATGTTTAAGTTTGAGTCGTTGGAATGCAACAAAAATGAATTCTTTTCAAGGGCTCACATTTCGTTCGCCCTTTTATGCTATAAAAATCACCCAAACGTTTTTACATATTCTTATTGGCATTTACTTTTATATTCTTAATATTTTTACTTTAAATGTATTTAATTTACTTTAAATATTCTTAATATGTACTTATTAGATCTTCGGCCTTAATTTGCAACAAAAGCTTTCAACAATAATAAAACATGAAAACTGAAAAATGCGAAATAAAACCGTTGCATTACAACGATGCAAACTTGAACGGTATCCCTCGCAGTCTTTCTCAGATAATCATTATTTGCGTTGAAAAAATCCTCAACGAAGTTTGCTACAGATATGCAGTGCCACTGTATGATGGGTTTATTCACCGAAATATCCAAAGCATGGTTGACAATCGACAGTGACATCTACGTCTGGTCTTACGAAAATGAGTAATTCTTGAAACTATCAATTGAATCGACAATATCTTTATAATCACTTCGTCGTATGCGTTACAAATCCGTATTATGTTCACCAGATCCGACGTAGCGTACTTCGATGGTCTCAACGAGACTATCATAAGCGTCGGCTTGGTCAAACCGAAGCCCGGAATATTTCAGAGCTACGTTAAATATTTATTAATATTGACGACTACGGTCGAGATTACGATTCTCGGTGTAACACTAACGGAAACTGCCGACGGTGAGATTTTGAGCACTGAGAAGTTGCAAGAATGCACCGTTGAAAAAATTAAAGATTGACTTTTTATATCACAAGCGCAGGAAGCCTCGGAGAGATTCAACTTGTGCCGGAGCCGATATTTACCGTTACGACGGACGGAATAGCGATCACCACGATTGCAAACACAAGCAGCGGAAGAATATTCCTCGGTGGAAGAAACGGTTCGTTATACGAGATACATTATCAGGCGGAAAGCACTTGGTTCGGGAAACGTTGCAAGAAAGTGAATCATTCCGAGGGACCGTTGTCGTTTCTCGTACCCTCGTTCGTAACCGTCGCGCTCTCCGAGGAGGAAGCTATAGTTCAGATATCCGTCGACGATTCACGGAATATTCTGTATACTCTCGGCGACAAAGGAACCATCATGGTCTGGGATATCGAAAACGGAGGTGCCTCAAAAGTTACATCACTGTCGCAATCTTCTCTCGTGCAAAACACCGTTCACGTAGTAAAGTGAGTTATTTTCTTATTCAGAATGACAATACATATTCGTTTCGCATCGCAAATAATTTCATCAGTCAAGGGGCTACATCTAGAGGCTCGAAAAAACGGCCAAATTACGATTTTTGTTGTTGTGGGAAACCGTCGATGAAAAAGAAACGCTTTTTTTTTTTTTTTTTTTTTTTTTCTTCAACACAACACAATGGTACATGTATCGAGAGTCTTTGAAGAAATGAAAAAATACATGAAAACAAAAATATGGCGGATGGCAGATGATGGAATTTTTTTTCGCGACGTTTGGCGTCGGACACATTCCAGCTGACGGAATCATCGCAGTTTAACGGGTCGAAAAATAGCAATTTATGACAGTCTATTATGGGAAATGGAGATCATGGTAAAATTGACATTTTGAACGCCTTAAACTTAATGCAGGTAAAAATTTCAACGGGGTCGAACATTTTGATGTCAAACGGATGTGAAAAATACATTTAAGCGATCGTCGCAGCGTAACGGGTCGAATTTTCGATTTTTCTCTCGTTTATTACAATACGCTAATCAGTCCGACTTTTTTGTCATATCAAAACACACCCATGGCGAACAGAAAATAAACTTTAAAACCTTTTTTAAATATACCTTGTAAAAAGCCGAAATACAAGTAAAACGTCCAAAATTACCATTTAAAAAATATTTTGAACATTTTTTCAACGTTTGAAAATGTTTTCGAAAAAAGGAGTCCTCGCGGTATACACGGTTCTGGCCGTAAATATTATGCGAAACAAAATTTGCAAAAATATTATTAATCAGTATGAAACCCGCTGTTTTGCTATGGTTTAAAAAAATTAAAATTGACAAAATGGTGGCGGTTTAAAACAAAAAAAATATCGTACTTGGCCTATTTTTTCGACGATATTTCGTTAAAAAAAATGCGAAGTCTTTTTTTCGTTAAAAAAAACATACGAAGTGAGTTTTTGGTTTAAAAAAATATAAATTCTATGAAAAAAAGTCGTCATTTTTACGTAGCTCAAAAAAATTAAGATCTATTTTAAAGAGTGAAATCGTAAACGATCTTTAGACGTTTCTCCGCGTATTTCCTGTAAATTTGGAAACAATCCATCAAGTGGGTCTCGAGTTATGATGTCGAACGACTTTAGAAACATATTTCGAGGAAAAAACGAGTTAAAAGTTTGCAGTATGTTGCTGCTGCCACCGTTCGTCCGCCGACTGTCGGAAGTTGCAGCTTATTCAGTTTTAGGAATGTTTCAATAACATTTTCAGGGAATACAGCTAAAAAGATGACAATAACGAACAACAAAATTTTTGGCTAGAGCCATTTTTCGACTCACCTAGGTAGACGTAGCCCGTTAACGGAAAAACCTGGAAAACTGAGTACACTCCTACTGGACGGGGTCCCCACGATCGATAGAATCTCCTAGAACAGCAAAATAAACAATTAATTTAAACGCGTCGTTAATCGCTGTTTATACCCTTGGCCTGCGGAATTATGCAAATACGATTTTTCCCAGTCTCCGATATTCATCACAACGTTCTTCCATTTGTTTTCGACAATCGTCAGAACCTTGGATAGCAACAATTTTCGGCCTCTGGTCAGCATATCGACGATATCCGAGTCTGAATCGATACACTTGAATCTCGTTGCGGTTGCCGCGACGGGGACTCGCTTTTACTTTACCTGCACGTCGGTTACGAACCCCACGGCTCGTCCCCAGGGTATCCAGCTCGTGCACGTAAGATTGCCACCGGGTTATGCGGCCAATGCGCCGGTTATGAGGCCGCGGAAGGTTCAAATGGCGCATTACAGGAAAGGTGAGTTCGGGTGAAAGATATTCTCCGGCGTAAATTACGAGGAATCAGCGGAGGGCAACCTGCGACGATCCCGACGATACAAATGATCGACAACGAGTATTATTTCATCCCCAGGAACGCTTATTCTCGTCTGTGGTGGTGACACCGAGACAGCCTGGTGCCTGAGCAACGACGCCTATCCATTCACGAATTATCTCGCCGAGACCCAGAGTATTTTACCATTGGATAGTCCAGCATGGGCAATGTCCGAGATATTAGGCGAGCCGGTGTTGCAAATTGACAAGCAGAGCGGCGGTTCCCAGGGCGAGCCGCCTCTCCTCGTACGCCAGCACATGGAGCCACCGCGTAAATTTATCTTTTTAACGGCTCAGGGTGCGATAATTCTCGTACAAGTACGACCCGTCGACATTCTACGACAACTGTTGCTGGAGCAACGCGGACCCGACACCGAGGCCGTGCGTGCGTACTTCGAGTACCAATCGGCCGAACAGGCCTGCGCCACTTGTCTCATACTCGCGACCCTCGAGAGTTCGCAAAACGCCCAATTATCCGATTGGGCGACGAGAGCGTTCTTCCTCTACGGCGGTACTCGCACAGCCTCGATACCGCAGTCGATCGACATTCACGGTGGATTCTCGAATAACGTGACTGACCTGAGAACCTCGACTCCGCGAGTTACGGGAACTTACGACGCTCGCTCGCCCCTGTTTCGTTCGCAGGTCGGCACGTCACAAGCGGAAGCCGGACTGCAAGCGTTCTCGAGCAAGCACGCGGGACTTTATTTCTACGTGGGTAGAATACTCCGGCCGATTTGGACGATGCGTTGTATCAAGCAGGAGACCGCGAACAACAAGACACAGATAATGAGCACAGTGGCGGCTTTACAAATCGGCTGGATACTCGGCCATCTTCAAGCTTTGAGAAGTTTCCTGAACAAGAACACGCACATATCGAAGCAGCAGAGTGGCACGAGAAACGCGAGCCACGCTTTCGACTCGTCGATGACGTCCCACTATCGTACTCAGGAGTATCAGGAACCACTGGTCGAGGAAAGAAACTCTCTCGACGCGCTCAAAGTTTTCATAACTCACGCTTGCGAGGTTCTCGGCCTTTGGAAGATACTCTGCGAGAATCAATTGCACGATATCGTCAATTGTCTGTCCAAAGATCAGATATGCCAATTTTCCAACGCCAAATTTCGCGATCTCATTCTGATCGGCCACGAGATATCGTCGCTTCTCATCATACATCTTATCGACAGTTACTTGGGGGACAACGCCTCGATAGATTCGGTGAGCGCGAGATTGCGCGAGGTATGCCCAAATTTGTACAGAAGCGAGGATGCCATGTGCTCGAAAGCCAACGAGATCATTATTAAAGCCAAGAGTTGCGTTAATCCCGAGGAGAAGGAGTCGTACTTGCAATCGGCTCTGAAATTGTGCAACGAAGTCGCCCCGAGATTGAATCTCGCCGCCGTATGCCAACAATTCGTGGCTTGTCACTTTTACAAGGGCGTACTCGAGCTCTGCGTGTGCTGCGCCGAGAAACTTGACCCCAACAACGCGGCCCTACATTATTACAAGAACAACGAACCCGCCGAGGATCAGGAGGGCAATTCGGCGTATGTTAAGAGATTGGAGATTTATCGCGAGTTCACGGCCATGCTGGATCATCTCTATAATCAGAGCATTTCGAATCCTCTCACGCCGACTGTGCCGAGCAAACCCGGACCGCCAATTTACAATACGACGGCAGCTAACGTCGCGCCAGCCAAGCAAGTGGTCGGTATATTGTTGACTAACTTTCCACCCGCTACTTACCTCTCGCGTAGACTCGTGTTCGATCCTCCTCAAGGGATAACACCACTCTAGCGGCAGAAAATAAGGCCTCGCTTTCACAATTTATTTCGGGAGTATGAAAAAATGCATAGGATTTCTTTTGAGAGCTTTTATTTAACACATATTGAGGTATAACATTTTCTTTCCTTTATAATCTTCGTACAAAATGGCGGCGACAGGGCCCATCTTGAAAAACGGGGGTTTTTTTTTTTTTTTTTACAAATAGCTTCACGGGAGGACGGTTTTCTCGTAAAATATAAGACACGGTACAATATCCTGAAAAATTATAATGCGTATGGGACCACGCCGGGATTTTTTGAAATCAAAATTTCCAAAAAATTGCGCACTTTGAAAAAAATTAATACATTTTTTGACCAAAAAATAAGCAGTAAATTGAATTTCAGTTTTTTTTTAACATTTTATTTCACTTTTTAACATTTCCATATATTTGATCTCAACTAATTATGTTATCCAGTTCAACATAATTTTTTGGTCGGTTAAAAATGTTTGTTTTTTTTTTTTAACAAAAACGATTCATTGCTATTTCTACGTGCTCTCTTTGTTCCGTATACTTTGTAACGTTTACAAATACCAGTACGGGCGAAGCGAGCCTTGTGGTCTTCAACTTAAAACAAAAAAATTATATTTGATGGAAACAAAGCGTTCTTTATTTGACCCTAATCTGGGTCATTTGCAGAAGCTGCAATTGTTGCAAAACTTGTGTCGAAAACCGGGAAAAGTCAGGGAATTTCTGAGTCAATAATGTGTAACAACCCTGATTAAGAAACGTGTAGGATAGTAGGATATTTGACTATATTTAAAATGCGGTTCGTTCGCTTGTCATCCTAAAAGAACATAGCGTTGAAAAAAGTATTTTCTATCATGTTATCGAAAAAGTATCAATTATTTTCGTTTACTTCATATTTATAATTAGATAAATTTGAATGATTGAGCACGCGAGCGAAAACGCTGCAGAATCGGTTGGATCTCTAGTGACGTCACATGTCAGTAAACAGATTGTCATGAGGAATCCTGTGACGATGAGTAATGAGCGATTTTCTAGTTTATTTCAGTGTAATTCCGTGCTCTTTCTGTTCACACATAGTTATTTGTAGTGATAGTAGCAATTTTTCAGCTTTTAAGGATGTCGAGTCCCTATGAAACATGTTAATGTTAATTGTTCAATAAATAGCTTCTTAATCGTCATGAAATTTTTACACGACCTCCTGAATACTTCATGTGAAAACATACCAAATTTTCAGAATTCTATCATCATTACGTCAAGCTCCTTAGGGGTTGAAATAAAAAATGATAAGAAAATTCGGAAAATTTGGTATGTTTTTGTATGAAGTACTTAAGAGGTCGTGTTAAAATTTCACGCCACGATTAGGAAGCTGGTTATTAAAAAATTAACATTTTGTTAAGAACAATTTTTAAAAGAAATTAAAAACAAATTTATCAATAAACTTCGTTTTGTTTCCGTTGCTTTCAGTATATTGTAGATATTACAAAATTGAGAGGTCAAAAAAAAAACTTATTGCAAAGTTACAGCAGTTTCCATAAGACAACATTTAATTTGTGAATGTTAATTGTTCAATAACGAGCTTCCTAATTGTCGTGAAATGTTTACACGACCTCTGAAATACTTCATACAAAAACGTACGAAATTTTCCGAATTTTATTATCATTTGCGATTTGGGACTCAGCATACTTAAGGGGAGAAATCACAGTAGCACACAAAAAAATAGGCATATTTTTTGGGGAATTAATTTTGGCCGAATAAAAGTATCAATCGAAAATCTGTAAAGTAGGTTTTATAGCAATACTAAAAAAGTACAAAATGTAATTTTATCAATAAAAAATATTTTTAAATGGCGGCTGCGCAGCATATGACCCAAGGCGCCTATTTTTGAAAGCGTGTCGATGGCCGAAGACGTAGACTTCTTAATTTTTGACCTGGAAGAAGAAACCAAAATTTTTTTCGTTTTCATATAACAACAGCTAGCGAGCTACGTAGGATTTTTTTCTCGATATATTGATTTTTCGCAAAATGGTGGTGCATGTTTGGAAATAAAGTTAAATTTTTAACAACAACAAAAACGCCATAAGATCGTCTATAAAAAAAAAACTAAGCCATATAAAATAAAAAATCCTACGTAGCTCCGTGGAGAAAGATGTTTCGAAGCTACTGTCAAAATTTCAAGTCGATCGGTAACGATTTGCTCGAGTTATGTCTTCGGCGAGCTCAAAAAAAGTGGTTTCGAGAAAAACGCGTTTAAAGTTTTACGTACTGAGAAACCATATGAAAATTTCATATACCTCTAATCTGCAATGCCTGCACCGTACAGTCGATTTTCGTACGCAGTATCCTTTTTCGTCCCTTTTCTAACACGACTCGACGATGTGTCACTCATAATGACAATGATTTACAAACATCACTGTTTTTTATCGCTATTTATGTTATATATGTATGCACGAAAGTGAAGTGTCGTGAAAAAGCGTTGTGTTGAACGCAAGAAATTTGGGCACTCGGACACTTTTGCGGTATTCCATCATTTGGTATATTATTTTTGAGACCCTAAAGCACCTTTTAAGCGAAAATTTTTTTTTTCGAAAAATTGAAAAGTTACTGTGATTTCCCCCCTTAAGTAAAAAATAGAGAGGAACGTTTGATGTGCGACAACTCAACGACGATATAAGTCCTTGTTTACTGGCATGTGACGTCACGGGCGTCACGTGACTAGATGTACGGGGGCGTTCACAAGTTACAATTTTTTACCCCCCCCCCCCCCCCCCTATTCGGTTATGTAACGGGTACTTTATCGTTAATGATTGCGTTTTTTTTTTCAAAGAAATAACTAATAACGAAAGGATCGGGTTTATACTAATTTTATGAAGTATATATTCATCTAGTTTTGTACCAATTCTTATGATTTTTTTGAAAATGAACCCTGATTTGGCGACGAAAAAAAATTCTCTTCATTGTCCCACCGATATCTTTATGAAAGGTTTTATGATCTTTATCATCTGTAAATAAAAAATCAACAATGTATCGATATCGATACAAATGTAGCTATCGTTGTGCGTAGGCGTTTTTTTTTTTACAAAATGCCGACAGTTTGAACATTTTTTTCTATCTTCAAGGCCCTTTTTCGTACTCAAGCAATCTTTAAAAATAGCAATGATCAAAATTTAAAAAATCGGCCACGTACAACCTTAGTCACCGCGATTACAAAAATGTTTTTGAAAAATTGAAAATCCGTTGATATGTTTTTGAGTATTCACTGAGACAAGGTCAAAAAAAGTAGTTTCGAGAAAATTGCGATCAAAGTTTTCGTTCCGTTTTTCTTGATATAAAGTTATGTTTTTTTTCTGGAATATTGATACTTACATTTAAATTAAAAATTACGTTAAAAATTAAAAACTTGAACATGCAGAAATTTTGCTATTTATGACAGTTCTAAAATCGTGACGTAACGCAAACTTCGACCCTCCCCCCCGTACGTAGACCGTAACGCCAAGCCACCCCCCCCTCCCCCCCCCCCCCCCCATAGCGTTACGTAATTTATGAACGCCCCCTATGACAACGGGAGCGTTTTGGCCCGTCTAGTTGAATATTCAAGTTTTATTGCCGATTTCTATCGTAAATACTGACATTCGCGAAGATATAAAAATATTGTGAGCATAATATAAAATAATTAACCATTTAAGATGATTTCCGTACAACAGTCGATTGCCCTAATGTGGTGAAGAGCATTGATACTAAGTTTCAAGTAAATCTGACCAGATAATCCTTTTACCATACAAACTTTGCTCCCCCTCTTTTCCCCTTAAGGATTACATTTTCATAAACACCGAAATTCCATTGATTGTGTCTAGGAGCAGTTACACAAAGTTTCAAGTAAATTTGACCCGTTCTTTTTTATTTTTCGTACAAACCTTGCCATCCCCTTTCGTTTAGGGGTTGAATTCCTAAAGACGCTAAAATTAAATTAACTTAATGCTAAAAAACGCACTTTATTAATTGTGCTGAAGAGCATTAACATTAAGTTTCAGGTAAATCTTCTGTCCAGATTTTTTTACTTTCCATACAAACTTTGCCACCGTCTTTCTCCCCGTAGGGGTTGAATTTCTAAAAACGCGGAAATGCGGGTTTCACTAATTGTGTCAAGAAGCAAGAATACCAAACTTCAAGCAAATACGACCAGATTTTTTTTAAGTTTCCATACAAAGCACGCCACCCCTTTTCTTCCTTTGAGGGTTGAATTTCGAAAAATTCCTTCTTAAATGGTTCCTGCATAACAAAATCAACAAAATCAATATGCCCGTGAAATTTCACGTTTTTACGCTTAGCGGTTTAGGCTGGGCGATGATGAGTCAGTCCGTTCATCAGAAAAATCTTCGCGAAAGATACTAATATGTCTCCAGAATAAATGCTTCACCCATAAGTCAAATTTCTACCGTGTCGGGTTGAAAACATGGATTATTTTGCTCGCATTTGGCCTGAAAGTTTGCACTCTAGGATGAGACGTGTAAATTTTGAGTCAATATTTTAAAAAATTCATGAAGTATAATTTAGTGTTTGACACAAGACATATCCATAAGTACACAACTTCGTTCGACTGTCTTTCGTAGTTTTGTCTTTGAAAAAATCGCAAACCTTGACGATTCAACAACCAAAAAAAGTGGAAACCAGCCTCAGTTACTCTCTTATATTGACAAAAGTACTGCATTCACAGTTGCACGAGATAATCGAAGATGCCCTGCATTCGTCGTGCGAAACACTTCACGCTTCCGTCTACAGTTGGATGATAGAGCGAGGTCTCCACGGTGAGCTCGTTGCCCTCGCTGCACCGTCCCTCGAGGCGTATCTCATTCGCGTCAACGCGCCCGAGCTGCTCTGGCAATATTACGAGAGAAACAAGAATCACGCCGCCGCGGCGAAAATTTTGGACGCTCTCGCCACGAAGATAGGGTACTTTCGGCAAATGAATAAACGAGATTTATTCATTGCGAGTCAACTCCATAACTGACGCCTCTTGTTTTTTTTTTTTTGTCGCTCGTTTTCCAGCTCCGAGGTATCGTTGTCTCAACGCGTAGAATATTTGGCGCGCGCAGTTGTGTGCATGCGAAGCGATCAAGCCGGCTATGCGCCGTATCTTGGAGTATTCCTTCGGGAATTAGAGGACAAAGTCGAAGTCGCAAGAATACAGCAGCAGGTCTGTATGATGAGTCATCAATAATCGAAATCTCAAATTTATATGTAAAAAGATAATCCAAAAAACGCGGCCTCGTGTACTAAAAAGTCGATAATAATTTACCGAGTCATCTATACGCGACTATACACAAAATAGTCGGGAAGTGAGTGAAATATCGATTTTCCATTTTGCATCTCACAGAGAGTCAAGTTAAATGAAATTTTGTAAAAAAAAAAAGTACCGTACCTGGGGAAAAGAAATTCCCTCCGATGTTCGACGATCCTAGAAGTTCGCAAGAAACAAAAGTGCCATACATTTTTTCGCAGATTCTAGACACCATCTGTAACCAACAACATTTGTTCGACACGATGACGGTGAGAGACGCGAAATTGCGACTAAACTCTTCGCTGCTCGATATCACCCAATTGTACGAGGAGTACGCGGATCAGCTTCGGTTGTGGGAGTGTAAATTAGCGATAATTCACTGTTCCGGTCATCAGGATGCCATGCTCGTTCAGGGAATTTGGACGAACATTATCGAAAATGGTGATTGACGAAACGCTAATAATAACGAGTGTCGTTGTCGCACGGCTGCTAACTAACGATTACTGGGCTGATATTTCAGAATTGAAAAATGCCGCTGCTCAATCGTCTCCGGAAGACAAGATGTCGATTGTTATGAGTAAAATAAAACTTCTCGGCCAAGATTATTCGGGAACCCCGCATTGCTTTCCCATAGGTAAAACATGCCAAATGGCCACGATTCCACTTTGCCGTATTCGTGAAGAATTGACGATTTTCATTACGCTCGTTCTTTGTCGCCTTGTAGATTTTCTTCTGAAGCAACTGGAGATCCGAGCGTGCAGACTCAAAGTCTCGAACTCTGATATTATAACTGGCTTCCTGCAGCTCGGCGTCGCGATGGAGGATCTCCTCGATTATTACGACAAGTGAGTAGAAACGACAGTCGAGGAAGTTGACAAACTTACGGCAAAGGACTTCGTCGTGAATATCACTCTGAACATTATTACCAACATTGCGAGTATTATCGTTCGAACATTCACGTCACTTTGACTATACTCGTCACGTAATACGGTGTGTAATAAAAACTTTCAGAATGATCGGCGGCAATAATCGTATTTGGCTGAACGAGGGTAACGAGTTTCATTTGATCGAATCAACCGCCAATTTAGTCAATTACTTTACTTCAAACTCCAAAATCACGAATAACTTCACCAGGTAAGAAATTTCTATCCGATCCTCCTCGTGTCTTATACGCTCTTGCGGATCCATCGATCTCGTTTGACCAGAACTTATTATTCATTCGCTTTCACTCTTTCTTGCAGAAGAAAAATAATAACCAAGTGTCAGGACGTGATATCGAAGTGCCTGACAACATTGTTCAGTAAACCGAACAGCGACGAATTGATAAGCAGACTCAGGTCGATTCAGAGTTTATTGAACCGATTGTGACTTCGATTCCAATCAGGCTGAGCACACACAGCCGCCCCGCAAGGCAAACTAATACCTCTTCAGTTACTGTACGAGAAGCGTAAATATCTGCAAAACTCGTGAAAAAAAAACTCACGATAGGAATTAATTGGAAGAGAACATTTGGGGGAGGGGGGTATTCAAGTGTACATGATGAATTTCATGCTCAGTGAAGACAAACCGTTTTATATTGTACTAATTTTTCAAATAAAAATATTTCTGACGGAACCCTAGACATCGGAAGGTCGTTTTTGATTACTAGGATTCGTATTCAAGAATTTATGAGAGATACAATCCTAGGAAAAGGTAACCAGAAATGTGAAACTCAAATATATGTCCCAAGTGGAGTCAAATTAGTCGTAAGTGGCATTATATGTAGACAAAATTTCAAATTTCCAGTGAAAACGGTTTTTTTTTTTTTTTTTTTTTTTGAATGATCGTTTCACTTGCGTTTGTGAAGGCCTTGTATACCTTTGGGTGGTTGGAAAACAAAGCTTTTTGGCTTTTTTGCTGAAAATAATAACGCAGTCGAAATACGGGTTGCAGGGTTTATTTGACATATCTATAGGTGCTTGAATCAAACTTCTATTTTCCAAAAAGATACAAGATAGTGGCCCAGTGGTACGTACAAAGAGACGTTTTTAGGTCCTCCATGGGCGGACTCTTCCGAGACACCCATGGACGCCCTGAAGAAAAGAATTTTTTGAAAAAAAAAATGGCCGACGCCGAATGTGTAACTATTGATTTTTGGTGGAAAAAAGCCCTCTGTGTTCCTCGATATTAAACAAACAAAAAAATGGTTTCGTTCAAGCACTTCTTTCTGCTGTGTCGAAGAAGCTTGTAAATTTTCAAGTTGATTGGTGCAACGATTGAGATTTCGTGGTCACCGCTTTTAAACAAGTCTTGAAATATTCAGGGTATCTTTTTGAAATATTATATTTTGAGTAGCCGTGAACAGTAGTTGATATTTTTCAAAATGTGAACCGGGTGTAATTCCTTGAAAAACCGCAATATTTAAATCTCGAAGAATATTCTAAATTTGGCGGAATACAAAAGCACCGATTGCAAATAAATAAAACGCATATCCAGAGTATTAGCTCGAAAACGTATTGATTGCGCTCGCCGCAATGGCAATGCGATATTCCATGAGAAAGCCAAAAGATATGAATTTATGCACAAATCTCTGATGCGTCGATCGCGCAAATTCGTGATACTGCCTGCGCGCCAATAACGTGGTTGCGCTTTTATGCCCATCCCTGACGGCGCCTGTTTATTGGTGCGCCCCTTGGTTCTTTGGCTCGATATAAACGCGTCGTTCGCGCAACGCCGCCGTATTCTCGTTCGAGAGCTCGTACGAGACCGATGTACAATTTACATATAAAAGAAACTCTTATGTAGTCCGCACATATCGCGCATATCCATAAGAAAGTAATATATCGCACCATGCCGCCCAAAGCAAGCGGAAAAGCAATGAAGAAGGCCGGCAAGGCGCAGAAAAACATCACGAAAAACGACAAAAAGAAAAAACGCAAGAGAAAGGAGAGCTACGCCATTTACATCTACAAAGTACTGAAACAAGTACATCCGGACACTGGGGTCTCCAGCAAGGCCATGAGTATCATGAACAGTTTTGTCAATGATATTTTCGAGAGGATCGCTGCCGAGGCATCAAGACTCGCTCATTATAACAAACGTTCGACCATCACCTCGCGGGAGATTCAGACCGCTGTAAGGCTCTTGTTGCCCGGTGAACTTGCCAAACACGCCGTCAGTGAAGGAACCAAAGCTGTGACGAAATACACAAGTTCGAAGTAATTTATAAACAAAACATTTGCCGTCTTAGCGACGCAAAAACGGTCCTTTTTAGGACCACATTGTTCACCATCGTCGAAAGTCTCAATTCATCGCAATAAAATGTTATACGAGACCATTTGTCATCAGTGCATTTATTTAATAGTGAAAATCGAGAATAACGAGACACTGACAGTTTTCCGACTCGGTCGTGTGATGCTGTGCGTACTTTTCCTTAGCATCTTCGATCCTTTCTATTGCGGATTCTGCATTTGCAGTTTGGTGGACCAATGAATACAGACTATATTTCGTGATTAGATAGCCAGAGGCCCGAAAAAAAAAATCCTCAAATTCCGAATGGTTTCTGAAAAAGTTTGCTTAAAAAAACGCATTTTTCGACACATAAAAGTACATATATTGAGAGCCTAAAAAAATACCAAATAATACAGAAAAAGATGGCCGTCGGCAGATGAGGAAATTTTAAACGGTCGATCCGAAATTTAAAAACCAAACGGATTATGAAAGTTAAAAAAAAATGCGAGTCGTTGACGATCGTAGATTTTATTAATATTATTTTTTAACGTACGAATTGAAACCATCCAAAATCAACGAGAAAAGTCGCCATTTTTGCGTAACTTGAAAAATGAAGATGAATGTTTAAAAAAAGTGACATCGTCAACGACCTTTAATTGTTTCTCATCGTATCTCATGTGAATTTGGGGAAAAAAACCATCAAGTGGTTTTCGAGACAAGTCCATCGACTTCAAAAACAGTGTTTCGAGAAAAACGCGTTTAAAGTTTGAAGTATGGTGCTGCTACCGCTTGACCGGCCAACCGTAAGAAGCCGTAGCGCATTCAATTTTAGGAATATTCCAATTAAATTTTCAGGCAATATAGCTAAAAGGTGATACACCCGAATAAAAATATTGTTAGAAAATGCAATTTTATGGCCCACCTAGGTAGATGTAGCGCGTTAAACGAACAATTTAAACTAATGGAAGGCTGGAATTGTAATTCTTATTTTTTTAAATCCGCATTCCCCACCCCCATGTATCAATTTTGGAAATGTCCAAATATTTTTTTTCCATCCTTTTTGTCTTCTATGAATGAAACGTGTGTATCCTGAATAATGTTCCGCACAGAGATATATCATCGAATTGTGCCCAGGCGAGAAAACGTTTTTCAAACGTTCACTTTCGTAAAGCTCCTCATATTTACGTTTTCTAACATACATTTTTCGTTCAATTTATATTCCAATAAATTCTCAACTGCCGACAATATTCCAATCCCTTAAACGCGATCTTTAACAGCTGTTGCTAGACGATTTGGCTGACAACCGACCGATCAATGACATTGTGCTTATTCTTAAGGAAATAGCGCTTAGGTGTGGCATTCCCGAGCACGAAGGCATCAGACTGGTAATCATCGAATATGAATAAAAATCCCCTCCCTGAACTCGTCCGAAATTCACGATATATTTCTTCACCTTTCCGCAGATATGGTACATTGTGATGGGACAAGCCGAGTGGAACAAGGAGGAAGATTTGGGCGCAGCGCACGCGCTCAAACATTTAAAAACCTATACACCGTTATTCGGTGCATTCCCATCCACTGCCAGTTCTGAGCTCGCTCTTATATTCAAAGTTCAGGACTTTTATTACGAGAACATGAACTTCATGAAAGTCTTCCAGAAGATCGCTTTGTTATTCTACAAAAGTACGCTCTCTATCTTGCGCTCTTTTTATCGCTGAAAATACGATTGCGCGTTCTGATTGAACTAATACCGTATTCATCGGCTTTTTGTGTCATCAGAGGACGTAGTATAGCCGAGTAAATGATTCTGAAGTGCTACAAAGAGGCACCCTCGCGCAAGGGAAAAATGCTCTTTTTGGATCTAATGAAAACATTCATTGAATGGCTGCAGAACGCCGAAGAGGAATCCGAATCGGAGGAGGACGAAGATTAAAGAACTTTTTTGTTCGTTTGTTCAAAGTACGTTTCGAAATAGATCACAACCCGATGCTTCAACATATATATATATATATATATATATATATATATATATATATATATACAACGTACATGAATTTCACGTATCTATGGTTGCCTTGTGGATCCATTCGAATAATATTTCCAGAAAACGAAAGAAAAAAAACCGGTACGTCAGTACTCTATCCAAATTGATTGGAACCTCGCGGAGGAAACGGAAAAAAACATCTGACTCGTAGAGGTCACGGCGACGGATAAATTTCAATAGTAACGGCAAAGAAATCTAAATCACAAAACGAAAGCAATCTAATCAACGTGTGTGACAACCACTTGCTACGATAAAGAGACGCGACAGCAAGACATCAGCTGACTGTAGTCCTAACCTCATCTCACTCATTCGAATTACGACACATATTTCATTTGTACCCGACATATTTCGCCTATACAAATTTTCCACGCTTTTTACCAGTCGTGGCCCGAATATAATGCTTTATATTTCCCGCACCTGACATTGTTTTGACAGATTGACGTTGAAAAGCATGGAGGTTAAACTCGTCTGGTTGAGTCAAAAGAGACGGAGATAGAACCAATGTAGCCAAATATCAAAAATGGAAATACTGCGCGAATCGTTGGAATAACTATTTTTCCATTTTGCTAATTAAATGTGAACATTCATTCAACAGCTTACACATGAACATGAAAGCATAGATACAGTTCACAAAGTCGTCAAAACGATCGTCAAAAAAAGTTGTCATTGTTAACTCTGGGTACCCTGGAATCGTTTCCGATATTTTTTTCTTAATTTTTTCGACCATTCATTTTTTATCCCAAAGGGACGAGATATTTTTCGCTTGCTTTTATCATAAGTAAAATGAAAATTCAAGCAATGAAATATGTATAATATATATCCGAACCAAAAATAAAACGGTATAAAATGGCAAACAAAAAATACTTCGTTATTTTGGAGTGAAAAGGCGAGGAAGAAAAGTCGGAAACAATTCCAGTGTTATTCAAACATGTTAATTTTCGCGGTGAATATCGAAATCTGCTTCTTTTCGCGGTGATATCAAACGTGCTTATTTTCGTAAGAATTCTGAAACATGCTACTTTTCATAAGCATGCAGCATCGCATTGGAATTCACTGTCTTTTTCGTTTGCAGACTAGACATCGGCGATGAGCAAAATCCACGGGTCTTTGATCGTTATTGCCGGGAGACTGCTGGGCGTACACTCCAAGGTCAAGGAGCAGAAAACAAAAATTCACTTTTCGAAAATACGTGCTGAAGGACAGCAGCAAGGTTTTCGAGGACGCAAGCAAATTAAACGGGACGACATCGCGGACAAGCATTGGGAGAATCACCAGCGGACCGACGCGTTCTGGACCGAGTGATTCAGATTCGCCACTCACGGATAGTGACAGATTGAGTGAGCCAATAGCAAATTCTATCACGAGACCCTTCGATTCAGGATATAAAACACGATTTCTCCAAACGGGGCTAAAATGTGGAGTGCAATGTTCTTTGGGAGTTGGGTTCTCTTTTTAAATCAAACCCATTGAAGTTTCTACTCATCCTATTGGCTATGAATTACGTATTTCAGCCTTTGATACAAATTATCCCTCGAGGGTCATTTGTTACCCTTGTTACTCTTGCTGTACGGCTAATCCGACACTGCTAACAAGTCGCGTTATTACCTTGCTTTTATTGTCGCATTTTCTTGCAGGCAACAAGACGTTTCTCTCGTCCAACCCGATAAGCACCGGGACGACTACTCAATTGCCCCACACCCAATCCACTAAGTAATTATAGTTGAAGCAAAGACAACAACAAACGAAAAAGAAGCCTCTAGAAGATATCGAAAAAGCAAAGTGTGACAAAAGCGTTGACGAGCAAACGCGAATAACCGAGCCACGTTCATAATTTATTGTTTTTCGTTTTTTTTATTCCATACCTTCGTAATGTTTTAAGATTAACGATTTTAAGATTACGCCAGTACGGCTGTACCGTAAAAGTGAGGTATTGCGTGAGTCTAACCGGGACGTAGTGAGAACGCTAACATACGTGGCAACGCGCGTTAATTTGCATATCCGAACGAAGGAACGAACGGGGAAGAAAAAAAAAATAAAAAATTAATTACCACATGCTCGAGCGACTTTGATTGGTATTTTTTTTTACTCCCTAGAATTATCAGTATTGGCTCTACGACGAGTATCGTACACATCACGAGTTTCATTCTGTTTAAAACGCGTCATAAAAAAATCTGAATAAAAATGTCCAATCTAAGCAACGTATGTGTTCCGTCCTTCTTTCTACCCTATCTGCGCCGAAATATTCGTTCAGTTTCGTTTGGAACATCCTGTTGTCCATACAGTTTAGAGAGACGATTCGGTCCATAGCTTGCAAAGAGGAAACATTGATACGCATTGAAAGCACTGAACTCGAATCTAGCTTTAAAAAACTCATAACCAAACCGAAAGATTGTCAAGGCTTTTGTATCGATAAACCTCTCTGAGGCATTACGCTATCGAGGCTTTCCATCTCGTGTGCGCTCTTCCATCCTCCATCCGGTCATCTCTCTTCTGCGACTTCCTGTTGAGGTCCTTTGATTTGATTCTTTATTAGTAATAAGTTTGCGCACACTTCAATCAAATAATTATTCCAAATGCTTAGACAAATGCCGCTTAGACATATTGGGGGCGGTTCCCAGTGATGGACCCAATTTTAAATCTCGATTTAAAAAAAACGGAAAACTACCAAATGATGATTTCAATGGGTTAATAAACGCTTACAAACAACCACCAAACGGTTCGAAAAAAATGGCCGATTCGTCGAAGTTGGGGGCGGGGGTGTTATATGGTTCGATACTAATCGGTCTCCTGCTCCCCCCCCCCCCCCACACTTCGACTAATCGGCCTTTGTTTTGCGAATCGTTTGGTAGTCGCTCGCTACCGTGTATCGGCCCATTGAAGTCGTTTGGTAGTTAGCCGTTTTTTTTTCAATTGAGATTTAAAAATCGATCCACATTTCGCACCCTCGCCCCTCACTTTGACTAATCAAACTATTATCCGCGAATCGTTTAGTAGTCGTTTGGAAGCGTATCGAAATCGTTCAGTGGTTTTCCCCTTAAAAAAATTGTTTGTATTCCGTGAAATGCGGTTATTGGCAACCAATCACGACCCTCCGTTCAGGACCCACAAGTATTATGCGTTGGCATAATTTAGTAATCGACTGCCAAACGCTATCATATCCTTTTCTATCCATCAAGTCGCATAAGAACTGGATTAGCCAAAAATAATTAGGGAGTGTGCGTATTTAGGTTCCTTGTCCGTCGCGACTTGTGTCGACCAATCGCAGCTCACCGTTCAGTTGTTCATGGTGAGCCGCGATTGGTCGCCAGAAGCCGCAGCGGAAAAAGGAATTTCTAAAAAAAATTCACCCATTATTTTGTGGCTAATTCATTGTGATGAGACTTAATCGATCGAAAAATAAATCAACGTGTGGTATTGTATTCCGGACGTTTGGTAGTCGATCAATCAGTATCGCCAACGCAAAATACAACGAATCGGGAATGGAGAGCTGGAATTGGTCGCCAGAAGCCACACTGGCAGAATTATTTATTAGCGTAGATTTAATCGTTAGTAGTAGTCGATCATTTAATTTATATATTTAATTTATATACATAATAATTTAAATACGATAACACAAAATATGGACGTATCAGGAATAGAGAGCTGTGGTTGGTCGCCAAAAGCCGCAGGGCAGAACGACGCGTCATTTCCATAGTTAGACTCCAAAGTCAACTAAATCCAAGAACGATAGTACGGAGAAGTCGCTGGAAAATAAATTAAACGAAATGCAAACGAATCAACATTTTCGAATTAAATTTTTTAATAAACTCCGACCGAAACGAAAGAAATTACGCATATCTGAAACGGAAGGCTGTGATTGGTCGCGATAATATACGACGTTTTTGCCATAGATGGCGTTGGTTATCGAGTCTTTTTCCGCCACCTATCGTCCTATCTCATGGATCGGAATTTTCTTTTTGATTTTCCGAAAGAACGGGAAACTACCAAACAATTTGAATGGACTACCAAACGCTACCAAACGACTACCAAACGATTCGTAAAAAAAAAAGTTCGATCAGTCAAAGTGGGGGCTAACTTACTGCCCAATTTTTGATTATCGATTTTTCGAAAAACGGAGAACTACCAAACGATTTAAAGGGACTACCAAACGCTACCAAACGACCACCAAACGATTTGTAAAAAAAAAAAGTTCGATTAGTCAAAGTGGGGGGGGCTAACTTTGGCGAGGTTTGTAGAAATGGGTCCCGCGTAGAGCTAGCCACGGCCTATTTTTTCCCATTACTTGCTAGCGGCTGGCAGTGAAACTAGCCCGAGGCTAGCTTTGTATGTAACACTGGGAAATCTAACGCCTAGCCAGATGTTCTAGCTCGGTGCTAGATAGCTCTTAGATAGACGCTAGCTGGAAAGAAAGCTATTTTCTGATTCGACGCTGGATAGGGTTGAATAGAAAATTAAAAGAAATTTGATCACTTTGGAAAAATAACAAATTTTATTAAATATTATAAATATCGAGTATTAATACACGTAAGAAGTAAGATAAGTAGGTTAGAAATGATTATAATTAATAATGTCACATTTGAAGTAATTTTTTTTGTTAAATATTTATCGCTTTTTTAATGGTGCGCGATCGTGTTTATATTTTTTTTGTTATTGTTGTACTGATTATTACTACCTTGTTTGTTGTATTGTTGATTACTTTTTTATGGATTATACGGAAGGATTAATCGTTGAGCGCTTTTTTTACGGTTCGTGATCGCGCCACATTGTATCCCGAAGGCTTTCGCTTAATTTTTTTTTTCAATTAAACGTTTTTTTAGGTTTCCAAATGAAAAATTAAATTTAGTCAATAATTATTGACTAAATATAATTATAATTTATGATATTGTTCAAGTTAAATTACTCGGCACATCGAGAAAAGGTAACGCATAAAAAAAATCTTAATTTTTGTTAGCAAATTTTTTTAAAACCAATATATGCATAATATTTCGATATAATTTTATCATTGCATATCAATGTTTGTATCTTTCTAAAACTAGTTCGATTATTGATTTTTTTTTGCAAATGAATGTTAATTTTTATCAAAAATTGCACTTACTATTGCGTTCTTGATTTTGCAAACGTTTTGCGATCGCATCGTTTATATCGGCTTTTATAGCTCGATATTTACGGACTCTATCTCGACTGGATTTTTTCTCCCGCTTTTCGTCGATAATTTTTAATAATTATTACTTGAGGAATAATTTTTCTCCGTCTGATAAAACTGTCACACGAAGACAAAAGTTTATAATCCACCGTGCCATCCACTCAGACCGGTGACTCGATGTATCGAGAGAAAATCTGTTTTCTCCATCTAGCGGCTAAGTAAGCAACACTGCGAAAAAACATACGAGAAAAACTACTTTACTGTCATCTAGCGGCGAGGTATCCAAAACTAGCTGGCAAAAACTTGCCAGCCACACCCTAGCGCTTCCCGAGTTATGCTATCTAAGTCAATCTAGACAGCGGCTAGGGTCAAGGCCCCTGTTGCCTCCGTGTGGGAATGTCTTCAGCTCCAGCCTTACGGCTTTCTATTGACGGAAGTTGAACATCGTTTCTTCTCTCTGGTTTTCCTGAGGCGCTAGGAATATACGGCGGAATTAATAAATATGAGAATGTTGCAAGCGCCTGAGATACGAAGGGTGAGTGCGGAAAGTTAAAACTCGTGTTCTATATTGTGATTAAAATGTTGAAATATTTGCCGTACTCTGTGCTCGCTGAGTTCCTCCGTACACAATTATCGGAAGTTGATGCGATATTATCAACCTCTGTTAGTGGAAGAACCTCGTGCTGAACGCATTCTCGCGGCGACTCAACTTTGTGCTCGACAAGCTCATGCGGTGAATGATGCTCTGATTCGTTCAACTGTTGCTTAGGAAGAGCCTCTCGTTGTACAAATCGTTGTGATGAAGGAACGCCGTGTTGGACGAAACCGTGAGACGAAAGAATCTCGGACTGGATACATTTTTGAGACGACTTAACGTCGGACTCAAGGAATTCGTATGGACAAGAAATCTCCCCTTGAATTATTTCCTGCTTCACAGAAACATCGGTGTCGGCGATCTCGTATGGCAATACATCCGGGTTCTGTACGAAGTTTGGCGTTTTTTTGTACGATGTGTGTACACTTTCTGCGTGAGCAACACCCGATAGATCTCCAAAGATTCCACCTGCACCAAAAATTCAAAACATTTATGCCCTGATGTGCCATCAATAGTATCCCTCAAATTTAGTCATTTTTTACTGAGCCATAATTGCGAGGATCGTCTTTCAGGTAACTTCGGCATTTCGGCTTTTTAATGATACTAATATTATTTTCATTTGTTTCAAACATTGAAATATTTAACGATTATTGTTATTTTTTTTGTTTCGTGTTTTCCTCAGGAACATCTTTAAAAAATCCCACATATTTCCCTCAAGGTACAATAACACATGAAACAACTGTTCTCGGTCGATATTGCATAAATTATGTTCAAGAATTATTTTCTTTTCCAGGTATTCTTCATTTTTTAAAACGCCTTGGATCAGGTAAGGATTTTACAATTCTTCTTTTCATATGCTGCATCACGTTCGATCATGCATTATTTTCTTTTTCAGGTATTCTCCAATTTCTAGGAGGCACAAATCAGGTACGTAATTTTCTCGTCCTTCCCTTATTTTAGGAGCTTCCATATCCTATAAT
The DNA here is from genome assembly GCA_951751655.1 of Ophion costatus. Taxonomy (NCBI): domain Eukaryota; kingdom Metazoa; phylum Arthropoda; class Insecta; order Hymenoptera; family Ichneumonidae; genus Ophion; species Ophion costatus. The sequence continues at coordinate 133,413 of OX632361.1, read as the reverse complement.
GTTTTACATTTGTCAATAAATTATTTTCTTTTCTACGTATTTTCCACTTTCTATCATCGCTTCAATCAGATAAGTATATTTTGACATCAGTTAATTCTTTTTTTATCGAAGTACACAGTTTTATGAGGAATTTTCTGTGCTTTTCCTGTGTCACTGTTATCCAGGATCATCTTGGAAATATTTTAGGTATTTTCCTTCAGGTAAAATGACACATAGAATATCTGTTTTCTGTATGTACTGCCTATTTAAATTTGAAATATAAAAAACCGCACTATTACATGGATACTTACCTTGGGATTTCAGGAATTTTGAGGCATCGAGAACATCATCCGGTGACTGATTGACGACAGTAGGCATCGATGGATTCACCGCAGTACAACTGTCAAAGATTGTTGGAACTGCTGACTCGGCAAGCTTTCGATTTATGTAGGGAATCTAAAATGAGTGTACACAAAATTACAGTGACATTTACAGATAGTTATGAGCAGTAGCTTGAATGCAAGTCAAAATAATATTATTGTAAAGTGATATACATAGAGTTTTACTTTTTCAAGATACACAGACAACGATAGGTACAATCAGCGTGCAGCTGTCGCGGTTCACTATATTTAGTGGTCTTCATTACTGGGACAAGTGACCGCTTGGCATGCACAGACTGGCGTATCAGATCGCCAAATGGGAGGTGATTTTTACAAAGACTGTTTTCTATTTTCATGGATGATGTCAGATCCGACAGAACATTTTGATACTGGCTACGGAATCCGAAAACGAAAAAAAAAATGTAATAAATGACAACGCCATGTGTTTACCTTGGGGTGGCGGAAATTTTACTTGAGGCTCATCACCGGTGTTTTTCTCGGGTCCTTCTTTTACTTTTTTTTTGACACCGGACTGCGCGCAAGCTCCTGCCAAAAATATTTTTATTCCATAGTATCACATTTTAGCCATATTCCCTGAAAATTTCGTTGAAATAATCCCAAAATTGAATGAGTTACAGCTTCTAACAGTCGGCCGGGCGAGCGGTAGCAGCACCATACTTCGAACTTTGAACGCATTTTTCTCGAAACACTGTTTTCAAAGTCAGTGGACATGATACCTCGAGAACCATTTGATGGATTGATTTCAAATTTACGGGAGATACGACCAGCAACATTTAAAAGTCGTTGACGACCTCGCTTTTTTTTATGGATCTTCATTTTCTAATAGTTACAATAAAATGATGACTTTCCTCATATATTATGTATGCTCGAGTTTCAATACGTTTCCACGTTGTTAAAAAAATCATTTTAAAAATCGACGATCCTCAACGACTCGTATTTATCGTAAATCAATTAAAAAGCTATGTGTTTACCTTGGGGTGGCGAACGGTCATCACCGGTGGGCATCGGTATGGTCCGATGTGATGGGACTTCTTCAAGCCGGTTCGATCTTTGGCCCCATCACATCGAAGGCCTTATTTTCCTGTAATGTGGAAGTGTTATTTCGTTTATAGTATACGACGTATACGACGAGATTATTTATTTTATAAATAATTTTATAATTATAAAAATCATTTTTGTTTACCCGCTTTATTCCATCATCATCATTTTTTGGGTCCGCGCCCGGATCGGGCGGACCGCCCGGTTTGCCGGGGTTTGCTTGGGTTTGTCCGGCGGCATTCTATTTTGAAACCATGAAAAAAACACTATTTTCGTGAATTTTTTCTGAGAATACTATTAAAGATATCGATATGGGGTTTAAACTGTTCAAGAAATACACTCTTTAAGTACATAAAAAATTTTTTTTAAATGTATTTTATTCATTTTTTGTACACGTAAAATATGTTTAAAGCCAACGCCTCGAAAAGCAGGTACCGTTGCCGTGGTCGTGAAATCTTCCCGACGGATGGTCTGAAACAAAAAAATCAAATAGTTTCATGTTCAGTATGTCTTCAGGAACCGACCTAACTAGAATATTTTTTCTATACATGCAAAATTAACAAAATGGCGGCTAAAATACGAAAAAAAAAAAATGCGTTTTTTTGGGTCTTTTTTTGCAATAAAAAAATAGTTCTAATCAAAATCAAAGTTAATTGTAGTTAGGTCGGTTGGTAAACACATATGGAATATGTGTTCCAAACTTCCTAAGGATCGGTTCAGTACTTTTTGAGTTATCACGACCACGGTACTTGAAAATGTCGTTTCGAGAAAAACACGTTTAAAGTTTTGGTGAGTGATAAATCGTAGAAAAAATTATCTTACTTAGTTTTTAGGTCCTTACCACTTTTTGCATGCTAATTTCACTGGTGATAACGCTTCGACTAATCTAACCTGCACTGCCAATCTACTTTCATGCCAATCTACTTTCATGCGGCTTGGACTACGCTGTCTCCACTCACTTCCTGGGCATACTTCTGATACGCATTGGACCGCACTGCACTACGTTATCTATGGATAGCTGACGGGGAAGGGAATGTATTAATTTATTCGGCAGATGTTCCAGTACTCCACTGCTTGCCACTTCTTCCTTCCAGTCCTTCGGAGGGACAAGAAGGGCATTCCGGCGAGAATGACACGTTAATAAACGTCGTTATGAACAGGATGGAATATGATAGCCTGATTCGTGGTATGTACATCCAATTAACAATCGAATTAGTAGTTTGAAAGAATGAATGTAAGAAAATTAATTAAATACGACTTACCTTTTAGATATTGCTGATTCAATAAGAAAACCGTTCCACGACTTCTCTGAGACGATCAAAACGATGGAAGAAAATGTGGCACTACTCGCACATCAAGTAAAAGAGTTGTGCAAAGAAGTTCGCAACCTTAAGACGGAAATAGTTTGCCTAAAATCGACGGATAAGAGTGGCACGATCAGGTTTTTGGACCATGGATTTGATCTGCCACTCAAATCAGTCGACGCATTTATTGAGTTTGAGAAAATCATCGCAAGCGACTCAGACCAGGCGGAAAATATCGTGAGTCTATTTCAAAGAATCTATTTCTAATATAATTATTTCTATTTACACTACCGCTTAAAAGATTGGATACATCAGTTGATATTTCTTGCCGCATTAAAAGTTAGATAGCTCCGCAAAAAAATAGATAATCAAATTTAACGAACGGTGTTTTAAAGGGAACCAATTCAGCTTTGTTTTGTTTTTTGAAATATTTTTTATGATTTTTTTCGACCCGGTACGCACTTTTGAACGTGTCTGTTTTTCGGCTTTTTTCGACCATCAAGAATTGGGCGCATAACTTATGGAATTTTTTATCGTCATTTTTATCCATGATAATCTTGAAAGGTGTAGCAGAAGGACCATGTTCGTTTTTCTTTAAGTTTTGTAAGATTTTTTTTCGCAGTTATTTCATTTTTTGTTAAAAAAGACAAATTTTGGCAAATGCAACGTAACTCAAGAACTATAGGGTTTAAGAGGAAATGTCATAGATGTAAAAATTTGCATAAGTTTATACTGGATCGTCTGGAATTTTTAAGGGGGGATTGTCTTTTTTTTTCGCAAAATTTACCGCTTTTTGGGATTTTTTTTGTGAAGAAAGTATACAACGGAAAACTTGTGAAACTTGGCATATAGTTTTATTGATCTGTTTACTACATACAAAAAAATTTTTAAACAAGTTCATCAAAAAATCCGCCTCCCACCTCCCGCGACGCGCGATGGTTCTTTTTTGATGGTGTGCACGGTTACAGCCTTCACGTTCATCCTGCAACAAGAACCCAAAAAGCATTTTACTTTAGACACATATAGCTATCGTTCGATGAAGGGGAAAAAAAAAATTGACGCTTTGGTGACGTTTTGAACTTGAAGTATCGATTTTTCGAAAAAAATTGATCGATTTTTCGTTATAAATAAGAAACTATTAAACGTATTGCTTTTTTGCTTCATCAAACGATAGCTATATGTGTCTAAAGTAAAATGCTTTTTGCGTTTTTGTTGCAGGATGAACGTAAAGGCTGTAATCGTGCACACTATCAAAAAAGGACCATCGCGCGTCGAGGGGGGTGGGAGGCGGATTTTTTGATGAAATTGTTTAAAATTTTTTTTGTATGTAGTAAACAGATCAATAAAACTATATGCCAAGTTTCACAAGTTTTCCGTTGTATACTTTCTTCACAAAAAAATTCCCAAAAAGCGGTAAATTTTGCGAAAAAAAAGACAATCCCCCCTTAAGCCATCCTACTCATCAGAGTTTCGAGCAAAAATAGTCCAAACAAAAATCTCACAGGAAAATTCTTCAAAAATTCTAGGTGATCCAGTATAAACTTATGCAACTTTTTACATTATGATATTTCCTCTTAAACCCTATAGTTCTTGAGTTACGTTGCATTTGCCAAAATTTGTCTTTTTTAACAAAAAATAAAATAATTTTGCGAAAAAAATCGTACGAAATTTAAAGAAAAACGAAAATGCACGTTCTGCTACCCCTTTTAAGATTATCATGGATAAATAAGACAAAAAAAAATTCCATAAGTTATGCACCCGATTCTCGATGGTCGAAAAAAGCCGAAAAGCAGACACGTTCAAAAGTGCGTACCGGGCCGAAAAAAATCATAATAAATATTTCAAGAAAGCAAAACAACGCTGAATTGGTTCCCTTTAAAACGCCGTTCGTTAAATTTGGTTATCTATTTTTTTGACGGACCTATCTAACTTTTAGTGCGGCAAGAAATATCCAAACTTTTGAGAGGTAGTGTATGTCTGTTTGGAAACTTATCATTGGAAAATTTGCTTCCAGAAAACTCTCTCTGGCACAAAATCGATGTATCACGGAAGCCATTAGAGTCTATCCGGGAAATAATTCGAACATTTGCCAAGAAAGAAGTCGTCTCGGGATATACAGCGTTGAAATCTTCGGGATCAAAGAAAATCTTCACGCAAACGAAACTATTCTCCTTTATACACGGTATGTAGCCCATAATATGCATCTAAACTCTATCCGCGGTGAACGGAAATTCGACCGAATTCTGTAAAAAGGGTTATACGAGAGATCATTTGTAAGAAATTAACTTCAGTCAATTAAGGGTCGAAAATCAGTGGTAACCGAGTTATGGTGGTTCTGAGATTTAAAAAAAATCAGGCTTGTTACGAAAGACAAATGATTGTAAAAAAACGACTTCACTCTAAGGACTCGATTGATACTTTTCTGAAAGATTATCAATGAATGATCACTCTAAATAAAAATGCATGCCCAACATTCCCATAATCTTAGAAATAAAAGATCTAAAATAGCAAGAAATATTTTTTTGTACATCCAATGTTATAGGAATTTTGGGCATGCATTTTTATTCAAAATGATTATGCATTAATTTGCTTACAGAAAAGTATCGATGAAGTGTCCAGAGTGGAGTAGTTTTTTACAATGATTTGTTCTTGGTAATAAGTCTGAAAATTAAGAAAAAAAATCCGAAAACCACCATAACTCGGAAGCAACTTATTTTCGACCCCTAGTTGACTAAGCCGACTTTATTGCGAATGACTTCTAGTATAACCCTTTTTAAGGAATAGGTTGAATTTACGTTCACCCTATAGAGTTACATATGTACACTCCCGCTCAAAAGTTTGGATACACTCATCGATATTTCTTGCCGCACTTGAAGTTGGATAACTCTGCCAAAAAAAAAAGATATCCAAATTCCCAAGGCGGCGTTTGAAAAAGGGTGTATCAGGCTACAGTTTGTCGATTTAAAAAATCGTTTACGATTTTTTTTCGACCCAGTACGCCCTTTGGTACTTGACCGTTTTTAGGCCGTTTTTCGACCATCGCGAATCGGGCGCACATTTTAAGGAAATTTTTTGTATTTTTTTTTACCATGAAAAACTCAAAAGGGATGATAAAAACTCCATCTCCTCTATTCAAAAAATTTTTGCGATTTTTTTTCGAAATGTTATTTCATTTTTTGCTAAAAAAGATAGATTTTGAAAAATTCAGAATAACTCGAGAACAATAGGGTTTAAAAAAAAAACATCAGGGACGCAAAAAGTTGCGTATTTTTATACTGGATCGCCTGGAATTTTTTCAGAATTTTTCTCCGAAATTTTTTTTTTGGAGTATTTTTATTAACGAGTAAGGCCACTGTAACGGCCCAAAAAAAAAGGGTTTTTCACTAATTTTTTGCTCCCGAAATTGAAGGTATTTGAAAAAAAACTTTTAATGGTGTTATCGGGCATACATTGAACTTTATTATAAAATTTTTTTACAGTAAAAAAAAACAAAATGGCGGTTCCACAGCTATCTTCCCGGGACATGTTTTGCTTCCAGGGCTCCGCGGCACGCAGCACCACTGGTGCACTTTTGAATCTAGAACAAAAAAAAAAAAAACCATTAATCTAGAGGGCTATAGCTAGAGAATGTCGATCGGATTTTAAAAAGCATCAATTTTTGTGGATTTGGCGTGCGTTTGAAAAAAAAATTGATTTTTGACGAAAAAAACGGCAAGTTTTTTGTTAATAAAAAATCAATAAATAAAGTTCTTGAAAATTCCGATCGACATTCTCAAGATAATGTAAATGTTCACATCTGGTTAAAATTTCAAGTAAAAAAAATGAAAATTGTTCGAGTTATGCTGCGTGCCATTTTGAAAAACCATGTTTCGAGAAAAACGCGTTTAAAGTTTTGCGAATAGTTTTTTATTGGAAAAAATTAAAAAAAGAAGTTAAAAAAAATTTTTACCGTTAGTCTGCAATCCCAGCACCATACATTTGTCCTTCGATAGCCAAATTTTCGTCTTCTTCGTCTTTCCTGGTTGATTTTTGGAGCGCGCGCGCACTTTTGGCCGCGTCGCTCAGAGATGTCTCCGCGTGCGTGATGCGTTTGGCGTCGGCTTCGATGCAGAAATTATATAACTGTACACCAATTTCCACCTCCAACATCTTGAATATTTGCAAGACGTTGGTAAGGCCGCCATTGAATATGCAAACAGCGATATCCGTCGCAATATCTAGTACAGTTTTTCCGCTTGAGGATGATTTAGGGGCCAAACTCCAAACGGTAGCGTTGAAACTTTCGTTATTGTTTTGAGTATAGGCCCCCAAGCAACGCTCCAGCAACTCGTCCCGGCTCAATTCCATGTAGATGGGTTTGATGGCTTGATAAACCTCCTCACTCATTGGCTGATTGTGATGATACGCATCCAAGGCATTTTCTGCTTTCGCTTTCTTCCAACTGCACCAATTCTCCGAACATTTTTCGTGCTGAGGCTTTTCATCCGTTGACATTTTGTGAAAAAGGGTTGCCCAGATCTCATTTTTCATATTTTTGATGGAATCGGAATTTCGACGGATTGCTAAGCCGTAATAAATGCTTAGTTCGTCAATCAATTTGGCAGTGAGTTTTCCTCTTCCCCCGAGACCTTTTGTTCCTTTTTTTAAGTTTCTCAATCGAGTGCCCATTCTTTTTTGCACGTGATCTATGCACTCTTTTTTTTTAACATCAACATTTTCATAAGGCTTCGAATCCACGATGCCTTTGAAAGTTTTGGAATCGCCATCTCCGATATAATTGCAGTCGTTTCGGAGCAAGTTTTGACACGCTTGGCGGCGACCTTCATTTCCTAAGGACAACAAATTTTTTTTCGCACAGGACCTTTTTTTTCTTATTCTAGAGGGTTTAAACTATTTGTTAAGCCAATAAAAAAAAATCGATTTTTCAAAAAATTTACAGTGGCCTTACCCCTTAAGAATACTCAAAAAAAAAAAAATAAGGGGTGAGAATACTCAAAAAAAAAAAAAATTTTGGAGAAAAATTCAGAAAAAATTCCAGGCGATTCAGTATAAAAATACGCAACTTTTTTTATCCCTGATGTTTTTTTTTTAAACCCTATTGTTCACGAGTTATTCTGAATTTTTCAAAATCTATCTTTTTTAGCAAAAAATCAAATGACATTTCGAGAAAAAATCGCAAAAATTTTTTGAATGGAGGAAGATGGAGCTTTTATCATCCCTTTAGAGTTTTTCATGGTAAAAAAAATACAAAAAATTTCCTTAAAATGTGCGCCCGATTCGCGATGGTCGAAAAAAGGCCTTAAAACGGTCAAGTACCAAAGGGCGTACTGGGTCGAAAAAAAATCGTAAAATTTTTTTTAAATCGACAAACTGTAGCCTGATACACCCTTTTTCAAACGCCGCCTTGGGAATTTGGATATCTTTTTTTTTTGGCAGAGTTATCCAACTTCAAGTGCGGCAAGAAATATCGATGAGTGTATCCAAACTTTTGAGCGGGAGTGTACATATCGATTGTAAAGCGGGATTCGTTTGTTTTAAATTTTTCAGCGGCCGTCATTGCCAAATATAAAGAACACAGCATTGAGGTTCTTTCAAAACACATTGGACAAGCCGTCGGGATCGTTTTCAATTCAGCGAAGGATTGGGATGGGCCGAGATGTGCCCGAAGAACTGGCGAGCTGAACAATAACGTTCTTTAAAAACAATTCACTCTAAGACTTTCAAAGTTGCTCAAGTTTTCGTTTTGCTTTGTTTATTTCAAAATGTATTGAAAGTTAAACTATAAAATAAGAAATCATTTATTTTTCTACGTACTGTTATGTACAGTTTAGTTTAAAAAATAAACTATCAGTATTTTTATAAAATTGTGTATTTTTTTTAATTCCGAATATGCATGATCTTTCTAATTTCAGGAATGAATAAGGTACCCTAATTAGGCCTTGACTTTTTATCCTGACCAAGCCTTGAGGTTTTATCCCGATCAGACTGTGACGGTTTACCCTGATCAGGCCTTGATTTGCCATCCTGCCCAGGCCGAAGTCAGGGATTGCATTTCAAAACTCACCAGGGCTGGATAATGTATCCTGACCAGGGCCAGAAATAGAAATCAGGATCTCTGATCAAGGCCTTTTTGTAGCCGGACCAAGATTTCTACTCGGGGTGCTGCGGTAAGTCAAAGTGCTCAACTTTGCAGTTTTATTGCGAAAAAACTAAACGGTCAAAATAGCTCAAATTTTGGCAATAGGCGCAAAAAGTATTTGTCACAATCATATGAAAATGTCAAATGCGAACGTTGGATTCGTAGTAATGATCGTAGCTCCTTAAAAATATATGTTATTGTCTAGACTATACCGAGGCTTTACAAATTTTTTTACAGGTTTTTCCTCCTACAAAAGATATTCAGCACCAAGATAAACCATTTCTAACAACGATTCAACGCAAACTAAACCTTTGAAAACATTTAGGGAGAAAAATCCCATTTTGTCCATTATAAATGATATATATTCGATATTGAACCATCAAGATTTGATGAAATATTACGAATCTTGGCTGGCGAATGAAGAGCATTGCTGCCACCTTAAGGGGGGATTGTTTTTTTTTTTCGCAAAATTTACCGCTTTTTGGGAATTTTTTTGTGAAGAAAGTATACAACGGAAAACTTGTGAAACTTGGCATATAGTTTTATTGATCTGTTTACTACATACAAAATTTTTTTTAAACAATTTCATCAAAAAATCCGCCTCCCACCCCCCTCGACGCGCGATGGTCCTTTTTTTATGGTGTGCACGATTACAGCCTTCACGTTCATCCTGCAACAAAAACGCAAAAAGCATTTTACTTTAGACACATATAGCTATCGTTTGATGAAGCAAAAAAGCAATACGTTTAATAGTTTTTTATTTATAACAAAAAATCGATCAATTTTTTTCGAAAAATCGATACTTCAAGCTCAAAACGTCACCAAATCGTCAATTTTTTTTTTTCCCCCTTCATCGAACGATAGCTATATGTGTCTAAAGTGAAATGCTTTTTGGGTTTTTGTTGCAGGATGGGAGGCGGATTTTTTGATGAAATTGTTTAAAAAATTTTTTGTATGTAGTAAACAGATGAATAAAACTATATGCCAAGTTTCGCAAGTTTTCCGTTGTATACTTTCTTCACAAAAAAATTCCCAAAAAGCGGTCAATTTTGCGAAAAAAAGACCTTAATGCCCGCCATGGCCTTTTTTTTTTTTTTTTTTTTTTTTTAAGAATAAAATAGAATAGAATTTTAATTAGCCTAAAATAAAATAAAAAACTCTTAAACGTATTGCTTTTTTGCTTCATCAAACGATAGCTATATGTGTCTAAAGTAAAATGCTTTTTGGGTTTTTGTTGCAGGATGAACGTGAAGGCTGTAATCGTGCACACCATCAGAAAAGGACCATCGCGCGCCGAGGGGGGTGGGAGGCGGATTTTTTGATGAAATTGTTTAAAAAATTGTTTGTATGTAGTAAACAGATGAATAAAACTATATGCCAAGTTTCGCAAGTTTTCCGTTGTATACTTTCTTCACAAAAAAATTCCCAAAAAGCGGTCAATTTTGCGAAACAAAGACAATCCCCCCTTAATGCCCGCCATGTCCTTTTTTTTTTTTTTTTTTTTTTTTTTAAGAATAGAATAGAATAGAATTTTAATTAGCCTAAAATAAAATAAAAAACTATTAAACGTATTGCTTTTTTGCTTCATCAAACGATAGCTACATGTGTCTTAAGTAAAATGCTTTTTGGGTTTTTGTTGCAGGATGAACGTGAAGGCTGTAATCGTGCACACCATCAAAAAAGGTCTTTCGAAGGATGGAAAGTTGTTTTTCAAAAACTTTGCATTCTTCACCCCGACGAAACTTTCCATCCTTCGAAAGACTTTGTTAACAAAGCCTGTCGGTGTTTGGAAGAATAATTCGCTAAAAACATTAACGGCGAAGCTTTGACGAAGACTGGATGCTTTTGTCACAAAATCTTTCTTTTTTTTTTAATTTGAATTTTGTAACTCGGACCGGGTCCATGACTAAGGAGGAAATACTTTGCAGCCGTCGCCGCAACGAAGACCTTGAGACTTTTTTCAAAAACTTTCAATCCTTCGAAAGACTTTGTTAAAAAAGCCTCCACTCTTCGTCGAGGCTTCGCTGTCAGTGTGGCAAAGTCTTTTTTTTTTCAATTGCAATTTTATACCTCTTGCTGGGTCAACGATCGAGGAGGAAAGGCTTTGCCACCTTCGCCCTGACGAAGACCGGAGGCTTTTTTAACAAAGTCTTTCGAAGGATTAAAAGTTTTTGAAAAAAAGTCTTGCGTAGGATGGAAAGTTTTTGAAAAAAAACTTTCCATGCTTCGAAAGACTTTTTTTTATAACTTTCAATCCTTCGAAAGACTTTCTTAAAAAAAGCCTCCGGTCTTCTTCGGGGCGAAGGTTGCAAAGTCTTTTTGAAAAAAAAAAAACTTTACATTCTTCAAAAGACTCTGTAAAAAAAGGATCCGGTCTTCGTCGCGGCTTCGCTGTCAGTGTTCGAACAATTCTCAGTGAACACTGACGGCAAAGGGTTCATGGAGTCTTTTCATGTAAAGTCTTTCCTCCTCTATCATTGACCCGGTACAAGTTATAAAATTCAAATGAAAAAAAATGAGAATTATTCTTCCAAACACCAACAGCGAAGACCCAACGAAGACCGGAGGCTTTGTTGACAAAGTCTTTCGAAGGATGGAAAGTTGTTTTTCAAAAACTTTGCATTCTTCACCCCGACGAACCTTTCAATCCTTCGAAAGACTTTGTTAACAAAGCCTGTCGGTGTTTGGAAGAATAATTCTCTAAAAACATTAACGGCGAAGCCTCGACGAAGACTGGATGCTTTTTTCACAAAATCTTTCTTTTTTTTTAATTTGAATTTTGTAACTCGGACCGGGTCCATGACTGAGGACGAAATACTTTGCAGCCGTCGCCGCAACGAAGACTGGAGACTTTCTTAAAAAACTTTCAATCCTTCGAAAGACTTTGTTAAAAAAGCCTCTACTCTTCGTCGAGGCTTCGCTGTCAGTGTGGCAGTCTTTTTTTTTTCAATTGCAATTTTATACCTCTTGCTGGGTCAACGATCGAGGAGGAAAGACTTTGCCACCTTCGCCCTGGCAAAGACTGGAGGCTTTTGTAACAAAGTCTTTCGAAGGAATAAAAGTTTTTGAAAAAAAGTCTTAACAATTGGCTATAAACAATTGAATGCTCGACTTTTCAGCAAAAAACTGTGATATTCGGATTCAGCAGATCAAAATACTTTTAAAAAAAGTTTAGCTTCATTCATCAAGCTCATAATTTTACGAACAAATAATACCATATCGACATAGAAAAACTTTAAACGCGTTTTTCTCGAAACTATGTTTTTCAAGTCAGTGACCATAATTCAAAAACCACTCGATGGATTTTGATAAAATTTGGTGTGCTTATTGATAACATTCAATATTAGTCCTTAATCGAAGGATTGCCCGCCATGTACTTTTTTTTTTTTTTTTTTTTAGAGTTTTTTGTTTAGAGTAAGAATAAACTTACCCGATTGCGGCAGTCTCCTTTTTTACATTTGCACCGGTCCGTGCACGGCACATCCGTCCTGGCGCACCCGCACACCCTCGTCGAACAGTTACTCTGGCACTTACACCCTTTGCGCTTCGGCGGTGGTGAGGGTGCAGTGCCAGCTGTCGACGTTCCGGCGGTGGCGGATGCGGTGCCGTCATTCCGAAGACGAGCGTTGACTGCGATGCCATACGCTGCCATGATGGTTCTCAGGCGCTCGTTTTCCGCAGTCAACGCACGTACTTCCTCCTCTAATTCACTTTGCCTAAACAAATAATAATCTATTGAGAATATATCTTAAAAAGTGCACACGTACACTTATGACGTTTTTTTTTTTTTTTTTTACTTCGGCCACTGACTTTTTAGGACCGCTGCTGGGGTTACGCGACATTTTCCAAACTGCGTGACGGACAAAAAAAAATACAAAATACGAAAACTGACACACTGACGATACGGACACACTGTCGATACGGACACACTGACGATACGGACACACTGACGATACGGACACACTGACGATAATTCAATACAATGGTGCTTCCAGGCACTTCGGTTCGCGACTGGTGTTACTAACCAGTCCAGCCAGATCGCGCGCAAAAGTTACCCTCTCTCTAGTCCCTCGCGCGTCCATCACACAATCATACTAGCGCGTGTCCGTGAGCGAGCGCGCTCGAACATCTTCGGACAGAGCCGAGTGCCGTCGAAGATTCCCGACCGCGCCTTCGGCAGCTACACCAATACATGGACGCTGAGCACGTTCATGTGCGGCCAAGCCAAAACGAAGGCTTCGAGGGAAAAAGCAATCTGAGCACGACCCGCGCGTGACGTCACGCGACGACACGCGCGAGGCTTTTAGATGATTTCAATGCTTATTTAGCTCTTGATTCTCTGCGCTATTGATGTATACAAAAAAATGTATCGCGCACTCTGAACGCTTATTTTTTTAGTTTACACGTTAATTTAAATATAATAATAAATCTAAATTACAACTTATTTATCTTCTAAAAAATTGTTTACGCTTTACTCACACCCGTCTTTATGCCAAATAAATTATAATTCAGAAAAGTAAATGAAAATATATTTATATTCGTATTATTATATTAATTCTTATACTTTCATCAAGCGATAAAATATTATCTCCAAAAACAAGTCAATCATCAATCCGGCCGCCAATCGTAAGTGCCAGAAAATGCATGTTTAACACAAGCGATATGATGGTCCCGTTGGTAGCGTTCCTGGCTTCGGTCCGTAGGGGCGCAGGATCGTTTCTCACGCTCAGCGCTTTTTTTTTTTAATCATGGTGACTTGACCAATATTAAGGTCATTGAGCCCATTCAATTCACTTCAATTTGCTTTTTTTTTTTTCCGTACGACCATTTTTCGCTGAGATATCTCAGGAACTAATGGTCGTACGGGAATTCGATCGGTAGTTTTGAAAACGTGAATACTCTACAAGCTCCGATTATTATTGTAGTGAAACTTTTATTTTTTATTTTTTCCATTAGTTTTAGAAAAGTACAAAAAAACGATGTCTTCTTGGTTTTTATGAAATCCACCGCTACTTTGCAAATATTGCGATAAAGACTAATGTTTATGGACGGTCATTCAGCTCAATATGTCCCCAAGAGCCATGCAAAATTCCAAGTTGATCCGATTATCGGTCTTTCTTGCCCGATTAACCAAAATTTGAAAAAAAATTAAAGGAGCAAGTTTCCTCCTTTTCAGACATCATTTCATGAGGAAAAAAAACTTTTCATTACTTTTCGTACAATTGGGTATTGAGTACGCATTGAATGTTGGAAAAAAACCGTGAAAATCATATTGACAACAAATTTTCGAAAAAAAATTTTTTTCATAAAAAAAATATTGAAAATTTTTTTTTTTATAAAAAAATCAGTTTGGATTTTTTTTTTTTTTAATGTTGAAATTTTTTTCAAATCAACATTGTACCGCCAGCATTAGAATTACCCAAAGCATACCACGGGGAGGTACGCTTTGGGTATTCTACGTACACTTTGGGTAATTCTAATGCTGGCGGTACAATGTTGAATCGAAAAAAAATGTCAACATTAAAAAAAATTTTTAAATCGAAATAGATTTTTTTTAAAACAAAAAAATGTCAACATTTTTGTTATTAAAAAAAAAAAAATCGAAAATTTTTAGTCAATATGATTTTCAGGGTTCTTTTCCAGCATTTAATGCGTACTCAATACCCAATTGTACGAAAAGTAGTGAAAAGTTGTTTTTCCTCTTAATAATCATGAAATGATGTCTGAGGAGGAGGAAACTTGTTCCTTTAATTTTTTTTCATATTTTGGTCAATCGGGCAAGAAAGACCGATGAACGGATCAATTTGGAATTTCGCATATCTCTTGGGGACATATTGAGCCGAATGACCGTCCATAAACAATAGTGTTTATCGCAATATTTGCAAAGTAACGGTGGATTTTATAAAAAACAAGAAAACCTCGATTTTTTGTACTTTTTTAAAACTGATGGCAAAAATAATTTTTTTTAAACCTACAATAATAATCAGAGCTTGTAGAGTATGTATTCACGTTTCCAAAATTGCCGGTCGAATTCCCGTACGACCATTAGTTCCCGAGATATCGATGACTGAAGACAAAAGGACGTTTTTTCATTCAGAGGCCGACGAGGAGGCCGATATCTCAGCGAAAAATGGTCGTAAGGAGATAAAAAAAAAAAGCAAATTGAACTGAATTGAACGGGCTCAATGACCTTGATATTGGTCAAGTCCGAAAAAAATCTCCAAAACACGTGCAGAACTTTGAAAAACGTAAAAATTTGCAAAATTTTTTTTGCCGTGATATTTCTTCCGACCGCGCAATCAGTGATTCTAAAAAAAAATCATTCTCGGAACTAAAACTAGAAACTTAAAGGTTTAACATCCTTTTTTTTTGTACGACCACTTTTGACGAAGTTCAACTTTTCTTGCTCCTTTAATTTTTTGTGTCAATGTATGTTCACTTTCTGGTACTTACGATTCGCGGTCGGATGGATGGTTGTTTTTGGGGATACTACTTTATCGCTTGATGAAAGTATATGAGAATGAATATAATAATATGAAGATAAATATATTTCCGCTTACATTAATGAATTACAATTTATTTGGCATAGGGTCGGGTGTGAGTAAAGCGCAAACATTTTGCTAGAAGATAAATAAGTTGTATTTTACATTTATTATATTTAAATTAACGTAAAAGCTAATAAAATAGGCGGTCAGAGTGCGCGATAAATTTTTCGATACTAAAAGATAACTAATTAAAATAAATATGATAACTAATAAAAATAACTAATCAAATAAAAATTAATAGTACCCATGATTAAAAAAAAAAAAGCGCTAAGCGTGAGGAACGATCCTGCGCCCCTATGAACCGAAGCCAGGAACGCTACCAACGGGACCATCCTATCACTTGTGTTGAAGATGCACTTTCTGGCAGTTACGATTGGCGGCCGGATGGATGATTGTCTTGTTTTTGGAGATAATACTTTATCGCTTGATGAAAGTATGAGAATTAATATAATAATACGAATATAAATATATTTTCATTTACTTTTCTGAATTATAATTTATTTGGCATAAGGACGGGTGTGAGTAAAGCGTAAACAATTTTTTAGAAGATAAATAAGTTGTAATTTAGATGTATTATTATATTTAAATTAACGTATAAACTAAAAAAATAGGCGTTCAGAGTGCGCGATACATTTTTTTTGTATACATTAATAACGCAGAGCATCAAGAGCTAAATAAGCATTGAAATCATCTAAAAGCCTCGCGCGTGCCGTCGCGTGACGTCACGCGCGGGTCGTGCTCAGATTGCGTTTTCCCTCGAAGCCTTCGTTTTGGCTTGGCCGCACATGAACGTGCTCAGCGTCCGTGTATTGGTGTAGCGGTCGAAGGCGCGGTCGCGAAACTTCGACAGCACTCGGCTGAAAAAAAGTGCTCCCGTGAAGAAAGAAAAAAAAACAAGTGTTCTCGATGCCCAAGGATTTTCGTCCGTACGGATTGTTGATAATTTCTCGGTGAGTTCCTGACGCAGAAAATTCGGAAACCGTTTTTTTTTTTATTTATGAAATTTTCCTCTGCGTGGCTTCCGCGTTACGCGACCCCGGTGAGCCTCGCGCTCGCGACCGCGGGGGGTTATTGCTTGAGTATCCCGACGAGCTTTCTCGACTTCGAAAAATAATTTCGAAGTGAAAGAAAAAGGCCTCTTCTTTTTCCTTTCTTTCCGCGATCCCGAGTGGTTCGAAAATGAATCTATTTGCGAAGAAGAAAAAATGCCACCTACACCGCGTATGAGAATTTGAAAAAACATTCTGTTGAATTCCAAGCTCGCTCTCGCTGATTTCGAAAAGACATTCGGGCTCTCGGTCGCACTGAATTCGTATGGATTTAACTTTTCATTTTTTGTGGAAGGGATTTCTGTTTTCCCGTGAAATACTTCTCTTTTGGTTAGTACATTGGAGTCAGCCATTTGTTCCATACCTTTTTTCTCAGTACTTGTTGCCATCGATGTTCCGTACGTATGTACGTACACACTGATTCGTGGATGAATGATGAGGTTCGACTTCCACGATTACTGTGTTATTTTCCTCGACCGCTGCAATTTCTTCCGATGCATCAGGTTGTACTTTAAATTCTGCTTTCTGTACGTCTTGCTTTTGCAGAGACTTCACTGTGTCCCTAGTGTTCATTTCAGCATCTTTGTTTCTATCATGCAGCGCCGGTCTATTCTGCTAAATGGATTGGAAAATGTTTGAGATTTTCATTTCCTCTAGTGGCTTCTCCAACGAGGTTGCAAAGTTGGATGTCAAGTGGTCATCTTGGCCGTCTACGACTTCACGTTCTTCACTTGCGTTGCATTTGGCTGTAACAGTGTTTGTCTTTTCCAGAACAACCCACTGACCACTGCGTTGCGGATCAGTGAACATTATATTCAAATGTTTTGCATCGCTTACCTTATCATCGCTAAATATGTACACTGCTGATTTTTTATTTTTCTGGTCCTTGACGGAATATTGACACAGATACGCCGTAGATAAGATAGAGAAGCCTAATTTCGTATTCGGTGCCATCCGCTCCATCCGAACCCATTTCATTTTCGTATTCTTAGGCGAAACCATAAAGCTTCTATACACATGTACTGCGAAGCATGTTACGTTCGTTTTCACAGTTTTCTACTGTGTTCGTTGCTGAAGATACAAAAGGCAAAAGATCTAAATAAACAGTTGTCATCAGCGGCAACGTCTATAGCTCTGTAACAACCGTCGTCGTACTACACTGTTTTTTCTTCACGTTTTGCTTTCTTTACTTCCGAACTCTCAACGCCATCAGCTTTACAGGTTTGGCTTACGTACTTTAATTCGTTTGTGTCTACCTTATCTGTACCGTCGTTCAGGGCGATTGTCATCATTTTTAAACTTCCCTAAGCTTGCAACGGATGATCGCAGCGGGGAATCACTTTTTTCCCAAAATACCTTACTTTCCATTGAAACTTCCTGCCGCATGTAACCTTCAATGCTTTTGCAATCTGTAAATGAATATTCCATTTACAATGGAATTATTACCCGGCTCATGTCATTTATTACTTCGGCATTAGTTATTACTGATGTTGAAATGCGACGATATATATACTTTTGTGATTATCTTTACCTAGAGCCTTTTTGCCGATTCAGGCCTCAAATTTTTAACATGAATACGTAAAGGAACGGTATAGTGATTTTCATAGCCTAAATGGGGCAAAAAATTGAACTTATTGAAAATAATTTATTTTCGTTGCGTTCCAACGACTTTTGCACGCGATGAGTTTCGTACGACCCTCGCCCCAATTTTATTTCGCCCCGCTAGGCTTGACGCACTGGATATCCCGTCACAGACTCATTGCATCTCTCTCTCTCTCTCTCTCTCTCTCTCTCTCTCTCTCTCTCTCTCTCTCTCTCTCTCTCTCTCTCTCTCTCTCTCTCTCTCTCTCTCTCTCTCTCTATCTCTCTCTCTCTCTCTGCCAACATCAACAAACGATCGGCTCGATATATAACTGATATTGGTATGTCTATCGAATATATGAAAATTATGGAACGATAAGAAAGTATCTATCCGAGAATGGGTATGTTTTCCCACGAAACATTCATCGCCAGACAAGCCATGAACCATAGTTTCCAGGGGGAAATTTCGCTGATCCAAAAAAATTAAAAGATACCACTATTCATCATTTCCACATTTATTCTACCCTTATACCCATTCGACAGAAAAAAGCACATTATTTTATCAAATTTTTTCCTGAGGTTGCGCATAGATTACCATTTCATAATACTAATACAATAATAATTATATATATATATATGCATTAATTGACAATAAAAATAATATTCATGAGTTTTTAACAGATACTTTGAAAAAGCATAATCTTATCTCAATGTGATTAGGAAATATAAATACGGCACGTTTTATTTTCCTATCGATTCTTTTCCTATACTAGGAAGAATTTGTCGGGTACTCTGAGCGAGCAACAGCCAAATTTTTCGCACTGTGGACTAACAAAGTGAATGAGAGCGGAAAACTCTTGGCAGATGTAACATGTCATATTCCATGTACCAGAATCGGGATAGAAGCGAAGTTTACGAGGCAACACTTCCGAGTGGTCGATGGTTAAGTTCCTCCGGGAGGAAAGGCAACAGGATGAAATCACGCGTCGACCTATGGACCATTAAATGGCCAACATTTACGTGGAAACTTTCATTCTGCAATGCCGACGGAAAGACCTCGCTCAGCGTATGTCAGTATGTTGATTGTATCGGGCACACAAGAGCGTCAGATCTCACGATCGAATTGCACATGATATTTGTAAGAGTATCCCTGCACCGTTCCTGTTCACAACGTTTGGGTACGTGAGATCAATGTCACTTGAAAATAAATTCCTCATTAGAAAAACCAAAATCCGTCGAAACTTGTGCCTTTTCTGAATCTGCGACATATGTTTGCGAAGCATGAAATATGGAAGCAGAATAAAACAAATTTTAGTTACTAGACATTGTACATCTCCACCCACCAAGATATTGAGGTGGGTGAAGTATAGGGCCGATTGACGGTTGCCAACTGTTAGCTATAAAATAATCGTTATATTTAACATACGTTTTCAAACAAATTTTTCACACCTATTTATAAAAGGACGTATTTTCACACATTCGATGATTACGGAAGGCCGGGGTTCAAAGTGCCGTGGGTACGTTGTTCCGATACGCATAGCTTCGCGGAGAATTAAAATAGCAATAAGTGTCAAGTATATCGCAAAACATCATACCATCGCGCTGTTTCGACAGCCATCTTGGTGGCGTCGGGACGACGAGTAAGAGTGTTGTCACTTGGAGGAACAACTTACCCTCATTTGCACTTGGAACCTCGGCATCCCCTACATGGAATGTTTTTATTACTTTGGATAATTCCAATATAATCAAGTTTTATTTGCATAACTTGCATTACAAGTTTTTTACAAAATGCTCTTTTTTCTTACCACTACCTTAATTCCATTTTTTACCCCACATACTCGTTTTCTTTTCTCTCGCACGCTTTCTCTCTTTTTTCTTCTTCTTATAGTATTTTACTCCTCTCAGTCGCTTTCTCCGATATTCTTCCGCAATTTCTCTGAAATATTCACGAGTCACTTTTTTTTTCTTTCCTCCCAACATATTTACAATTTCTCCCTTTATCGCCCGAATGTCCACTCCTTGCACCCATTCCTCGGCTTTTTTCTCTCTTCCGTTCTCCGTTACGAGTATCCATCCTTTTTCGCATATTAGGACGTGTTCCAGATAATTAAGTTTGTTTTACAAAAGTGGTTACACAGACTATTTATGTTCTATTTCAACTTGACTTGTGCAAATTTTCAAAAAAAAGTATTGATTATTTATAAAAAAATATCGCCATTTTTGTCGGACCCCCTTCAGCATGTAGTGCTTTGCGGTGACCACTATAATTAAAAATCCACTCGATGGATTTTGATGAAATTCGGTGTGCCTGTTGATAGTATTAAAAACTAGTCCTTAGTGAAATATTTCAAGTCTAAAATAAATTGGAACACTTTAAGGTTCTATCACAATGATTTTGTATCATAATCCGTCATTCCCGGGCCTGCTGAATGAATTTTTTCGAAGAATATTTTCTGCATCCACATGGGATCGAAGCTAGAATCTACCTACCTATAGCTACGAACGCTGGCCCTATGCTAGCGAGTGTTTGTAGCATTTCGGCGGGACAAGAGATCACATCAATTCCTATAATTATTTGTTGTATCACATAAACTATATCAATTAGTTAATATCATGGTGATAATAAGGGAGTTTTATCGAATATCATGCTATGACTTTTTCAAACACAACCTATATATGCTTAACCTATATAGTATATATAACTTCTCTATCCCTCCACCCCTCTCTATCCCACCCCTTCGATGTGTGTATTGCAATCAAGTCGGGCAATTAATTGAATTAAACAGAAAAATGTTTGTCACTACGAAAATTCAACCTAATTAAAAAAAAACATGAAATTAAATAAGTCAATTTAGTGGATTCGACTGAATTGTTTTTTGAACAGCGAAAACCGAATCACAGATTTATGAGGAATAAACAAAATATTAAGAATAATAATAAATGTACGCATAGAGTGGACAATATAGCTCGACGTTTTGGCGACGTGCTAATATATATATATATATATATATATATATATAGTTCGTCTGGTGTTCGATAAGAGATTAGGCGTGTAAAAGGCGCCAAACTGTATATAGGCCCAGTTACGTGATGATTGCTCGAAGCTAGAGAGATCGGGCGAATTGAATGAAGCCGTAAGTCCAGTTGCCTGACCATCGCCTGAAGGTAATCTGATCAGGCGAATTTATGCGAGCCGTAAGTCCACTTACTCGAGCGTCGCCTGAAGCTAGCTGGATCAGGCAACTGGAGGAAGCTGTACAACCAGTTGCCTGAGTAGTACATGACACCAATCAGATCAGGCAAATTGGGGCATACCTTAAGTAAGGCCTCCCCTGTCTACAACGTGATTTGACCCGGATCAAATATCAGGCCAGACTGACAATATACCTACCCGAGAGATTGGCAAAAGTGTTGCAAAGGTACACTGGCCCGCCGAGCTGTCAACAATGAATATCAATCAGAGAGAAAATCCATTCGCTGGAAACGAAAAGTGTGTACTGAAACTGTCTATGGTCTGTCTATAACCAATCAATAAAATCAATAAAATTGATTGTTATTGGCACAATTGAAGTTTTTTTTTTTTTTTTTTTTTTTTTAACAAAATCATCAGCATTTTTTTGTGCAAATTCTGGTCGTGACGCTCTTGCGAATATATAAAAAAAGGGTGAATTTTGTTCACAGCCTAAAAAGACAAAAATGCCCGGTACAAAGCTATTATCGTTGCATCGCAACAATGCAAACTTCAACGTCACGAATAAAATTATTAACATTCTGTAAAATCATTGACATTCTTAAGAATAGCATTAGAATGATAAAAATATGGGAAGAAAAAAAAACGAAACTTAACACAAGTTTACACAAGAATCATAAATAAAGCATATGGAAACAAAAAATACAATGAGAATGTTTTTATTCGTAAGATTTAGATTTTTTTTAAATTTCAGGCATAGATACGGCAACCGGATCAGGGCTTGGAATGTGATATACTGATAGGTTAAGTCGGCGGCATTCGCGTTACGGTCGGATACAAAAAAGCGTTCCACGCCCGTTAAAGCCCTGATCTGGCGACCTGGAACGTGCTCTAGTCTGCTCCATAGCAATACTTGTAGTCGGGTATGTCATTGGCCCACGAACAATGTCGAGCTTCGGATTTTTTTTCTCAAAATACGCCGTTGTGTCTCCTATCAATACTGCACAGGATGATCAGCAGAAGAGTTATGCACCGCCTGAAAAAAATTCACCGGTAGCATTTTCACATGGCCTTATAACAACCATAAACGAGCGTGATTACATGAAAATGTGGAAACTAATTCTGATCACAATAGAATGAAAAGATGGGTCTTTGAGAAGTGACGAAGAGATCAAAGGTAAATTTTACGTAACAAATGATGACGAGATCATGATAAATTGATTAGCCGAGTGTCAGATGACACGATGAACTTTACCGAACCTCGAATGTCATCACGCTTCACTTCACAATTTTACAAGAATCGAATTAAGCAAGAGTTCAGGGACTTTGAGATTAACGGCTGTTACACAGCCATCGGGCGCATTGGACAATGTTTCCCGCCGTTGGTCGATCTGCGCAAACTTGACGATATTCCCGACCCAGCTAAAATTCGTCAGACGATTCGGAAGCTCCGTTGCGTAGGTAACATTAGGCACGTTTGATCAGTTACTTATTATCGATTCCTTTCTTACGAATAATGTGGAGGGGTGCAAGTCAAACATT
Organism: Ophion costatus; assembly: GCA_951751655.1. Lineage (NCBI taxonomy): Eukaryota > Metazoa > Arthropoda > Insecta > Hymenoptera > Ichneumonidae > Ophion > Ophion costatus. Next base: position 110,645 of record OX632361.1, on the reverse strand, counting down.
AACAACTGTTTTCGAAACCCGAATAAACGGACATCTGATGCGATCTCGATGTGAAAAGCATCAGATAACAACGCAGAAGCCAAACGATGGAAGTTGAAAATGCGAACAGTGAAAAAATGTTAATACATTAATTATTAATTGAAACATTAATACCCAAACATTGACACCGTTTGATTCCTGATTCCCCAAATATCCCAAAAAACATTCTTATGTATCGGAGTAGTACTCGTGAGACGCACGACGACTGCGATGTTCTTCAGTGAAAAATATCATGGTAAACCCGTCCTTTTCATCGTGATACATTTTTGTTCTCTCTTTCTCTGTTAAGTACCAAATCGTTTATTTCGGTTCATCACAATGCGAAAAAATCATAAAAACAAACGGCAGTGAGCAACTTTATTAGGAAATTAATCGATCGGGTATTGTAGTTTGTAGGATTCTGTTAATTAAACAACAAAAAATAGCATTGCTTATAGTGAATGATAAAAGAAAGCGGAAGAAACAACGGTGAACAATAAAAATTTTCAACTTCGAGAAGGAAGCTAAGCGTCGAGTAAAAGACAAACATGATAGTTTGTTTTGTATCTTTCCAGATGGTTTTATGCTTGTATATTATTATTGTAGTATTGCTTCATCATTAGAATTTTTTTTATTGAATGAAAAACTGTGCGCGTTCTAAAGGGAAATCAAAACCGCCGTATTTTTACTTAAAGACATCTGAGTTATATTTACTCTTCTTTGGAGACGATACTTGAGGAGATATACGCAGTTAGAAATTGAAAAAAAAAAAAAAATTGTTTTTTTTTCCATCTTCGGAATGTACAAATATGCGAATGTATTCCCGGAAAATTTCAAATCGATCCAGCGAATATTCTTGGAAATACATACATATTTGTAAGGACGCTCGCAGCGCTACAAAGTAAATCTTAAATATGTGTGAACGACTGTTGAAACTTCAAACGCGTTTTTCTCAAAACGTTGTTTTCGAAGTTTTCAAAGCACGATTTCTCAAAAACGGCTCAACCGATCGGTCTGCAATTTTAACACAACCGCATCGTTTGGTAGTCGCTCGCTACCGTGTATCGGCCCATTGAAGTCGTTTGGTAGTTAGCCGTTTTTTTTTCAATTGAGATTTAAAAATCGATCCACATTTCGCACCCTCGCCCCTCACTTTGACTAATCAAACTATTATCCGCGAATCGTTTAGTAGTCGTTTGGAAGCGTATCGAAATCGTTCAGTGGTTTTCCCCTTAAAAAAATTGTTTGTATTCCGTGAAATGCGGTTATTGGCAACCAATCACGACCCTCCGTTCAGGACCCACAAGTATTATGCGTTGGCATAATTTAGTAATCGACTGCCAAACGCTATCATATCCTTTTCTATCCATCAAGTCGCATAAGAACTGGATTAGCCAAAAATAATTAGGGAGTGTGCGTATTTAGGTTCCTTGTCCGCCGCGACTTGTGTCGACCAATCGCAGCTCACCGTTCAGTTGTTCATGGTGAGCCGCGATTGGTCGCCAGAAGCCGCAGCGGAAAAAGGAATTTCTAAAAAAAATTCACCCATTATTTTGTGGCTAATTCATTGTGATGAGACTTAATCGATCGAAAAATAAATCAACGTGTGGTATTGTATTCCGGACGTTTGGTAGTCGATCAATCAGTATCGCCAACGCAAAATACAACGAATCGGGAATGGAGAGCTGGAATTGGTCGCCAGAAGCCACACTGGCAGAATGATTTATTAGCGTAGATTTAATCGTTATTTCTTGTCCGATTACGTTCAAATGGGTCGCGATCGATAGGAAAACATCCGGTAGCGTTTGGTATTCTATTCGGAACGTTTGGTAGTCGATCATTTAAATACGATAACACAAAATATGGACGTATCAGGAATAGAGAGCTGTGGTTGGTCGCCAAAAGCCGCAGGGCAGAACGATGTGTCATTTCCATAGTTAGACTCCAAAGTCAACTAAATCCAAGAACGATAGTACGGAGAAGTCGCTGGAAAATAAATTAAACGAAATGCAAACGAATCAACATTTTCGAATTAAATTTTTTAATAAACTCCGACCGAAACGAAAGAAATTACGCATATCTGAAACGGAAGGCTGTGATTGGTCGCGATAATATACGACGTTTTTGCCATAGATGGCGTTGGTTATCGAGTCTTTTTCCGCCACCTATCGTCCTATCTCATGGATCGGAATTTTCTTTTTGATTTTCCGAAAGAACGGGAAACTACCAAACGACTTGAATGGACTACCAAACGCTACCAAACGACTACCAAACGATTCGTAAAAAAAAAAGTTCGATCAGTCAAAGTGGGGGGGCTAACTTACTGCCCAATTTTTGATTATCGATTTTTCGAAAAACGGAGAACTACCAAACGATTTAAAGGGACTACCAAACGCTACCAAACGACCACCAAACGATTCGTAAAAAAAAAGTTCGATTAGTCAAAGTGGGGGGGCTAACTTTAGCGAGGTCAATATCACGTGGTACCCCCTTTGCCGCGCCTAGCGTCCCGAATCCGAACATTTAGTTTCTACGTCTCACGAATTCGTTTACTTTCCGGTCGTAACTTCCGTTTTTCCGTGCCATATTTTTTTCTCGTCGGGGGCCAAAGAGCGCAGAGTATAGAAAGAAAATAAGTCTCTCCCGTTATCGCGATTTGCGGCGAAGTCTCGCCATTGCGATAACATCGCATCCACATGGCATCGAGAGATGGACAGTTTTGATGTTCCAAGCGAGGTACCCCCAACTTCACATAACCTAATCTGCATGTAGTTTTACGTAATGTGTTTCAAACCTTTGGCTCTACGATTAAACTAACAGTGCTTTGGATTTGAAATTAACAGAGATCCGAGAATTTTGCCCGTCCTCCTCCCTACTATTACCGTCGCTTTTGATGCGATAACACTCCCGATTGTCACACTCGTCCAAAGCCTGCTCTGTCCCAACCGCGTAATCCTGTGTTTTTTTCATATCGACATCTATATTTATATGTATTACACAAGTGGATAGCAGCCGATTATTTGGTGCGTACAATAATTGTATATTTTTTTTTCTAAATCTTTTCTCTATACCGATCTTATTTTAACACTTAATATTGATATCCCATGCAAGGACGTGGAAATAAACGTTTTCTTTTTTTTTTAATTCGATTTTATCGAAAAATTTAAGTTTTATTGTACGTTTTTACACCGAGTAAGCGACTTTCTCGTGATTTCCTTGAGTGAGAGCTGTCGAGGCGGTCGCACATCAAACTCCAAGCAATACCCATCTTGTGTGTGCTTCATCTTCCTTGAACCTACGTATCTTGATTTTTACGTTCTTGCGGAAGCGTTTTGCTTGCTCTTCATTGAAGAATTTTATCACTTAATTTTCATTCCGAAACAAAAAAAAACCTGTAATTATTTTTCTTAATTTTTCAATAACACTCTCCCCGCATATATAACCAAATGTACTAGGATAGTTCGAACGATATGTCCTCCTTGCTGCAATCGACATGACGCTAACTTAATTTATAACAAACGAATCGTTTGTTTTAAAGAAAAAATGTCTTAAACGAACTGCTAAAGATTCTCACTATGAGATTAAAATTAATTCGAAAACTCTTGTGTAGTTACTTGGAATATAGGTTAGTATATGTCTCACCGGTACTTACGTGATAAATAATGATATGAGTTTTACCGGCACCAGGATTTTCTACATTTTTATTGTATTATTGATCAAAGTGAACCCGTTTGGGTTTGGCACAGTCGAGCTTAATTGCCCAAGCTGCTTACGAGTGCGATTGGATTCACAGCATAGCAAAGAGTTCAGCTCTATGCTGTTTATAGTTATCATACGAGCCCAAAAGCCACTCGATTCCAGCGTATAGAGATTACTTACTCCAAATACACGTCAAGTCGCTGCGGTAAGAACCCAAGTGTGCTTATTATAATGTCTGTATAGAATAGTGTTCGTAGTGTCTTAGCATATGCGTCAAATAATTAGCGGCATTTTTTTTTTGCAGATATTCCGAGCTGCCGCAAGTTATTTTACACTTCTAAAAGCAGTGACTTGATTCGAAAATTTAACACAAGCAGATTGACGTTCCAATAGAATACAGTATAATGCAATTGAGTAGCATTTTTTTCGTTATTATTTGTCGGTTGATGAAAGAATTGCGATAATTTTACTATATACGTTAAAAATCAGTAGAAGACAAATGAAGAAACTTTGCGCATTTAATTATTTTTTTGCTCGTGTAAAATACTATTATTTACGATTGCCAAAACGTTCAGCGTTCCCTTCATGGGCTTATAAAATATGAGCGGATGTACGCTGTAATCAATTCAATAAGAATTGATTCTATTCATTTTATACATTTATATATTTTATGAATTGTTTGTTGGAAAAAAAATGTTCGCTAATTATGGTAAAATTCGAATTGTAGCTAATATATTTATGTGCCGAAAACTTGATTCATTGCACGTCGATATATCTTGTAATGATATTTTATATAAATGATAAATTACTTTGGTGTATTTTATTATTTTTATGTCGGAAAAGGTTGCGAGGCGCGGCTCGCGATTGTAGTACGAAGAGCCTTTGTAGTTAGCCTTTATCACATCCAAAGATAGATAGAACAATTGTGGTAGCCTTTATCACATCCAAATATTTGACATGAGAAAAAAACGACAGAAATAATAACAAACACAGGCTTAATGACTCTTTTTTACCGGCGATTAAAAACACCATAGTACACGGAGAACATAAAGGAGAAGACGGTGAGAGCATACATCATGAATAAGCTAACGAATATACTTTAGGATAGGTGAAGCGCAATATCAAAGTCCGCATTCTTCAAATTATACTCGATATAATCGTTTCGCAATATTCAAAGAAATATTAAAATGACTCGGGGGGGTGTACGAGGCTCAAAAAATTGTACATCGTTGTCAGCATTTTTGCTTCGAATTTGTAAAACTTACTGGCAAATTTAGCGCGACCTGTCGCGTTGTCCATACGTAGTCGCGCCCATCACCGGCGGAATCTTGTTGGGTGTACGCGCGGTCCGTCCTTCTGCTTCGAGGATATATCTCTCCAGAGGAGTTGGAAGGCAAAAAACGAGCATGCGCTCTCGTTTATCCGACAACCATTCCCAAGACAGTGGGCATTTTTTATTCATTGATGATCATAGGGTGGTGGAGACGTGCTCGTCGTTCGATGGACGGAAGATTACCCATCATTACAGGTGCTACCACGTCGCTGATCCATCGTGAGAGGAATTTTCTCTCGTGTATTATTCAATTATTGACGAGTGAAGCTAAAGGCTCGAGAACATTACCTCGCGAGATATTCTTCAACGTTATTTCCGTTATCGAACTGCAATGATAACCGACAATTTTTCTTCGCCAACTTATTGGTAATAACGAGAATAAACCCGGAAGAATTGCCTACCTGTAAAAACATAAAAAAGGGAAATGACGGAGCCAGGGAAAGGCATGCAAGTTATTCTTCCGGAAGAGGCAAAGGTCGTGCCTTTTAAAACATTTGTCGGACGTGACGTTAATATCCTGCGTCTTGCTGGCTTGTACTCTATGAACAGTGTGTTCGGTGACAAAAACGCGAGATCCACCATTTGGGAACCGATCATATTTGCAATTGGTGTTTTGCACATTTGTGTCGTTGCGACATGCGAATTTTTCACTATTCTTAGAGTTTGTGGGGATGATCCAAACTACGCGATTGGCAGCTTTACCGCAATGTTCTCCGGTATTCTATGTGCTGTTAAGGTGCCAAATTGTCAATAATTTTACGTTTTTTTTACATTTTTCCTGTTTTTCTTATATCGTCAGGACGGGGGGTTGTGTGAGAGCTAGTGTAACATTTTTTCTTCGACGAAATTGCTGTTGCGTTCGCTGTTTTTTATATTCTTATATAGGGTAAAAAACGAAAATTATCGGTGTGAGGCCAATTTTCACGTTTCTGTTTGCTGCACGTAAACCGTTAAAAAAATCTATTCTTGAAAAAATTCACTTCAGCCACTCGGGAACTCATATACTTCTCCGACCCATATACTATAATAATGTATATCATGAATGCTCTCGTAATCTTTTCCTATACCTGTCACATTGAATAGTGAGATATCGAATATTGCTATATACGAGTATATGCAACTCGTATTATTTGTAATATTATATATTTCGTACTATTTTGTGAATTTCTTATACCAAACAAACTTTTCCGATACTCGAGGTCGGTACATTTATATACGATGAACGTATACATATTCAAATATCGAAAACTTTAAAACCTATTTAAACAAATGTACACGAAATGTAAAATTCTTGGAGTTTTTCCGGAAGGTGCCTCGCACATTTCTACAATGCTGAATAGTTTTTTTTTATTTCTGTACTCATCGTTTACACTTATAGCTCGTAGATTCGCAGGATAACGGCGGCGGCGGCGACGGCGGCGACGGCGACAAGATCTCAAAAAAATGACTATCAAATCCAAGTTAAAAAATATATGCGTTATTAAAAAAAAATAAAATTGTTTGTAGTGCACTTTTGGTATTTATCGTGGACTTGATTGTTGATTATTTGGTTATTTTTGCGCAGGGCATGAGGCTCTGGTTTCGACGCGAGGAGTTTCGTAAATTGCTGCGAATCTTGGCTATTATGTGGGACGAATCGAGCCATCGAATAAGAATCAGCGAGGAAAATAATAAAACTGCAGCCAGTACGTCGAGCGTTAACAAACGATACATCATCATGGTATTCGTACTCGTCAGCAGTTATGCCGTGCGACCATACATGTAAGTAACGCGATCTTACCACATACACACACGCACACGTCCACCGTTATGCACGCGAACACGCACACAAGTTTTTTTTTTTTTTTTTTTTTTTTTTTTTTTTATTTATCTTTTCCAGCTTGTAACTATAAGCTGCCATTATTATGGCATTTAATAGTTTTTGTGACTTGTAGGTTGCTTCGATTTAGAGGGCAAATCCAATGATTTACTCCGCTCTACTTTTCACTCTTGGTTTTATAACCAAACATATACAGTATACATTCATACATTCATACAATAGTTTCATACATTCATACATGGTTTCGTACTTCATACAATAGTTTCATACTCTCGTCCTTGCACTTTCGCCCTCCAGTCACACACCTGACGTTGACACTTTTCGTTGCGCGGTTATACTGCGTGGAATCTTTGTCGCAGGTCCATTGGTTTAAATTTTTTAAGCCGTCTGGCGATGTTTCTTCTTTTAAGAAGATTGTGCGCTAGTTCGTTTGGGTGGCTCGTGAGCCTTTGCTCGTAGCTTGTGCATGATTTTAGAGCTACGGCCTTTACTGTGTCGATTTCGAGGTCTTTATGGAGGTTAGCATTTGTAATGTACCATGGTGCATTGGCGATCGTCCTGAGGGTTTTTGATTGGAATCTCTGTAAAATCTCGATGTTGGAGTTGCTTGCAGTTCCCCACAGTTGTATGCCATATGCCCAAACGGGCCTCAGCACTGCTTTGTACACAGTAATTTTGTTGCAGAGCGATAGTTTTGACCTCCTGCCCAGGAGCCAGTACATTTTCCTTAGTTTTATGTCTAATTCCTTCCTTTTTTTCCGAATGTGACTGGCCCACGTGAGCCTTCGGTCAAAGTGCATTCCAAGATATTTTACTTCACTGACACTTGGAAGAGGATGTCCATTCATCGTAACCGTCGGGCATTCCTTTTTTTTCATGGTGAATGTGATATGTACAGATTTTGTCGCGCTGGCTTGGAGCCTCCATTTTTCCAGCCATGTCTGTACGTCGTTAAGCCCTCTTTGGAGCTTCCTTGAGGCTATAACCTCGTTGCTGTGTGTGGCCATGATTGCTGTGTCATCAGCAAACGTTGCCACGACGGTGTTCTGTCGTACCGGTAGGTCCGCTGTGAACAGCGTGTACAGCACTGGGCCTAGCACACTGCCTTGCGGGACTCCGGATTTTATTGGGTAGAGGTCTGTGACTTCCGCTCCGTGTTTCACCTGGAATGTCCTATTGCTTAGGTACGATCTTAAAAGCAGATAGAATTTTGGAATAGCTTGTTTGATTTTGTAGTGCAGTCCAAGGTGCCACACTTTATCAAAAGCCTGTTGGATGTCTAGGAACACTGCTGAGCAAAATTTCCTCTCTTCGAGTGCGTTGGAAATGGTGTTGTATACTCTGTTGGTCTGTTCTATTGTTGAGTGCCGGTTTCTGAATCCAAATTGGTGGTCTGGTATTATATTCCGTTCTTCTATTTGTACTTGCATTCTTCTTAGTACCAGTTTCTCGAATATTTTAGATATGACCGGCAGCAAGCTTATTGGCCTATACGAGGTGATATTGTTTGGTGGTTTACCTGGTTTTGGTAGCATAATGATCTGTGCCACTTTCCATTGACTGGGTATATGCGCCGTACGGAGGACTGCGTTAAACAGTGTCGTGAGGAACACAACCCCTTTTTTGGGCAGCTTCTTGATCACGTAGCCAGTTATGAGATCGTAACCTGGAGCTTTCTTGGGCTTCAATTCCTTGTTGATTATGTATCTTATTTCTGCCGGTGAGGTGTACTTGATGGGCATTTCCATCGGCAGTGGGCTGTCGAGGAATTCCTTGATTTCCGCGGCGTTTTGCTGCGATTGGATTGGTGTAAACGCCCTTCCCAGGTGCTCCGCGAAGGTTATCGCTTTTTCTAAGTCGCTCTGTGCCCATTCACCGTTCGATTTTCTAATTGGAGGATTGTAATTCTTCGTTGTGTTAATTCTTTTGGTGGCTTTCCATAACGAATATTCCGTGGCTGCCGTGCTGGATAATTTCGTCAGGTACGTTTCGAAGCTGTTGTTGTTGTGCTGTGAAATCAGTTTTTTTAGTTCCCGAGTCTCTTTATTGAGCTTTCTTTTGTCGCTGTTATTTCTGCTCAGTTGCCACTGCCTCCTGGCTCGTCTTTTTATGGCTATTTTCCTTTGAATTACCTCTGGGAGCATTACGACATCGTGGCTTTCTGTTGTAGTTGGAGTAGATTCCCAGGCTGCTCTCTGTATTAGCCGCGTGAACTGTTCAGTAGCGTCGTCTATGTTTGCTCTATTTTTGAGTGGGATCTTTAGGTCCACGTTTTCGCTTATTATTTCCTGAAAGGCGGGCCAGTCAGTTTTTCTGTTATATAATGTTAAGCTTTTCTCTTTAGTTAGTACTTTGCTGCTTAAGGTTAGTGTTACCGGTGTATGATCCGACGATAAATCGAGGCTTGTATCTATTCTTGTGTATATTCTCGCGATACCTTTGGCTATGAAAAAATCTAGTACGTCCGGTATTTTTTGTCTGTCGGTTGGCCAGTATGTTGGTTGGCCGGCAGAGAGGTGAATGCAGTTGCAGTCTGCCGTCGCTTTAAGTAGTTCTCGGCCCCTAGTTGTTATTAGCCTCGATCCCCATGCTTGATGCTTTGCATTATAGTCGCCTCCTGCAATAAAACGTGGTCCCAGGCTCTGCAAAAATTCTTTGAATTTATTGTTTTTAATATTGTGTCTCGGTGGACAGTATACCGCTGCAAGTACTGTAGGACCGAGTTTCTTGTCTTCGACAACAATTTTTGTCGCCTGGAGATAATCCTTGTCATGTGGACGCAACTCGTGATGTTTGATGGTTTTTTTTATTAGTATAGCTGTTCCTCCATGCGCTGTGCCATCTGGGTGCTCAGTGCTGTAGACGTTATAACCACGCATGCTCAAGTGGCTTCTGTCAGTGAAATGACTCTCCGCAATCAGTATAACGTCGACTTTATTTACTTCCAAAAATGTTGCTAGTTCCTGCTGGTGTTGAGCCAGCCCATTAGCATTCCATAGTACTATTTTGTACGAGGCGAAGTTATTTGTCTGCAAACTTCGTTAGTACTGCTGTTAGTAGGTTTAACATGGTTTTAAGGAGCTCGTTTTGTTGCGTTAGCGCGAATCTGAATTCAGTGAATGACTTTTCGAGAATGTTAACGATTGTGGAGTTATCATTGGGAACGCTTTGGTTGTTACCTGCTCTTGCTCCTGTCGCCTGGGCGTAGCTACGAGTTGGCCGGGTTTCACCAGTTTTTTCTTTAGCCGGTTGGTAATTATATTGTACGCCAACCTCGTGCACGTCCTGTCTTGGCCGAGATCGAAGCCAGTGCGGTTTTTGCGCGCTCAGGTTTCGTTTCTCTAGTATGCTCTGATATACACGGCAACCCTTGTAACTCGCTGGGTGGTCGCCCTCGCAGAGCACGCACTTGGCTGGTAGCTCGCTTGATTTTTTACACGATGTTGTATTGTGCTCGCCTCCGCATTTGACGCATCGGAACTGTCTGCGACAGTAACTCTTCGTATGACCATAGCGCTGACATCTGGTGCATTGGGCTATCATGGATTTTTTCCTTGGTGGTTCGACTTCGATTTTGGCGTTAAGAATTACATCGGTGCCATATATGTCTTTGTTGTTAAGTCCAGGTTCCAGATCCACAAAGAAAAGGGGCAACGGCTCTTTTGTTTTCCCGTGTCTGACGTTGATGATGTTACGTACTTTGTGCCCCAGTTCTTCGATAGCACTTTTTAATTCGTCGATGGGGGTTGATGGATGCAGAGATCTTATGACCACCCGGTATGCACGGTTTTCTTTCGGCTGATACGTGTGATACGCAGCATTCTCTTCGTTGAGGATGTGGACGATTTTCCTATATGTGTCGGAATTCTTGGCTGTTATTTTGATTTGTCCGTCGGTGTTAATTGTCTTGTGTGTGTAATCACTTTTATTCATGTCTCTTTCAAAGCGTCTTTCGAGCGCGGTGATGGATTTAACACCTGGAACGAATATCGGCGGCGGTTTTGGAGCTGCCTCGCTTACCTCGTCTGTGTTCATATTATGATCATTGTTTTCGTTTGTATTGCTAAGAGCCGTATATCTGTTATTACAATGAACTTTATTGCTTTCCTCTTCCTCGCTATCCGAGGCGTTAGACAGTCTAGGGCGTTTTTTGCTGCGAACGATCTGCCATGCTGGCGATTTGTTGCCTATGTTTTGTCCATTTGCGTTTTTCGACAAAAGGATGCGTATATCGTTCGGGTTGCCAGTTGGTGGAGGAGCAGGGGGAGGATAATGAGCTGGCGTTCCAGAGGGCCGTGCCACTGGACTGTCGTTTGCTCTCGTTTCGTTCTGTGCTGAGTTCGATGGCATGTTGGCCGAGTGGCCGCCGTCCATATCTCTTCGCAGTGTAACTTTAGGTGCTTCACATCACTGTTGCACTTCACTGCACTTGTTGGAAATTGTTGGAAATTAAATAGTTTAGTTTTGCGAACTATCTACGTTAATTGCTAACACACGCGCTTTGGCTTGGTATTTCGCTAGTATATTTGCTTATAACGTCTCGTACGTAAACACGTCCTCACTCGAGGAAGGTTCGAGCCCGACTCGCACACAAGTTGAGAAAAAATATTTTTGTTTTTTCTATATCATTGAAACCGAACGTAATCAAACTTTTAAAACAACTAATTATAAGAAATATGACAATCGCAAAGTATATTAATAAAAAACGACGAGGAGAGATTAGGTGTTCGAATTCTGTACTTTAGATTCATGTGAAGATTACGAGGTCTGCATTTTACCCACAGTATTACGAATAATCTTGCCAAGTTTGAGTTTTCTTTGTTGAAAAATATTGATAAGTCATGAAGTTATATGTTTGTCTAAACAAAATGCCGTGCGTCGCTGCATGGCCACACTCGGTGTAAGTGGTTCTGCGGCAACTAGGAGTTATATGAAATGGAAAATAACAAAAAAGGACTTTCCATGTAATAAAAAAACTTCCGTATGATCCGATATACTTTTCGCAATTTTGAAAATTACGAAACTGGCAAGTGAACAAAAAAAAAATTGATTTTCGGACAATAACAACGTGAATGATTCGTTATTAACAAACGGTTAAACAGATAAAAAAATATCCGGATATACGATAGAAAATGTTATAAATGCTCCCAATTTGAAATGAATCGGGCGAATGGGTTTTAGAGGCGCACGACTTGCGCCGTTCGATAAAATATAGTTTTATGAACTTTTTTGAAGGGAAAAAAAACACAAAAAATGAACGATAAATCGCGCAGCAGCGTGATACTATCCGTAGCGCCGCGAACGAATTTTCTCTTCACAAAAATCGTCCCAAGTGACTGAATTTTTTTTACTTTTTTTTCACTTCAAATGATTTTTTTCCACTGTACGCTCGAAAAATATGTGATGCAAAAAAATCGCTTTGCCGAAACGTCAAGATAAAGGAATTACGTTTTGAAAAAATGCCGGTAGTACGCGCTAACGCGCGTGTGTCTGTATGAGTGACAACTCGTACAGATATCGAGATACTTGGGTGAAGTTTTTATTAGTGCGCCGCTGGTGTATGAAATATATTTATGTTCTTCATGAATTCCGTGAACATCAGTGAAACGCTTTAGATTTTAAAGGAGTTTTTGTTTGCAGAAAAATGTTTGCTAGCGCTACAACATTCACCGGATATTTTTGGAAAAATCCGGTTAGAGATTGTCGTACTTCGATAAAGTATCATACATACTATTTTCGGATTACATTGGATTTTCGGATTACGGAAATAGACCGCTTCTTGTAATTTGCTTAACTTTTACTGTCGTTAAAATGAATTGTAGGTCTCAGAATCATTTGCCAAAGTAGCATGTTCGTTCGCCATTCAATTTGGACAGGATCGTTAAAAGGTGCGGTTTTTGAGGAAGTTTGAATTCCCAGAAATCGATTTTTTTTTTGGTATTACTTTCGGAAAATATATGATGCTATATAATATTCGTACACACAAATAAATTATGATACAAGGTTTATATTCAACAGAGCAATAGTTGACAATTGTCGACATCGCATTATTAAAATGCAGTTTCGGTAAAACAATGATGAAAATTGGAAAGTTGCTCACTGTTATCTCAAAATGTTTCACTCACTAGCACGAGGCCACTTTCGAATAACCGACTTGCTCAGCAAAATCGCTTAGTTAGGAAAATCAAAATGATGAAAAAAAGAAATACGCAACTTTTCGATGTGGAACCAGTTATTTTCTGATCGATTGTGTATATAACTCGAATTGTCCTAACATAGTGTGTAAACCTGTATGAATAATCGTATGCGATAAGCTGGAAATTCTTTTCGTATCTACAGATTGCTATTACATCACAACTGGTACGGGAAACTCTCGAATAGCACACTCGATTACAGCGTTACGATATATCCAACGACATACCCACTATTGACAACGCAAACTATGAGCAAGTACATACTTTGCGTATCTTGGGAACAATTTGTCATTGTTTTCGTCGCACTCTATTGGATGTCTTCTGACATCATCTTCGCCCATATAACTACGCATACGGCAATTCAATTTCGAGTAATCGTGATAGTCATGGAATCAACATTATTCGTGTGACAAAAGCATCATTTTTCAAAATAAAGCAGTCGCCTCATCGCGTCAAGTCCAAGTGTCATTCATATGGCATATAATTCATTGCTCTATTAACTATTATCGTCCGCTTACGCAAGTCATGTGTTGAAATTTCATCGTTTCGTCGCTCTACGAATTGTCATGTAGGGCAGCAGCGCATTTGTATTTTCCTGACAGGTATTGCGACACGACTTGAAATATATAACGGACATTGACATTGATCACAATACGTGGAACGAGAGAGTTTTGACAAATCGTTTATCAGCAATTGCCGTGATTTTTTTGTAGAAAGACCCGGTCTTGGGAACCGTAAGAATTAAGAACCTTAAGGATCTCATGAAACGTAACAATTAAGGACTTCAAGAACGTTAAGGTCCTTAAGAACCTTAAGGACGTAAATCACCTCAATGAGCTTCAAAGTAAACGAATAATTTCGTAAATAGAATCGTTAGAAAAACTCGATCGGAGACATTGAAAAAGACCAAAAAAGTCGAAAATGCTTGAGTATTCAATTCTACACAAAGAAATTTTCTTCGCTAATGTATTGTTTGTCCAATTTTTGAAATATTTTTCTCGGCATAATTATAATACGGCCTGAACGTTCCCATAATATTGAATACCTCTGAATTTGTATCATATTTTTGTCGAATCGCCAAATACCGAAATTCCGATCGCTTCAAACTTTTAAGCGGGAATGTATGCGTGTCACATTCGTAATAGCGATCGGGCAAAAAAAGCGTTGGTTTGACGGCTCTTTTTTTAAAGCTGTTGTTGGGGAAAATGATGTACACGGGTCGATCCTTACAATCAATCCAATTTTATTGCGTACATCTCTCTCTCCGTCGCCATCTTCTCCCTTTCTTCTTTTCTCCGACAGAGGCGCTGTCCTCATGCACCGACAGTAGCGCTCGGGAGTGTACTCGGGAACATCCCGCCCCCCTTGAAAGAGTGTCTTTCAATGAAGAGTTTAAATAATGAAATGAGAGATAGAAAAATCATATAAACGATACAACTTTCAAGCAAATGAATTATGAAATTAAGTGATCTTTCTTTGAATTAAATTTGGATCTCAAAGCGTCGTCGTAGATTCATATCTTTTAATCAATATAACATTTTATAATGACGATCAAAGCATAGCAGCACATTCTTAGTTTCTTATTCCTAATTTCCGTCGTCGTCAATCGGCAAAGGGCAGAGCTTTTTGACAGCTCTTTTGAACAGACCGGTCGCGGTTCGAATGGTCGCTACTCGAACGATGTTGTCGTCTCCCGCATGCGCCTCGACGACTCGCCCAAGGAGCCACTGAAGCGGAGGAAGATGGTCTTCCTTTAACAGCACCAGCGAGCCTACTTTCAAGCTGTCGCCGTTGAAATGCCATTTTTGCTGTTTCTGCAATTCTGACAGATACTCGTTACACCATCGGTTCCAGAAGTGCTGGCGCACCTTCTGCAACCCGTTGCCAACGAGACAAACGATTTTCGGGAATTTCCAAATAATTATGCTCAGGTGGCAGTAGAAGTGAGTCCCCTACTAGGAAATGGGAAGGTGTCAATGCCGCTGTGTCGTTGGGATTGCTCGAGAGTGGGGTGAGTGGGCGGGAATTAAGGATTGATTCGATTTCGACAAGAAGAGTGTAATACTCTTCAAATGTGAAGACGAGACCCTTCGTGACGGCGCTTAAGTGTTTTTTCGTTGATTTGACCGTCGCCTCCCAAAGCCCTCCGAAGTGTGGAGCTCTCGGCGGAATGAATTTCCAATCAATGCGTTGACGAGCCAAATTACTCGATATCGTTTCCTTTTGATTTTCCAGGAAGGCGTACACTTCTCGCAGCTCTCTTGCGGCACCTACGAAGTTCGTACCGTTGTCGGAGATCATCGTCGAACAAATACCTCTTCTGGCCACGAATCTGCGCAAAGCTGCCAGGAACGCTTCCGTTGTTAACTCCGTTACGAGCTCAATATGCGAAGCTTTAGTTGCTAGACATGTGAATACCGCTATCCACGCTTTTGTCGTGTGAACTCGACCTCTTCTTCTACTTTCTCGTACTTGCAGGGGGCCCGCGTAGTCGACCCCTGTATTTGCAAATGGTTTCACCGAGCCTCGAACTCGTTCAGCGGGCAAATCGCCCATCAAAACTTCGAGTGTTTTCGGCTTGCTGCGATAACACTGGATGCAATTGCTTGTTATTTTCCGAGCTTCTCTTCGCCCACTCAGCACCCAGTATTTTTGGCGTGTCGAGTGCAACAATTGCTCTGGCCCACAGTGATGTAAGCGTAGATGCTCTCGTCGCATGATGATTTTTGTCACGTGATGACGATCTGGCAAAATGATCGGATATTTCTGCGATTCGGGAATATTTGCACGTGCCAATCTCCCTCCGACGCGTATCAGACCTTCCTGATCCAAGAACGCACTGGAAGCAGCAAGCTTACTTGTTTTGAGCACTTGTTGCTTTTGCTCCAACGCGATACGTTCCGATAAAAATGCCTCCCGTTGTGTCATTTTTACGATGGCCCTTTCGGCACGATCGAGCTCGTCTACCGTCAAAGCACCGCTCTGCCTTTCATTCGACGCGTTCGCTTTAAACCTAAAACAGTAGGCTATAACTCTTTGAAGCTTCTCGTATACCGAGAATTTTCTCAATATGTCACACGTAGCTGTCGCTGACACTAGTGTGGCTGACGATTTCATTTCTGATGTATCGACGTCGATCGGTTTTTGCTCTGGCCAATTTCCAGTTGTGAGCCACATCGGTCCGTACCACCATAATTTGCTATCCGCCCAGTCTTCTACCGTCATACCTCTTGATATCAGGTCTGCCGGATTATCCGCGGATGGCACGTGAAGCCATTCCGCGTTTCGCGTCAGTTCCTGAATCGTGGTTATCCTGTTAGCGACGTAAGTTTTCCGAATGTTCGGCGACGATGCTATCCAATTTAACACGATCGTCGAGTCGCTCCAGAGATAAATGCTCTTGATTTTGTTTGCAAATGCTTGTATCGCCATCTCGCATAGTCTTGCAAGAACGACTGCGGCGTTCAATTCGAGTTTCGGCAGCGAGATCGTTTTTAAGGGTGCCACTCTGCTTTTTGAACATATCAAATGCGACGTCCTTTCACCTTTTGAGTTCGTCGAAAGAGCGTACAAACATGCCCCGTATGCCTTTTCAGCTGCATCTCCGAAACCTAGGAGATCGAAGGTTCCGCTGTCATTTCCAGGATTTATATTTCGCTGAATGCGTTTCTCGTTTATTTTCAACAACGAACTGTAATATTCGGTCCACATGCCTTGCAGATCCTGCGGGATATTGTCATCCCAACCCGATTGCAGTTGCCATATTTTCTGCATGACATGCTTCGCATTGATGAGCACAGGACTTAGTAGCCCCAACGGATCGAAGATCTGAGCTATTCGGGATAGCACGAGTCGTTTCGTCATCTTCGACGACTCTCCGACGTTCACGCGATATTGCAATTCATCTGTCCTCGCATCCCACAGAAGTCCTAACGTTTTTAAGGCCCCTTGTTTGTCGAGTTTCAATAAACTGTTCGTTTCAGCTTCATGCGCCAGATTTGCGAGTACTCGATCGTCATTCGAGCGCCATTTCCTCAGCTGAAACTGACCCTTCTTCAGTATTGTAGATAGCTGCTGTTGCAAAAAGACAGCTTGTTCTATTGTCTCCGCGCCGGTCAGTACGTCGTCCATATAGAAGTCTTCTTCTATAACCCTCGCCGCTTGAGATTGCTTCTTTTCTTCTACGCCAAGTTGTCGTAGACACCGAATCGCCAAGTAAGGCGCCGGAGCCGTGCCGTATGTAACAGTATTCAACCTGTACGTTTTGATCGGTTGTGTCGGTTCTGCCCTCCACAAAATCCTTTGTAAGTCTCGATCCTCCTCGCGAACGACGATCTGACGAAACATGGCTGTAATGTCTGCCGTCAATACGAATTTATGAGATCTAAATCTCAGGATGATCCCGAACAGATCCCTTTGGAGATTCGGTCCGACCATAAGTCTGTCGTTCAAAGCCGTTCCGAGCGACGACTTTGCCGAAGCATCGAAAACGACGCGTAGTTTCGTCGTTATGCTATCCGGTCGAATTACCGGCTGATGCGGTAAGACGAATGTGCTTTCTTGTTTCTGATTCGCGTCTTCCGGTACGATAGCCATATGCCCTTGTTGCTCGTAATCCTTCAAAAACGCGACATATTCGGATTTAATATCAGGATGGGCTTTAAAACGCCTTTCGAGCGCAAACAATCTTCGTTTAGCTTGAGTCTCCGACTCTCCGAGTTTAACGTCGAAATTTTGCGGCAACACCACAATAAATCGTCCGTCTTTGCTTCGTTTCAGTGATTCCGTGAACTGCCTTTCGCATTCGGCTTCCTCTCGTGTGAATCGCCGTGTCTCATGAGTTTCCTCTTGATTCCAGAATCTTTCGAGTTGCGCTTGCAGCGTCGTATTCGCTATCAAACCGCAGAATTGTGTAGGCGTCTTGGTCCTCGTGTCAACGAGCTCACCCCCCACAATCCAACCAAAAAGCGTGTTTTGAAGCCTCGGCAGGCCCTTTGTTTGTTTTATTGTGTCGGCGCAAAGCAGTTGCCAGAATAATCGCGCTCCGACGAGGAGATCTATCGTTCCTGGTTCATGGAAACTCGGATCAGCGAGCTTCAAACCGTCTGGCAATACTAGGAGGTTTGCGTCGATCTTGACTTGCGGCAATCTTTCGGTGATGCTTGTCAAAACCAAACAGTCAATTTTCGTTTTGTAATCCGTCTGCATCGATTGGATTTTTACTTCGACAGTTTTAGCGATACTTATCTGCTCTTGATTTACTCCGGTGATGAGTTCGTTCCCCTTTTTGCATCGTAACTTGAGCCTCTTCACGAGATCTTCTGTTATCAAGTTCGATTGGGAGCCTGGATCTAATAGAACACGACAACTCTGCTGAGTACCGTCCGCATCCTCGATCTAAACTCGCGCTGTCGATAGTATTACTTGCATGCTCGGTTTTCGGACAACGTTGATGACCGAGGATATTGCCTGCGTCTTACTTTGTTGTTCGTCCTTTGCACAGAGCGCAACGACTGGTTTTCTCGCCGTTTCGTTCTCCGCTTCCTTGCTTTCCGCACGCTCGAGATGCAACAACGTGTTATGTTTTTTCTGACACTTCTTACAACCCGATGATCGGCAATTCGTTGCGAAGTGTCCTTTCCCCAGACAATTGGGACAAATCCTCTTTGTCTTTGCTTCTTGTATGCGGTCCGAGATCGACAACCGAAGGAAGTTCGGACATTTGTATACTGCGTGCGACTCGTTGCATATTGAACAACTCTGTTGAGACACGGTTGACACAGCAACCGAATGCCTTGTCATTTTTGATGACGATGGCTTCGTCGCTTCTGTTTTGTTTTTTCCACAATCAATCATCTCGATAGTACGGCAACGCTCGTTTAAAAACGTTAAAAACTCTTCCAAAGTTTTCCTTGCGTTTTTGACTCTGCTAGTCTCTTCTTCCCAGTCCTTTTGTGTATTGTAATCGAGCTTCGTTTTTACCATGTGTATCAACAGCTCGTCCCAGTGTTGAACCGGAAGTTGAAGCGTCCTGAGCGCCTTCAGATGCGTGCGAATATGAACTATAAGTTGTCTCATTGTTGCAGGCTTGTCTTTTGCAACCTGCGGAAAATCCAGCAATTGGTTGAGATGCGTGTTGATTAGCAACTTCGTGTTCTCGTAATTGTTTTTCAACAATTCCCAAGCGTTTTCGTAGTTTGTTGCTGACGTTTCCAATCCGCCTATCACCTGTAAAGCTTCTCCTTTGAGCGAGCTTCTCAGATACTGAAACTTCTGGATCGGAGTGAGTCCAGGATTTTCGTGGATCATAGATTGGAAGGCATCTTTGAAATGTAGCCACTCGTTATATTCACCTTTGAATTCCGGTAGCTTCAGAGTCGGAAGCTTGATTTCGAAACGTTGTTGATTATCCGTTCTTACTTCGTTTTGACCGCGATCGTTCAGCTGCTGCTGCTGCTCGAATCGATTTGCAGCTTGTCGCTGCTCGGGTTGCTGTTGTTCTACGGCATTTATTACGTTCTGAAGTCGCGTCGCTACTGTGAAATAAATATTTTCAAAGACCGTTCGCTCAGCGTCTGAATCACGCTGTATCGCTTGTTCGGCGTCTCCCGCCGATTCATCGTCGGCTGGTTTTATCGTTGCCAGCCAGTATCGATCGATTGCAGATTGAATTTCGTCAAACTTCTGCGATAATTCTTCAATCTTTTTTGTCTTGACTTGGGCCTCTGCCAACGAAGTATTGTCGGTGAGGGCATTGCTTATACGCGTCATCTGCCCTTTTATTATTCCTCGATCGGACTTCAACTGTCTCAAGTCCGCCATTGTTTTTTTTTCAATCGAATCAAGGAATAGGGAATGGACAGTACAGGACTCACCTTTGCTTTTTGCTGCTGCCTGCTGTTCCTCTTATTGGATACCGTGATCGCGTGGCCAGTGTCCCGGTGCCTTTCGATTTGCTGTTGCGCTTCCCTCGCCGTGTAGAGTCTCTTTGAAGAAAGCTGCTTCTCGTATTTACCTTGTCTCGCAAGGAATTGTCCCGTTCTCGACTGTTGTGAACTGTCGTTCGCGGCTCGTCGCGTATTACACCGATGCGCACGTATATACGCGTACGCTCTTTGTTCTCATATAACGCGAGAGACGCTGCCTTTCGCTGTCGCGCGTGTGCACCTAGGCCCGTGTGGTCACTGCCGCGGTCGCCACGATTAACGAAATGTTTGAACTATGACGCTCTGCTGAAACACCTTCAGACCGCTGTTTTTAAGTCTCGATATGTACGTGTAGCTGCACTCTTGAGCTATGACGCTCTGCCGCGGTAATACCGAATCAATTTTTGATCGATCGCAACGTTTCACGATCGACGCACGCTGTTTGCGTGTTGCGCTTTCGATTGAGCTATGACGCCCCGATCACGATACGAATTTTTACACTGAGCGTCTCCCGCAGTCTTTCGAGAGAACGCTATTCTGCTCACTCGATTCGAAAATTTCCGATTATTATTTTGTTTCTACGACACAATACCTCGTGCTTGGATGCTTATTGTCTCAATGCTTTGAATGACACTGCTGTGCACTCCGTTGTCCTCGCGAACGAGTTATCGCGCACTTTTTTACGATTGACTCTTCTCGAGCGTTCTCGAAATTGCTAAGCACGGTTACGTGCCTTTTTCGCCTCGGCTGCGGCCATGCTCGTCTCGTGGCGTCTCGAGTCTCTTCTCGCGCCGAAGACTGTTTTGCACATTTTCGCGATGTATTACGCGACACTCACACAATTTATGTCGACTATGCCCCACGTTGGGTTCGATTGCGTTGTTGGGCGCCAATTTTATGTTGGGGAAAATGATGTACACGGGTCGATCCTTACAATCAATCCAATTTTATTGCGTACATCTCTCTCTCTCCGTCGCCATCTTCTCTCTTTCTTCTTTTCTCCGACAGAGGCGCTGTCCTCATGCACCGACAGTAGCGCTCGGGAGTGTACTCGGGAACAGCTGTTATCGAGGCTCGAAGTCGATAGGTCCTCGTATTGGTTCGTGGATATATTTATATGTATGAATCGAGCGGCGAATTCTTCCAACAACGAATGCAATGCCCGAGGTCCCGGCTAGCTGCGGGTTTTTCGTTCATAGTCGAGATTTGCGGTGTTCAAACGTGTAGCTTGCTCAGGTCCGGGCGGAACGACTTTGGCGTTATTGTGTGTGAGGATCCTGAAAGGCAGAGGAAAAAACCATTACTTTCGTCTGATTATGAACCCAGGTTTCCAAAGTATGAGTTTTTATATGTCAACGCACCGACTATGACCTTCCAATTTTTCATCGCGTTCGTCACGTCGTAGGCGCAACGTATCTCGGAAAAGCAAACCCCACCGACGATGAAAGCGATGAGGCGCGGAACTTTATTCAGAGTTTCCTGGCCCTCGTCCTTGTGCCTGCACTGCCTGTAACGCACGCTGCGAGACAAATTTTTCACTTTTGAGTATTTGATATTAGAAGAAAAAAAAAGAGTTATCGAAATTCGAAATACAAATTAATTTTTGTTGAATTGTTCAAGTTTGGATTTGTTTGGGTGAATTTGCTTTTAAGTATAAATAAACAATAAAGATAAATATTACTTGCATCGTTGGAATGCAATGAAAATTGATTTTCGTTGAAGTGCTCAAGTTCGGGTTGATTTCGAGGAGTTTCGTGTTGAAAAAATATTTATATAAAAATTAGGAAGTATATCGCTTGAATCGTTGGAATGCAATAGAAATTAATTTTCGTTGAATTACTCAGATTGCGGTTTTTTCGGCGAATTTTGGTATAGAAAAGAGTGAAAAACGAAACAGATATCCTTTGCATCGTTCGAAGGCAATGGAGATTAATTTGCACCGAATCGCTCAAGTTTGGGTTTGTTTGAGTGAGTTTTGTCTGAAGAAACAATTAAAAATTAAAAACAATTTTATTTGCATCGTTGGAATGTAATGAAAATTGATTTCCGTCGAATTGCTCAGGTTTATTGTGTTAAATTCAGTAGTGAAAAAAAAATCAAAAGCTTAGTCCTCGAGCTTATTTGTTTAAATGAATTAAAAAAGCGTGGGAAAATGCCGGTACCCTTCCACAAGACGAGTCTTGGTGGTAGCCGTCGTCGAAAAAAAAAAGTTTCGATGGCATTTGCATATACAATGTAAAATGCAACAAAGCTTTACCGCTCTCCTGCCGAGCAAGCGCATGCTTCCAATACAAGCGTACCATGGTCGCTACGCATAGTTGTGTGTATTGTGTGTATTGTGTGTGTATTGTGTGTATGTGTGTATGTGTGTATGTGTTGTGTGTATTGTGTGTGTATTGTGTGTATGTGTGTATTGTGTGATACACACATAGATGTAACGTGTTTGCGTACGACCGAACGGCGTGCGAGAATGTATTCGTTCATTGAAAAACCATGAAATTGGTTTCTCTACAGAATTCTGTAGAGCGAGACTCCTTCGATCGTCATAGCTAGAAAATTCGATCCCTGGAGATATCTGCCGAAGATAAATCCCAGCAGAGAGAAAAAATGCTAAACGTATTTTTTTTGCAGTAAATATAAAATTTACCACTCTTTCGCAGAGTGAGACTTGTTCAATCTCGTTCGCTCGCGGATTTGGTTGGCCGCAGACAACCTGCCGAACATAAGCCATGGCAGAGAAAGAAATGGCGACCGCAATTGTTTAAACAAAGAGCATTGTGAAATTTTTTAAGGTTCCAAGGATTTTTTAAAAGCGCTTCCAATAAAACGATTTTTCGAAAATTCTTAAATTTTTTAAAAAATTCTTAAGAGCGATAAAATTTTACTATCGCGAATTGTTTAGAGGACACCGGTGTAAAATTTTCGAAAAATCGTTTTATTGGAAGCACTTTAACAAAATCCTTGAAACCTTAAAAAATTTTACACTGCTTTTTGTTTAAACAATTGCGTTTAGAATTTGTTCTCTCTGCCGGGATTTATCTACGACAGGTTTCTCCAAGAATCGAATTTTCTAGCAAAGACAATCGCAGGAGTCTCGCTCTACAGAAGAGCGGTAAAATTTTACGATCGCGAATTGTTTTCAGGACACCGGTGTAAACTTTTCGAAATATCGTTTTGTTGGAAACACTTTTAAGAAATCCTTGGAACCTTAAAAACTAATTTTTTGTTTTTCAAAAACTAATCTTTTGTTTGGAAGAAAATACCAACTAACACTTTTCTTCCAAAACTAATCTTTTTATGGTCAAGTTTTTCTACGTTTTGGTAAAAAACATTAATCTAATGTTTTTGTGAACTCATTTTTTTCTTGAATTTTTGATCATGCCTAGTTCTGAAAAAAAAACCTTTCCATAACCCTAATAACCTTCATAGAAAATATTGAGAGTTAATTGCATAAATGTTCTTAGATCGACTATTAAATACGACGAGTATCGAATTTAATTGATGCAATTAAAGATGAGTGAAATTATAGTGCGCAAAGGCCGGATCGTGTAAAAAATGAGTGAGTATTGTTCCCGGAAATATTTTTCAAATTAAAACATAAGTTTCAATCTCTCGAATTTTGTCTTATATTTAACAAGCAACTAGTGCCAAGTTGTGAAAAAAAGTGGAAGAAAATTAGTCTTTTTATTTTGATGATGATTACACGATGTTTAGGAATAATACACTTGTTCCGTCAATTGTTTTATGAAACTTCGATCAACTTTTGATGGAAAACGGTTCGATAGATCAATTTGAGAAATAACAGGGTTATTGAGAGTACATCGAACTGAAAAAAAAAACGCGGCAACATTAATATTTGCATGAATATTTGTAACGTGGTGGTAGATTTACTGAAAATCCAGAATAAGTAATTTTTTGTCCTTTACCAAATAAAGGTTAACGATGAAGAAAACATTCACAAAAATCAATGAGGGGTGAACGATCCAAACTTCAACAGCATGGAGACGGTTGACTGAAAACCAGTAGTGCTATAGCGACTTGTACACCGCCATTTTCTATTCTTCTAACAAATAACCTGTTCTACATACTTTAATATATACCTAATAAAGCGTAAAAGATCTTTTAACTATGTATTTTATTGCTTTATTTTTAAAAGATTTCAAAGGTAACGGTCGAAAATGGGCAGTGTCAGTGGTGTCCTTCCTTTACACACTGGGTCACGTTGACCCGAACGAATTTGAAATGGAATGCTCGCATCCCCAACGATGGTGACATCGTACCGTCCTTTGAAATAAATTAAAACAAATACCTTGAGCATTATTTAGATACACATTGTCCACCGCTCGCCTCAGAAAGATATATGGACAGTGCTGATGCATCAGATGATCGAGATACAGCCTGGACAGTGTCTTATTCTCCTCGAAGAGCTTCATCGGCAATATTTTGTCCATCGTCCTCCAGTATCGGGCAACGGAGAAGAAAGTCTGTGTTGCACTGGTTACGACGTTACTCGAGCCTTAGAAAATATATTTTTCAATGGTCTTTCGCAAGGTACATCTTCTGCTGCACTCCTTGCCACCAACGAAATCGAAAACACTGGCAACGGCCCCTGACGATATTATCCTTACTTCATGCCTGTACTCGCTTCCATGCGTTAGTACATTAATCATGCTGGTCAAGTCGAGCTCGTCGTTTTTCGATGGGCTGTAAAAACCAAAGATTGTGATGCTGTGAGCCGTCTTTAGCAATGACTGCCTGGCCTACATCGCCCCTGACGGCGTGGATCAGAAAAGTCTTGCCAGGAGTAATACATGCAACCTTGAATAGTAGTATGTTAATGACGGCGTAATCCATGGTGATGGTTGCCGCATCCAAGTACACCGCAATGAGCTCTGACCAGGCTTCGTGACCAGGCAGCCTGGGCAGCCTGGGTATCACCAGCCCACTCGGAGCCCATGATGAACAGAGTTTTCGGTCGAAAATTGATGACACCCTGACGTCTCATAGCAGCCTGGAAGTTGAGACCACATGCTTTGACCCGAATAAACACTTCATCCTCTGTGAATTGAGGCTCAGGTTTTCTTAGCACCTTTAAACCCTTGATATCCCCAAAGCCGTTGAGTATGATAGCATGCACATACCTTGACTTCCGGTGTTTTCTCCTCGCCGTTCTCCTTTGGCTTCTCGCTGTCGCTATTTTCCTCGATCTTCTTCGCCTTGTAATCGGCTGCATCGGTTTTCTCGTCGATTCTTTCTTTGTCGGGATTTTTCGTCGGCGGTGTGCCGGCGTCCTGACGCGTCGTCCTCGACCACCGGGCTCGTTTTGTTCTTCTCAGCAAAATAAATGCACCAAAACGCGACGAAAAAACAAACTTCACTTTATCACACACTACTACACATTACATGTAATTTATTTCGAACGAATGTACGAGGTTAGAGTGCCTGGTACCGACCTGTCAAAAATCGAATTGTTTTGGAAGGTGGCGAGGCGAGGCATTTTAAACACTTTAGGCGAATTTTCATACTCTCTTTTTGCGAATGATGAGCAGGGTGCGCCCCATGCGTGACACGGCCCTGTGGTTGGGTGCGTTTTTGGAAGAATTCTTATACTTCATAAAATATGAACTCTAGAGTAATTTTTTTGAACTCTCAAACCCTCTCAAACGATTCTCAAGCGATTAAAAAAAAAAAAATTGTGAAAAGTCGTTTTTTACGGATTAAAAAAAATCTGGGGGCTAACTTCACACGAAAATTTAAATTGTTTTTTTTGAAAAACTATAAACTCTCAAACGATTTTTCTTTTCTCTCAAACTCTCTCAAACGATTCTCAAACGATTAACATTAATTAGAATTATTTATTATCATATCGGGGGGCCAACTTCACGGAGGTGTTACAGAATAGCCCTACTGGCTCGTAGGTGCACGGGACGGGCGACGGTAACGCCCTCGCGACTTGCGATATGCAAGTTCTCAAAACGTTCTCGATATTTCAGAATATGCCTTTCGAGCCCTTCCACACTGCTCGCTAAATCAAAATCGAAGATTCGCGAGTCAGTCTCACGCGGTTTGCTGAGTGGTGTCGATCACGATTCGAGGGATCTCGACGGACTTTTCGACCCGCGTTGCCGCGAAATGAAAAAGTTCTCGCTTTCGTTAAGGAAAATAAATATTTCCTTATTCTCCTCATTCTCGTTACGCGAACCGTGTGTTCCCGATTTAGGCCTCATAAATAAATGTTCGCGATCGCTCCCGAAACAAACAAAAATGTGCTCGAGGAAAAAACAGTGCTATCGAAGAGGAAAAAACTGCTCCTGTGAACAAAGAAAAAAAAACAAGTGTTCTCGATGCCCAGGGATTTTCGTCCGTACGGATTGTTGATCATTTCTCGGTGAGTTCCTGACGCAGAAAATTCGGAAACCATTATTTTTTTTTATTTATGAAATTTTCCTCTGCATGGCTTCCGCGTTACGCGACCCCGGTGAGCCTCGCGCTCGCGACCGTGGGCGTCGGGGGGGGTTATTGCTCGACACCCCTGCGAGCTTTCTCGACTTCGAAAAATAATTTCGAAGTGAAAGAAAAAGGCCTCTTCTTTTCCCTTTCTTTCCGCGATCCCGAGTGTTTCGAAAATGAATCTATTTTCGAAGAAGAAAAAATGCCACCTAAACCGCGTATGAGAATTTGAAAAAACATTCTGTTGAATTCCAAGCTCGCTTTCGCTGATTTCGAAAAGACATTCGGGCTCTCCAATCTGTCAAATCCAATTTAACGATACCAAGATCTTCGGTGAATATTTTTTATCTTTTTTCTGGACGCCTTTCTTCTTTTTTTACACGGCGTTTCTCTTTTTTAGGACATTTTTCTCTTTTTTGTGCGCCGTTTGTATTTTTTCGAACTTTCACTGCTCTTGTTTTCGCTTTCTGTACTGTATAGTTCACTCTCTGGAGTACACTCCAGTGAACTTTGCGTTGCCTTTCTATCATCCCTTTTGCTTACTGTCTTCTGCACTTTACCCTTTCGATTTGCGCCTGAGTATTTGTAGCTGCCACTTCATTCTGTGGTATCGGTAGCACTGAATTCGTATGGATTTAACTTTTTATCTTTTGTGGAAGGGATTTCTTTTTTCCCGTAAAATACTTCTCTTTTGGTGAGTACATTGGAGTCAGCCATTTGTTCCATACCTTTTTTCTCAGTACTTGTTGCCATCGATGTTCCATACGTATATACGTACACACTGATTCGTGGAAGGTTCCGCTTCCACGATTACTGTGTTATTTTCCTCGACTCCTGCAATTTCTTCCGATGCATCAGGTTGTACTTGAAGTTCTGCTTTCTGTACGTCTTGCTTTTGCAGAGCCTTCACTGTGTCTCTAGTGTTCATTTCAGCGTCTTCGTTTCTATCATACAGCGCCGGTCTATTCTGCGAAAGGGGTTGGAAAATGTTTGAGATTTTCATTTCCTCTAGCAGCTTCTCCAACGAAGCTGCAAAGTGGGATGTTAAGTGGTCAACTTGGCCGTCTACGACTTCACGTTCTTCACTTGCGTTGCATTTGGCTGTAACAGTGTTTGTCTTTTTCAGAACAACCCAGTGACGACTGGGTTGCGGATCAGTGAACATTATATTTAAATGTTTTGCATCGCTTACCTTATCATCGCTAAATATGTACACTGCTGATTTTTAATTGTTCTGGTCCTTGACGGAATATTGACACAGATACACCGTAGATAAGATAGAGAAGCCTAATTTCGTATTCGGTGCCATACGCTCCATCCGAACCCATTTCATTTTCATATTCGGAAGCGAAACCATAAAGCTTCTATACACATGTACTGCAAAGCATGTTACGTTCGTTTTCACAGTTTTCTACTGTGTACTTAACTACTTCATTTCGAACTTCGGAATGCTTTTCTTCGTCGCTGAAGATACAAAACGCAAAAGATCTAAATAAACAGTTGTCATCAGCGGCAACGTAACAAGCTCTGTAACAACGTCGTCGTACTACACGGTTTTTTCTTCACGTTTTGCTTTCTTTACTTCCGAACTTTCAACGCCATCAGCTTTACAGGTTTGGCTTACGTACTTTAATTCGTTTGTGTCTACCTTACCTGTACCGTCGTTCAGGACGATTGTCATCATTTTTAAACTTCCCTAAGCTTGCAACGGATGATCGCAGCAGTGAATCACGTTTTTCCCATAAATACCTTACTTTCCATTGAAACTTCCTGCCGCATGTAACCTTCGATGCTTTTGCAATCTGTAAATGAATATTCCATTTACAATGGAATTATTACTCAGAATTCTATTTACAATGTAATTATTACCCGGCTCATGTCATTTATTACTTCGGCATTAGTTATGCGATGATATATATACTTTTGTGATTATCTTTACCTAGAGCCTTTTTGCCGATTCAGGTCGCAAATTTTTAACATGAATACGTAAAGGAACGGTATAGTGATTTTGATAGCCTAAATGGGGCAAAAAATTGAACTTATTAAAAATAATTCATTTTCGTTGCGTTCCAACGACTATGTACTTATACAGGGTGAGGCACATAAAGTGTTACAGAGCAATACCACTCAAACTATTGATCATATCCAAAAATGGTTCAGACAAAAGTTTCAGTGTTCGAGACTAGACCACCCTATTTTTTTTAACGGTGGAGGCGCTAAAGCTACGTCAAGGTGAACTCCACTTTTTTTTAAAATGGAACCATGTATTTTTGTTCGATGACATTATTACTGATATGGTGTAGGTCGCTGAATTCGTCTTGAAATCGGTAATTATGTCATCGTAAAAGAATACATGGTTCCGTTTAAAAAGGTGGAGTTGACCTTGACGTAGCTTCAGCGCCGACACCGACAAAAAAAATAGGGGGGTCCAGTATGACGGTCTTCTCGAACACTGAAACTTTTGTGTGAAACATTTTTGGATATGAACAATAGTTTGAGTGCTATTGCTCTGTAACACTTTATGTGCCCTGAACCTGTATACAGGGTGGATCATTTAACGTGACCATCCTAAATATCTCCGTTGCCTTAAGGGGGGATTGTCTTTTTTTCTTTTCTCCAAGCTGTTCGTTTCTCTTTTGAGGATGCTTCATGACGTAACTCCGCCTGGTTGATTCGGCTGTCATCTCTCTCCATGGCATATTCTTTTGCAATAAGACCGACGATGATGTCCATTACTTGCAGCATTTTTAGAATAGCATAAAAACCATCGTCAAATATTGGGACTGCAAGGAAATTAGCGAGCTTGATCGTTTTGAATCCACTACGAAGGTGCTTTGGAGCAAAGTGCCAGAGCAAGCCGTTATAACTTTCATTGTTATTCTGCGTGTTCCCTCCTTTGCATCGCTCTAGTAATTCCCTTGAACTCAAGTCAGTATAAAAAGGTTCCAAAGCTTTCGTAACGCCCTTGTCAAGTGGCAGATAATGATGCTTGAACTTTGTTACGTCCATTCCTTCAGCCTCCGCGGTACAATTTCCGTGGTTCGGAATTTCGTCTGTCGAAGACAAATGATGCAAGGTAGCCCAAATTTCTTCATACATTTCATCAATATTATGTCGATGCCTGGTACTTGCCAATCCATAGTATTTCTGGAGTTCATTAATAACTTTATCGGTTAGCCTCACGGTATTCTTACTCCTTCCTCCTAAACCTTTGGTTTGTTTTTTGAGATTGCGGCATCGCGGCCCCATTCTTTTTTTCATATGTAAGTAGCATTCTAGTTTTTCTACATGCACACCGTACGGATTTAAATTCAATAAACCTTTGTATGTGGCACTATCACTGTCGCCAATATAGCGCGTATATTTTACTTCATATTGATCGATCGAGCGTCTAAACATTTCCTTCACACTATCAACCTCCATTTTTCCAGCTGATCCAATATGATTCACATCGCAACCCTCATGTCCTTCAAGCCATTCTTCGTATTCTTCAGGATGAGTATCTTTTTTCTTTTCCCATACTTCATAACTCTTACTGCTGAATTTACCTCCAAGAGTTGTAACACCGAAACGTGAAGTCTGGCCGCGTTTTTTCCATGTGCCATCTCCGGAAACTGTCAAATTAATATCGCAACCTTGATTCTCTAAGGTTTTACCTCTCTCCTCAGTTACGGCTTTTTGTGTACTCCATTCATAAACGGTTTTAGCAGCTTTGGTTACATTTTCAAAGCAACCAGCGAAAGTATTGTTATGACATTTTCTAAGAAGATCCATCATTCCTCGAAAACCCCCGAGTGCCACATTTCATCTGATTCAAATAAGTTTTTGCATTTTTGGTCAGCCACATTGGATCCGCCATTTTGAATTTTTGAATTTTGAGGGCAGAATCGTGATCAGCGACCTCGAACACTCTTGAGTGCCACATTTTACCCGATGCAAATAAGTTTTTGCATTTTTGGTCAGCCATATTGGATCCGCCATTTTGAATTTTTGAATGATGAGGGCAGAATCGTAATCAGCGACCTCGAAAACCTCGGGATACCAATTTTCGTGAAGGTCCGATTTTTTTTTCTTTTTTACGCGAAGCGTGAAATTTTTCTCGCCGCT
Source organism: Ophion costatus (assembly GCA_951751655.1). Taxonomy (NCBI): domain Eukaryota; kingdom Metazoa; phylum Arthropoda; class Insecta; order Hymenoptera; family Ichneumonidae; genus Ophion; species Ophion costatus. The sequence continues at coordinate 80,099 of OX632361.1, read as the reverse complement.
CAAGCGGTGAAAAACGCCATTTTTGGGGTGAAAATGTTGATTACGACGAATTTAAAAAAATACGTCGTTACTACAGTAGAACCCGGATTATCCGAGCTCTCTTAACCGCAATCGCGATTAACACTTCGTCCGTGAACCAGGATAATTCGTGTTCGAGCCAAAACTACTTTCCTACCGAGTGGCTTCATTCATTTAACAAAAAAAATATATGAAAACATTCGTTTTCCTGTAATCTTATGATTGATATATTAAATTGAATGTTTCGAACACTAGCGTGAATTTTTTCAAAATTTTTCGAATGTACTAACTGGGTGAGAAAACGGCCGGACTTGAACTACCCAGGTTAACAGGCGGAAGGTACCGGAAAAACATTTATAGACAAAGTATTAACGGAGCTTGTCCGACGCAATTTTTTTTGCGAAAAATCGATTTTTTCGAGTCCGTCAAACGAAAATTTTGTCTTTTTTTCAATGCTTAGTTTGTAAATAAACCAAATAAAATATAATTTGGTTACAAATGTGATTTGTGAATGTTATTTGACTGTAGTGTAGAAGTCCTCGGTCCACAATAGCTCGGATAATCGAGGTTCCACTGTACTAGTAACAATGAAAATATAAAAATAATAATGATAATGAAAAATCTAAATAACAATAAGAACGATAATAATAAAAATAAAATAACAATCGGAACAACAATAATGATAATAATAATATAAAAAGAAAAATGAGAACGGCAATAACAATAATAAAAACAGAAATACGAATAACTGTGAAAGTGAAAAAAGGGATTTAGACACTATTTTTGCCATCTTATCACAACGGATTAAACCGTATCGTCGTGCACACATTGTTCTCACCTTAGGTAAACAGGTAGCGTTGACGATAAAAAAAAATCTTACGGATTAATCGTCTCTGTGCAATAAAGAAACTGCAGACATATCCGCGAAGGAAAGAGTGGGGGGGGGGGGGGGGTGGGATGCGTTGGTGTCATTGTGGTCCACAAAAAAACCCCAATGTGTCGCCGATCATGCACATCGCGTTGCAAAGTCTGAAGGGGAGGGTTAATAAATTGTCCCGGGTCGACAATCCTCGTGAGTCATTCTCTTTTTAAGACTCGTTTATCTAGACCCAACACATGATAAATTATTATCGAATATTAATTGACCGCATTTTTGTTAGTGTCGCGCAAAAAGTTGTGCATCGCTTATTTTTGCAGGAAATTTATGGGGCGTGTTTATAAAAAAAATGATTACATTTTGTTGAAGCTTGTTGCATTTTGAAAGAAATATTTGTGAGCTCTTGAAATATTTCGTTACTTCTTTCCTCGTCAGACGGTGGTTCACACGTGGGCACAAAAAGTTCAACCTCAAAGGAACCGCGACATGCGGAATTATATAGATATATATATATATATATATATACAGGATGTCCCAGAAGTGATGGTAGTCCCTGAAATGAAGGGTTGGGAGTAAAATTCCGAGTCAATTGATATAAGCATGTATGGGTCTCACATCGACCCCTGAATTATTATTAATTTTTTAAGGCGGGTCAATCAGGTGAGCCCGATCAGCCGGCGTAAGTCGGTGAGCGATACGCGCGTGTAGTGGTGTTTAGCGGGAGTACCACCGGCTTATCGGGCGCACCTGATTGGCCCGCCTTTAAAAATGAATAATAATTCAGGGGTTGATCTGAGACCCATACGTGCTTATATCAACCGACTCAAAATTTCACCTCCAAGCCCCCCATTTTAGGGAATACATTCAGGTTTGGGACACCCTGTATATACAGGGTGCGGCACATAAAGTGTTACAGAGCAATAGAACTCAAACTATTGATCATATCCAAAAATGTTTCAGACAAAAGTTTCAGTGTTCGCGAAGGCCGTCATACTGGATCACCCTATTTTTTTTATCGATGGAGACGCTGAAGCTACGTCAAGGTCAACTCCACTTTTTAAAATGGAACCATGTATTTTTTTCGATGACATTATCATCGATTTTAAGACGAATTCAGCGACCTACGACACAAGGTTATTCTAGTCACGCAAAGTATGAAAATACTCCTCTCCTTCAAACTGAGAGCATCGTGTCTTGCGCTCCATCGCTACCCACGCGCCAATTAATCCGTGCAATTGCTACGGTTGTCTTTGTGACAACAACGTTCCGCGCTTTCAGCAAGCGATATTAATCCTCGCGTCTCGGTTCTTTGTACGGCTTCATTAAAAATCTCGCTATCGTTTACCGACTCGTTGATGCACAATGCGTTTTTTTCCTCTTTTGGCGGAGCGCGGGTGGTTTCTCGCGATTTTTTCCGGTCGGGCGTTTGGAATATCTATTATTTATGTAGTTTTTGCATCGTTGGAACGCAACGAAAATAAATTCTTTCTAATTGGTCTTCTTTCGAGCCGATTTTCTGTGAAAATCACTCAAACGTTTCTCACGTATTTTTATCAGAGATTTATCACCACAATTCGCAAAAAGGTTTACATAATGACGGAAATAAAGAAATGTAAAATGAAAAAGCTATGATATATCGTGCTGCGCCCAGTGCTTTGGAATTTTATTGCCAATTCGAACTGGCTAGTGTCATTCGAACAAAATGTATTACTCGTTATTATTTGGTACAGGGTAATTGGCATGCATGATTCGTGAAGTTGAAGCTTGCATCGTTGGAGTGCAATGGAATTCTTTTAAATTGCTCAATTAATCTTTGTCCGGTTTAGTCTGTGAAAATTACTCAAGCGTTTTTACGTTTTTTTTTAGATTCATCAGTTCATTTCGCAAAAAGGCTCTCGATAATGATCAAAATAAAGGAGTGGAAAATGGAAAATACAATCGTTGCAGTCCAACAATGCAAACTTCAATGTACTAAAGATTTAGCGTTCCGACGTTTTTTTAATTCTCGAATTCGATCTTTTAATTTTCGATTTTGATTTTCCAGTTTTCAGATTTGCTTAGTTCGTTTTCGAATTTGATTTTTTCGTTTTCGAATTTGATTGTTTAATTTTCAAAATTGATTTATGAATTGTCGAAATTTAATTTTCACCTTTCAAAATTGATTTTTGAATCCAAGTTCCGAGATTACAAAATGTAATTTCCTAAAAACGTAAACTTCCTCAAAATTCAAATGTGCAGTTGCGGATTACACGATTATTTATCATTTTCTAATTTTTCAAGAACTTTTTTCCCAGAGGCTATTAAAGTGCTGAGTTGTGCACGGATGTACTCGTGTGACCATTGTTATCCTAATATTCATTGCCTTCTCGGAACTACCTGTATCTCCCTGCAACCCGAGCTCGTAAGCAAAGTATCACACGGCCACAAATAAGATATGAAAATAGCGGTGGGACTTTCAGCCTGTGATACTTAATAACACGTGGGTAGAATCGTACAGACATTATAACAGTAATCGCAAGTGTTCGGTATCTATTCTTAGACAGTTTCAGCCGATCCTCAACGAGAATATATTCGAATTAACATATCAATAGATTGTGAATTTTTCTCGCGAAATTCGTTGCCATTTTTTTCCCAACCAAGCTAAGTATTTTTAATGTTTCGTTCACTCGTTGGACTTTATTGCGGTCGGTAGAATTTCTGAACAAACGATTTTAGATAATGTTTAGGGAATGAAAAATAAAAACTAAACGGGCCCAAAAAAGTTACGGGACGTTCCAATTCTTCGTGAATAAAACGACGATTAAAAAGCGAAAGGCCTCAAAAACTTAGCGATTCAAAATAATAAAATAAAATTTTTCTGAGTGACCTCTATTCGAAAAAGTAACATTTAAAAAAATGCAAGGTTCGTAGATTTAAAACCGCACGGGAAGGTGCTCAGATTCGCAGCGCTCCGCTCTCCGCGACGCGACTGCCGCGAGTCATCGAGTGGTTGTTCAGGGAAGCTCCGTCGCCGCCGCAGCTCTTGCTCGAGCCGCCGAGCGCGGCGGAGTGGATGGGGGCCTACACGGCCGGCGAGGTAGAGTGCCGGGCGCGCTCTTCCCAGTAAACAAACGCGCAGCGTGTCGAACGTACACGTGACTTTCAGGGCAGTTAAGCGAGTTTTTCCAAAGTATCCGTTTATACTATACCTTCTGCCGGCGAATATTCTTACGAGCGCAAATTCGATGTTTTGCGTTGCGCAATCCGTGTGATACAAAAATCGTTTTTGCAAAGTCGTTGAACCGAAAAACGACCCAGAAATAGCGAATGGGTAAAAAATTGATTCCATCGTTCGTTTTCACGTTCTAGCGGTGCAACGGAGAAGTTTTTATAAAAAACGAAAATATACGGCAAAGTTTATCGTTGGAAAAGTTTGGAAGAAAACAAAAGAACGGGAACTCGGGGGCCCGTAAGGATGACGATGACGACGAAAGCGACGAGGACGGGTGCGATAATGGATTTACGGTAGTGCTACGCGAGAACGGTGAATGATCTTCGATCAAAGGGGATCATGGAGTTCGAGCTCGACGGTAGGTAGTCTCAAGGAGTGGGCCAAGGACAAAAGCCCTTGAGTATACTGCAGCTGGATCCTGCGGATAGGGCCGTTCTCAGGATAGCCGGTGAGTCGACATTTTTTTCTACTCTACTTCGATAATTAGCCACTGATGATACTTCACCAACTTTACTAGAGGTGGGGGGTTTGATTGGGGATGGAATTGAAGTTTGCATCGTTGGAACGCAACGAAATTCTTTTTTACATATTTTTTATTATTAAAGTAGATCTTTTGGCAGTATTAGTAAAAATCGAAATTCGACCCTTAAGGGGGTCAAAAACGGGGGTTTCTAATTTTATATGGGACTACATATTTTCTAGTCAGATTTGCTCGAAACTTTGTATGAATACACCCCGATACAAATAATTAAACATTTATTTCAGCAATTTCCAAAATGTAATCTCCAAGGGGGTTAAACGGTACTGTTAAGGTTTGAATGAAAAAAAAACTATTTTTTTACCAAACAAAACGCAAACAAACAACGTTTAACCCTCTTAAGGGTCGAATTTTTGGAAATGCTGAAATGCGTGCTCAATTATTTGTATTGTAGAGTATTCACGCTAAGTTTGAAGCAAATCTGACAAAAAAATATGTTGTCGCGTACAAACTTTAAAAACCCTGTTTCACCCCCTTAAGGGTCGAATATCGATTTTTACCACTCTTCGAAAAAGGGTTATTTCGAGTTAAATATGAAGCCTGCGTGGTCAGAATCAGGGGCCACAGATATCGTAATATCCCCGAGATTTTTATAGATTTATATTGTAGATCGCTAGATGAATATCTTTAAGAATGGTCGAAAGCTGCTTGTAGGCAAAATCTGCCAAAGAAAATCAATGGTATTTAAACATATAAATTTTCGTTGTCAATAACAACAACAACAACAACAATTTCGTTGTCAAAATGTACAATATGAATATGTGAAAAAGGATTTTTCATGATAATGGGAATAAATAAATTAAACTATAAAGAACTTTCGTTGCCTTCCAACGATGCAAACTTCAACACCTTTTCATTTGCCGGAAATTACTACGATTAGAAATTACTATGAAATTACAAATGATTACTACTTACTAATTATTACGAAGATTAAGCTAGAACATCGCGTGTTTTTTTTTTAATGGCACTGCCCTTTTTTCAATTCTGTTGAACTATGACGATGTTTTTTTTTTTGTACTTCGATCTATTTTCTACGGTCACGCCATTCGATCGGCACAATTTCCGGCTTCCGTTTAATTAATGGCGTTGCAGACTTCCGGTAAAAAGCGGTTTGCCTGCGATTCACCGTTTGCCCGTAAAATGTACACACGTAAGTACACGTGTGAATTTGTGCGACCACCGAGGCTTTGCACCATTTTTTACCCCTCTCCCCGTGCTGTTGCAGTGCTATAAAAAACTCTCTAGGATTTTCATGTCTTCGAGTCGACTTTGTATTGATCGTGCTCAAGGGCAAACCTGGTGTGAGGCTGTAATTTTTTTTAAACGGTCCTTAGTCTATTTTTTAAAAATAAAACTTTCGGCAAATTTCAGGAATTGCGGAAAAAAAATCGTCCTCGGTTACACGAATATTCCGAATGGTTTTGGAGTTTGTATCGTTGGAATGCAACGAAAATTCTTCTTTGTCTTTTCATTTACATATTTATTTCTTTTTATTGCCATCTAAATGCTTTTTTCCAAGCTCAGGTTATGTAGCCCTAATAAGGATGTTCAAAAATGTTTCAGTGATTTGTGTACCGTAGATAGGGCAATACAAAAAAAAATATTTTTGTTGCACCCCACCGAAGAAAACTTCAATACCATTATTCCGGCTCGTTGACCGAATTCTACCAGGTTCTATTTGATGAAATTTGCGTCGTTGAGAATCCGCGAGAATTGATGGTTTTTCTCCAATTTGTGCCAGGATCGTTCACGGATCCTGTAACGCTTGAAATTCTTTGTGCGAAATCGTACGTGGGTACGATTAATTCTCTTTGGACTTTCCCCGGTGTATGCGCGAGAAAGTAAACACAGTAGCTGATGTGTTTACGTCGGAGAGGCCTCTACATTGTTTTTCACGCTGTGAAAACTCGTCGCTCATCATGGAGCGAGGCACATGCTTAATGCGTGCGCGTATTGTGTACAGAGCTACGACGTATCGAAAGAAATTGTACGTAAAACAACGCGTGGCTGTAAACACTTGCCGTGTGAGCTTTGAGTAAATCAAACTCGTCGTTTGTATTATTGGACGACGTTCGTACAAATGTGGACAATGTAAACACGTAGAGAACGCGAGCGTTTTCACGACCCACCGGGAATAACATTTGCCGCTTCTGCCCAAAAATTTTCGAGCCTCGATTATACCAGAAAAATTGTTTCCAAATTTTTCATCGCGATACTCTTTTTGGGGGACGGGGGGTGCTTTCGATTTCGCGAGAGAGCAATAAATTAGGCAATCGATTACTTTTTCGACAAATTATTGATCCCGATAACTTTGTTTTCAAAGCAAATTTCTTTTTCTCGAAATTGAGTGGGGAAAAAATTACAAAATCACATATTCCACAAAAATTATTCGCGAATAGTTACTCTCGATAACTCTGTTTTGATAGCAAACAATTTTTTTTCTACATTTCTACTTTTCATCGCGAAATACGAGAGCAAAAACAAATTACAGAATAGATTATTGCACAGAAAGTATTTCCAAATTATTCATCTAGATAATTGTGTTTCGCGAGCGAAAAAGTGACGCGACGAGTCGTATGATTTTTTGTTTATTTTTAATGAAAAGATCGATGGGTCGAGTGAAATTTATGCGGCAGACGAAACTCGCATAAATTATGAGTGCCTAATTTCACGTTGATTAGGCGTACATTTTGGATGATGTTAAAGTTTGCATCGTGGGAATGCAACGCACATTTTTTATCCTCAGTTCTCAATGCCTTTGAGAGATTTAAGCTACAAAAATCATGCGATTCCTTTTTAGACTCCTTAATTAGTTATCTGCAACCCAAGTCTACGAAATATGATTTTCAACAATAACGAAAGTGAGGAATGCAAAAAAAATCGTTGCATTCCAATGGTGCAAACTTCAATCCATCATCTTTTTGTAAAAATTGAGACGTTTTTTTTTTTTTTTGCTTTTGACTATGTGGTGAACTTTCTAGCTGACGGTGACGTGGAAGTTTGATGGTATTGAAGTTTGCATCGTTGAGATGGAACGACATTTTTTTTCTTCGCACTGCTCTTTTTGGTCCATTTTCGAAGATCCTTAATTAGGGTTTCATAACCTCAATTTGAAAAGACGGTTTAAATAGTAAGAAAAGTAAAAAGATTAAAAAATAAACTTTCGTTGCATCTATTTCAATTGTTGAATTTTTTATGACGTTGAAGTTTGCATCGTTGACATGCAGCGATTTAAGGAAAAAAATTATTTCTCTATTTTTATTATTATGTAAAATCTTTATTTTAGAATTTAAAATCTTTATTGTAGCATTTAAAATGCTTTTAAAACTGTATATGTTTGTTGAGGTAGGCTGGGTATAGGGTTTGCGTTAGCTGAATGTCACACGAAACTAACGCTACCCCCACGCCATTGCCGCTGTCCTGTATTGTCATTGGTTGACAAATGCTCTCTCCACACTCAATTCTTATTCTATTCATGAAAAAATTACACTACAACTTATTATATTACAAAAATTATATAACAATTATTATACGAACAAACCCAAACACGCCGAGACAAACCCAAAACAAATCCCATTGGATTGGAAAAATAATGAAATTATTATTATTAGCATATTATTTACATGTACCGGTTTTTTTATTACCCGAAAAGTCTGATTACATTTGCAATGCCGTGAAATAGTTGCATTTTATGCTATATCTGTAGATTTACAAATTGAGGTCGTAAATTTTGAATAAAAATCCGTAAAAGCGATGGAGCGATTTTCTTACATCCTAGATTGGCAAACAAAATCGAGTCATTAAAAAGAACTCATTTTCGTTGCAGTCCAACGATGCAAACTTCAATGTAATATTTTTTTGCCGATTCAGGCTGAAAATCGCGCAAACGTTTGCTCGTATGCTGATTAGAGATTTGCCCCCTCATGAACGAAAAAAGGCTTTGGATAATGATCGAAATGAAGGAATGAATAATTTAAAACGCCATGACGAGATATGCTCCCAGTGCTTCAGAATTCTAATTCCAATTCGAACAGGCCAGTGTCATTGGAGAAAAAAATATTCGTCGTTATTTGGTAAAGTGTAATTGTCATTCGTGACGTTGTATTTTGCATCGTTGGAATGCAACGGAAATTAGTTCTCTTCGATTGCTCAATTTTTTTTTGCTGATTTAGGCTGGTAAAATCCCGCATATGTTTTCACGGATTCTTATTGCAGTCTCGTAACCTCAATTCGCGAAAAAAGGCTTTGGATTGTGATAAACGTAAAACAATATGAAAAATAAGGAACAGAAATCGTCGCGTGCCAACAATACAAACTCCAACGTCATGTGTGATGTCCCGTTCCAAGCTTGCCATAATATCGCAGTTTGTACGGTTGAACGCGCCGAAACTTACGTAGCCCTACTTTTTTTTGGCACATTTGGCCTTCCGAGATGTCTTCTAAAGTTTTTCAGGATCCTCGGTACATATTTTCAGCCTAAATATGTAAGAAAAGATTCTGGATGGTAATAAAAATGAAGAAATAAAAAAAGAATTTTTGTTACATTCGAACTTCACCATCGTAGCTTGATCTTCCATCTGAGTCTTGATCTTCTTTTAGGAGGATCGGAAAACGTGTCGTTTACACGATGTTGAAGCTTCCATCGTTGGAATGTAACAAAATGTTGTTTTCCTTTAGTTCCCAAGTTTCCTTAGACAGATTTAGACTACAAAAATCATGCGATTCTTTTGTAGGGGGTCCTTATTTAGCGATATGTAACCCAAGTCTACAAGATATGATTTTCAATAATAATTTTTTTTAAGAAAATCGTTGCACGCCAACGATGCAAACTCCAAGCCCATTTTTTTACACTCTTGTTTGGTGTAGCTAGCTCCGAACGAGACTTGAGTATTCAGGGTTCATATACGTGTGAACTTGCCCTTGTATGACTTGACCGTTGAACGGTATCGATTTACCAGGTTTATATATATTCTCTCTCTCTCTCTCTCTCTCTCTCTCTCTCTCTCTCTCTCTCTCTCTCTCTCTCACACACACACGCACACACACACACACACACACACACACACACACACACACACACACACACACACACACACACACACACACACACACACACACACACACACACACACACACGCACACGCACACACACACACAACGCGCATATATATATATATATATGCGTTATATACTGTTGCGTGCCACTAGTTTTTTAGATGTCTCACTCAGACTTCGGGGTCTTGAAAGGTTTTTCGTCTCCCCTCGTCGTGTGAGGTAGGGAAGGAAACATTCATGGAACACAATAAAAAAAAAAATACCAGGCAGGATGAAAAGAAAAATTGTTACAAGCCTACTGAACGCCGCCGATTGTACCTTGATTCCTATGTCATTCGCTTCTCACTTGAGTGTCGAAAGGAGCAATTTATATTGAAATGGTATTGAAAGAAAAGTAAATTATTTTTCTTTCGTTAGTTTTATGCGGATCAAATATTTTTTTTGCTTATGTTGTCGGGCTCAGATGAGGATTGGAGAAAAACGTTTGAGAGGGACTTGCGTAAGAGAAATAAAAAAAAACGAAAGAAAAACGAGCAATACCGTAGGTATTTAATAAAAATCATTGTTTTCTTAATTTTCCAAATTTCCATTGGCACATTTGATATAATTTTGGCTGACGATAGTTTGGTATGATTTTGACTGACGATAAAAATGGGTCGTAAAATGGATTTGTGTTGGTATTATTATGGTGACTCAAGCATCGAAAGGTTTTACCCTACGTAGACACGAGTATTCACCCTTTGCGTGTTGTCTCTCTCTCTCTCTCTCTCTCTCTCTCTCTCTCTCTCTCTCTCTCTCTCTCTCTCTCTCTCTCCCCCCCCCTTACTCACTCACTCACTCACTCACTCACTCACTCACTCACTCACTCACTCACTCTCTCATTTATTCCGAAACTCCTGACAGCCCCTTTTGCCATGTGCGAAGGCTGTCTCACTCAGCTCGAGTAGGAAAACGAAAATCGAAGTATTACAACATACCACGAAGGCTTAACAACTACGCTATGGATCGCGATAAATTTGAGGCCCTCGAGTGCACAAGCAAGATCGAAATAGAATGGAAAATCCATATAAAAATTGAATAAAATGTATCAAATTGCTATGCACTGTAGCAAAAAGTTTCAAGTTATTGCAACCGACTAAAAAAATTGCGGGTTCGTTATGATAAAATTGGATTTTTACGTCCCTTAGGATGTAGATCTCTAACGATCTATGACGTTGAAGTTTGTATCATTGGAATACAATGATTTTTTCGTTTATTTTTTTTATGCTTATCCACACCAAATCAAGGCCGTGCATCTCTAATAAGACTACGTAAAAACGTTTGAGCGATTTTCAGAGCCGAAAAAAATTTGGACCATTACAAAAAATGATTTTCTTTGCATTTCAACGATGCAAGCTTCAACACCATAACGATCTATGATGAAAATTGACGATAAAAGATTTTTAATTATACAATTAATGATAGAATTGAAACTCATTGTTTATATTCAATTATATGTTTATAATTCATTATATATTTTGATAATAATTTATGAACATAGGAAATTAAGGAATTTAAAAAAACTAAATCTTGAGCACCATCATTGCTTTCGGTCACTATGACTTTTATTAATTTTTTTACTTCTTTCTTGCTCGGTTTATTCACGTTAGCGTTGTACGAAAATGAATTATGCAAAACCATTCTTGCCGACTCTCTTCGGCTATTTCTCACTTTCCCGCACTTTTTCTTTCGAACGTCTTGCAAATCAAATGCAAACGCGGCTGCGCGAGGTCTTCCGGGTCTATGTAATTCTGCGAAATATATACCGAGTCGAATCTACGCTTTCTACACCTCCGTCTTTATTCGGAACAATGACTCTCTCTCTCTCTCTCTCTCTCTCTCTCTCTCTCTTTTGTCCTTGCAAGAAACCTTGCAAGATCGGACGGTTGGGGGGTAAAATGTCGAATTCGAAAATGACGAATGTTCGAATATAGATAGATCAATCTTACTAGAGTCTGTGAAGTCGAAAATAACAATTACGAATATGAATATTTCGGAAGTTGATATATAGCGAAAAACAAAAATCAGATTTATTAAAATATCGAAAAACATAATATCGATTGGCCTGTATGCATAACACCAAATAATTCGAAACGACAATTCTCCGAATTAAAAAAAATGGCGATGGTTCACAATGCAGAAAATCATTAAAGCGAACGCCAAAAAGTCGAGTGGCTGAAAGAGCGGAGGGCCAAAATGTAGAACGGCCCGGACGGCGAATCGAGCAATACCTTACTTTTGCCTCAGAGTGAAGCTGCGAGATGGCGCTGTCGATCAAACGGTGCGGCAGCACAGGCTGGCCTGCATTACCCGAGAGACCAGCGCGAGAAGCAGCAGCGCGCTAGCGGGACGCAGTCAAAGCTGGAACAAAAGACGCTATAGCCGTGGCTGTAGCGTCCTAGTGACCTTCCGTACGGCGTACATCACGCACCGACGCTCTTTTGTGCAAAACCCACTTTGTATGTTAATAAATCTATTGTTAAAGTTATCACACCCCGATAGTGATTCCTGCTCACGAACAAACAGTAGGGTGACAACTACACCCACATTTGGTGACCCGACGTGATCTGCAGTAACAAAAAGAAGAGTCGGGGCGACGCCACACCGTTGACCGTTAAAATCAGGAAGGGTCTCGCGGCGGAACAAAGATGCCGGTTGATCGTTCGCCATCGCAAATGAGGAATAGCGGGAACGATGCTTCAGAACACGGTGACGCTCAGTTACCGGAAAGATCGCTCATTGATCTCGATATGGCAGACCACAGAAACAACAACGAACAAGAGGTTATGGATATACGGCACGTCAAGCTGCCAGAGTTTTGGCGCGGTCGTCCCAAGCTGTGGTTCGAGCAAGCCGATGCGCAATTTTACACGCAACGAGTGACATCTGATAACTCGAAGTATTATACGGTCATTTCAAAATTGGACCCAGATGTCATGGAACAAGTCTCCGACATCGTAGAAGCACCGTCCGAATCAGATAAGTATGAGACACTAAAAAAAAACCCTGATCGAACGGTTCACCGACTCAAAGGAGAAACAACTCCACAGACTGCTTACAGAAATGGAATTGGGGGATAAGAAGCCTTCCCATCTCAGTCGCGAGATGAGAGCGTTAGCCGGGAACAACGTCTCACCGGAGGTGCTCCGCACCTTGTGGTTGCAACGCATGCCGAATACCATTCGCTGTGTTCTCTCCGCCAGCGAAGATGTCGAACTCGCAAAGCTGGCCACCATCGCCGACCGCATGCTCGAGGTCGCAGGTCAGACTGGCCAAAGTCTCAGCGTCAACGCGGTTGATAAGCCCGGCGCGCGAAGACCAGACGCAACGGTGAGCTCGAAGTCCTCCAACACGGATGATCGGATTGAGGCTCTCGAGCGCAACCTTGCCGAATTAACATTGCTACTCAAGGAAAAACTTGCGGTGGGAAGAGATCGGGGCTCATCGTCCGCTAATCGAAGCCGACCGCGATCGCGATCCGCAAGCCGGCCGAGGAATTGCTACTATCATCGTCGTTTCGCTGCAGATGCGAAGTGTTGCCAGCCCCCGTGCGCTTTCAAAGTCCCGACAACGCCACAGGCGGAAAACTAAGAGTGTCGTCGTCATGCAACGCGGTCAGCGACGACATCCCTTCAAAGTACCGCCTACATCTTATCGACCAGACGACGGGATTACGTTTCCTCATCGACTCGGGATCAGACGTGTCCATCATTCCGCGGCGAGTCATTGGAGACGTACTAAAGACGCTAGAATTCAAACTCTACGCAGCCAATAACTCCACCATTAAGACGTATGGACAAAAACTTTTGGGACTCGACCTCGGTCTCCGCAGAGTATTCAAATGGAGTTTCATCATTGCCGACACCTCGGGAGCCATCCTGGGAGCAGATTTCCTCGCACATTTCGATCTGTTGATCGACCTGAAAAGGAAACAATTAATCGACAAAGCAACTGGTCTCACGTCCCGGGGAAGCGTAGAGAAAACGAACGAGCACAGCATATCAGCCGTCGAAAAGGATTCATCGGTCAGCAGGGTTCTCTTAGAGTTCCCCAGTATTGTCTCACCGTCGACAACTCAACAGAACGTAGCACGCCCGCAAATAGTACATCATATAGTTACACAGGGGCCTCCGGTCGTGGCCCGTCCACGTCGACTCACAGGAGACAGACTGAAAGTCGCAAAAGCCGAATTCGAATATATGATGGAACAAGGATGGATCCGCCCCTCCAACAGCCCCTGGGCGAGCCCGCTACACCTCGTTCCGAAGAAATCGGGCGAATGGAGACCTTGCGGCGATTACCGACGACTAAATGCGATAACAGTGCCAGACCGATACCCCATAGCACATATTGAAGGGTTTTCGAGTAAACTTCATGGAAAGACGATTTTCTCTACTCTCGACCTCGTTCGGGCATATCATCACATCCCGATCGCAGAGGAAGACGTTCCGAAAACGGCAGTCACCACGCCATTCGGAGCATTCGAATTCCTCGTAATGCCATTTGGCCTTTGCAACGCCGCGCAGACGTTTCAGCGGTTCATCGACGCAGTACTGCGCGGGCTCGATTTCGCATACTGTTACATCGACATCTTAATCGCATCAACGAGCGAGGAAGAACACGAAAACCACGTGCGAACCGTCCTCCGACGCCTGGCCGACAACGGAATGAAGGTAAACCCGTCAAAATGCGTCATAGGTGCCTCAGAGATCTCGTACCTCGGATACACGATTTCGAGAGACGGAACGAAGCCACCGGAGGAACGAGTTAAGGCAATTGTCGAGTATCCCCAACCAGAGACAGTCGCCGAACTCCGTAGATTTTTGGGAGTTTTTAACTTCTACCGACGTTTCATTCCGCACGCAGCGCATTTGCAAGCGCCTCTCTGCGAGTATCTTCGAGATTCAAAAAAAAATGATCGGCGGGCTATTCCCTGGACGAAAGACACGGAGAAAGCTTTCGACGCGTGCAGACGAAGTCTGGCCACAGCCGTCCTCCTCGAGCATCCGGCGGAGAACGCGCCACTCGCTCTCACTTGCGACGCGTCCGATACAGCAGTCGGGGCTGTCCTCGAACAACAGACGAGCGGCCAATGGAGACCGTTGGGTTTTTTCTCGCGAAAATTGTCTCCAACGGAATCCCGCTACAGCACGTACGATCGCGAACTCCTGGCAGTGTACTCAGCTGTCAAACACTTCAAGCACATGATCGAAGGACGAGGATTTGTCATAAAAACAGACCACAAACCTCTGATTTTTGCTTTTTCACAGAAGCCTGACAAAGCGTCTCCACGTCAGCTGAGACAACTAGATTATATCTCGCCATTTTCAACAGAGCTGGTCCACATTTCGGGCGCTGAGAACGTCGTGGCCGACGCGTTTTCGCGCATAAACGAGATCAACATGCCCGTCATAATAACAACACAAGACCTGCAGGAGGGTCAAGGGAACGACGACGAGCTGAAAGAATTGATACGTACCAGCACATCCCTGAAACTGCAAAAATTAAGGATGGGAGACCAGGACTCACTGTACTGCGATACGTCAACCGGCACCGTGCGCCCGTACGTTCCGAAAGACCTGCGCAGGCGTATTTTTGATCCGGTGCACGGGCTTTCTCACCCTAGCGGCCGAACTACAAGCAAACTCGTCAAGCAGAGGTTTGTATGGCCAGGTATGCGGAAGGATATTCTGCAATGGGCACGTACGTGCGTTCCATGTCAACGGGCCAAGGTTCAACGGCACACAAGAAACGCTCCAGGGACATTCGAAGCTCCAGACAATCGTTTCGACCATGTCCACATGGATATCGTGGGACCGTTGCCGCCGTCACGAGGATATCGATATATACTAACCATGATCGATCGTTTCTCTCGGTGGCCAGAAGCCGTACCCCTACACGACATCTCGGCAGACGCGGTTGCAACGGCTCTCTATACGAACTGGATCTCGCGTTTTGGAACGCCTCAAACAATAACGACGGACCAAGGGCCACAATTTGAAGCGGCGCTCTTTAAGGCTCTCGCACAATTGGTCGGAGCACACAAGACAAGAAGCACGGCGTATCATCCAGCAGCAAACGGCATCATTGAGCGTTGGCACCGATCTCTTAAAGCAGCATTGATGTGTCATGGAACCTCAGCATGGGTAGATCTCCTTCCTACAGTCCTACTCGGACTCCGCACGGCGTATAAGGAAGACCTGAAAGCCTCCGCTGCCGAACTGATTTACGGTACACCTTTGCGGGTGCCGGGCGAATTCTTCTGCAACGAGGACAGGCCGAGTAACCCGCAGGCGTTCGTTGAAAAGTTCAGAGAACACATGCAAAAATTACGTGCAACACCTGCAGCACACCATTCGAAGAAGAGCATCTTCGTAGACAAGGATCTCCATACGTGTTCACATGTGTTTCTACGAGAAGACGCCGTCCGCCGCCCGCTCGAACCCCCATATTCAGGACCGTACGAGGTGGTCGAAAGAATTAACGATCACGTGTTCACAATAAAAGTAAGAGGGAAGAAGGTTAATGTCTCAACAGAGCGTCTCAAACCTGCTTACGTCGTAAATCAGGAAACGGAGGAAGGAACCAATCTGCACCAAGGATCGACAGCTACGCCTGCCCAACCACTAAGGACGTACCAGCGAAAGAAACGCGTCGAATTCGTAACGCTAACGCAGTTACTCGGGGGGGAGTACTGCGGCAGCACAGGCTGGCCTGCATTACCCGAGAAACCAGCGCGAGAAGCAGCAGCGCGCTAGCGGGACGCAGTCAAAGCTGGAACAAAAGACGCTATAGCCGTGGCTGTAGCGTCCTAGTGACCTTCCGTACGGCGTACATCACGCACCGACGCACTTTTGTGCAAAACCCACTTTGTATGTTAATAAATCTATTGTTAAAGTTATCACACCCCGATAGTGATTCCTGCTCACGAACAAACAGTAGGGTGACAACTACACCCACAACGGCTAAAATATCGTAAGGCAGTCATCCCACGTGACGGGCCCCGCCACGTTCGCCATTTTGGCCGTTCGACTTTTCGGCGTTCGACATTTCGGGCCATCGACATTTCGCGTTTCGATATATTGCTTTTCGCCATAGACGGTATTACGCATATTAGACCCTCGCTATTTTCTGTTTCAGAGATATGGGTTCTCTACATTTTTCGATTCTGTATTTTTATGTTCCGAATTTCAGACAATGTGAATATTCGTTTTCGAATAAATGAGCTCTCCAATAAATAATGGTTCGATTTATAGTCATTCGATTTTTTATCAGTCGAAAGATAAAATTTCGAATAATTTAACCTTCGTTATTTTGAGAGTTCATAATTCCGCCGTTTCGACATTTTTGTCGTTCTATATTTGGTCATTCGACATTTTTACCCCCACCCGATCGGGCGAATTATCGTTGGAGAGTAGTTGTCGTTAGTGTCGCATATTAATTAGGGATGGCCGGTGGAAGTTCGCAGTGAATTGATTTTTTTTGAGTGACCAAACGTACACCCGCGTGGATATGTTAATGCACGAAGCATTCACGAGGAATAAAAGGTTTTTCATTTTGTATATTTTTTTTCCACACGTCCCTATTTATGCATTTTTACCCCCTAAGTACAAATTCACCATTTATTTTCACCTAAGCCCTCAATTTTTCAATAAAAAATCGTCACAAGTGTGGAAAAGTACGTTTTTCGCATTCAGCCGACCTATTTTCGAGCATTCGACAAAAACTCTATGGTATCCGTAATCAGCGGGAAATTTCCCATAAAAAGATCCTTGGAATTGTTTACAGAGATCGGAGCGGTACAGTTGGGACAAATGACGGTGTGCGTGTGTGCGTGTGTGCGTGTGTGCGTGTGTGCGTG